>CM019063.1:151023836-152223836 GCA_009667805.1 Leptobrachium leishanense | reverse complement strand
CTTCCATGTTTCTTCCTCTTTTTCCCCCCTCTGGATTTTTACAGTTTATAAGTGTACAGCTTAATGTGGACTCTGTCTTACTAGTGCGAAGCTCTATTGGTGTGGCCCTGCGAGTCCACTATTGTCGGTCGATTTGTGACCTATTTTCTTTCAGAAATAAAAGCGTAAAAAAAGAGTAAAAAAAACAAAAAAAAAAAAACATAACATAGCACCACAGCAATAAAACTCCCAGTAATGTGCAGTGTGTATGAGCGTATCACAGAATCCACAGCAATAAAACTCACAGTAATGTGCGGTGTGTATGCACGTATCACAGAATCCACAGCAATAAATCTCACAGTAACGGGCTGTATATGATGGCCTCTGGGTCTGGGCCTGGTCCCTGGGTCTGGTTTGGGCCTTGGGGTCTGGGCCCTGGGGTTTGTGCTCTGGGCCTTGGGGTCTGGTCTGGGCCCTGGGTCTGGTCCCTGGGACTGGGCCTTGGAGTCTGGGCCCTGGAGTCTGGGCCCTGGGGTCTGGGGGTCTAGGCCCTAGGTCGGGGTCTGGGTCTTGGGGGTCTGGGCCCTGGGGTCTGGGTCTGGGCCTTGGAGTCTGGGCCTTGGGGTCTGGGCCCAGGGTCTGGGCCGTGGAGTTTGGGCCCAGGCCTTGGGGTCTGGGCCCTGGAGTCTGGGCCTTGGGGTCTGGCGTCTGGGGTTTGGGCCTTGGGGTCTGGAGTCTGGGCCCTGGGGGTCTGGGCCCTAGGTTGGGGTCTGGGCCCTGGAGTCTGGGCCCTGGAGTCTGGGCCTTGGGGTCTGGAGTCTGGGCCCTGGAGTCTGGGGTCTGAGCCCTGGGGTCTGGGCCCTGGGGGTCTGGGCCCTAGGTCGGGGTCTGGGCCCTGGGTTGGAGTCTGGGCCCTGGAGTCTGGGCCCTGGAGTCTGGGCCCTGGAGTCTGGAGTCTGGCGTCTGGAGTCTGGCGTCTGGGGTTTGGGCCTTGGGGTCTGGAGTCTGGGCCCTGGAGTCTGGGCCCTGGGGTCTGGGCCCTGGGGGTCTGGGCCCTAGGTCAGGGTCTGGGCCCTGGGGGGTCTGGGCCCTGGGGGGTCTGGGCCCTAGGTCGGGGTTTGGGCCCTAGGTCGGGGTCTGGGTCTGGGCCTTGGAGTCTGGGCCCAGGCCTTGGGGTCAGTGCCCTGGAGTCTGGACCCTAGGTCGGGGTATGGGCCCTGGGGGTCTAGGCCCTAGGTCAGAGTCTGGGCCCTGGGTCTGGGCCGTGGAGTCTGGGCCCTGGAGTCTGGGCCCTGGAGTCTGGGCCTTGGGGTCTGGGGTCTCGGGTCTGGGCCCTGGGGGTCTGGGGTCTGGGCCCTGGGGGTCTGGGCCCTGGAGTTTGGGCCCTGGGGTCTAGGCTGGGCCCTGGCTCACCACTCCGCCATCTTCTTTTCTTCTCCTTTTCTTCAATCTTCTTTTCTTCTGTCTTCAGCCCAGGCCCTCCAGCTCAGGCACACAGCTTCACTGAGTGGAGGGGGCAGGGCCAAAGCAACGTGCTTGGGAGGCCCCCACACACTGCTTGGCCCCACCCAGCCAGCCAGTGAAGCTGCCAGGAGCCGGAGGAGACAGTGTCTCCTCCGGCTCCTGCAGCACAGACACTGCTCCGGATTCTGACTCCGAGTCCGATACCGGAGCTGTAAAAGGGCAACGCCGCTGCCGAGGGGGGCCCGGCCCCACCCCGGGCCCCTTACGGCAGCATGGGGCATAATGCCCTGATGGCGGCCCTGTTCCCAACCAATAGCATCGTCCATTTGCCACATATAAAATTAGCAAAACCCCTGCCGTTACTCACCTTCTCATTTCCCATGCTGCAAGCAAGCTCAGTATTTTATACAGAACTATATGATTCATAAAACACAATGCACCAAAATGCACGTGAACAACTTCGTTTTTTTCCGTTTTAGTTAAAATTGCATATTTTGTTAAAAAAAATACAGTAACAGGTTCCCATGGTTTAATTTTTTTTTTCTTTTTGTTTTCCATTGCTTTGGAGTAAACATTTACACGTGTAAAATGAGCAATACCACTGCTAATGCTCACCTCATTTCCCACGCTGGGAGCAAAGTCAGGGCACTATCACCTGGTGTGAGCTAAAACGCCAACGCTACATGAAAAATATAGTGCGAGCCACTAAAATGTAGCACCTGATGACCCACCAACATTTCGCCTTGTTCGCAGTTGTCAGTGTACAAGATTCATTAGCACGTGCTAGGGAAACGCTAAGACCCGGGCTGAGACCCAGCTCTAACGTGGTTGTATACAGGATAGAACTGTTTTTTTCAAGTGCAGAGTGCCGGGCCATACCTATCCTCTGCCTTCACAAGCCTCTATAAGTATGAAGTACTAAGGCTAGGGTCAGAGTGGGGCAGTCGGAACGCGCGTGCAGGCGCACTAAATCACGGCGGCAGTAGCAGCACATAACGGCCAATGACGGCCAATATACGCAGTACGTGCGTACAAAAGTGCGCCGACACCACGCAACCGGCAAATGAACGCATTTTTCTCAGAACGTGAAACCGCTGCTACAGACGTACAGAGTGCGCTGCGGCCGCATGGCAGCGTGTGTGCGTGATTAGGAGACGTCAGACGCTGCTAGTGTGCGGCCTACATAACGTTCAAACAGCCGGATTTCCCTAGAATTGCGTTGGTGAGTACCTGCGACTGTGCGACTGTGGTCGTCTGACCACTTAAGCGTATTCCGTGAAAAAATGCGTGCGCACGCATCGACGTACATTTTGACGGTGGCCGCAGAAAATGCGCTCATCTGTCCCTAGCCTAAGCAGTGAAGAGCCCTCACACTCCTGCATTATTAAAATCCTCCAAGGTGGCTGTATCATCCATGTTTATATGCACACATATTAATTAAGGCTGATGGGCATTGCATGATAAATGCCACCCAACAGCATGTAGAATCATTATTATGCATTAAATAGATCCAAAAGGAAGGCCAGGTGAGCGAAAATAGTTTCCCTGCTGCAGCATATAAATAATACATGATTCAGGGCAAGACTTATCCATGTGACCCTTTAAACATGGTCCTAACCCTAATACTCAAACGCTTACATACTACGAATAACCCCAGCATAAAATGTTAAGAATTAGCTAATATGTTAGATTTAGGATACATGTCTATAAAGGATACACTTATATATCCTACTGCAACAGCAGCGACATTGCTGACCAGATCCTTTACTAGGGTGTATGGGGCCAAGGAAACACCAGTGCGCAATTCCTTTCAATTGCCAATTAATTGCCTGCTAATTTGGTACATGGACCTTTTTATTTTTCCTTTTTTGCTCCTTTCCGTCGGTTAGCACCAGGGTTGAGCACTGGCAGTAGGTAAATTTTTACGATTAGCGTCGGCGCAGAAATTAGCACAGGCACCAAACGATCTGTTGGTTAGAATAGTGAAAGTGCTCTGTAGCGTTGCCCATGTTAAGTATAGGACGCGGTAAGTACAGTAAGCTCATGCTACAAATAGTTAATTACCACGCCCTAAGTGGTGTTCGCCATTTGTAGCGAAAGGCAAAACGATCTGTTGGTCAGGCACTAGACTGAATATACGTGCCACTAACGCGAAAACATGCTGACGCTAGGGTTAGCTCACACCGGGTGATAGTGCCCTCAGAGGTTTATACATAATCATATTAATGATGAAACACAATCCTCCAAAACACAAGCAAACATTTTCGGTTTTTTTCAGTTTTAGTTAAAATTGCATTTTTTCACAGAAAAATGCAGTAATGGGTTTCCAAACCATTGTTTTTTAACAAGAGTACTCCATAGAATATATAACCAAAGGTTTGGATGATAAAATGTGAAAAACAATAATTGTAGAAGCTGTACATGATTGAAATCTGAATGGAAATTTGCATTTTTAAAAAATGTTTTGTTATAGCATACTGACAGGACATGACTTATACAAATAATAATTATATATTATGAGTCTGCTGAAAATAAAAGAAGATATGTAATTTGTCTGGGTCCTACAATAAAACATGACTTCAAATCGCGTTTAAACATGATGAGCAAAACACGGTCAAAATGAGCTCAGCACACTGGGGTGAATTGACTCCAGGCGAATTGACTCCAGGCGAAACAGGCGAATCCAAAAGGATTCAGTGTAAAAAAATATTGTTTTTAAATTAACGATTTTTTATTAATAAAATTTTCAGCGAAAACCCTTTAATTTTTAGAACACCTTATTGTATTTTAGATGAAATTTTTGATAAAAATTTTTTTACGTTTTTTTATTCTGTCTTTTTTAACCCCTTAGGGACCTTGGACGTACCATGTACGTCATGGCCGCGGGTCTCTTTTAGACCCGCTGACGTACATGGTACGTCCTGCGGTCTTTTGAGCGCTGGAAGCGATCGGATCGCTTCCAGCAGCTCAAACGCCATTGCAGGCTGCCTGGGAGTCCAGGCATCCGTGCAATGGCGGTTACAAGTGCCGGGGCACCTTGTGATCGCTCCCCGGGAGCGATCAACATCCGGTTTTACCGGAGAGGTGCCCTTCTAGAGAGCGCTGGAAGCGATCGGATCGCTTCCAGCTGCTCTGTGTATATTGCAGGGATGCCTCGACATCGAGGCATCCTTGCAATATGCTTACCTGCCGCCGGTCCGTCCGTGATCGCTCCCCCCGAGCGATCACTTCCGGTAGCAGCAGGAAGTACTGAGTGCCACTAGGTATCGTGGCTCTCAGTACATAATAGATCACATGAGTGATCAGGTGCTCTGCTGGGTGCCTCGAGGGATCAAGGCACCCAGCAGAGTAAAAAAAAGTGTAAAAAAAGAAAAAAAAGTTAAATAAAAATAAATAAAAAGGTATAAAATAAAATAAACTGACAGCCAAGATGGCGCTGCCCTTCTAAGGGCAGGGTCATCTTGGGGCTGAGTGGGATGTTCCTAGCCTGCCTCATCAGAGAGGCAGGCTAGCAACATCCAATCAGAAGTTAGAAAAAATCAAAATAAAATTTCTAATTTGTCAGGTCAGGTCAATATTTTGTAAATATTGGCTCTGACCTCTGTGATTCTCCCTCCCTCTCCTCACTTGTGTTTTGGTGAGCGAGAGAGAGAGATCAGATTTGACAGGTTAGAGATTTTAGGTAGATTTAGTGAGATTAGAAAAATTGAGGCAGATTTAGAGAGATTTTAGGGAGATTTAGAAGAATTGAGGCAGGTTTAGATTGATTTAGAGAGATTTAGGTGTTTATTTGTATTTTCTTGTGAAACCCAACGGTTCTTCTAAGAACCAATAATCCGCTTATATATATAATAATTATAAAATTTTATAATCTATTATATATAATGTCTGAGAGGGTGTACAGCGCCGAGGAGGCATATGCCATCCTGGCGTCAGAATCTGAGGCATCTGCGTCAGACTCAGACCCTGATTTCGACCCCGCTAACTGCTCAGAGACGTCGCTAGATACATTATCTACGCTGGCTGATGTATCTAATGATGTTTCTGATGCAGATCCTGGGCAACCACCTGCCAGCAGGAGACGCATAGCTCCAGCTGAGGAGTGGGTAGTGCCTCATCGCCAGAGGCCAGATATCCCTCCTTTCACGGCAAATCCTGGCATCAATATTGATGTTGCAGGATTTACCGCCACACAGTTTTTGCAGGTGTTTATGGGGGATGATTTGTTGGGCCACATCGTGGCCCAATCAAATCTGTATGCCCATCAGCATTGTGCTGCAAAGCCAGACTCCTACTTGGCAAGGCAGCAATGGACCCCGCTAGATGTGCCAGAATTTCTGAAATTCTGTGCACTTACTATGCTGATGGGCATCATAAAGAAGCCCTCAATTCGCTCCTACTGGAGCAGTAGTGTCACGAGTAGTGCCACAGGTCGAGGTTGCAAGCCCAAGGTGCAAGTGATACACAGGAAATACTTGAGATGTTGCAAATCAAATGGGGATTTATTAAAGGAAAACAATAAACATGGAGAAGCAATACTGGAAAGTCTCTGGTTGGGGAGCGCAGAACGGAAGTCTTGGGACAGGTGCAATAAAGGGGTCTCGAGGCACAATACCGGTAGGGGTGATCCATAATGCAGAGTCCAGGGGGAAAGCCAGGGGTTCGGTACACAGATATCAGGATAGCTATGGAACTTCTGGGCAGGCTTGATGTCAGACTTGGAGTGTTGGCACTTTGCAAGCAAAATGCAGAAGCATCCTGGGACAGGCGTGCCTCTGCTAAATAGTCACTGCAGGTCCTCATTAGGTGCACCTGCTGATCCTGCAAGTGTGAGTCTCGATGCAAATTCCAACAAGACAGGGCTTGAAGGGTGCTGCCTGGGGAAATCAGGATGGTGCAGCACCAGATCTGCCTTTCTTCCGCCGGCGGCGGCGTGGCACGTGACAGTTGCCCCCCTCAAAGAACACCCTCCGGGTGTCTAAGGTTGCTTCATAAGCGGGGAGGTCTTCTACCTTTATAACTGTCCCCTCAGAGGTGAGGGAATGGAACGGCTCTAAAGGTCGCTGAACTTCAGTACGGTCCAGTGCCATGACAGTATAGGTTGTTTGTCCATATGCAGGTTCTTTGGTAGCAGGGTCAACAGCTTCCTCCTCACTGGATTCCAGGGGAATAAAGTCCAGCTCTGGTTGGTAGTGAGGAGCTGATTGCTGGCTGAGAGTGATAGGCGCTGCAGCGGTTAATGCCAAAATTGATTCTGCAGGTACATCTGCAGGCTTCCTTTGCAGCAGGGCCTCCTCAAATCTCTCAAGATCCTCTGTACGCACCAAAGTCCCGTTAGAGGCAAGGACACAACCGGATAGCAAGGAGTCGGTCTTACGGTGGTCTTCAATAACCATGCTCTTACCCAATGGCAGTTGGCCGGGATTGGGTACCTCGGGGCTTCCTGGTTCAACCTCCATAGATAAGGAGGGAACCGGGTCAGGGGTATCGGAGGCTACGGCACAGTGACCCGGAGAGCCCTGAGGGAGCTGGGTTACCTTCCTATTAGTGGTGGTTCTGCCGGTAGTGGGGTCCGGTACCGGAGTCACGGAACCAGGTTTAGACTTCACGTTCCTGGTATGGGGAATTGGACAGTCCACTTTGGATACTCCAGGAACCCTCCTAGGAGTGACAGATGTACACCGGTAAGTGGCTGGATTAGCAGCCGGCATAGAACTTGTGGTGCCCAGGTATGACCATCCTCGACCAGGTGGCCCTTGGCTACGCCGTGCTGTCTGAAGAGATGGTTCGCCGTCTGAATCCGAATCAGCAGCAGGGAGTAGCTCTGCCATGGATTGTGGGTCGGTGATGCTCTCAGCCGGCACTTGGACATAGGCCTGGATCTCCTGTACTTGGGACTGTAAGGCCTCGTGGTTAACTTTGATGCTTTCTATTATTATGGTGAAGGCACCAACTTGAGCAGCAAGGGTGTTAATAACAGTAAGAATCGGTGGGGATTTCACGGATGGATTGGTAACTTCCTGGACTGGCACTCCATTTTGCCCCATGGATGCCCCAGGGTCTCCTTGCTCAACCTCCTTTGAGACAGTGGAGGGAGCCGGGTCAGCGGCCTTGGCAGTGGTGGCACCGCAACCCAGAGAACCCTGAGGGAGCTTGGTCGCCTTCCTGGAATTAGCAGACATTTTGTCTTGTGCAGGAGAATTAATTTTCAGAACATGCTGGCTGGGAGTAGTGGGCTTTGCTCTGGAATCTGGCATAATTGTTGGCACTCCAGCTTGGGCAGCGGGTATCTCAAGGTTTTCGCGCTCCGGCTGGGCAGCGCACTTGGGCCTTTCTGGCTCAACCCCCTTTGGGTCAGTGGGGGGAACCGGGTCAGAAGCACGAGTAGCAGCAGTACCGTGGCTCATTGAACTTTGAACAGACTTTGCTTGGCTGGTACTGCTGAGAGTTGCTTCCGGTGCTAGAGCAACAGTGGAGGCGAGGATATGCCAGTTAGAAGAGGAGGTTACACCAGGACTCTGTAACATCAGAAGGTCCATTGGTTCAGGCAAGTCAGCTTCCATGTAGTCAGTGGGAGCGGTTTCCATATAAGTTACCGGATCCTCCTCTGTGGCAGGCTTTACCTCCATGGGTTCCAGCAAACCCTTTTTTTCCGATTTGACTACTTCAGGCTTGATATAGGGAAAAACAGCAAGTGGTTTAGAAATGGGGGGCTTGGATGGCAAAGGGTTTTTAGTAGCTGGCTTTCTGACGACTGGCTTGGATACAGGTGTCTGTTTAGCCGGGGGAGCAGATCTTGGAGCGGTTTTTGCTGTGGGAGATTTCTTTGCAAAAATCATTTTTGGTGGTCTTATTGGGCAGACCGGCAAAAAATGGCCATCTTGTCCACAGTACAGGCAGAGATCAGCTTTGTACCGCCTGGTGCGCTCCTCTGCAGATAAGGGGCCATGAACCATTTTGGTTCCAGGAGAACACACCTTAGGAGATGGGCCCCACATCTTCTGCAGCAGATTATTCAGAATGTCCATCAAGTGGTTAAACAGTTCCTGGAAGGTTTCCTTGATTAACTGTTTCATGACTGGTATCACTGCGGGCTCGCTGGTAGGCTTCTGCATTATGTCACGAGTAGTGCCACAGGTCGAGGTTGCAAGCCCAAGGTGCAAGTGATACACAGGAAATACTTGAGATGTTGCAAATCAAATGGGGATTTATTAAAGGAAAACAATAAACATGGAGAAGCAATACTGGAAAGTCTCTGGTTGGGGAGCGCAGAAGGGAAGTCTTGGACAGGTGCAATAAAGGGGTCTCGAGGCACAATACCGGTAGGGGTGATCCAGAATGCAGAGTCCAGGGGGAAAGCCAGGGGTTCGGTACACAGATATCAGGATAGCTATGGAACTTCTGGGCAGGCTTGATGTCAGACTTGGAGTGTTGGCACTTTGCAAGCAAAATGCAGAAGCATCCTGGGACAGGCGTGCCTCTGCTAAATAGTCACTGCAGGTCCTCATTAGGTGCACCTGCTGATCCTGCAAGTGTGAGTCTCGAAGCAAATTCCAGCAAGACAGGGCTTGAAGGGTGCTGCCTGGGGAAATCAGGATGGTGCAGCACCAGATCTGCCTTTCTTCCGCCGGCGGCGGCGTGGCACGTGACAAGTAGCCCCATCTGCTCTACCCCCATTTACCCCCAATCAATGTCACGTAGAAGGTATGAAAACATTTTGCGTTTCATGCACTTCAGTGACAACAGCCTGTGCCCTCCTAGAGAGCATCCCCAGTTTGACAGGCTGTATAAAATCCACCCCCTGATTACCCACTTCGCCGCCAGGTTTGCAGAGGCTTATACACCTGGAAGGAATATCTGCGTGGATGAATCCCTAATGAAATACAAGGGAAGGCTGGGATTCAAGCAGTATATTCCTTCCAAACGCTCCAGGTATGGAGTGAAGGGTGTATAAGCTCTGTGACAGCGAGAGTGGGTATACTCAGGCCTTCCGGGTGTATGAGGGAAAGGATAGTAGCCTTGACCCTCCAGGTTGCCCAGAACACATGGGAACCAGTGGCAAGATTGTGTGGGACCTACTTTTTCCCCTGATGAACAAAGGGTACCACTTGTATCTTGATAATTTTTATACGAGTGTCCCTTTGTTCAAGCTGCTGTATTGTTTTGATACAGCAGCATGCGGTACTGTTCGCAAGAACCGCGTAGGTTTCCCAGCACAGCTTGTCCGCACCCGACTAAAAAGGGGGGAGACCTCAGCTCTGCGACAAGAGGAGCTGTTGGCGGTCAAGTACAGAGACAAGAAGGATGTATACCTTCTATCCACCATCCACACTGAGAGGTCTGTGGAGGTCTCTGTACGTGGCAGAGCTGAGCGCATCAGGAATCCAGTGTGCATCAAAGACTATAACCGGCATATGGGTGGGGTTGATCTGGCAGATCAGCTGCTCCAGCCCTACCAGATTATGCGGAAGTCAAGGGCCTGGTACAAAAAGGTTGCAATTTACCTGATGCAAATTGCAACCCACAATGCCTTTTTGCTCTGCAAAAAGGCAAACCCCGGAGTGACGCTGTCCTTTTTACAGTTTCAGCTCCAGGTCATTTCGGGGTTTTTGTACCAGGATGCACATGCTCCCCGGGCGGTGATGGGGGACAGAGTTGGGGTTACACATTTTATTTATAAAATCCCCCCTACTGAGGGCAAACAGAAACCCCAAAAAAGATGCAGGGTGTGTTTCAAGAGGGGGCAGAGGAGAGACACAATCTTTTACTGCCCAGAATGCCCTGGACAACCCGGTCTGTGTCTTGGGGACTGTTTCAAGATATATGACACTGTGCGTGATCTGTGATTTTTTTTTTTCCTTTCTATTTTTTCTCACACTCCAGTTAGTTAGTTCAGTTTAGTTTTTTTTTTTCTTTTACTGCACCAGACTTTTACATTTTATTCGTACATTTTTATGTTCTACAATTGATGCTGTATTTTGCCAAAATCTTTGCACACCTATGCATGGGGGGCATGGGTGTACTCAGGAGACCTTGCAGAAAACAACCTGGAGAGTTTTCATACAGTAACAAACAACAGTGTCTCCTAAATCACAGTCCAAATCTAATGTGGGCGTAAAAATCTGAAAATTGAAAAATTACCGCCACACACCTTCTCAAATGTTTTGGACTAAACCCGTTGCATCCATGGCATCAAAGCACTCCATATGCAATACCTTGGGGTGTCAACATAACAAATATAAACAATTTTCTGGCAATAATTCAAACTGGGGTATGCGGTAGACCCAAAACCAAAGATAGGCCTAGCTGAAGAAATAATCTCAATTTCAACTCCAATGACAAAGTCATAAAAATTGTATTTGAACCTTCCCAAAATCCTGGCAAACCTATGCATGGGGGGCATGGGTGTACTCAGGAGACCTTGCAGAAAACAACCTGGAGAGTTTTCATGCAGTAACAAACAACAGTGTCTCCTAAATCACAGTCCAAATCTAATGTGGGCATAAAAATCTGAAAATTGAAAAATTACCGCCACACACCTTCTCAAATGTTTTGGGCTAAAACCGTTGCATCCATGGCATCAAAGCACTCCATATGCAATACCTTGGGGTGTCAACATAACAAATATAAACAATTTTCTGGCAATAATTCAAACTGGGGTATGCGGTAGACCCAAAACCAAAGATAGGCCTAGCTGAAGAAATAATCTCAATTTCAACTCCAATGACAAAGTCATAAAAATTGTATTTGAACCTTCCCAAAATCCTGGCAAACCTATGCATGGGGGGCATGGGTGTACTCAGGAGACCTTGCAGAAAACAACCTGGAGAGTTTTCATGCAGTAACAAACAACAGTGTCTCCTAAATCACAGTCCAAAACTACTGTGGGCGTAAAAATCTGAAAATTGAAAAATTACCGCCACACACCTTCTCAAATGTTTTGGGCTAAAACCGTTGCATCCATGGCATCAAAGCACTCCATATGCAATACCTTGTGGTGTCAACATAACAAATATAAACAATTTTCTGGCAATAATTCAAACTGGGGTATGCGGTAGACCCAAAACCAAAGATAAGCCTAGCTGAAGAAATAATCTCAATTTCAACTCCAATGACAAAGTCATAAAAATTGTATTTGAACCTTTCCAGAATCCTGGCAAACCTATGCATGGGGGGCATGGGTGTACTCAGGAGACCTTGCAGAAAACAACCTGGAGAGTTTTCATGCAGTAACAAACAACAGTGTCTCCTAAATCACAGTCCAAAACTGATGTGGGTGTGAAAATGAAAAATGACCACCAAACAGTATCCAATTTGTTTGGAGCAAACGGTTGCATCCATGGCATAAAAACACTCCATTTGCAATACTTTGGGGGTGTTAGCTTACCAAATATATGCACGTTCATAAAATTGGGGTATGTAAAAAGGCCCCTAAAAAGAAGATAAGCAAAGAAGATACACAGTATGTCAAATTAGAAAATTGACAAGCACATGTCAAAAGATTGGCGTAGCACCCCAAAAACAACGGAACAAATCTATATATGGGTGGTATCAATTTACTCAGAAGATGTTGCTGAACATATTTTGGGGTGTTTTTTGGCAGTAACCCATAACTGGATTTGACAATTCATGCCTAAAGTACAATGTGTGTGAAAAAATAACACAAAAAGTGACTACCTGAAAGTTTGACATAGAGCTAGTGCATGGAAAGTGTTAAAATACAACTCTTTGAAGCACCCTAGGGTGTGCCCTTTCTAAAAATATATGGTTTGATGGGGGTAAATTACTTTGGCCGGCTTCAAAAATGTCCCAAATAGGACATGGGTGCATGATGACGAAATGTGAAAATTCCAAGTTGGAAAACTGAAATGCGCACCCCCAAATAAGGCCTATTAGCCCCCAAATGACCCGACATACCTATACATGGGTGGTATCAATTTACTCAGAAGATGTTACTGAACATATTTTGGGGTGTTTTTTGGCAGTAACCCTTAACTGGATTTGACAATTCATGCCTAAAGTACAATGTGTTTGAAAAAATAACACAAAAAGTGACTACCTGAAAGTTTGACATAGAGCTAGTGCATGGAAAGTGTTAAAATACAACTCTTTGAAGCACCCTAGGGTGTGCCCTTTCTAAAAATATATGGTTTGATTGGGGGTAAATTACTTTGGCCGGCTTCAAAAATGTCCCAAATAGGACATGGGTGCATGATGACGAAATGTGAAAATTCCAAGTTGGAAAACTGAAATGTGCACCCCCCAAATAAGGCCTATTAGCCCCCAAATGACCCGACATACCTATACATGGGTGGTATCAATTTACTCAGAAGATGTTACTGAACATATTTTGGGGTGTTTTTTGGCAGTAACCCTTAACTGGATTTGACAATTCATGCCTAAAGTACAATGTGTTTGAAAAAATAACACAAAAAGTGACTACCTGAAAGTTTGACATAGAGCTAGTGCATGGAAAGTGTTAAAATACAACTCTTTGAAGCACCCTAGGGTGTGCCCTTTCTAAAAATATATGGTTTGATTGGGGGTAAATTACTTTGGCCGGCTTCAAAAATGTCCCAAATAGGACATGGGTGCATGATGACGAAATGTGAAAATTCCAAGTTGGAAAACTGAAATGTGCACCCCCCAAATAAGGCCTATTAGCCCCCAAATGACCCGACATACCTATACATGGGTGGTATCAATTTACTCAGAAGATGTTGCTGAACATATTTTGGGATGTTTTTTGGCAGTAACCCATAACTGGATTTGACAATTCATGCCTAAAGTACAATGTGTGTGAAAAAATAACACAAAAAGTGACTACCTGAAAGTTTGACATAGAGCTAGTGCATGGAAAGTGATAAAATACAACTCTTTGAAGCACCCTAGGGTGTGCCCTTTCTAAAAATATATGGTTTGATGGGGGTAAATTACTTTGGCCGGCTTCAAAAATGTCCCAAATAGGACATGGGTGCATGACGAAATGTGAAAATTCCAAGTTGGAAAACTGAAATGCGCACCCCCCAAATAAGGCCTATTAGCCCCCAAATGACCCGACATACCTATACATGGGTGGTATCAATTTACTCAGAAGATGTTACTGAACATATTTTGGGGTGTTTTTTGGCAGTAACCCTTAACTGGATTTGACAATTCATGCCTAAAGTACAATGTGTTTGAAAAAATAACACAAAAAGTGACTACCTGAAAGTTTGACATAGAGCTAGTGCATGGAAAGTGTTAAAATACAACTCTTTGAAGCACCCTAGGGTGTGCCCTTTCTAAAAATATATGGTTTGATTGGGGGTAAATTACTTTGGCCGGCTTCAAAAATGTCCCAAATAGGACATGGGTGCATGATGACGAAATGTGAAAATTCCAAGTTGGAAAACTGAAATGTGCACCCCCCAAATAAGGCCTATTAGCCCCCAAATGACCCGACATACCTATACATGGGTGGTATCAATTTACTCAGAAGATGTTGCTGAACATATTTTGGGATGTTTTTTGGCAGTAACCCATAACTGGATTTGACAATTCATGCCTAAAGTACAATGTGTGTGAAAAAATAACACAAAAAGTGACTACCTGAAAGTTTGACATAGAGCTAGTGCATGGAAAGTGATAAAATACAACTCTTTGAAGCACCCTAGGGTGTGCCCTTTCTAAAAATATATGGTTTGATGGGGGTAAATTTCTTTGGCCGGCTTCAAAAATGTCCCAAATAGGACATGGGTGCATGACGAAATGTGAAAATTCCAAGTTGGAAAACTGAAATGCGCACCCCCCAAATAAGGCCTATTAGCCCCCAAATGACCCGACATACCTATACATGGGTGGTATCAATTTACTCAGAAGATGTTGCTGAACATATTTTGGGGTGCTTTTTGGCAGTAAACCTTAAAGTTCACAGTACATGTATTCTTAAATTGCGTTCAAAAAAAAAAAATCACCAAAACTTTTTTTTTTCTCAAACTTTGGCATAGATTTGTGGTAAAATGGTTTGCATGGAAAGAGTCAAAATACCCCAAGTTTAATACCTTGATTTGTGTACTTTAAAAAAATATGTATATGTGGAGGGTTATTCAGGAATTAGTGACAGATATCAGTGTTACAATGTCACTATCACTAGTTTTGAAAATAAACTCTTTGAAAATGGCAAAGTGCTACTTGCACTTATTGTTGCATAAAATAAGGAAAAAAGCGAGGAATATGTAAACATTGGGTATTGCTAAACTCAGAACTAAATTTAGAAACTACTAAGGAATTAAATTTTTTTGACGGTTGTTGATACATAAGAAATTGTGGGGGTCAAAGTTCGAAAAAGTGGTGTTTTTTCAATTTTTTTGTCATATTTCACAATGTTTTTTATAGTAAATTATATGAAATGATGAAAAAAATGGTATCTTTATAAAGTCCATTTAATGACGAGAAAAACAGTGTAAAATATGTGTAGGTTGCATAAACGAGTAAGAGGAAAATTTGTCCTAAACACTAACAGCACAGAAACGTAAAAACAGCAGCGGTCACTAAAGGACGGATTTGTGTAAAACCGCCCGGTCACTAAGGGGTTAAAGGACCTTTTTTAATAGTTAGGCACATTTTAATACATTTTTATTGGTTTAAATACCTATTAGGAGAAGTTTTTTTTTCCCCAGCTCGGTGGAATTTGCCAAGGTCACTTCAGCACTCTTTGACGCTTTTCATTGTTCTTCAGTGACGTTGTCCAACTTTTTCGTGGGGATTCGTTAATTTAATCTTTGGAGCACTACGGTGACCTTTCACTAAATAGTGAATTCACCGAAATTTCAGTGAAATAGAATCGCCACAGTGCACCAAAATGTGTTGAAGTTAAAAGCAGCATAATGTCCCTAGATTACGCCTAAAATAATAGTAAGGTTTGCAGGTGACACTTTAAAGATTTGATAAATCCCTGAATGCAGAATTACTGCATCAGAATTAACATTTCCCTGCAAATGGACAAGTGCGGGTCCCTTCTTCATTAAACTTGAGTTAGGTTAACATGATCAATTAGTTCTTGTAAGCCCATGTCATTAATAGGAACACCTGTTTAAGTAAACCCATATTGTATGCTGTATGCCCCATATTGGGGCATCGTTGAACTCCTGCTGGGATTTTTGTCCTCCCGTGATGTTGATGCATCACAATGAATATCCCATCTCTCAGTACAAACACTCCATTTGTATTTTAAACTCCGCCAAGGCCCTGATTCCTCTGTACCTGTATGCCACAATCAGTCACAGGGAGGGCACCTTCCATTAACCAAGGTGAGGCACTGGTATAAGGAAAGCCCAATATACAGAGGATACAGAGAAAACCTAGGCCAGAGACCCTGCACGGTAAACAGAATCCCTACTCTGAAAGGCCGGTCTTTAGAGATAGCCGTATCTGCTCTAAAGGAAAAAAATAATACAACGACGCCGTGCAGAGTTTCAGAACCTTCAGACAAGACAGGAAATGTATATAAATATAGAAACAGTACAGCCAAGGAATATCCAGATAGAGAAGTCAAGTGAAAAGCCAGAAGTCATAAACCAAAACGTTTACCTTATACAGATGCAGGGAATCCAGAACCAGAATATCAATCAGCCAGGCCAGAGGGTCAGAACCATGAAATCAGTCAGACATATAACCAGACAGAGGAGAAACACTAGAACTGATTACACAGGAAACACTGGACATAAACTAGAACCTGGGCTAACTAAAGAAACAACAGACAGATAGACCAAAGAAATAAGGTAAACATGAAAACATAAACTTAACCAGACTGAACAGCAGGGAGCTCTCAGGAACATAAACTCAGCAGCAAACAGGAACTGAAGTGAACCAAAATGCAAGAGCCATGGGATATGGGCCCATTGCTTTATATAGGGAGGTGATCAACCTATATCACCATCAGGAGAGCTTAACAAGCAGGACATACTTGAAAACGAGAGAAATCTCAATATATCCTTCCAGGTAAAATCCTTATACAAAAAAAAACACACTTAACCCCTGAGCTGCAACCCAGGGAAAGCAACACATAGAAACACATGGGAACCACAGACATAAAGAATACAGAGGGCAGGGGGACAGGGCTGGAACATGGAAACGTGACACTGTAACTGTATTGGAAGCAACACACTTGCCCACCATTGTCCCTCAGGTACAAAGGATCTAGCTGGGTGTTACTTTCAGCTACCCCTGAGTTTCAGGCCCTGTTACACCCTCCTGCCTAGGGTTTCTAAACTCTTTGGATTGCTACTCAACACTAATTTTCTTGAAGTATGAAAGTCAGGATAAGTGGAAATAACAAAAAACAATTACACATGTGATATGCCTGTACAGAGCAGACAACATGGCTGAGTGGAATGGTTATATATGAATATCACTGCCCAGCACACTGGTAGCTGTGTCGCCAGGTATAAGTCGGCTCCTCTTCTGTTCATGATGTTCAGACGATACTTCATATACTTAGATTAGATATACAGTACTGTGCAAAAGTTTTAGGCAGGTGTGAAAAAATGCTGTAAACAAAGAATGCTTTCAGAAATATAAATAATGATTATTTATTTTTGTCAATTTGCAACATGCAAAGTGAGCGAACAAAAGAAAAATCTAAATCAAATCAATATTTGGTGTTACTACCTTTTGCCGTCAAACCATCATCAATTCTCATAGGTACACTTGCACAAAGTCAGGGATTTTGTATGATTATAGTCAGGCGTATGATTAACCAATTATACCAAACAGGTGCTAATGATCATCAATGTTACACGTAGGTTGAAACCCAGTCATGAACTGAAACAGAAACAGCTGTGTAGGAGGCTCAAAACTGGGTGAGGAACAGCCAAACTCTGCTACCAAGGTGAGCTTGGGAAGCCATCTAAGTGAAGTCTTCAAAGTGAGCACTTAGAGATCTTCTGGAGATACTCTGGAGGTAGTCTGAGGTTAGACAGGAGGTAGAAAACCTACAAAAAGGTAAGATTTGTTGGTTTAAATCCATTCTTTTATAATGGCAGGCTTGGTCCAGTGTAAGAGCTGTCATGCATTTGTTTTTAGATCCAATTTTTGGAGGTTTGGAGTGTGCCTGATATGTAGGCAGCTCTCTTTATTGCAGCAGGAAATTGCCTGTTTGAAGTCTGAGATTTGTAAATTATCTGTTACACAAACTCAGGCTATGGCTATGACTGTTACAAAGCCACTGCCACAGAGGCCTCCTAGGAGTGGCAGATGGACTACTGTAGGATCTGATAGACTTAGAGTTGTGGATAGAAGGCATGTCCCACAGTCTGTGGCTCTTCTTAATTCTTTTGAGGCACTTTCAGAGTGTAGTGGTGAGACAGAAGTAGGCTCAGACACCATAGTTGAGGAACCACCATCCCCTATGCCTAAGGTATGCAGGACTGCAACCAAGAACAATAAGGATTAGGTGGGACATGATAGAAGGCAATTGTTGCTGGGTGATTCTATCATAAGAGGTGTTGAGCTGGAGAGTAGTGGTTTGGTGAGATGTCTTCCTGGGGCTACTGCTTGTAGAGACAAGAGACGTATTCTCAATATTGTCAAACAAGCAAAGCAGCAAGGGGAAGTGGATGTTCTAGTCCATCTAGGGACAAATGACTTGGCTAGCAAAAGGTTTCTGAGATTAAGGAAGATTTTTGTGTTCTTGGAGGTGAAATACAGCAGATTGCGTCCACTGTGTCATTCTCTGAAGTTTTGCCTGTGCATAACATTCAGGATAGGCAGATGCGCAATAGGGAATTTAATTTGTGGCTTCGGGAATGGTGTCGAGAGCAAGGATTTGACTTTGTGTCCCATGATAGCTCTAATTGGAGCAGAAAGGAACTGTATAAAAAAGATGGTTTGCATCTTACGCATAGGGGAACATATGTTCTCAGTGAGAAGTTCAAAGGTTTCGCAAAGAAATATTTAAACTAGGAGGGGGGACAAAAGGGTAAAAAACAATCTGCCTGATTGTCCCCCAAAACTAAATCGGAGGGTGCAAGCAACATGCGGGGAAAAAAATGACAAGCTCAGAGTCGTGTCTATAAATGCTCACAGTTTAGTCAATAAAATCAATGAACTGGAGGCAATGATGGCAGCTGAAAAAGTAGATTTAGTTGCGGTTACTGAGACATGGTTCAGTGAGAAAAATAACTGGGACATAACAATACCGGGGTACTCTTTATATAGAAAAGACAGAGAAGGTAGGAAAGGAGGAGGAGTGGCCCTGTATGTGAAAAACAACATAAAAACGAACCAAATAAAAGTAAGCGAGGTGAACATAGAGTCAGTTTGGGTTACGCTAACATTTGGCAATCATACAGTAGCTCGTGTAGGTGTGATCTATAGACCCCCTGGACAAGTAGAAGAGCTAGATAATCTGCTGCTTGAGGAAATAGCCAAAATGGCAATGAAGGGGGAAGTTATTATCATGGGGGACTTTAATCTTCCTGATGTGAACTGGAAAACCAAAACAGCTGGGTGCACCAGGAGTACAAATATTCTAAACTCCCTACTAGGATTATCTCTAACACAAGTAGTTGAGGAGCCGACCCGTAAAGAGGCCATATTGGATTTAATACTCACAAATGGAGGTTTGGTATCGGACGTTGTTGTAGGTGAAAATTTGGGATCTAGTGATCACCTGTCAGTATGGTTTAATATAAGAACAGGGATGGAGCCGCACCACACAAAAACAAAAGTTTTAGACTTTAAATAAACAAATTTTTCTAAAATGAGACTTTGTGTGAAGGAGTCATTATCAGACTGGAGGAGTTTAAAGGGAGTCCAGGAGAAATGGGATTATTTAAAGGAAGCATTATTGAAGGCCACAGGCAATTGCATTCGACTTGTTAGCAAAAACAAAAAAGGGAAGAAACCACTGTGGTACTCTGCAGAAGTGGCCAAAATAGCGAAGAACAAAAAAACAGCATTCAATAATTATAAAACAACTCAGAGTGAAGAAGATAGGCAAACCTATAAGATTAGGCAGAAAGAGGCAAAGCAATTTATAAGAGCTTCCAAAGCACACACAGAAGAGAAAATAGCTCAGTCAGTAAAAAAGGGGGACAAAACATTTTTTAGATACATAAACGAGAAAAGAAAAGTAAAACAAGGATTAGTTAGATTAAAAACAAAGGAAGGAAGGTATGTAGAAGAGGATAAAAGTCTCGCTGACTGCCTCAATGAATATTTTTGTTCAGTCTTTGCAGAAGAAAAGGAAGGAAAGGGACCTCAGTTAGGAGGAAACACTAACGAGACAATTACATATCAGTTTACAGAGGAGGAGGTTCTACAGCAGCTGTCTAAAGTAAAGACAAATAAGTCAATGGGGCCTGATGGGATCCACCCTAAATTATTAAAAGAGCTCAGTGATGTAATAGCAAAACCGTTAACAGATTTATTTAACCAATCCTTGCTAACGGGAGTCGTCCCAGAAGACTGGAAATTAGCAAATGTTGTGCCCATTTACAAGAAGGGTAGTAGGGAGGAATCGGGGAACTATAGGCCAGTTAGTCTTACGTCAGTAGTGGGGAAATTAATGGAAACCATGTTAAAGGAAAGGATTGTTGAACATCTAAAAACACATAGATTACAGGATCAGAAACAACATGGGTTTACCTCAAGGAGATCATGCCAAACTAATCTTATTGATTTTTTTGATTGGGTAACAAAAATAATAGACACAGGTGGTGCAGTAGACATTGCTTATTTAGATTTCAGTAAGGCTTTTGATACTGTTCCGCATAGAAGGCTTATCAATAAATTGCAATCTTTGAGCTTGGATTCCAATATTGTTGAATGGATTAGGCAGTGGCTGAGTGACAGGCAACAGAGGGTTGTGGTAAATGGAGTTTATTCGGCGCAAGGTCTTGTTACCAGTGGGGTACCTCAGGGGTCAGTACTTGGACCCATTCTATTTAATATTTTTATTAGTGATATTGCAGAAGGTATTAATGGAAAAGTATGTCTTTTTGCTGATGACACAAAGATTTGCGACAGGGTTGACGTTCCTGGAGGGATCAGCCAAATGACAAATGATTTAGGTAAACTAAAAAAATGGTCGGAGCTGTGGCAATTGAGTTTTAACGTGGATAAGTGCAAGATAATGCACCTGGGATGTAAAAACCCAAGGGCTGAATATAGAATATTTGATACAGTCCTAACCTCAACATCTGAGGAAAGGGATTTAGGGGTTATTATTTCAGAGGATCTAAAGGTAAGTAGTCAATGTAATAGAGCAGCAGGAAATGCTAGCAGAATGCTTGCTTGTGTAGGGAGAGGTATTAGCAGCAGGGCCGGTGCAAGCATTTTTGTCTACTCAGGCGAAGGTGCGTTTTGGTGCCCCCCCCCATCCGTGCCACGCCAATCAGCATTGAGATGCATAATAATCTCTAAAACATAGCTTATTTTCTTGTTGTCATTTGCACTCACCCCTGTAGCTCCATGCAAAACAAAACACAGTGGTTTTGGTTTACTTGTATGGACATTAAAGTGTAAGCCCACCTTCCACGTCACGGCACCTCTGGTAAGGTGAGTCCTACCTAATGAAACCAAAAGCTGCTTTCTAAGCAGCCACATATGCTCATGCTGCGTCTCAGCCATGAGAGAAACTGGTGGGTTTTATTTATACCCACACCAGGAACAATTCAGATTTATAAGATACGTAATTGATGTATTTATACACATTGCAAATTACAGAGCTCACTTCAATAAACCTACCAGTAATGTGCATTGTGCATGAGTGTATCACTGAGCTCCACAGCAATAAAACTCCCTGTAATGGGCAGTGTGTATGAGCGTATCATAGAATCCACAGCAATAAAACTCACAGTAATGTGCGGTGTGTATGAATGTATCACAGAGCTCCACAGCAAAAAAAACTCACAGTAATGTACCAATATCAGTTTATTCAAACCCCCCTGTATATCATTTTACACCCCCAGGCCCCAGCATATCAATTTACACCCCCAGAATATAATTTGACACCCCCCAGCATATCAATTTACAGCCGCCCCAGCATATCAATTTACACCCCCCGGCCCCAGCATATCAATTTACACCCCCCGGCCCCAGCATATCAATTTACACCCCTCAGGCTCCAGTATATCAATCTACTTCACCCCACGATTTATCCAGATCAGAGAAGCTGGGGGGGGGGGTGCACTCCTATCTTGACCATTTTAAAACTAGAAAATGAGAGTGTCCCTTTCAAATGTCACACTTATACCTTGCATGATACAGACACTAGCATGGCAGAACAGAGTGGCACATTAGGGATGGTAGATGTCAGTTCTCCTTAATTCCCAGAAGCTCCATGTAGTACATGGAAAATTAGCGTGAATCAAAGTACTTTGGCTCAGAATAGCATAGTATCATACCATAAATTAAAGCCACCAAGAATTTTACCTCAGGGTTTTCACAATACAGGCTGAGCACCTTGCAATCCTAAAAATTTAAAGACTTTGAAACACAACGATTTTGGAACATTTTGATCATCACACTTATTCACCTTCCTCCCGCGGCATCCCTATATTGTTTCCTCATCCTCCTGGCGTGACCACATGTTCTTTTAGTGCTAGTGAAGGACATGCTGTGCAGCTTGTCCTTAGCTTGTGCTGCACTTGGGTGGTGTGTCACTTGTGGCCCACTCTGCTGTGTCCCTCCTCCCTTCAGGCTGTTTGAAATCCTGGCAGACCATGCAGAGGGTGCGACTGGGCTGGCCTGGCTGGTGCCGGCTGCTGCCAGGACCGATTGGACTGGGAGGGAGCCGACATTGGAGGTGTAAAAGCCCAGCTAGCCTAGCGAGCGGTGGTCTCGCTGTCGCACACTGCCAATGTCATCATCATTGGTGGGGGCGGGCCGGCACGCCATCTTGGTGGAGACCAAGATAGCGGCAGACTCTGCCTCTATTGGTTTCCACCAAGATGGCGGCACCCGGCCCACCGCTGTCAATGATGATGACATCGACAGGGTGCAGCCGCCGCTCGCTGGGCCAGAGAACGAGGTGGGGCGGCACTTCACCGGCTCTACTGCGCTCCCCATCACCAGGAAATGTAAAAGTAACCAACAAATATATTTTCGTTGGGAAGAATTCTTCCGCCCCCTCAATCTGGCAGGAAGCCAGACAGTAAGGCGGCCGCCTGTGCCGCCTTACGTTTGCGCCGGCCCTGATTAGCAGTAGGAAAAGGGAAGTGTTCATGCCACTGTACAGAGCACTGGTGAGACCTCACTTGGAGTACTGTGTGCAGTACTGGAGACCGTATCTCCAGAAGGATATAGACATCTTAGAGAGAGTTCAGAGAAGGGCTACTAAAATGGTGTACGGCTTGAAGGAGAAAAGTTACCAGGAAAGTCTTAATGATCTTAACATGTACAGCTTGGAAAAAAAACGAGACAGAGGAGATATGATAGAAACATTTAAATACGTAAAGGGAATCCACAAGGTAGAGGAAGGGAGTATATTTAAAAGGAAACAAAGTAGCAAAACAAGAGGACATAGTCTTAGATTAGAGGGGCAAAGGTTTAAAAGTAACATCAGAAAGCATTATTTTACTGAGAGGGTAGTGGATACATGGAACAGTCTTCCAGTTGAAGTGGTAGAGGCTAAAACAGTAATTGAATTTAAGCAGGCATGGGATAGGCATAAGGCTATCCTAAACAAAAGATAAATCCAGATAAAGTATCCATGTAATTGGGCAGACTAGATGGGCCGAAAGGTTCTTATCTGCCGACATTTTTCTATGTTTCTATGTTTCTATGTTTCTAGGTTGTGAAAGACAGTTCATGTCATGGCAAGATTGAGCACAGCAAAAAGACACAAGGTAGTTATACTGCATTAACAAGGTCTCTGCAAAAACAGAAATGTGCTCTTTCCCAAGGTTATAAGTGAATAAGCAAATGGTGGTATACAACCTTTTAGATCTCTAAAGCGTCTCCTCCAAACGACGTACAGTAAACAAAACAGAAAAATGGGGATAGAGATCTAGAAGGAACAGGAATGGTACATAGTATAATACTGTAAAAACAGTTGCAGTCACACGAAGCCTCTGTTAAAATCTCACTCACAAGATGTGGCGGGTATCAATGCATATAGCGTTATCTTTGATTAGCCCGGAATGCTATCCTGCGATCTCACCAGATTCCGTGTCACTCCACTGCTTCTTAGATGGATGCCAGGGCTGCACTCAGCAAGGAAATTCCACTTAGGAAAAAATTCACAGAGAAGGTTCAGGCAGACAGCAGATATAAGGTGCAAAAAAGGATTTATTGGACCAGTTTAAAAAATCCGACGCGTTTCGTCAGCCATAGAGGCTAACTTCATCAGGGATAAGATACACAACACTCCCCCCCTCTTTTATAGTCCCCCCCTGTGTCCCAGACATCTCTTCTCTCTTCAATTTTCATGTTATTCCACCAATATCGCTACTTCCGGTTCCGGTTTGGGCGCTTGTGGCGACTTCCGGTGACCTTCTTCCTGAAGTCCACCATTTTAGTGCAGGCACATCTCTATTCAAACGACCTTCTTCCTGGTAGCCTCCATCTTGGTGCAGGCTTAGTCCTGTTCCACTTCCTGTGGCCATTTCTTCCGATTTTCTTATACTTCTAAATTCCGCTTATATTGCGGTTAGAGTGTGATGGCATGGTGCAAGGGGGGGGGAACAGAAAGAGGGGGTATTTAATACAGATAAAATAACTTTATTTATAAAAACACGATAAAAAACATACAAACAACTAGCAGTGATCAAAAATAAATTAATAAAAAGGAGTAAGAAGGAATTAATAAAAGGGAGTTAATCCCAAATCCATTCTAACAGATGGGGAGGATTAAGATGTGAATAAACCAACGATGATTAAATACAGTTAATAACATCTATTTCTTTATTAAGACCCCCATCTAACCAGGTGCCCATTTTATAAATCCAGCGACTTTCTTTTTTAGCTAGGGCTCTAACAAAATCCCCCCCCCTCCAATTAGGTCTCACTAATTCGATACCACACCATTTAAAATTAGAGAATGTAAATAAAGGGCAATTGTTACAGTGATCTGCGACACTGTGTTATTTTTTGTGTCTAATACTATTAAAGTGCTCCAATATCCTAATTTTTAATTCTCTAATGGTCCTACCGATATACTGTAACCCACAGCCACATTCGAGAAGATAAATAACTCCTTTGCTTCTACAGTTAATAAATTGTTTAATGTCAAACATTTCTTTGGATACCGTACTAGTGAAGCTATTACATTTCCTACCTAAATGCATACATGCTTTACATCTTCCGCATTTGAAAAAACCTGTCTCTTTTTTTATGAACATCTTATCATTCTGTTCTTTTTTCTTTTCAGGCAACAGAGTCGGGGCTAGAATGTTTTTTAAATTTGAGGCCTTCTTAAAAATGACAAGTGGTCTCTCCGGTAAAATATCCTTTAATAATTTATCGGCTTGGAGAATATGCCAATGTCTATTTAAAGTATTCCTTATTTTATTGGCATGAGGATTGAATTTAGTGATAAAGGACAATTTGAACTTCTCATTGTTTTTCTCTCTAACTTTTTCTTTTATAAAGTCTTGTCTGTCTTTACTTAAAATGACATCTTTCTCTTTATCAAATTTCGTCCTGTCATAGCCCTTCTTTGTATATTTTTCCTTTAGGAATTCACTCTTGGTTCTGAAAAACTTCCACCTCGGAGCAATTTCTACGTAATCTAGTTAATTGGCCCTTCGGAATATTCGTGAGCCATTTCTTAGCATGTGAACTGTTCATACTAATCGCCGTATTGGAATCTGTTCTCTTAAAAAAAGTCTTAGTTTCGATCTTGTTTTCCTTGATATAAATGGTTAGGTCAAGGAAATCTATAGCACTGTCACTTATATTAGATGTAAATTTTAAATTGTACGGGTTATTGTCCAGAGAGGATATAAACTCGATCAGGGATTGTTGTCCTCCCTTCCAGATAATAATTATGTCATCTATGAACCGTCTCCATAGGACGAGGCTCGCCCCCATTCCAGCCTTAGGCCAAATCTCGTCGCATTCCCAACAATGCATATAAAGATTGGCATAGCTGGGGGCGAACCTCGTTCCCATGGCGGTTCCACAGATTTGGAGGTAAAATTTGTTTTCAAACCAAAAGAAATTGTGTTCCAAAATGAACCAAATTGATTTTAACAAAAACTCTATTTGGACTATCGATAACGAACCATCCTCATCTAGGGCTCTTTTGATCGCCTCTACCCCCTTTTGGTGTGGTATAGATGTATATAAGGATGTAACATCAATAGTAGCAAACATCATACCTGCTTCCCAGTTAATCCTCTCTAGATCTCTCAAAATATGGCTGGTGTCTTTTAAATATGACCTCGTTTTTTAACTACTGGTTGTAGAAAAAAGTCTATGTATTTAGATAAATTACTAGTTTGTGAATCAATTCCGCTTATGATAGGTCTGCCCGGTGGGGCATCCAAACTTTTGTGAATCTTCGGCAGAATGTAAAATAATGCAATAACGCTGAATTCACTAAACAAAAAGTCAAATTCTTTGGCGGTTAAAATACCTGATTCTTTACCCTCAGTTATCAGGACCCTTAATTCCTCTTTATATATCGCAGTTGGGTCATTAGCAAGAACTTTATAAGTAATATTGTCGTCTAGTAGTCTATGGGCTTCTTTTAAGTAATACTCTCTAGACATTACTACTACGCCCCCACCTTTATCCGCCTGCTTCACAACTAGATCAAAATTATTTTTCAAAAATTCACATCTTTTTTTCTCCTTTAATGTTAAATTATGTTTAAATGAACAAGCTGTAAGTTCTTTAAAATCCTTTAATACCAATTGAATAAAAACATCGACATTATTCCCCTTATCCCAAACTGGGAAAAATTTGGATTTAAGTCTCAAATCAGTATGTTGAAAAGTATTGTCTGTTTCCGGTTCCCGGTCTTGACCGGGAGCCAGACCAGCAATCTCTTTTTTCTTAAAAAAACGTTTCAATGTTAATTTTCGCAAAAAGCGCTGTGTATCTAAAAATAATTCAAAATCATCTGGTTTCTTTGTAGGAGCAAATTTTAACCCTTTTCCAAGGACACATAAGTCCTCATGATTTAGATCAATACCCGATATATTGAAGACCCCTTCTATTTTTTCATCCTTTTCTAGTAGTCCTCCTCTGTGTCCGTGTATTCTTGTAGGAATCGTTTTTTTGATGGTTGTAGGGAGGAGTAGGGATTGGTGGTTTCCCAGTTTTTTTGAACCGGAGGAAGCATCTTTCCCATATCTGAAAAGGTTTTATTAGGGACCCTTGTTCCCACTTGGGTCCAACTTCCCACATCCTCTCTACTTTTTGGGGCCTCACTTCGACCTTTATCTAAGGGGTCTCTAAGATAGTTCCCTTGTCCTCTGTTCCATTCTTTTTTATATCTATTTGGGTATTTGGGTTTAGCTCCTTCATTATCAAAAGTCCTTTTATCATTTCTATGGTAATGGTCGGGAATGTCCCTCCTGGGTTTTCTTAATGATTCCTTTCTATTTCTGAATTTATTCCTAAAATTTTTGGAACCATTCCCTAGTCTATTGACTATTTTGTTTTTACCTTCCCTATAGTCTTGGCAGTCTCTTCTATATTTCTCTGCTTTCCTACTGGAAACTTCCTCATCTACTTTTCTAATATTACTTTTTACTTTCTCAAATTTATCTTTCGAAAGTGCTGGCTCATTCCGTTCTTGAATGCTTTTTTCTATGTCACATAGGTCAGTCTCAACAGTAGTAAGAGTTCTTCTTTGATATTCAATGAGGGATCTCATCATTTTAAATGAGCATTCCTCAAAAGCACTTTCCCATTCTTTAGTTAAACCCAAATACCCAAATAGATATAAAAAAGAATGGAACAGAGGACAAGGGAACTATCTTAGAGACCCCTTAGATAAAGGTCGAAGTGAGGCCCCAAAAAGTAGAGAGGATGTGGGAAGTTGGACCCAAGTGGGAACAAGGGTCCCTAATAAAACCTTTTCAGATATGGGAAAGATGCTTCCTCCGGTTCAAAAAAACTGGGAGACCACCAATCCCTACTCCTCCCTACAACCATCAAAAAAACGATTCCTACAAGAATACACGGACACAGAGGAGGACTACTAGAAATGGATGAAAAAATAGAAGGGGTCTTCAATATATCGGGTATTGATCTAAATCATGAGGACTTATGTGTCCTTGGAAAAGGGTTAAAATTTGCTCCTACAAAGAAACCAGATGATTTTGAATTATTTTTAGATACACAGCGCTTTTTGCGAAAATTAACATTGAAACGTTTTTTTAAGAAAAAAGAGATTGCTGGTCTGGCTCCCGGTCAAGACCGGGAACCGGAAACAGACAATACTTTTCAACATACTGATTTGAGACTTAAATCCAAATTTTTCCCAGTTTGGGATAAGGGGAATAATGTCGATGTTTTTATTCAATTGGTATTAAAGGATTTTAAAGAACTTACAGCTTGTTCATTTAAACATAATTTAACATTAAAGGAGAAAAAAAGATGTGAATTTTTGAAAAATAATTTTGATCTAGTTGTGAAGCAGGCGGATAAAGGTGGGGGCGTAGTAGTAATGTCTAGAGAGTATTACTTAAAAGAAGCCCATAGACTACTAGACGACAATATTACTTATAAAGTTCTTGCTAATGACCCAACTGCGATATATAAAGAGGAATTAAGGGTCCTGATAACTGAGGGTAAAGAATCAGGTATTTTAACCGCCAAAGAATTTGACTTTTTGTTTAGTGAATTCAGCGTTATTGCATTATTTTACATTCTGCCGAAGATTCACAAAAGTTTGGATGCCCCACCGGGCAGACCTATCATAAGCGGAATTGATTCACAAACTAGTAATTTATCTAAATACATAGACTTTTTTCTACAACCAGTAGTTAAAAAAACGAGGTCATATTTAAAAGACACCAGCCATATTTTGAGAGATCTAGAGAGGATTAACTGGGAAGCAGGTATGATGTTTGCTACTATTGATGTTACATCCTTATATACATCTATACCACACCAAAAGGGGGTAGAGGCGATCAAAAGAGCCCTAGACGAGGATGGTTCGTTATCGATAGTCCAAATAGAGTTTTTGTTAAAATCGATTTTGTTCATTTTGGAACACAATTTCTTTTGGTTTGAAAACAAATTTTACCTCCAAATCTGTGGAACCGCCATGGGAACGAGGTTCGCCCCCAGCTATGCCAATCTTTATATGCATTGTTGGGAATGCGACGAGATTTGGCCTAAGGCTGGAATGGGGGCGAGCCTCGTCCTATGGAGACGGTTCATAGAGGACATAATTATTATCTGGAAGGGAGGACAACAATCCCTGATCGAGTTTATATCCTCTCTGGACAATAACCCGTACAATTTAAAATTTACATCTAATATAAGTGACAGTGCTATAGATTTCCTTGACCTAACCATTTATATCAAGGAAAACAAGATCGAAAGTAAGACTTTTTTTAAGAGAACAGATTCCAATACGGCGATTAGTATGAACAGTTCACATGCTAAGAAATGGCTCACGATTATTCCGAAGGGCCAATTAACTAGATTACGTAGAAATTGCTCCGAGGTGGAAGTTTTTCAGAACCAGAGTGAATTCCTAAAGGAAAAATATACAAAGAAGGGCTATGACAGGACGAAATTTGATAAAGAGAAAGATGTCATTTTAAGTAAAGACAGACAAGACTTTATAAAAGAAAAAGTTAGAGAGAAAAACAATGAGAAGTTCAAATTGTCCTTTATCACTAAATTCAATCCTCATGCCAATAAAATAAGGAATACTTTAAATAGACATTGGCATATTCTCCAAGCCGATAAATTATTAAAGGATATTTTACCGGAGAGACCACTTGTCATTTTTAAGAAGGCCTCAAATTTAAAAAACATTCTAGCCCCGACTCTGTTGCCTAAAAAGAAAAAAGAACAGAATGATAAGATGTTCATAAAAAAAGAGACAGGTTTTTTCAAATGCGGAAGATGTAAAGCATGTATGCATTTAGGTAGGAAATGTAATAGCTTCACTAGTACGGTATCCAAAGAAATGTTTGACATTAAACAATTTATTAACTGTAGAAGCAAAGGAGTTATTTATCTTCTCGAATGTGGCTGTGGGTTACAGTATATCGGTAGGACCATTAGAGAATTAAAAATTAGGATATTGGAGCACTTTAATAGTATTAGACACAAAAAATAACACAGTGTCGCAGATCACTGTAACAATTGCCCTTTATTTACATTCTCTAATTTTAAATGGTGTGGTATCGAATTAGTGAGACCTAATTGGAGGGGGGGGGGATTTTGTTAGAGCCCTAGCTAAAAAAGAAAGTCGCTGGATTTATAAAATGGGCACCTGGTTAGATGGGGGTCTTAATAAAGAAATAGATGTTATTAACTGTATTTAATCATCGTTGGTTTATTCACATCTTAATCCTCCCCATCTGTTAGAATGGATTTGGGATTAACTCCCTTTTATTAATTCCTTCTTACTCCTTTTTATTAATTTATTTTTGATCACTGCTAGTTGTTTGTATGTTTTTTATCGTGTTTTTATAAATAAAGTTATTTTATCTGTATTAAATACCCCCTCTTTCTGTTCCCCCCCCTTGCACCATGCCATCACACTCTAACCGCAATATAAGCGGAATTTAGAAGTATAAGAAAATCGGAAGAAATGGCCACAGGAAGTGGAACAGGACTAAGCCTGCACCAAGATGGAGGCTACCAGGAAGAAGGTCGTTTGAATAGAGATGTGCCTGCACTAAAATGGTGGACTTCAGGAAGAAGGTCACCGGAAGTCGCCACAAGCGCCCAAACCGGAACCGGAAGTAGCGATATTGGTGGAATAACATGAAAATTGAAGAGAGAAGAGATGTCTGGGACACAGGGGGGACTATAAAAGAGGGGGGGGAGTGTTGTGTATCTTATCCCTGATGAAGTTAGCCTCTATGGCTGACGAAACGCGTCGGATTTTTTAAACTGGTCCAATAAATCCTTTTTTGCACCTTATCTCTGCTGTCTGGCTGAACCTTCTCTGTGAATTTTTTCCTAAGTGGGATTTCCTTGCTGAGTGCAGCCCTGGCATCCATCTAAGAAGCAGTGGAGTGACACGGAATCTGGTGAGATCGCAGGATAGCATTCCGGGCTAATCAAAGATAACGCTATATGCATTGATACCCGCCACATCTTGTGAGTGAGATTTTAACAGAGGCTTCGTGTGACTGCAACTGTTTTTACAGTATTATACTATGTACCATTCCTGTTCCTTCTAGATCTCTATCCCCATTTTTCTGTTTTGTTAACAAGGTCTCTCCCAGACAAAGACTTCAAAGCAGTCTGGGGTTTCGAGATGTGCTGGTCATGCTCTTTTGAAGAAGCACAAAGAAATGGGCAACGTTGAGGATCGTAGACGCAGTGGTCGGCCAAGGAAACTCAGTGCAGCAGATGAAAGACACATCAAGCTTATTGCCCTTCGAAATCGTAAGATGTCCAGCAGTGCCATCAGCTCACAACTGGCAGAAACCAGCGGGACCCAGGTACACCATCTACTGTCCAGAGAAGTCTGGCCAGAAGTGGTCTTCATGGAAGAGTTGCAGTCAAAAAGCCATACCTCTGACGTGGGAACAAGGCCAAGCGACTAAAGTATGCACGAAAACATAGGAACTGGGGTGCAGAAAAATTGCAGCAGGTGTTCTGGACTGATGAGTCAAAATTTGAAATATTTGGCTGTAGCAGAAGGCAGTTTGTTCGTCGAAGGGCTGGAGAGCGGTGCAATAATGAGTGTCTGCAGGCAACAGTGAAGTGTGGTGGAGGTTCCTTGAACGTTTGGGGCTGCATTTCTGCAAATGGAGTTGGAGATTTGGTCAGGATTAATAGAAACATAGAAAATGAACCTTTCGGCCCATCTAGTCTGTCCAATAATGGTGTTCTCAATGCTGAGAAATACAGGCAGATACTTATCCATCATGCAATACCATCAGGGAAGCGTATGATTTGCCCCAAATTTATTCTGCAGCAGGACAACGACCCCAAACATACAGCCAAAGTCATTAAGAACTATCTTCAATGTAAAGAAGAACAAGAAGTACTGGAAGTGATGGCATGGCCCCCACAGAGCCCTGATCTCAACATCATCGAGTGTGTCTGGGATTACATGAAGAGACAGAAGGATGTGAGAAAGCCTACATCCACAGAAGATCTGTGGTTAGTTCTCTAAGATGTTTGGAACAACCTACCAGCCGAATTCCTTCAAAAACTGTGTGCAAGTGTACCTAGAAGAATTGCTGCTGTATTGAAGGCATAGGGTGGTCACACCAAATATTGATTTTATTTAGATTTCACTTTTGTTCATTCACTGCATTTTGTTCATTTATGAGCATAAATGTTTAACACTTCCATTTTTGAAAGAATTCTTTGTTTACAGAATTTTTTCACACCTGCCTAAAACATTTGCATATATAGATATATAAATTTCAAGTAAGGTACTGTACCGGTATCTGTAGACGGAGGTACAGTAAGTAATTCCATAAGGAGGCACGGTATAGCAGACCATAGTGACAATGAATAGGTGAGGATCCGGGACAAGCGTTTGTTTTAGAGCACTTGAGGTATAAACAAGAAGGTCTGAGGCAGGCTGCTGTAGAATGGTTGAGGTACTAGCAGAAGATCAGAGACTGGCGGCGATCCGGGTAGTGAAGGTACAAGCGAAGGGTCGGAGGTAGGTGGCAATCCAGAATAGTCAAGGTACTCAGAAGGAGGTTTGGTAACCGGGGGTTCAATCAATAGATAGGCAGGCAACGGGGAATAGCTCTGAAACAAAAAGAATCAATAAACGAGCAATGAACTCACCCACTCGGAGTCTTATTATAGGGGACGTCCAATGTGTGCTTCCGGATATGTTACATCACTAACATGCGCTTGGCACTTTGTCTGACACGTCCACAGCCGTCCTTCTTTCTGCGCAGGCACGTGGTTACTTATGCCTGAGTCGGGTTGCCATGGTGTCACATGGCCTGCTCTTCGCGGGGGGACATCTGATCAAGGTCTGTTTATTATAAGTGCTAGACATATATACGTCTTGATGTAAGGGATCAGCGGTTTAATAGTCAATAACCTTACAAAGAAGGAGATACTTGAGATTTTCCTGGCTCACCCCTCCCCTTTTTCCTTTTTTACCCAGTTTCCTGTCGGTTGTAATGTTTAAAATTTAATTTGATTTGGTTAAGCAGAAGAGAACTTGCGAGTTCCATCACATACAGTTAGGCCCATATATATTTGGACATAGGCCTAATTCTCATACTTTTGGCTCAGTAGGCCACCAGAATAAAATTAAAACAAAACAATCCAAATGAATTTGACATGCAAACTTTAAGCTTTAATTCAAGGGGTTGAACATAAATATAAAGTACAAATTTTAGGAACTGCAACGATTTTTATACAGTTCCCCCATTTTCAGGGGCTCAAATGTAATTGGACAAATAAATCTAATCATAAATAAAATATAAATTTTTAATATTTTGTTGAGAATCCTTTACTGGCATTGACTGCCTGAAGTCTGGAACCCATGGACATTACCAAAGACTTGGATTCTTCCTTTCTGATGCTTTGCCAGGCTCTAACTGCAGCTGCCTTCAATTGTTCTTTGTTTGTGGGTCTTTCTGCCATAGTTTTGCCTTCAGCAAGTGAAATGCATGCTCAATTTGGTTGACATCAGATGATTGACTCGGCCATTGCAGAATATTCCATTTATTTTCCTCCAAAAACTCTGGGGTGCTTTTGCAGTGTGTTTTGGATCATTGTTCATCTATACGGTGAAGCGCCGTCCAATCATCTTTGCTGCATTTGGCTGATTCTGGGCTGACAGTATATCTCTAAACACTGCTGAATTCATCCAGCTGCTCCTGTTTTCTGTCACACCATCAATAAACACCAATGACCCAGTGCCACTGGAAACCATGCATGCCCATGCCATTACACTGCCTTCACCATGTTTTACAGATGACATTGAGTGCTTTAGATCATCATGAGCTGTTCCAAGCATTCTCAATCTCAACGCTTTTTTTCTTCCCGTCATTCTGGTACAGATTAATCTTCGTTTCATCCGTCCAAAGAATGCTTTTCCAGAACTGGTCTGGCTTTTTTAGATGGTTTTTGGCAAAGTCTTATCTGGCTTTTCTATTCTTCAGACTTATGAATGGTTTGCACCTTGTGATTAGGGATGAGCCGAACACTCCCCGAGTTCAGTTCGAAGCTGAACCCGAACTTTCCAAATGTTCGGATCCGAACCCGAACTCGAACCCCATACAAGTCAATGGGGCTGAAAATTCGGTTTTTAGAGTGCCCTCCAAGAGGGCATATATGCTAGATATTTGCCATAAAAAGTGTATGGGGGTCTGGGTAGTGCCCTGGGGGACAGGAAACAAGGATAAAAAGTAAAAATAAAACGTTTTTAAAGGGACAGTGAGTTTTCCATGAAATAAGGGTTAAAAATAAAAAAGAAAAATTCCTTCAAATATCGTGCCTAGGAGGTCCCCATAACCTGCCCGTGAAGTGGCGGATTTCTAGGATGTATAGAAATATGTAAAAACCAAAAAATGACATTTCAAATGACGGTAAATGCTTTTCCTTTAATCTATCCATAAACAACTGCTTGTGGCGGCAGTCTGTATGAAAAGAGGAGACATTTTCAGACACGCAGAAAAAGTTTACTGATTTTTTGGCGGTGAAAAGCAGGAGAATGATTGGAGATTGGAAATTTCTAGACCAAATAGCCGATTTGGAAAGTGAGAAAAATGGGAGAATTTTTCTGGTTTGGCTATTTTGACCTAGAATTTTCTCTTCAGTCATTCTCCTGAGTTTCACCTTTCTCTGAATAACCCTGTCACGGTTATTCAGAGAGCGGTGAAGAGCAGGAGAATGACTGGAGAATGGAAAATTCTAGGTCAAAATAGCCAAACCAGAAAAATTCTCCCATTTAGGCTAGGGTCAGACTAGCAAATTTTTAACATGCATTTAGGCGCACTTAATCACGGCCGCACTAGCAGCAAATGACGGGCAATGACAGCCAATATACGAAGTACGGTCGCACGAAAGTCCGGCTACGCAACGCAAGTGGAAAATGAACGCATTTTTTCGAGAACGCAGAACCGCTAGTACGGATGTACAGAGTGCGCTGCGTCCACTAGCGGCGTGTGTGCGTGATTTGGAGACGTCAGACCCTGCTCATGTCCGGCCAACATAACGTCCAGACACCCAAAGTTTCCTGGTTTGGATCCGTAAAAAATCACGCACAAAAATGTGCATCGTATGACCGTTTTCGCGCATTCCGTGAAAAAATAAGGCAATGCGTTCGGACGCACTTTTTGACGGTCGCTGTGAATAATGCGTTAGTCTGACCCTAGCCTTATCTCACTTTCCAAATCGGCTATTTGGTCCAGATTGTTCTCTTTTCCTGCCATTCTCCTGGTTTTCACCTTTCTCTGAACAACCCTGAGAGAGAGGTGAAAGCCAGGAGAACTGGCAGGAGAAGAGAACAATCTAGACCAAATAGCCAATTTGGAAAGTGAGTTAAATGGGAGAATTTTTCTGGTTTGGCTATTTTGACCTAGAATTTTCACTTCTCCAGTTATTCTCCTGCTTTTCACCGCTCTCTGAATAACCCTGTGAATGTTTAATCCCGAGGTGAAAAATAACATTGCTTAAGGCTGGGGTCAGACGAGCGCAGTTATCACGTCCGTGTTGCCGCACATTTGTACGTCCGTGGCAGCATAGCATTCTGACCAATGGAGCCCCACACACGAAGTACGTCTGCACCGAAGTGCGGATGCATGGCGGACGCAGCAAACGGACGCAGGTTAGGCAAGAACGTAATACTACTAGAACGGACGTGCGGAGTGCGCCACGTCCGCAACGTCCGTGTAGCTTTGTATGTGAGTGATGAAAACGAGGTCAGATGGACTGCATTTATACGTCCAGCATTTTTGATGGACAGAATGTTTTTTCATTTTAATTTATTTTCACTGCTACATCAGTCAAAAAATACGTCAGCGAAAAAAACGGACTGTTTGGCCACTACCTTGTTGTCAGTCAGTAAGTACGTCCGTACTGCACGGACGCACAGTCCGTACAAAATGCGCTCATCTGACCCTAGCCTTAGATGTTATTTTGAATTTTTTTCAAACACCAGTTAACCACTTGGCTGCTATGGACGCGCTCAGCGCGTCCAGCCAAGTGGTTCTCCTGTGCTATGGACGCGCTGAGCGCGTCCATGCACTGGAGGCAGCAATCCGCCGGATGTCAGCCTCTTGGATGTCAGCCCAGCACTCCGGGACCCCGGCGGAGCAATTAGATCATCTGTATTTGCTCTTGTGAAGTCTTCTCTTGATTGTAGACTTTGACAGTGATATGCCCACCTCCTGGAGTGTGTTTTGCACTTGTCTGGTTGTTGGGAATGGGTTTTTCTTTACCATAGAGAGGATCCTGTGATCATCCACCAGTGTTGTCTTCCATCGACGTCCAGGCCTTTTTATGTTGCTGAGCTCACCAGTGCGCTCTTCTTTCCTCAAAATGTACCAAAACGTTGATTTGGCCACTCCCAATGTTGCTGCTATCTCTCTGATGGATTTATTTTGGTTTTGAAGTCTCACAATGGCCTGTTTCACTTGCATGCCTTTGAACGCATGATGTAGGTTCACAGCAAATGCAAATACGACACTTTGAATAAACTCCAGACCTTTTACCTGCTTAATTGATGCAGAAATAACGAAGGAGTAGTCCACACCTGGCCATGAAACAGCTTTTGATTCAATCGTCCAATTACTTTTGGTCCCTTGAAAAAGGGGGATGGCTACTCTTAAAAGCTGTAATTCCTAAACCCTTTCTCCAATCTGGATGTACATACCCTCAAATTAATTCTGAGAGTGTGCACTTTAAGCCAATATCCATTATATAACTATAGCTTGACTATGTTTTGGTAAATACCGGAAAAAAAAAAATTGTGCCTGTGTTCAAATATATATGGACCTAACTGTATGTGCTGTTAGACCTATATGTCTGTAAATTTTCTGTATTTATATCAAGGAACCTGTGTGTTTTGTAACACCTTGCTTTCTTGACCCTGTCTGCTTATATAGAGTATATAAATAAAATAAATATATATATAAAAAAATCAAACTAATACAAATAGCTCTCTAGTCCCACATTGACAGCTGTCATTGATTGCAGCGTTTGTGCTCTATCACTGGCAATAAGTGCATGCAATGTGCAGTTGGCTTACTGGTCAGTAGGTGGTAGCATAAACTAAATTTCTATAATTGGCTTGTTTCTAAGTTAAACAAATGCCAAAATACTTGGTTTTCATGAAAAGCAAAGGACATCACTTTCTTGCCAACTTCTTATCTCTACATTGTTAAGATTATTGACATCTTATTCATCCGAGTTCTTTTCAGACCTGAATGCACCATAACTATGTTAGCTTCCAAAATGGTTTATGGTATGATAACCGTATCAATGTAGTACGGTAATAGTTTTTAAAACCGTAAAAAAAAAATCTTGGATTTAAGTAGATCTTTAATAATGGATGCATAACACACCTAGAAGCCCTGTCAATCAGAGAGAAATACAATTCCTGGCTCACACCAACTTCGACCAATAAATGCTGGTCATCTGACAAGGTCTTGCAGACACTAGAATAGTCTTCTCAGGAAAGCATCCCATCTCACATGTAAGTTTTATTTTGCCATTTATAGTACTGATGTTTGTATAATTTTTTGTGTATATGCAGCAAATTTGTGTTTATGTTTTTTTTATATACATTTACATGTTGTATGTTCAGGGGCGAATCTAGTATAAAATTAAAGAAGCTTAAGCTTCAGGGCCCCTAATCCTGAAAGGGGGTCACAGAAGTGACTTAAAAAACGTGGCCGGTTATATGAGAAGGGATTTTTAAAAAAATAATGATATTGATAATATAGTGTACTTCAATACAAAATAATAGTTAAAAAGGTTATTAAAGTATTTTGTAGGCTGTTAATGAAAATAAAAAACATTTAAATTGAGGTTGTTTCCTTTTAAAAATAAAATAATGATAATTATTTTAAACACTTAACATTTATGATGAAAATTATAAGTTTTATTATAATTATTTATCAGGCTAGCTGTAATAAAAAATTAACACATATTTCATTGTAAAAAGCATTATATTGGTAACTATTTAAACTAATTATCATATAAAATCTTGCAATATTCTAAATCGATAATACTATTACAATAAATAATAACAATTTTACCAATGTGCCGTTAAACTACAATAAAAATTAAATTAAATAACATATAGGTAATAAAGGTATTTGCTTTGGTAGATACAGTAGATGATGTGATGAAACAAAAAAGGCAAGCACAATGCTAATGTGAATCACGTGAAAAAGTCATAGGAAATCATTATTCCCACCAGTGACTTTCAAATGTGAAATTATCCAATACAGCAATTTTAATCAAAATCTGAGATGTAGTAGTTAAATTTTTTTTTTTAAAAAAAATTTCAAGATGTATCCTGGAGCAATAAGACCAAAGAAGGAAACAGTGGATACTCAGTTACAAAGGGAACGCATAGTTGTTCAAGCTTCAGAGCCCTAAAAAATATGTCTTCTACTGGATATGCTAGCTAACTGAAGCAATTTGGTAGTATGATGAAGTTGTGTGTCAGTTTAAAAAATATGGGCCCTATTACATAGTTGTTGTTATCGTAGCGTCTCGATATGTAAGCGCTAGGATTAATAAGTGTAACCTCTGGCATCAGTATTCCATAGCTAGTTCCATGCTACGCTGGGGTGAAATCAACCAGCGCTTCGCAGCTTGCACGTGCTTACTGTACTTTGCATCTCATATCCTTAACATGGGGGATGTATTCCAAGGTGCTGGCACAAGTTAACGTCGGGAAGAAAAGTGACAAATTTTAACTACACCTAAAAGCTGGTGTTAAATGATTCTGCTAAAGCAAAATCATTTAACATACTCTAAAAAAAAAAAACCTAAAAATGTCATACTCACGTCTCATCTCATGCTGAAAAGGATAGCACAATCTGCCGCTTCTCACCAGGAGCAGAATGAGAACATATAGTTCCAAGTTTCCCTCCGCAATCACTCTGCGCGATCTCGTAAGAACGATCTCACACAGAGCTCACGGCCGGGTCGTGCAAAGCTCAATGGAGTGCTATGCACTGCACAAGCCGATATTTGAGGTTGCGTTGGAGCGCCGCTGCTGGTAGTCAACAGCTTTGCGCTGCTTACCAGGGGAGGTGCTAAATTAGCACCTACCCCGGAGTATGACGTTGAAGTGGAGACGATAAGGGGAAATCTGCAGGCGCAGAGTTTCCGGTTTACCGTCTCCAGTTTAGCATCAACGAAGTAATAAGGCCCCGTTTTTTAATTGAATTATTTGTATACATTTCCTATATGCTGCGCTCCACAGTGTCTGCATGAGACACATTTGATGAGTCAATGATCCACAGACCTCTACAGTAGGTAGATTTTTATAACAATGTGGTAATACTGTCTTGAAAAAATAAGCAAACATATGTTTACCAAGCTGTCTCTTAATAACTTTGGTGCTTTCCTTGTTACTCTTAGCATTTAAGCATGGGTTTTTTGTGGCAAACTATTTGTACTCATAGCAATACAATAATTGTGAATAAAGCAAATGGAGGGAAATAAAAAATGATTTTATTATCAACTTTAGTTTTAATTATCTTTACACAACTATTACAGTAAAAGGAAAATGTCTTATAAATATTAATAAATTCATCTTGTTTTCCAAGTACTGCCAGAACTGAATAATTAGATTAAAGCTTATAATGTAAAAAATGTGTGCACTGACTGACTAACAGGGTTATTCAGAGAGCGGTGAAAACCAGGAGAATGACTGGAGAAGTGAAAATTCTAGCTGAGCGTCATTGGAGAGCGGAAGGAACGTCCGTGAGAGTGGACGTTCCTTTCACTTAAAGCCCATCTGGCCATCTCGCTGAGCGCACTCACTCTCAGCGCTGCAAAGTGCGAACCTCCTATCGAGGATCGCATTTTGCAGCCCCGTCAACGCGCGTCCTAGCGCATCGACGGGGCGGCTTTGATAACAGATGCTTGTTGTGCGCGCATTTTGTGCGCGCACAAGCTTGCACAAGCATGTGGCCGGCCGCGTTGCAGCGTCACAACGCTGCGCCGGGCACCGGTAAGCATGTCAGTACAGACGCACTATTGTGCGCTCGTCTGACGCTGCCCTTAACCGTAAACCAAAAAGCAAAAGGTTGACACTTGCCAATGGTGTGGTACATTGACATTGTAGGCTTACGCAATGTTTGATCACATTTTGTAACCAAACCCTCACCAACCTAAAACCTAATTCAGGCGTTTTTAAATCTGTGGGTGGAGTTCTGTTAATTTTTTGTGTTGTATTTGTTGGTCTGTCTCAGATGCACCGTTATGAAATTTGCATATGCTAGCACCATTGTTTGAAGCAGGAACCTTACTACAAACAACCGCGGTATGGAGTAACGTCAGTGATTTTCACTTCATATAATGGTAATTGTATTTTTTGAAGCATGCCCTTCTATTCAAACAACGGTACTACTGTACTGACGTATAAATAAACTTGAAATGCCATGATTTTCGATGGTTTCGTTTGACTGGAGAATCCCATAGGTTTCAATGTTAAAAATAATTCCATGTTTTTCTTAAATGTTTATTCAACTCTTTATTCTTTTCATTTGAAGCAGAAAGTCCCTTTATTAATTTATTTTTGAAGGTTTTTTATGCATTTTTTGGTGAAATTTTTGTTTCCGCTTCTCTTCTAATGGCATTTTGTTTAAGTTCGGTTAAGTGGCCCTAGCGCGGGTGCACCATATTACAATCGGAACACTAACGGGTTAAAAAACCCATTAGCGAATCGGACATTGCGCTTTTCAATGCGAGCTTACTGTACTTTGCGCTCCGTATGCTTATCATAAGGAGTGCAAAGTGTTAATTACATTAGGATTACAGTCCTAACGCTATTTATGTCCCACTGCGGTTGACTCAAAAGTTAAACACAGCTAGGAGCTGCTGCTAACTGATTCTGATTCTGCATAATCAGTCAGCACCAGCTGAAAAAAAAAATTAGATACTCAATAAAAACAATAAACGGTTTTTAATTTAAAAAAAAAAAGAAAATCAGGGTTATTCAGAGAAAGATGAAAACCAGGACAACTGGCAGGAGAAGAGAACAATCTAGACCAAATAGCCGATTTGGAAAGTGAGATAAATAGGAGAATTTTTCTGGTTTGGCTATTTTAACCTAGAATTCTCACTTCTCCAGTCATTCTCCACAGTTTCACCTTTCTTTGAATATACCTGATAATATTTATACATTGAAACCTGTTGGATTCGCCCGTTTAAACCTGTTGAATTGAAACACTGAAAATCTGAGCATTTAGCTTGAATATCGGTGCAGTTTGGCGTTCTGTGAATAGAAGACTGATAGTCTTCTATGGGATAATTATGCTATGGCCGAACACTGCTAAAAGCCGCCGAATTGCATCGGAATTCGCTGTCAATTCACCACTATTTGGTGAACTCACAGCTTAGCGAATAGACAATTTGACCAGAAATTGCACCAAGTGCTGAAATTCACCATTCGATATAATTCGGGGCCAAGTGCAGGATTAGTGAAGAACCTTTTATATTGATGTGAGTGAAAGTATAATGACTTAGTTTATCAAGTGTGCATTCTTAAGAATGCTAATGGAATACTAGAAATATTAAATTAAATATATACATATGCAGTATATATACAGTACATACATTTTTAGTCATCACATTTTCACTCTCTGTGCTGAAGCCCTGCATGTCCTCGAGACACAGCAGTGCCCTGGACATAATCCACTGGGTGGCAATTACTTCATACAGTGAAGAGGATAACAAATGTACCTGTTCATTAAGGCTAGGGTCAAAAAAACGCATTATTCGCAGCGACCGTCAAAAAGTGCCTCCGAACGCAATGACGTATTTTTTCACGGAATGCGCGAAAACGGTCAGTCGACGCGCATTTTCATGCGTGATTTTTTTACGGAACGTCAATAAAACACTTTTTGCGTCTGGACGTTATGTAGGCTGGACATTAGCAGCATCTGACATTTCTAATCAGGCACACACGCCGCTATGCCGCCGCAGCGCACTCTGTACGTCAGTACGTCAGTACTAGCGGTTCTGCTTTCTCGAAAAAATGCGTTCATTTTCCACTTGCGTTGCGCGGCCGGACTTTCGTGCGGCCATACTTCGTATATTGGCCGTCATTGCCCGTCATTTGCTGCTACTGCGGCCGTGTTTAAGTGCGCCTAAACGCACGTTGAAAATGCGTTAGTCTGACCCCAGCCTAAGTCATTGACCATTGTGTTCGAGTTTTGCTCCACAGATTTGTAGAGATTTAAACACTGACTAAAGTATATATTTAGAAATACAAGATCGTAACAACTATTTTGCAGTCTTGTTCTTATACTGTTTTATAGATTTTTGGAGAAGGCAATAAGATACCAGACTATCAGGGTTATTCAAAGAGAATCGAAAAGCCACCGCACGTTCTGTGACTTTTCGTTCTCTTCAATTTGGTACGATTTGGCGATCCCATTTCGGCCACCCTGCTTTGTATTCAGCAGGCACCACAGGGCTGCCGAAATGCAGGGAAAAGTCGCTGCAAACCCGCCAAAAACTCACCGCAAAACGAGGGCGAACGCACACTGAAACTCGCAAAAACATCTGGATTAACCCGCCGAAAACACCGGAAAAACCCAAGCAGGAGCCGACACCGCAGACGAAGGAGGTGAAGAAAAAAAAAACCATTACGCTTCAATGTTTGAAAAGTGAAATGCAGCTTGCAAAGAAACTACAAAACGAAAATGTCTGAAATTTACATATGAGATCCTATGAATGATAATAAAAAGGGCTGTTACAGAAAGAAGAAAAAAACGATTAAAAAAAAAACGGAAGCCATGGATAGTGGAAACCTCCCTTCTGACCTACTAGATACCGCCATAATCACCCTACCCAAATCAGGTAAACCTCCTACTCTATGTCAAAACTTTAGACTTATATCCCTGATAAATGTAGATCTTAAAATTTATACTAAGATTCTGGCAAATCGCTTGGCATTGGCTATCACGAGTTTGATTGGTTTGGATCAGGTGAGATTTATTCCCGGCCGTCAAGGACCGGACAACACTCGTCGATTACTCAATCTCATTCAAGTGCTTACATTGACCTCTACACCTTGCCTGATATTATCGTTAGGCGCAGAAAAGGCGTTTGACCGAGTGCATTGGGGCTTTATGTCAGAGGTGATGGCCAAATTTTCTATCCCACCTGAATTTGTCAAGGGGGTTTTCTCGGTTTATACTTCTCCAACAGCCACGGTGCGATTTGCTGGCTTTCATTCTCCACCATTCCCTATTACGAATGGTACACGACAAGGCTGCCCGTTATCCCCGCTATTGTACGCGCTAGTTTTAGAACCTCTTGCTCAGATGATCAGGCAGGCCAATGATGTACGGGGTATTGATGTGGGCCCACAAACGCACAAACTAAATCTTTTTGCCGACGACATTCTCCTTACATTGATGTCCCCTAAATCTTCCTTAGAGGCACTTAGTCAAATATTGACGGAATATGGCAAATTATCATATCATAAGGTTAATTTTTCTAAGACTCAAACGTTGCCGACGAATATACTGACAACGTTCTGATTGTACTGAAGCAGGAATATTCATTTGATTGGAGAACAAAGTTTTTATCGTATTTAGGAATCAAGCTCTCTCTCTCGCCTCATATCTTATTTGATATAAATTATGGGAAACTGTTAGTAGAAATTAAAACCTTACTGCAAACAAGGCAACCACGACGCCTATCGTGGTTTGGTCGCATAGCGGCGGTGAAAATGACGATACTCCCAAAAATTTTGTATGTTTTTTGAGCACTACCTATTTTTATCCCCCGAACATATTTTTCTTCTCTGCAGAGAGCGGTCAATTCCTTTATATGGAATTATCGGCGCCCCAGAATTAAATTTCATATTCTTTCACGCAAGGTTGAATGGGGTGGTTTGGGCATACCGGATTTTGTGAAATACAGTTGTGCTGTCCATTTTGCAGCGATGGTAGTATGCCTGGGTTATGCTTCCCACCCCCAATGGGCAGCTATGGAGGCCATTGCTCTGAGTCCTCATGACGTGCGGGTGTTGTTATGGGTTCCTCCAACGAATAGACCGAGAGGGATGTTTTCTTCTCTGTTTATTGCGACTAAACTCTCCCTGAGAATATGGGACAATATGTTCCTGCGTATAACAGGGACGGGTCCCATATCGAGAGTTGTGGCAATTGAGTTTTAATGTGGATAAGTGCAAGATAATGCACCTGGGACGTAAAAACCCAAGGGCTGAATATAGAATATTTGATACAGTCCTAACCTCAACATCTGAGGAAAGGGATTTAGGGGTTATTATTTCAGAGGATCTAAGGGTAAGTAGTCAATGTAATAGAGCAGCAGGAAATGCTAGCAGAATGCTTGGTTGTGTAGGGAGAGGTATTAGCAGTAGGAAAAGGGAAGTGCTCATGCCACTGTACAGAGCACTGGTGAGACCTCACTTGGAGTACTGTGTGCAGTACTGGAGACCGTATCTCCAGAAGGATATAGACATCTTAGAGAGAGTTCAGAGAAGGGCTACTAAAATGGTGTACGGCTTGAAGGAGAAAAGTTACCAAGAAAGGCTTAATGATCTTAACATGTACAGCTTGGAAAAAAGACGAGACAGAGGAGATGTGATAGAAACATTTAAATACGTAAAGGGAATCCACAAGGTAGAGGAAGGGAGTATATTTAAAAGGAAACAAAATAGCAAAACAAGAGGACATAGTCTTAGATTAGAGGGGCAAAGGTTTAAAAGTAACATCAGGAAGCATTATTTTACTGAGCGGTGGTGGATACATGGAACAGTCTTCCAGTAGAAGTGGTAGAGGACAAAACAGTAATTGAATTTAAGCAAGCATGGGATAGGCATAAGGCTATCCTAAAGAAAAGATAAATCCAGGTAAAGTATCCATGTAATTGGGCAGACTAGATGGGCTGAAAGGTTCTTATCTGCCGACATTTTTCTATGTTTTTTTTCTATGTTCTATGTTTCTATGAGAGCAGCACCACTGGCGATGTTCCATTATGTCCTTCCACATTTTAATGCGCGACGTTGGACGGCGAAAGAGGTAGTCAATCTATGTCAATTAACGGATAAATGTGGGTTATTGGATTTTTCGTCTGTGCAATCTAAATTTCATATTAATGACACGTATTTCCTATCTTACTGTCAATTACACTCTTACTTGAAGACTCAGGGTTTCACAGCCTTTTACTCGATTCATAAACCGGCCCTGACGGTGATTGAATCCCTAGGGGTGTCCCAGATGTTACCAAAGGGCCTAATTTCAACCAGCCGAACCGCAATTATGGCAGATAAGGAGTTACCTTTGTGGCGCTATCATACTATGTTGGAAAAAGATTTGGAACGCTCCATTGAGTCAGGGATGTGGGCTGCTGTGTACCGTAGAGACGTGGGAGTGTCGAGAAATGCGACGCTTCTTGAAACGAGTAGGAAGGTCCTATACCGATGGTATTGGACGCCGGATAAAACATCTAAATTTGCTCCATCCTCATCTTCTGCGTGTTGGCGCTGTGGGTCACAGACAGGTACTTACATAATATTTGGTGGCACTGTCCGTCACTAATTCCTTATTGGACTTTGGTTGTGGAGCTTGCTACAGCAGTGGTGGGCACCCCTCTACCTATGGATCCTGGATTCGTATTGTTGGGCCTGGGGGGACCCAAGTTAACTAGGCAACAGACCAGAATGACATTTCATATCATGTCCACCGCCTTACTGCTAATAGCACAGAGATCGAAATCAGACACGGTCCCCTCTATGGGGCTCATTAAAACATACATGACAAGAGATAGGAATTACGACAGGATGGCTGTAGAGTTTCTCACTGTGACCCCTCCAAAACTGGGCCCGTGGGAATTGTGGGACATATATCTTGTGAAACAGTGTACGCCTAGAGTGGAAGGTAAACCCACTGACCGGGAGGGTGAGAATATGACAATGACAGAATGAATAATTGGTGATTTTGTACGAGCTAAGGTTCAAGGAGTCAATACTTTGAGTGTAAATTTTATGCAATGTTTGATAATATATACGTGATGGTGAAACCCCCCCCTTTTTTTTTCTTTCTTTTTTTTCTTTTCTTCTCCCCCCCCCAATACAGAGCGTATTGTATCATTAAGATTGTCTACCTCCCCTCCCCTATATTTTTCTTCTGTATCCCAACTTGTACTCATTCAATAAAAAACTTTAAATTTAAAAAAAAAAAAAAGAAAAAGAAATGTTAGACAAAAAATCCCGAAAAATGCTTAAAAGGTCCTAACAAATCTACAAATAAAGAGACTTTTTGCTGCAGAATTTTATAATGAACGGTTTATTAGATATTGAATTAAAACGGGAATGTTTTTAACATTGAAGCCTATGGGATTCACCTGAATAAACCTGCCGAATTAAACCACCGAATGGCACTGCATTTCAGGAACCTTTCACTGCTGGTTTTTATTTTCTGAATAGACGAAGCATTGCTTCTCTATGGGGATTCACTGCCCTCGAACAGGCACCGTATGTGCAGGCAATTCGCCAGGATTTGGCAAATTGCCTGCTCTCTGAATAGCCGAATGGCCAGGAAAGAATTTCAGCGTTCGGTTACCTTTCTCCTGCAATTCGGATTTCTTTGAATAACCCTGTATTATTGTCATATTTAGATACAGATGAATTACCGAATAATCCTCACCATGTCAGGTGTGCTCTTCACTTCCCTTGTCTATGTCATCATTCTGTGGAAAATTCCTTATAAATGGAAGTAGTCTGAGCAACCTTTTTATAAAGAGCTCAACAACTGTGTTATAAACTTCCAAAATAAGAGATTTATCTCAAACCACTGACAAACATCATATCCTCAAATGATAACTGAAAAAGCTGCAAATGTTTAATTATCAGATTTATGTATTTTTATATAGCAATGTGACAGTGTTCAAGCTCCCTTACATCAGCTTTAAAAGTAAGCGAAATTGAATGTATTCATCTTGGATAGGTTCTCGCTAAATAAAAAAATGCAAACGAAAAGCGATATCAGCTTGCCCTTTTGTGGTAATAAGAAAATATATTCTTTCTGGTTGATATACATTACAAAAAAAGTAGGTCTGCAGTTAAGAATTAATTAGTAAGTCCACATCTATCAGGAAAAAAGAAATCACCTAAATAGCAATACATTGCCGAGAGTCTGCAGTCTAGTACTGATTATAGTTACTACTTTAAAAAAGAAAAAATGTGAACAGAAGAACAGAGAACGAGTAAGGATGAATGGAACAGAACTCTCAATGCATCTCGGCTCAGCAGTGAGAGTAAGAATAGTTACCCCTGCCTGGGATGTTGATGAATAATCTGTTGGCCTCAAGCTGAGTGTTGGACTCAAAGCGGCTGATATCCCATACCAAAACCAATCAACTCGTATGCAACATCTATTTGAAACACAAATGAGATGGGGAGGTAGGAGTTAGCCTTTCAAACAAAAGCTGAAGAGTAAAAGGACTTATGTAGGAGGGGGAGGCTGCAAGAGGAAGAATTTAAATCCTCCAAATATTCTTTTCTTTCCCTATTATAGCTGTTATGGGTTGGTTATTATCTAGGTTAAAGCTACAAAGAAATGGGAAATTAAAAAAGATAAGCATTCGGTGGGTGTATTATTATTTTTTTTTTTTTTTACAAAGAACGACTTAAATCAGATTTGTTCCTTTTAAATGGGTCTGGAACTCTTAAGAATCAGGAAATACATACATACAAAGCAGGGGGCGAAATATAGCAGAAATGCAGATTAGTCTTACGCAAAAAGAAAAATATGTTCCTATTTCTTCTCTAAGTGAGTAGCTAATTCAAACAGTGTATAGGTTATCTCAAGGAAGCGACAACTACATTGACCTTATGTTTACCTAGAAAAAGAAATTATTGCAATATGGAATTTATAATTACGAAGGTCAGATTTCCATTAAATTAATGACGAGTATCTTCTTTTGATCAGCCCATATAAACCCATTTGTATTGGTATCTCATAAGAAAGGTGCCCCTTTTTCGGTCACGAATAACGAATCCGGAATAAAAAGAATTCATCATTAAAAAAGACACAAAATAAACCACACGTTAAAAAAGTCAATTTTAGGAACAACTTCAACTAGCGTCCAAAAGTTGAAATTAATATGGTCTGAAATTGGCGTACGCTTACCTCATATCAAGGAATTCACTTTAGCATGAGGGAAAAATGAGGTTGGTATAAGAAAGAACGTTTACATTTTGTCACAAAATTCACTAGAGGGGTTATTCAGAGAACACCAAAATGTCGGCGACATTTCAGTGCTCTCTCATTCCCCGCACTTCCCTGCAATTTGGGGAATCAAAGTTTCCCACCCTGCGGTGAATTCAGCATTTACAACAGGGTCCCCAGAGTGCAGGGAAAAACCGCAAACCTGCCGACCACCCGCCAAAAACCCGCTGGATCTGCCGGAAAAAACACGCCGAACACATCGGAAAAAGCCGCCGAGCCGCCGATCACAGCGCAGAGCAGCCGCCGGCAAAAGCCGACAAGCTGACGAACGGAGTAAAAAAAAACCCCATAACAATATGCTTGAAAGTGTCAAAATTGAAACGCTGTTTGCAAAAAAACTACTGAAAGAAAATGTCTGGAATTAACATATAAGGTCCTATGAATGATAATAAAAAGGGTCTGTTGCAGAAAAAAGAAAAAAAAAACTTTAAAAAAAAACGGAACAAAAATTTGTTGAAAAAATCCTCAAAAATGTCTAAAAAATCATAAAAAATCAATAGACTTTTTACTGCAGATTAAAATAATAAATGGTTTATTAGATATTTAATAAAAATGGGAATATATTTAACATTGAAGCCTGTGAGATTCGCCTGAATAAACCTGCCGAATGAAAGCACCGAACAGCAGGGCACTTCGGCAACTTTTCACTGCTGTTTGGTGTTCTCTGAATAGATCAACCATTGCTACTCTATGGGGGATTTCACTGCCGTCGAACAGGCACCATACTGGCTGGCAGTTCAACAAAATTTTGCAAACTGCTGTCATGTCCTCTGTACCTGGGGCTCCCCGGCGCTGCAGGTGCTGTCCTCTTGCTTGCTGGCCGGGCACCGAATGATATACTGGGCAGGAGAGATCGCGTGGTTGGCCGGGATGATGACGCTGAGCGGCCGACTTTAAAAGTTAGATTGCCTTGTTCGTTCATTGCTCTGTCGTGGAGTTACTTTCCCAGAGCTCACTGTGTACTAGTTACCTGTTACTGACTCAGCTTATGAAACTGCTCCTGTTACTGACTCGACTTGTATGAGAACCACTCCTGTTACTGGCCCGGCCTGTATGAGAACCGCTCCTGTTACTGACTCGGCTTGTATGAAAGACACGATCCTGGTATCGACGCCGTTCCGTAGAAAGACTACTCTGTATGCTCTGTTACTCCTTGCTTGTTGTATTAATATCGAGTCCCTGAACTTAGCAGTTCCTCAAAGGGCAAGAATCACCGACCATTCAAGGATTGGAAGGGTAGATGGGGCTCTGTATACAGGGACCAATATCTGGTTGTCGGGGGGAATTCGTGACAACTGCCTGCTCTCTGAATAGCCGAAAGGCCCCGAAATGTCACCGTACGGGGAAATTCCCTATTCACTGGCATTTCGGGGCCAGATCGGCTCTCTCTGAATAACCCCTTAGGTAAATAAAAAAATAAAATATTAATTGTAATTATAACTATCTGTAAACCTAACCTCTAACCCTTACAGATTCTCCACAATTTTTGCAGTTGAGCTAAATAAGTTGAATAGTAGGGATAGTTTCGGAATTTCGGAATTTTCACGAAATTTCCCGATTCGTGTTTTCGGATGCGGCCGATTTTCCAAAAATTTTTTAGATCCGAAAATGGCAGATCCGAAAAGTTTTCCGATCCGAAACGAAATATTTTCGGAATTTTCGAATGTACTTGAAATGTGTCAAATCGAAATTTATTGCTTTGAAACGAGGAGAACAGACGTTCCGAAAAAACGAAAATTTCCGAAAATACGAAAAGTCGATACAAAAAACGAGCTAAGTGACACGAACATACGAAAAATGGTCGATATTCCGAAACCATTTACAATTCCGAAAAACGAAAATTTCCGAAAATACAAAAAGTCGATACAAAAAACGAGCTAAGTGACACGAAAATACGAAAAATGGTCGAATTTCCGGGAAAAAATGTACACGAAAAACGAGTCGAGCCGAACCGAATCGAAACAGAAATCGGTCGAAACGAGCCGAATCGAAAAGTTTAAAAATCCGAAAAATCGAATCGAATCGAACCGAAAAAAAAATCGGTGCACAAGCCTATTGAATAGTTTTTTGGTAACAGATTCTGATGTATTTTATAATGCGAGAGTCTAAAAATGGAGCTGGATCTGTTGCCTAAAAATAAATTGATCCTTATCCAATTGCGCCAAATCTTTTGGTTAGGGATAGTTTTTAGTAAAATTAATATAACCTTTAAAATTTTTATTTACATAGTCATTTTTGTTACAATACTATACCAACATCATTTTTGTCACAAAGTGAATTTTCACCTAGGGTTATATTACAATCTTCATGCAAAAACGCACACGCAACGCTTGAATTAGTGCGCCAAGCGTTAAATGTTTACGTGCGCAAATCGCCGCTTGAATTACAATCCTCGCGCGTTTTTAATCCGTCGAGCAATAGCGCGCATAAACCGATCGCGCACAATTGTTCACGCAGTACCGTTGCGCGCAGAAATCAGTGTGCGCAATGTTTTTTTCTCGCGATTCAGCCAATCAGAATTAAGAACCACAATTATCTCACGTTAAGTTTTTGCGCCTGCCAAAGTCAATCTGAGTATATACAGTATGCTGCAGCAATAATACATGCACACACAACTTCTCAATTTTATTGCTTTGGTATGAGTAGAATATGTAACTATACTATGCTGCATTTTTTTTATGGGCTGGTGTATTTGGGTTCGGCCAGGTTGTTCATATTTGCCATTAACACCAGCTGTTAGGAATTGCTAAAATTATGCGCGCAAAGGCTATGCGTTAAATCCTGCACATACATTGTAATACCATCCACGTACCAGAGTTCATTCGCTTTTGCGCTCACAATGTTACGTATAGGACGCGCGCAGTACAGTACGCTCACAAAGGGTTCGCGCAGGTTCACCCGCTATAGACGATTACGCACGGTTGTTGCGCTGACTATGTAATACGGCGTTCGGCGCAAAGGGTTTTACCCCTCGCGTTAATGTTTTTTTGCGCGAAGATTGTAATTTAGCCCTTACAGGGTTAGAAACATAGAAACATAGAAAAATGTCGTCAGATAAGAACCTTTCGGCCCATCTCGTCTGCCCAATTACATGGATACTTTACCTGGATTTATCTTTTGTTTAGGATAGCCTTATGCCTATCCCATGCTTGCTTAAATTAAATTACTGTTTTGGCCTCTACCACTTCTACTGGAAGACTGTTCCATGTATCCACCACCCTCTCAGTAAAATAATGCTTCCTGATGTTACTTTTAAACCTTTGCCCCTCTAATCTAAGACTATGTCCATTTGTTTTGCTATTTTGTTTCCTTTTAAATATACTCCCTTCCTCTACCTTGTGGATTCCCTTTACGTATTTAAATGTTTCTATCATATCTCCTCTGTCTCGTCTTTTTTCCAAGCTGTACATGTTAAGATCATTAAGCCTTTCTTGGTAACTTTTCTCCTTCAAGCCGTACACTAGGGATGTGCGTTTCGGGTTTCGGAATTTCGGAATTTTCACGAAATTTCCCGATTCGTGTTTTCGGATGCGGCCGAATTTCCGAAAATTTTTAGATCCGAAAATGTCAGATCCGAAACGTTTTCCGAGCCGAAACGAAATATTTTCGTATTTTTCGAATGGACTTGAAATGTGTCAAACGAGGAGAACAGACGTTCCGAAAAAACGAAAATTTTCCGAAAAACGAAAATTTCCAGAAAAACGAAAATTTTCTGAAAAACGAACATTTTCTGAAAACGAAAATTTTCCGAAAAAACGAAAAGTCGATACAAAAAACGAGCAAAGTGACACGAAAAATACGAAAAATGGTCGATATTCCGAAAAATGTACAATTCCGAAAAACGAAAATTTCCAAAATCACGAAAAGTCGATACAAAAACCGAGCACAGTGACACGAAAATACGAAAAACGGTCGATATTCCGAAAAAAAAATGTACCCGAAAAACGAGCCGAACAGAATCGAATCGAAACCGAAATCGGTCGAAACGAGCCAAATCGAAAAGTTTGAAAATCCGAAAAATCTAACCGAATCGAACCGAAAAAAAAATCGGTGCACAAGCCTACCGTACACCATTTTAGTAGCCCTTCTCTGAACTCTCTCTAAGATGTCTATATCCTTCTGGAGATACGGTCTCCAGTACTGCACACAGTACTCCAAGTGAGGTCTCACCAGTGCTCTGTACAGTGGCATGAGCACTTCCCTTTTCCTACTGCTAATACCTCTCCCTACACAACCAAGCATTCTGCTAGCATTTCCTGCTGCTCTATTACATTGACTACTTACCCTTAGATCCTCTGAAATAATGACCCCTAAATCCCTTTCCTCAGATGTTGAGGTTAGGACTGTATCAAATATTCTATATTCAGCCCTTGGGTTTTTACGTCCCAGGTGCATTATCTTGCACTTATCCACGTTACAACTCAATTGCCACAACTCCGACCATTTTTTTAGTTTACCTAAATCATTTGTCATTTGACTGATCCCTCCAGGAACGTCAACCCTGTTGCAAATCTTTGTGTCATCAGCAAAAAGACATACTTTTCCATTAATACCTTCTGCAATATCACTAATAAAAATATTAAAGAGAATGGGTCCAAGTACTGACCCCTGAGGTACCCCACTGGTAACAAGACCTTGCGCCGAATAAACTCCATTTACCACAACCCTCTGTTGTCTGTCACTCAGCCACTGCCTAATCCATTCAACAATATTGGAATCCAAGCTCAAAGATTGCAATTTATTGATAAGCCTTCTATGCGGAACAGTATCAAAAGCCTTACTGAAATCTAAATAAGCAATGTCTACTGCACCACCTGTGTCTATTATTTTTGTTACCCAATCAAAAGGGTTAATCAAAGAGCTCCGAATTGCTTGAGAAAGTTAACCAAACGCTGAAAATCAGCGTTCGGTTACCTTTCCTGGCCATTCGGCTATCCTGAGAGCAGGCAATTCGCCAAATCCTGGCGAATTACCTGAATTTACGGTGCCTGTTCGGTGCCTGTTCGAGGGCAGTGAAAACCCCATGAAAAAGCACTGCTTCGGCTATTCAGAGAACAAAACCCAGCAGTGAAAGGTTCCCGAAATGCCCTGCCATTCGGTGGTTTAATTCGGCAAGTTTATTCAGGAGAATCCCATAGGCTTCAATGTTAAAAATATTCCGGTTTTAATTCAATATCTAATAAACCTTTCATTCTAAAATTCTGCAATAAAGAGTCTCTTTATTTATAGATTTTTTAGGATATTTTAAGCATTTTTCTTAATTTTTCTTTTTTTTTTTAAAAGTCCGATTTTTTTTTTTTATTTTATTGTAAGTTTACTTATTTTTTCTGTAACAGCCCTTTTTATTATCATTCCCTGGACCTCATATGCAAATTTCAGACATTTTCGCTCAGTAGTTTCTTTGCAAACAGCGTTTCATTTTCAAACATTCACACAAACTGTTTTGCTAATTTATTCACTGCCTCGTCTGCGGTCTCGGCTGCTTCGCTGCGTGTGATCGGCTCCTGCTCGGGTTTTTCCGTGGTTTTCGGCAGGTTAATCCAGATGTTTTTGTGGGTTTTCGCCGTGCATTCGGTGGGTTTTGCGGTTCGTTTTCGTCAGGTTTGCGGCAGCTTTTCCCTGCAATTAAGGGACCCTGTGGTGCTTGCTGAATACACCGCAGGGTCACCGAAATGGGATCGGCAAAAGGAACCGAATTGAAGAGAACGAAACGTCACCAAATGTGCGGTGATTTTTCGAATCTCTTAGAATAACCCTGTTAATCTTTATTTTAACTCTATTTAAGGTTGCAGTCCTAGGTGACACTTACTTTAGGGCAGGAATGCTCAACCTTTTGGAAGTCGAGGGCCACTTTGAAAATGTTGGTACATGTTGCGGGTCACATAATAGACAACTCTTCTTTACAATACTGTGGCAGTGAAAGGAATGAAAGATTCCGATAATGAGAACACTGACTATGCTTATTGTTATTAATAAGTCAATGTTAGGGACTATTTCTGTGGTAGCTATTCAAAGACAGTGCCTCAGATGTCATTATGCATCTTTCAGGACAACATCTGTTCACATAATTATGTGCTTCATTATGTCCCCTCATTTCCTTTAATGCTCGCATAATTTTTACGAACTCATTTAATTTTCACCTCATACCAGACTCTTGGTTGCCTGCACACTAATGAATTCCTTAACTTCACCATCCTTGCAAAAATCCGATTTGCCAACAGTTCTTTGTCAAGTTCCATCTTCCGTCAGATACTTCTACCACTCCATCCCTCTAAAAGCTACGAACAGGAGACTAAAGCTATAGTGGTCACATTTGTTACAAAAGATGGGAAGTAATGAAGATATAGGCTTGTTGAAACATGTGCTATGTTAATAAATATGGCAAGTGGTGGCCATGGAATAATATTGGAAAGAGAAATAGTTTTGTAGACACGATGGGTCATTTAAGTTTAAATGAACATAATTTACTTGCCAAATGCCTAGCTGAATCTCAGTTTACACAGCTTACACATTCCTACTGCTACTACAAGCAATATAATGTTACGTTACAAAGCAAACATCATCGCGTTGGTTCCACAAATTAAATATCAAAATTCAATATATGTCTCTGGCCTTGACTGTCAATACAATTTACCCACTATCGAACCAGAGATATGATAGAACAGAATTCAGGATAGGACGATTCAAAGAATAATTATGAAAACATGGACTATGTCAGATTCTTAGCTGCAGCTCCGTCGATCCCTCTTAACGAGACAAACTATACAGACCTCGATCAGATGTAATTTCTCCCCGAAAAACAAGCCACGTGTTACCATGGCAGCCCACCGCGAACGCAAGTAAGCACGTAACTATGCTGGAAGGAGAACAGCTGCAGGCATATCGAGCACACGCTAATGACGTCACATACCTGGAAGCACGCAGCAGTCATCCCCTATAAGACTCTGAGTGGGTGAGTCCGTTGCTCGTTTATTGATTCTATTTGTTTCAGAACTACTCCTCGTCCTTCTATTAGAGGCCTTTAGCTAATTGATACCCTGGCTACGAACCTCCTTACGTGTACCTCGACCACCCTGAATTAAGCCTGCCTATGACCTTCTGCTACCTCGACCATCCTACAGCCTACTCCAGCTCTTCTAAGATATTCCAAAGCCTGCACCTACTTCCTGGATTTCTACCCATATTCGTTCTTCAAGTAATTCTATTATCCAAAGTCACCTCCTCTTTCAACGAAGACCGGTACAGGGCTTATTATATATATAGCGCTGCTTTAAAAAGACTGTGTTTGCTGCATTTACTTGTTGTGGCCACCAGAGGGAGACAGAGGCAATAAGGACTATGCTGGGCAGGACTGAACTACAATTTCCAGCATGCCTTGCGGTGGAGACAGGATGTGAGAGAGAGAGAGGAAGGGACGTAAGCAGCCTCGTGCGGAGGAGCGCCAGAGTGAGCGGAGCGGCAAAAGACAGAGGATGCAAGTGAGACTGCCAGGGATCGAGACCAGGCCGGAGCGCCAATGCTACCTCGAGGGCGCTGGAGATCGGGACAGTAACTTGCAGAGGCATACCCATTATCGCCGAGAGGTTTGCACAGAACTTCAGTTCCAGTTGGACCCCTGTAAGGAGACCGCGATGATCCATAGGGAGTGCAGGCGGTAGGCCGTAGTTCTTGTGTTGGAGATCGGACGAGCAAGAGAGCGGATTCGGTGACACAGAGTTCCAGAGGACAAGCGGAGAAACATCCTTGATCGGGCAGTGGGACAGGCTGTCTAACGGATGGGTGAGAGGCCTTACAGGCCGCAAGTCTGAGTATAACCCAGCACCCTGCATTATTGCTCAATTCTACAGGGCCCCAACCTGACTAGTAGAAGATTTGCTTATTCCATTCACTGGCCAGTTGAATACGGTACCCGGATACACGAATCAATACACGTACACCTTTTTGAGACATTACACTCACGGGACTTACATTCCAAAACTGAGGGGGTTAATCCTTTTTTTGTTTGCTGCGCATGTTTTTCCCGCATTACGAAATCCTGTCATTCATATACCGTATCTACATTATATGTGTCACTTTATTGGGATCAGTAAAGTATATAATCTATAAAATCCACAACAGTGCTGGTGTATATTTATTCCCTAGTGCGGTGAGACTAACCCGAGGTTAATTCAGCGGCTCCTCCGGGAGTGAGCGCTACACGTGGGGGCTCGTTCCGGGATTTCCAGTCTCTGTAGAAACCGCAATTAAAGGGTTAATTATGGATCCAGACGAAGCAGCAGAGTGGTGTAAAGCACAGGGTGGCAGTTAGAGTTGAGTGTAGTAATGGATATTCCTGCAGGCACCTGGGCAGAAGAACAGATCCACCGGGCCATGGCAGCGTTGGCGCCTGATCAGCGGGGGTTTCTAGCAGACATTAAAGTGAACCCAGAGACTTCTCACACGTATGTTCTTTTTGAGTGGAGAAAGGGTGTTCCCGTGTGTTTTCAGGGCGTGAGTATGCAGCTAACCGACGATGTGGAAGTTCGTCTGCTCCAGCCAAGTAAGCCACGTGGTGATTCTGCGAATATTCCTGCATCCACCCCGCTGGCCATGATCGGGCCGGAGTTCATTGCTGCTATTGGAGACCTCGTAGTTAAGTGTCAGAGGGCCCACCCTTCTTACATCAGCTTCGGATATTGGACGTTGGAAAAAATTTCAGGAAACTTGCCAACTCCGGTGGGAGAAGAAACCTTCGAAGATTGGGTGGAACAGGCGATGCAGGCTCTGGATAAGTGGGACGTCTCTGAAGCGCAGAAGAAGCAAAGAATTACCGAGAGCTTGAAGGGACCTGCATCAGAGGCTGTCAGGAATCTGAAGCTGAGTAAGCGAGACTGTACTGCTTTAGATTACCTGAACATATTACAGGAAGTCTTCTCGGCGAACGGAAAAGGCTGCTGAGCTCATGTACCAGTATGAACATACTTACCAGCAAAAGGGTGAGAAGATGACAGAGTACATGAGGCGCCTGGATAACATACTGTACCAAGTACTGTAGAAGAAAGGAGCAGACCCCACTATAGTAGATCAGGTTAGAATGCGGCAGATATTGAAAGGTGCTTTACCCTTAGACCCTGTGATGTTGCAACTAAAGACTCGAGAAGGTAATAAAGAGTTAAATTACCTAGAACTGATTCGAATTGTTCAGGAAGAAAAAGCCCTTCTGGAAGAGAAGCTTGCAAGAAGGGGAGAAAAGGTCTATGCGCAACCCATAGGGTATAACGAGTGTTCATCAGATGAAGATGATCCAGAAGAGACATATGAGCCGGAGATAACCCAAAAGTCGTCAAACCAGGTGTATGGTGAGATACAAAAGACTCTCAAGAAAGTACAAGAAGCCCAAGTTAAGATGGAACAGACACACACGGATCTATGCCGGGCAATCTTGAAAGTAGCAGAAATGCAGACTGAAATACAGAGGTCTCTCTCCGATATACGAACAGCAGCGGTTGCCGTGGCCTCCGACAGGGGATTTTCAAATGAGCCACAGGAAGAAAGTGTGCCCTCATCCTCGTGGGGAAGATGTTTCGCCTGTGAGGAATTCGGCCATTTCAAGGCTCAGTGCCCGGAAAGGAGACAGGGAGGGTCCGTATATGTGCCTGCTAGAACTAGGAGATCATCTCACTGGAGGTCCGGTCCTGCACCACGGGAAGACAATGTACGCCCGCAGTCGCCACGTATGAGGATGAGGGTTAGAGTACAACAGACTGGGTCTACATCTCCTGCTGCTACAAAAAAGTTCCCTGACAAGTTGATAGGTCCTTCACCCATCATCCTGGTTCAAGTGGAAGGAGTCTACACTAAGGCTCTTCTAGATTCGGGTGCTCAAGTAACACTGATTTACCGAAACTTCTATCAGAAATATTTGAAGCATATACCCCTTAAGAAGTTGAAGGATCTTGAAATCTGGGGTATGGGGACTGAAAGGTTTCCCTATGATGGATATATACAGGTGAAGCTAGAATTCAGTTCAGTAATTGCTGGACAACCGGGAGTATGTGACACGTTGGCCATTGTGTGTCCTCGTCCCTCGGGAGCTAATCGAAGTTCTATGATAGTGGGGATGAACACTGATGTGTTGAGACACCTCTTAACCCCACTGGTGACAGGAGAGAGTCCTACTCCTAAGAAGGCACACTTGATGTTACGACCGGCCTGTCCACGGAGGGTCAAAGAACAGAGAGCCATTACAGAAGTGAGAAAGCTGAGGAGAACGGAAGGGACGGAGAAGGTCCTACGGTCAGGAAACACTGTACGAGTACCGATTGGAGACAAGTTCTCTTTGCCTGGTCCGCCTATATCTCGTCTGACTTCTATTACTCGGTCTCAGCAGTTCCGTTCCGTTGGAGAGAGTGAAGAAGACAGTGAGGAAGAAGGCTGGTGTCTGAGCTGGGTGTGGACACCTGAGTTCGAGGGCGTCAAGCCGGTCTCTGACCGGGGTGAGAGTGATTTAGAGCCTGATATTTCTGAAGTTATGACTCAAGCACCTGAAGTACCTGAGACCTTGGACGTTCCTGAAGTTCTAGAGGAAATATCCATAGATTACAGTTCTATACCTTCACTGGAAGGCTCATATTCCGAGGAGGTGTTTGCTCCGACTGTTGATGAGAGAATTGAGCTCGTAAATGTGACTCACCCACCTGAAGACGTATCGGGAGATGGCAGTTTTATGCCTTCCCTGGAAGGTTCCTACACCGAAGATGTATCTACTCAGTCTGCAGGAGAGAGAATTGAGCCTGTGGAGTCAGCTCTCCCGACTGAAGAGGGTCCTGAAAAATTTGAGCCTAAACGTTCAGTACGACCCCCTCAGAGACTCACGTATGATTCACCAGGACATAGCACAGAGGAAGCTGTAACAACTGTGCGGCGGTTTCCTGAAGTGTCAGCCCTACTTGCAGAGGTGCCTAGGGGTTTAGGTGAGATTGAGGATATTTGGTGCCTGTTGTCAACCCTGAATATATAGGTTAAAGTGAGAACTGGTGTGTTATGTTATGTTATGTATGACCGATACATGTACCCGTTACACTCCCTTGGAGGGACCCAAGAGTTTAAGGGGGGAGAGTGTAGCGCTGCTTTAAAAAGACTGTGTTTGCTGCATTTACTTGTTGTGGCCACCAGAGGGAGACAGAGGCAATATGGACTATGCTGGGCAGGACCGAACTACAATTTCCAGCATGCTTTGCGGTGGAGACAGGATGTGAGAGAGAGAGAGGAAAGGACGTAAGCAGCCTCGTGCGGAGGAGCACCAGAGTGAGCGGAAGGGCGAAATACAGAGGACGCAAGTGAGACTGCCAGGGATCGAGACCAGGCCGGAGCGCCGACGCTACCTCGAGGGCGCTGGAGATCGGGACAGTAACTTGCGGAGGCATACCCATTATCGCCGAGAGGTTTGTACAGAACTTCAGTTCCAGTTGGACCCCCTGTAAGGAGACCGCGATGATCCATAGGGAGTGCAGGCGGTAGGCCGTAGTTCTTGTGTTGGAGATCGGACGAGCAAGAGAGCGGATTCGGTGACATAGAGTTCGGGAGGACAAGCAGAGAGACATCCTTGATCGGGCAGTGGGACAGGCTGTCTAACGGATGGGTGAGAGGCCTTACAGGCCGCAAGTCCGAGTATAACCCAGCACGCTGCATTATTGTTCAATTCTACAGGGCCCCAACGTGACTAGTTGAAGATTTGCTTATTCCATTCACTGGCCAGTTGAATACGGTACCCGGGTACACGAATCAATACACGTACACCTTTTTGAGACATTACACTCACGGGACTTACACTCCAGAACTGAAGGGGTTAATCCTTTTTTTCTTTGCCGCGCGTGTTTTTCCCGCATTACGAAATCCTGTCGTTCATATACCGTATCTACATTATATGTGTCACTTTATTGGGATCAGTAAAGTATATAATCTATAAAATCCACAACAGTGCTGGTGTATATTTATTCCCTAGTGCGGTGAGACTAACCCGAGGTTAATTCAGCGGCTCCTCCAGAAGTGAGCGCTACATATATATATACCTTTAACAACAAAGAAGAACTGAATCATACCTGGCGACACAGCTACCAGAGTGTTGGGCAGTGATACATACATATTATTCCTCTCAGCCCTGGTGTCTGCTCCGTACAGGCGTATCATCTGCATAACTGGTTCCTCACTGTCCTTGCCTACCCTGACAGACTAGAATCTCTAAGGAATGTTTCCAGGGCCTTGTTGATGGCGCCATGCTTTTAAAATTTCCAGTTTTTCTGGTGGCAAAGCAGGGTTCTACCCAGTATTGGTAAGAGTTTATAATCCGTGTCCTCCCTGGGCTCTCATAATGTAGATCTGAGTACAATCATATTGTGTTTAAGAATTTCTATTTTTTCTATTCTAGGTTCAGCTCTGTCGTGAACCTACTAATCAGTTTGAAGTAATGAATGAATTGAACTATGTGTTAAAGAAAGCGGCACATATAGTGGGGGCCAGTGGTCAGGCATTAGTATGTAAAGTAGTTAGTTTGTGATCACAAGGAGGTAACAATGTATACACGTGCAAGCTAACATTTAAAAGTTACAAACACCAATCAAATCGTTAGATCCTTGCAATTGGTATTCCAATTTATAATTTACTAGCTTTTGCCCGCGGCTTCACTCGTGTGGATTTTCAGATTTGTTGAAATTGTTTTTAAAAGAAACATGAGTTTTTTTGTCCAAACGGTACAAAATATAATTTACAGTTTGATATCTAATAAGTAATGTTTATTGTAGACGTTAGTCAGGGTGTATTGGCTACAAAACAAAGTTGTTTCATTCATATGCGTCCATTAATTTTTTTGTGTTGTAAATACAAACCGACAATGAGACAGACAAAAAAAATATTTATTTTGTTTTTTGGCATCTGGAACATATAAAATAAAACAATTTGAGTACTTCTTTATAAATTACATTAGTGGTTCTTCTTTTAGGTGCTCGGACCAGCAGAGAGTTAGGGGAGCTCACTCTGGAACAGGCAACGTAAAAGTGACCAGGTGAGAATCAGACTTCTCTTATATCAATCTCCGCTACCTTCAAAGTCTGTCACAGAGACTTGTTGATGGTCATCGCAAAACGAACCTTTAGGGTGAGTGCCTTTTCAATTGAAGGTTATTCTTTAGGGTGAGTGCCTTTTCAATTGAAGGTTATTCTGAAGGTATAAGAGGTATTTGTTGTATGAACAAATCCACTCACCAAATCCGGTTAGCACCATAGCCTCAATCACATTTCTGTAGAATGCTTTTACTTGCAATCTGGTGCCATTACAGAGCTTAGGTGGGTTGAGGTTCTGCAATAATATCCCAGTTTCTAACACGTTGGAGCATTGATGGTGTGTGTGAGGCCTGGCTGTAAGAAGGAAGCAGACATGCTGGAGCAGTGAGGGAATGTATGGTCTGGCTGTGAGAGGTAAGCAAACTTGTTGGAGCAATGAGGGAGTATGCGAGCCCTGTCTGTGAGAGGAAAGCAGACATGCTGGAGCAGTGAGGGTGTGTGTGAGGCCTGGCTGTGAGAGGCGCTGCATAAAGACTTTATTCTGTGTGAAGTAACAGCATCCCTCTGATCTGCTCATCCAGTGTATCAACTGAATTTTCGGAAAACGGCAAAATACATGTTTTTTTTATTTTTCAGGAACATTCTAAATACCAATTTTCACATCTGTAACACCTTCTGTTTTTGAGCTATAAGTATCCTGTTTAAAAGTATTAACTCACCTTTTTCACGCCCCACTTGGATCTTTGGAAAATGGTAGAACATGTGTTTGTTTTTCAAGAAGATTGTAAATCACAATTTTCACGCCTGTAACATATTTGGTTTTTGAAATATAGGTATACTGATAGAAGTATTCCCACCCCTTTTTCTCCCCCACTCCATAACTGAATTTTCAGAAAATAATAAAACACATGGGGCTCAATTACAATCCTAGCGTTAAAACGCGGGCGCAAGGGAGGAAAAACTGCGCCCACAGTTTTCCCCCTTGCGCCCGCGTTTTAACGCTGGATTACAATGTAGGCGCAAAAAATGCTGCCTGCATTGTTACCACGCAGTAACCCCCACGATGCTCGCGGCAGCGCTGAGCGCAGTCGAGGGCATCCACTCAATAGAGTCCATAGGACTGCCGGTCACATGACCAACCAGATCTCTCCTCGCGAGATCCGGTCGGTCGGCGTAGTGATACGCAGGGAAAGACTGGGAGGACTTTTCCCTAGTCTTTCCCTGCTCCCACTGGATGGAGGAGGCGGTTGGAGCCATGGTCCTCGCCGCGGGACAGGAGGCGAGTATAGCATAAATTTTTTTTTATTTCTAGATGGTGTTAACGGATTCTGCAGAAGCGGAATCTGTTAACACCAAATCCTGGCTGTGGTTAACTTTTTGCTAACCACAGCCAGACGTTAATCAGTGCTAGTAGATTGTAATCCTAATGCTGATTAACACTTTGCGCTCCCCATGTTAGGGAGCACAAAGTACAGTAACCTCGCGCTGAAAAGCGCAATGTACTAAATGCAAACGGGTTACTTAACCCGTTTGCGTTTGGATTGTAATATGTGGTAAACACTGCAGCTAACGTTAATGCTCACACAAGTGAGCGTTAACATTTGCTTTAAGTGTGTAATGTGGCCCATGTTTGGGTTTTTCCACGTAGATTGTAAATACCGAATTTCACACCTGTAACATTTTTGGTTTTTGAAATATAGGTATACTGATAAAAGTATTCAACCCCCCCTTTTTGCCTCTCCCACTGGATTTTTGGAAAATGGTAAAATATGTGTTTTTTTAAATTTTCAAGACGAATCTAAATACCAATTTTCACATCTGTAACATCTTTTGTTTTTGAGATATAGGTATCCTGTTTAAAAGTATTCACCCCAACTTGGGATTTTTGGAAAATGGTAAAACACTTGTTTAATTTTTCAAGATTGTAAATACCAAATATCACACCTGTAACATCATTGTTTTTTGAAATACAGGTATACTGATGAAAGTATTCACACCCCTTTCCCCCACCCCCTTAAATGGATTTTCTGAAAATAGTAAAACACGTTTGTTTTCACAAAGATTGTAAATACCAAATTTCACACCTCTAACATCTTTGGTTTTTGAAATATGGATATACTGATAAAAGTATTCAACCCCCCTTTTTGCCCCTCACTGGATTTTTGGAAAATGGTAAAATGCTTGTTTTTTTATTTCTCAATACAAATCTAAATAACAATTTTCATGCCTGTAACATCTTCTGTTTTTGAGTTATAGGTATCCAATTTAAAAGTATTCACCACCCTTTTTTCACCCCCACTTGAGATTTTTGGTAAAGCAGGTGTTTTTTTTATTTTTCAAGAAGCTTGTAAATAACAAATTTCACACCTGTAACATCTTTGGTTTTTGAAATATAGGTATTGTCACGGACCGGCGGCTGACGCGGCTCCGGCGTCCATTGCTGCGTTCTAGGGGGCTGCGTCTCCCTCGCAGCCCTTCCTTGCGCCCTATGCGCGCATGCCGCCGGCCCTTCCGGGTTTGATTCCTCCCAGCGGCGTGACGTCATCATGCCTCCACCGTGACTCTTCCTGTACCATGTGATCGTGCTGGCCAATCGGGTTGCAGGGCTCGAGATTTAAACTTGCTTTTTTCCTTTCTTCTTTGCCCTTTCGTGGTTTTTGCTTGCTTGACCCTTGGTGCTACATTCTGAGTTTTCTGATAGATTTATCTGTGTATGACCTGGCTTTTGGCATCTGACTTGTGTACCTCTATAACCCTTTGACCCGGCTTTTGTATTTGACTTTGGATTTGGTATATCCCTACGACCTGGACTTGTTAAACCTCCTCTAGTACCTCTTATTGTTTCGGGGTGCCGCCTCATATTTTCTAAACTTGCCTGTCTCTTTACCAGCCACACTAAGGACTGGTTTCTGTCCTCCTTCCTCGTTATCCCTGCCTTATAGGTTCACCTCTCGCTATCGCATAACCCAGCCACCTCAAGGACTGGTACCGCACTTAGACTTTAGGTTTCCTATTGTTACCTATTGTACCGACTTGAGCCCATTTTGGACTTACGTGTGCTTGCCTGACAGGTATACACTGATAAAAGTATTCACACCCTTTCCCCGAGCCCCCTTAATTGGATTTTTGGAGAACGGTAAAACACATGTTTGATTTTTTTCATGAAGATTGTAAATACCAAATTTCACACCTGTAACATCTTCAGTTTTTGAAATATAGGTAAACTGATAAAAGTATTCTTTTGTCAGTGTTTTTTATAAAGTTTTTATATAAAGTGCTTTTTTTATAAAGTCTTTTTTTATTTTTCAAGACGAATCTAAATACCAATTTTCAGGCCTGTAACATCTTGTGTTTTTGAGCTACTGGTATCCTGGTTAAAATATTCATCCCCCTTTTTCACCCCCTTAGGGGGGAGTTTCCAAAAATCCTTTTTTAGTGGGTGCCTACGTCATAAAAAAGTGTACCATCAAAAATTTCACATTGCTAGGTAAACAGTTTCAGCTGAGCGTTGATGAAACATAGAAACATAGAAACATAGAAAAATGTCGGCAGATAAGAACCTTTCGGCCCATCTAGTCTGCCCAATTACATGGATACTTGACCTGGATTTATCTTTTGTTTAGGATAGCCTTATGCCTATCCCATGCTTGCTTAAATTCAATTACTGTTTGGGCCTCTACCACTTCTACTGGAAGACTGTTCCATGTATCCACCACCCGCTCAGTAAAATAATGCTTCCTGATGTTACTTTTAAACCTTTGCCCCTCTAATCTAAGACTATGTCCTCTTGTTTTGCTATTTTGTTTCCTTTTAAATATACTCCCTTCCTCTACCTTGTGGATTCCCTTTACGTATTTAAATGTTTCTATCATATCTCCTCTGTCTCGTCTTTTTTCCAAGCTGTACATGTTAAGATCATTAAGCCTTTCTTGGTAACTTTTCTCCTTCAAGCCGTACACCATTTTAGTAGCCCTTCTCTGAACTCTCTCTAAGATGTCTATATCCTTCTGGAGATACGGTCTCCAGTACTGCACACAGTACTCCAAGTGAGGTCTCACCAGTGCTCTGTACAGTGGCATGAGCACTTCCCTTTTCCTACTGCTAATACCTCTCCCTACACAACCAAGCATTCTGCTAGCATTTCCTGCTGCTCTATTACATTGACTACTTACCCTTAGATCCTCTGAAATAATGACCCCTAAATCCCTTTCCTCAGATGTTGAGGTTAGGACTGTATCAAATATTCTATATTCAGCCCTTGGGTTTTTACGTCCCAGGTGCATTATCTTGCACTTATCCACATTAAAACTCAATTGCCACAACTCCGACCATTTTTTTAGTTTACCTAAATCATTTGTCATTTGGCTGATCCCTCCAGGAACGTCAACCCTGTTGCAAATTTTTGTGTCATCAGCAAAAAGACATACTTTTCCATTAACACCTTCTGCAATATCACTAATAAAAATATTAAAGAGAATGGGTCCAAGTACTGACCCCTGAGGTACCCCACTGGTAACAAGACCTTGCGCCGAATAAACTCCATTTACCACAACCCTCTGTTGTCTGTCACTCAGCCACTGCCTAATCCATTCAACAATATTGGAATCCAAGCTCAAAGATTGCAATTTATTGATAAGCCTTCTATGCGGAACAGTATCAAAAGCCTTACTGAAATCTAAATAAGCAATGTCTACTGCACCACCTGTGTCTATTATTTTTGTTACCCAATCAAAAAAATCAATAAGATTAGTTTGGCATGATCTCCCTGAGGTAAACCCATGTTGTTTCTGATCCTGTAATCTATGTGTTTTTAGATGTTCAACAATCCTTTCCTTTAACATGGTTTCCATTAATTCCCCACTACTGACGTAAGACTAACTGGCCTATAGTTCCCCGATTACTCCCTACTACCCTTCTTGTAAATGGGCACAACATTTGCTAATTTCCAGTCTTCTGGGACGACTCCTGTTAACAAGGATTGGTTATAAATCTGTTAACGGTTTTGCTATTACATCACTGAGCTCTTTTAATAATTTAGGATGGATCCCATCAGGCCCCATTGATTTATTTGTCTTTACTTTAGACAGCTGCTTTAGAACCTCCTCCTCTGTAAACTCATATGTAAATGTCTCTTTAGTGTTCTCTCCTAACTGAGGTCCCTTTTCTTCCTTTTCTTCTGCAAAGACTGAACAAAAATATTCATTGAGGCAGTCAGCGAGACTTTTATCCTCTTACATACCTTCCTTCCTTTGTTTTAATCTAACTAATCCTTGTTTTACTTTTCTTTTCTCGTTTATGTATCTAAAAAATGTTTTGTCCCCCTTTTTTACTGACTGAGCTATTTTCTCTTCTGCGTGTGCTTTGGAAGCTCTTATAAATTGCTTTGCCTCTTTCTGCCTAATCTTATAGGTTTGCCTATCCTCTTCACGCTGAGTTTTTTTATAATTATTGAATGCTATCTTCTTGTTCTTCACTATTTTGGCCACTTCTGCAGAGTACCACAGTGGTTTCTTCCCTTTTTTGTTTTTGCTAACAAGCCGAATGCAATTTCCTGTGGCCTTCAATAATACTTCCTTTAAATAATCCCATTTCTCCTGGACTCCCTTTAAACTCCTCCAGTCTGATAATGACTCCTTCACACAAAATCTCATTTCAGAAAAATCAGTTTTTTTAAAGTCTAAAACTTTTGTTTTTGTGTGGTGCGGCTCCATCCCTGTTCTTATATTAAACCATACTGATTGGTGATCACTAGATCCCAAATTTTCACCTACAACAACGTCCGATACCAAACCTCCATTTGTGAGTATTAAATCCAATATGGCCTCTTTACGGGTCGGCTCCTCAACTACTTGTGTTAGAGATAATCCCAGTAAGGAGTTTAGAATATTTGTACTCCTGGTGCACCCAGCTATTTTGGTTTTCCAGTTCACATCAGAAAGATTAAAGTCCCCCATGATAATAACTTCCCCCTTCATTGTCATTTTGGCTATTTCCTCAAGCAGCAGATTATCTAGCTCTTCTACTTGTCCAGGGGGTCTATAGATCACACCTACACGAGCTACTGTATGATTGCCAAATGTTAGCGTAACCCAAACTGACTCTATGTTCACCTCGCTCACTTTTATTTGGTTCGTTTTTATGTTGTTTTTCACATACAGGGCCACTCCTCCTCCTTTCCTACCTTCTCTGTCTTTTCTATATAAAGAGTACCCCGGTATTGTTATGTCCCAGTTATTTTTCTCACTGAACCATGTCTCAGTAACCGCCACTAAATCTACTTTTTCAGCTGCCATCATTGCCTCCAGTTCATTGATTTTATTGACTAAACTGCGAGCATTTATAGACACGACTCTGAGCTTGTCATTTTTTACCTCGCATGTTGCTTGCACCCTCCGATTTAGTTTTGGGGGACAATCGGGCAGATTGTTTACCCTTTTGTCCCCCCCTCCTAGTTTAAATATTTCTTTGTGAAACCTTTGAACTTCTCACTGAGAACATATGTTCCCCTATGAGTAAGATGTAAACCATCTTTTTTATACAGTTCCTTTCTGCTCCAATTAGAGCTATCATGGGACACAAAGCCAAATCCTTGCTCCCGACAGTCCCGATGAGTCAGTCAGTCAGGACTTTTCATGTTTATATATATATTTATAGATTAGTTTCTGGAGTCCACTAACTCTTCTAGTCATCAATGTTTTGTTCCATCTCAGTCTTGTCAGGTGTACTGTACCTTCGTACAACAGCAGCAAAAAACACCCTGTAGTAAAGAAAGTTATTCATATTGATGATAATAATAATAATAAACTCTGTATCTTCAAGTCCATGTCTTGAAATCTTTATATGACTTCAGTAGCCACTTCCTTGACCTTTCACTATGTTAATAACATGCCAAATAAAATATTTTAATACCGAGTGTATACTCTGTGGGCAATATTACAATCTTAACTCTAATGTTAGCGCTCAGCTGTGTGTGCATTAATGTAAGGTTAAGTATTACAATGTGAACGCTAACGGTTTAAAAAACCCATTAGCGCACCGGAGATTGTGCTGTCTAGTGCGAGCTTAATGTACTTTGTGCTCTCTAACTTAACATGGGGTGCGCAAAGAGTAATTAGCATTAGGATCACCAAGTCCTAACACTAATTACACCTTGCTGCGGTTAACTGAAACGTTAAAGCAAAGCGTTCCACAGTGAATAGAGCCCACTGACTTTTAAACCCTGAACAAAATGAAAACAACAACATTAAAATATTTAAAACTTACCTGTCACCCCTATGTGAAGAGGGGGTCGCATTCCATTGCCTCTTCTTGTCATAATTTGAAGGTCACTGAGAACATACAGTTCTGTCTTGGAAGGACTTCCGTTGTGGAGCTTCGATAAGTATTGTTTGCGTACACCAGCACTTTTATTGTATTTAAAAACTTTGTTTGGTTACAGTCCAACACGCTGGTGATCATGCAGCATGTGAACTTTTTTCTGAAAATTGATTTGTCTAGCAATTGGACCTTATACTGTATTGTATGTATATATTGCTGAATTGCCAGTTTTTTTGAATATCCGAATGACCACGAAATTGCACTGTACGGGGAGATTCACTGGTCGGTGCAATTTCATGGCAAATTCGGTGCTCCTTGAAGAACCCCTTATATTAACATGTTTCTTTGCATAAATTCATAAATTATTTACATAGATTTACCTTTCAAATTGTGGAAAAATAGATCTGACCGATAAACAGTAATATATGACAGTGACTTAACCTCTCTGAAATTCTGCATGCATAAGTTGCAAGATTAAACATATGATGTATGCTTTGAAAGATTTTATTAGACTTATCATCCCGAATGCACTGAAGCTGTAAATATAACTTTGAGTTTTCTCCTTCCTCCAATTTAAAACAGAATACTTTCATTAAAATGTATGATATTGGTATTCCAATTCTTCTATACATAGCTGGAAGAAATAACAAAACATGACACTGTCTGCCTTTCAATATTGCCGATGGAAGTCACATTCTGTGCCTGTATGTGCCACCCTCCTGTTTAAATTGAATGGGCTCCATAAAAGTGCTTGATACTCAACAAGTGATGGTAGTCTTGCAATAGAACCTGTGCCAGGTTGCAACAATAATTGCTTGAGCCCCGAGGAACCCAATTCCAGAATTTCTGTATGTTCTCAGGAGACAAAGATGAGAGATCATCAAAGGAAGATGAACACAGCATGACTGTCATAAGCCTGAAGTTACAACTTAGACATGCAATAGAAAATACCACTGGTACCTCTCTTGTGCATAGCCCGTAGTAATTAAAAACTTGATCCCTGCTGTTTTATCATCTCATTAGCAATGGGGGCACAAGACTTTTATCCTTGTTTGTTAGGAATCAAACATAGCAGAGGAACTCTGATTATAAATTGATGAAAGTAAAGTTAAACTTTTAAATATAAGGAGTTTTTGTTCACAATGTGTTTTCAGCTGATTAAAGAGAGAAGTCCTTTCTGTAGAATAATATCAGATGTCCAGCAGAGGCTCGCAGAGGTGGCAGAGGAGGTTGCCACATGGATTTAAGAACATAAAAGGAAACTAGATACTTTTTTTAAACCCAGGCTGTAATAAATATTCTTAAAGGCATATTTCATTATTTCTCTTTTTGTCACCAAAGGGCTTGCAGTGCTTCCTCTATTCAGCTTCAATTAAACATCTAAAGTTCAGTACTGGTAGTTATCACATGTTAGAGCTATTCCAGTTATTAGAAGAAATTAAATTGAATCTGTTTTTATTACAGTCTTGGCAGGTTACTTAATGGGTTTGTGCCAGTCTTTTTCTGTGATTGACAACTGACTTGCAAAATGTACATCAAAATACATAGGTCTTAAAGGGATTGTTGGGGGTTGCTGCCCCTTTCGTGCAGAGATGACTTCCTTGACATTTCCCTACTGGGCACCGTCTGATTTGCATAAGGAATGGCACCATCGAGCTAAAACCTTGTGAGACCTGAGCAAGGACCCACTGTAGGGCAGGCCACTAGTTTTGTTGCTTGTTCTCACAACCCTCACAAACCTTGGGCCCTATTTCATAGTTGTCAATAAAACAGACAGAGTAAGTAAGAAACCCTGTGCCTGCAGATTTTCCTTACTGTCTTCATTTTACCACACCATTCAAGGGTAAGCTAACTCCAGAACGAAAAGCAAGGCTGCCAGATACTGGCAGTGGTGCTGCTCGCCACGACGAGTATTGGCTTCTGGAGTTCATAGAACTCTATGGAGCCCTACATATCCCTGCTGCGAACTCGAGCTTACGAGATTGCGCAGCGCCGCAGAGGAATCACGGAGAGAGACTAGAAAATATTTGTTGCCAGTCTCACTATGCTGCTATAGCAAGAGGAAGCGATGGATTGTGCCATCCTCTACACCAAAGCATGAGACGTGAGTATGGGATTTTTATGGGGGGTTAGGTCAGTGTAATAGGGGATTTGACAAATGCAGAATCACTTAAAACAAACTTTGTGGATAGTTGTTAATTTACAGTAACCTCATGCAGGGAATCATAACACTCGAACGGCAACCCCAGCTTGCAAAAGGTTGAATAGCGATTCCTGGTGTTAAGATAACTACAGGCGACGTTATGTGTAGTTATCGTATTGACAGCCATAGAATAAGGCCTCAATGTTTTCATGACTGTTAAAAGGATTCAAACAAATTGGTGTACTTGCAGATAATCTGAAAGGCAAGTCTTCTTACATAAAAGTACTCAGTCTATGCTGGCATGTAGAATAACACCTCTACCTGCTCTCCCTCTTACCAGGTATATAGTGTATTATTAGTGTAAACCTTTGGTCCTGGGTTCATACTATCTAATAAAAGGAGACTTGCACAGAAAATAGTCTAAAAGTATACTTTATGAATAGATATCCAAGTACAGTAATACCTTGGATTTTGAGCATAATTTGTTCCGGAAGCGTGTTTGCAATCCAAAACCCTGTTATATCAAAGCGAATTTCCCCATATAAATAATGGAAACTCTGACGATTGGTTCCACAACCATTTATTCATATGAAAATGATTACAGTAATACAAAATACAGTATAAAGTAAAAATAGAACAAATTGACCCGCACATTACCTTTGAGAAGAATTGTGGCTGGTGGGAGAGAGAGAGAGGAGGAGGAGGTTTATTGTGCAGGATGTTTATCACTAACGGGATCACTGCTATCTGTTGGGAGGGTTTCAGCACGTCCGGTGTAATGTGTGACACAATTACGCATGTTACACCGTGTGGCCCTCCCCGTCAAACTGATAGAATGCTGCGACGGACGCAGGGAGGAAAGGTGACCACTGACCATGGCCCAGTTGCGACGTGACGCTCTGCAGACAAAGCGTACATAGTTTGACATTGCTTGTATATCAAGACATCACTTGTACATCAAGTCAAAATTTATAAAAAATTGTTGCTCTTCTTGCAAAACGCTCTTAAACCAAGTTACTCACAATCCAAGGTTTTACTGTACTGAGAAAATGGACACTGCACTTGTGTGGAATTGAGGAAAAAAAATTCATGAATGATGCTCAAGCCACCTGTATAAGACCTTTTCCCAAGCAGTCTATTCTGTTGTCATTTGTAAGGGTTAAAGAATGAATTCTCGGCTGCAGACCCTGATCCCCTTGAGAGTGGCAATTATGGCTGGGTATCCTGAGGACTCTTGTCTCCTCACGAAGGGAGATGTCTGGCGTATTTTTGAGGAGTTTCGGGCGTGCTGGCTGGCTGACTTCCGGGAGGTACGTGATGAGCTGGCGGAGGTGACACGCGTGCCTAAGTCAGAACAGAGGCGAATGGAGCGGGCAGCGGACTTGCGGGACCCTCCAGTGCTGCGGGCTCGCAGCGGAGAGATGGCTCCTTGCCAGGATGTGGAGGGACTAAGCGGGGGTACACCTGATGATCTGTGGTTCCTGTCCGTGGTGACGTTAAGCTCTGCCGTGGCAGTGGCTGGAGAGTGGTGCCCCGGGAGTGGAGACCGTGACGCTGGGGTGCTGATAGATTCCTGGATGCGGACTGAGGATGCCTCGCCGTGTGAGGAGTTCTGGCATGGGGAGGAAGACCTGACACCTCCGGCACTGATCGTTGAGATGCTGAAGACACTTACCAGTTTGAGAGGGCTGTCTGTCTTGTTGTTCCTTCTTCCTCCAGTGGCCCCTATGGAGATGGCACTGTTGCGGCCTATCCCACTTGCGAAGAGGAGTGCTGGAGATTTCTGTTCCACGGCTGCTCTGATGGAACTGATGGCTTGGTTCTGCTGGGGGCTTTTCCTGCTGAGATTCTGGCCCCATACCGTGATACAGGCTGAAGTTAAAGCCTCCCCTCCACTCCCGCTATGTCCCCACTTCCTTCCCTATTTTGAGACCCGGGCTGCGGCCCCCTTTCCCCTAGCCTTGCTTTCCTGCTGACTCTGTCCTCCTTAGTCGTGCATATTTGAGTACCACTATGAAGTCCCTTAACTTGTATGAGACTCCCGATGACATATTCTCCCCCCCCCTCCCTGATGTGATATCCTGCAGGCATATTGATTATTGCCCCCACCCCCATTTATTATTTTATTTTTATTTTTTTTCTCTTTTTCTTTTTTTTTTGTCCGGGTGATACTTTTCATCGAGGGCCTTCCCTTGAGGTTTCTGGGGTCTCTGTTTTATGTACACCTGTAGGGACGTCAGGATTCCCTCCCCCCTTTTTTTTTTTTTTTTGGTGTGCGGGATACTGGGTTGCCCTGGGTGAGCCACCATCGCGGCAACCGTGGCTCTGGCTGTGCTTTTGGCCCCAGGTCGCCCGGCCTTGGGACCTCTTCCATGGCCCCCGACTTTCCTTCGGGTTGTCGGGGAGAGTCGGGAATGTTCCCCCTTACTAGGGCAGTCCCCCGCCCATCCCTCACCCCATTCCCCTGCCCAGTTTATTTTTTCCCTGACATCCACTGGCAGTCCTCTCCTACCTCTTTTTGTGAACCGCTCGGACAGCCCCCTCACCCCTTTCCCCTTTTTCTATGTGAGATCTTCCTCGCAGTAGACTTTTGTTGTGCTTTTCTTTTGATACACCGTTGATGACTTACTGTGGCCCTGCGTGACCACCTCCTGCTGAATATGTTTTCTGTCTACATGTGCAAACTCTAAAATAAAGAATTGAAAAAAAAAAAAAAGGATATTAGAACATACCTTTAAAACTAAAGAGGGCATGTTAACTAAGGGAAGCTTTCATGTACAGGAAATTAAAAGAAAATTATTTTAAAAAAAAGAATGAATTCTCTAGGGAACACATCTTCTATGGTATTCTCCTCTGTAATAGACATGGATAAAATATAGAAAACACTAACAAATTACTATTGTACATTTTCATAAATTTTACTTGAGTCTACATTCCAATTGACTTCATTTTCCGTGGCTATTTGACAAACAAGAAGGGTTATTCAATAAGAGCTGAACTTGCCACCAATTTACATCCAACGGTGCAATTTTGTGGCAGTTTGACTAGTCACAAAACCGGCAATTCACCAAATATTGGCAAATTGCTAGCGAAATACTGTGCAGTTTGCATCAGATCGACGCAATTCGGCGACCTTCGGCAGCAGTGAAATTGTCCCATAGAGAAATAATGGTTCATCTAATGAAAGAATGCCGAACTGCACCCAAATCGTAATGCCCAGACTTTCAGTGGTTCAGTTTGACAGGTTTAAGGCTGGGGTCAGACGAATGTATTTGAAGAGCGGAAGGAACGTCCATGAGAGCGGACGTTCCTTCCACTCGACGCCCATCTGGCCACCTCACTAAGTGCGCTCAGTGCTGCAAGGGTCGATCCTCCTATGTAGAATTACACTTTGCAGCTCCGTCAACATGCGTCCTAGCGCTGTGACGTAGAGGGCTGCTGCACGGACACAGCACGGCCGCTGTTGCGAGTGCAATTCGTCCGCGTGTAACAGCATGTGGCTGGCCCCATCGCAGCGTCTCAATGCTGCGATGGATGCCAGAAGGCATGTCAGTACAGGTGCACATAGTGCACTCGTCTGACACCAGCCTAAACTGGCAATTTCAAAATATTTAATTAAAAAGCATTTTTGTTTGTATAAATTTATTATTCAACTATTTATTCTTTTCATTTGCAGCAAAAAGCTTTTTTATTTGTTTATGTTTCATAATTTTTTAAGGTATTTTTCAGCAAAACTTTTGATTCCCATTTTTTAAATCTATTTTTTTTAATTCTGTGACAGACCTTTACATTATTTTCTATAGGACCTTTTTTTATTATTTCCATGCATTTTTTTGTTTTAAACATCTTTTTTAAAATAGAAGAGTTCCATGTTTTTTTTTTTTTTTTCCCAGTTCGGTGGCATTTGGCGGCTGATCTGCTTTTTTTGCGGCAATCGGCAGGCTGATCGTTGGCGTTCTGCGGATCCCATTTGGCGTACTTTAGAGACCTTGCGGTGAATACTGAATTCCCCACTGGGTCGGCACATTGAAATGGCTGAAGCGCACCAAATTACGCCGAACGAGAGAGCACTCAAACTTCAGTGTCTTTCAGTGCTCTCTGACTAACCACTAATGTAAAATAAAAAAACCAAGAAAAAAAAACATCTGGTTGGGAATCCCCTTTAATCAAGCTACATATGGAATTTTCCCACATAAATTTTTATAATACATAATAAGAGCCAATTTTCTGAATCTTCTGAAACATTCCTCTAGTTATTCTACATGAAGCCCCAAGTATTTCTGAATAAGTGTCCAGAGGCGTAGCAGGCTTGATGCTGCTCTAGGCACTCCAAATTCTACTGCCTCCACCTGATATCAAATTAATGGGAACCTATACATATACATGGATATAATACAAATATTGATACCCATGGCCATTCCGTCATTAAAAATGTAATTTAGAGGAAAAGCAAAGTATCCTATTTACACCATGTGATTGCTAATGAAATATATTATAGTTTACAGATTCATTGCTGGGAGTTCTATTGCTTTTTGCAGCTCTGTTAAACATGCACACCTCTAGACTGTAAGCTTCTATGAGCAGGGCCCTCTACACCTCTTGTTTCCATCTTATGTCCATTTATATGTATTTTGTTCCCTTTGGTTATTGTAAAGCGCTGCGGAAACTGATGGTGCTATATAAATGATGACAATATTAATAATAATAATAATAGACCTCCAAAAGAAAGGACATTAGGGAAAAAATTGTTGTCTCTTCCAGTCTGTTTCCTGATGCTCAGGCCTAGTTTGCCTATGCAGAAATGAGGACCGGAAGTGTCCCCATAGCAAAAGACAGTATGGATACACGCATGGTGATTACTTCACATGTTCAATATTTATACCTTGTTGCTAAAATAAATAGCAAGTTTGCAAAAAATGTTTATTCTTTTTTGTGTATGTTTGTGTCAACAGCAAATAATTCTCTTTATATTATTATTGTTGTAGATGTTGCTGTCAAATACACATTGTTTTGTAGGACTTTTAAGTTAAATTCTCTGGAAACCGTACGTTCGTCCCAAATTGGATGAACAACATCTGATAACTGTCACATTGCATATGATTCGATCAGGCTTCAAAGTACAATGTAGCACTCCTTATTCAATGTTGCATGGTTCTTTCAATTTCTGCGATAAACATTAAAAAATAACTATCATCTTCTTAGGTGACCTGACCAATCTACTAAGTTATTCCAGTGTGTCTAAACTCCTTTAAATTAGTAACAGTGAAGCAATGGCTCCTGGGGTTTATTGAAACATTTTCCAAAGTGGCTTGACAAAGCATTCATTCATCCTGTTTGGAGTTATAGCACATGCATGAATAATTCATTACCATGGCCTATTTCAAACCTATCCATAAAATCAAAGAGTGAAATTATATTTATTCATACATTTATCCAAAGAACTGTGCCATTTTTGAGTTGCAGTAAATATCTAATTTCATGAGCTTGCTACAGTGACTGACAAATCTAACAACATATTGATCTTGAAAACAGCAGGAATTGTTTTGCTCTTTATGCACTCATCCTTATATAATCATTTTTATGTTGTATTTACCACTGAATATTGTCACAGGCTCAAGATAAGACTTGTAAAGCGGCAAATATTGCTTCTAATTTAATTAATATGTTTGAATCAATGTAGTCTAAGCATATAATCATATGTACTCTACATATTTATTGTTTAAATGGTGTTTCATGGTTGGGATTATGTATCATTCAGAAGTTTTGCAAACCCCCAAGCCTGGCCTAGCAAAGTTTAGGCTGGCCATCCATTGGCACCGTATTTGTGCGATGGTGCGATCATCCAAAGTCATCCGACCGATCCTACCGGTGAATCAGCCCTCTTCCACCGCATCCGACGATGTCAGACGATTTTATGCGATTACAACAGATCAGCGATCCTTTCAATTTTCATGGGATTTGATCAGATAAAATCGTACGATCTAGTACAACTCACATGAAAAAGATGAATTGTATAGTTAAACTGCCGTGCCGTGGCAGGGAAAATGCCCCATAGAGAAGTGATTCAGTGCGTATCCCATAGGATTCAATGTAAATGTAAATATTTTCATTTATTCAACCGTTTATTTTTTTAATCTGCAGCAAAAAGCCTTTTTATTTATTGATTTTTTTTAAATAATTTTTTAGGTATTTTTCAGGTGAAATTTTGGGCTCTGATTTTTTTTAAAAAAGACAAGGCTTTTTTCTCTTTCTGAACACGTCTTTTTTTAAATTTCTGGCTGCACTCAGCATTGCTGTCCCTGGTGCTGAAACCTATTTCAGCACCAGACGACAGGATGTTAATCCACCCCCCTTGCAGCCTTTGGTGAGGATTTTGTTTTCCTCCTGCTTACCCTGCGCTGGACGGGACTCTCCTTGGTGCTGAAACTCAGTCTCAACACTAAAGACAGGTTTTTTTTTTCTCCCCGCAGCAAGGTTTTTAGGTTGATTTCGTTCAGCGACCATCGGCCCTGGGTCGTCAACAGACGCTTCCTGTGGACGACCCTGATCAGCTGATGGCGTTGTCTGACGTCTGCAGTTGGGTGATCAAGTCGGTCGCTCGACTACGGTGCCAGTGGATAGCCAGCCTTAGGTTCTAGTTTTATGTCATTGAAGTAAACCTGTCATCATTTACATAATGTTTGCTAATTTGATCTGGAATTAAATTCTAATTATGAAATAGCAATTTTGATATGTAGTAAAATTCTTTATATTCCCTGATTAAATGATTCCCTTCACCTTTAATAACACTGTAGAGGTTATTCAATAAGAGCCGAACATGCCACCGAATTGCACCGAAGGAAAAAACCATCTGCCACCACTGATCCCATTTCAAAATACACCTAGGGATTAGACCTCTACCACTGACCTACCCCAACATCACTGCTATGGTTGTGCTATTCATTTCGCTAGTTATGTCCCCTTAGTTTTATTCCTGGCAGTGTCCTTCTCAATCAATTTCTGCCCAGTAAATCTGACCTCATCTCTCAAAACCCATCAGTGTCATTTAAACTTCCACTGGTTCTTAATGTCTTTACAGCTGAGCCATTTCATCCCCTTGTGCTGCCTTGTGATTTTGGCCAGTTTTTGCTCATCACATTTAAATTCTATTTGCAGTCATGATTTATTGTAGAACTCAGACACATTGTCAGGGCTATCCAGAGAGAGGTGAAAACCTTGCGAATTGGCAGTAGAATGAACAACCTAGACCAAATAGACAATTTGGAAAGTGAGCTAAATGGGAGAATTTTTCTGGTTTGACTATTTTGACCTAGAATTTTCACTTCCCCAGTCATTCTCAAGGTTTTCACCTCTCTCTGAATAGCCCTGTATATATTGTTTTTCTCAGTAGATTCAAAATATATTGTTGTATTTGTGTGTATATGTCATGTGAGAATGCTATATCAAAAAATGTCAAAGTGAAAACAAAGTGAAATCTGTTTGGATTTCAGTCATTTACAGCAGGGGTACGCAACCTTGGTGCTCCAGCATGTAAACTAGTTTTCTTTTTTTTGAAAAAAAAAAAATTCTTTATTGATAATTTTGCAAAGGCCGCACAGGGCCAGCACATCAAATCTCATAAGAGAAACAACACACATCCAGGAGTGTCTCAAATCATTAAAAAAAGAAAAACAAAAAGGTAAAAGGGGGGGAAGGGGCAATACAACAATACACCGGGCATTCCGTACAAGAAAGTTGGTAAAGTCAGTAGGGGGACATCAAGGGAACCAAAAAGTGGGAACGGGATGGGATGTGTGGGGAGGGCAGGGGGACTGCCCAAAAATGGCGACATTCACGGCACACCCCAGCAACCTGAGGGACAGCTGGGGGCCATGGAAGAGGTCACAGAGCCAGGAGACCTGGGGCCAAGAAAACGTCCAGCCATGACTGCTGGATGGGTGAAAAATTGTAGAGATGTGCACCTATTTTTTTTCGGCTCGTTTCGGTTAGTTTCGGCTCATTTTGGACAAATTTCTTTTCGGCTCGTTTCATTTCGGCTCGTTTCATTTCGGCTTGTTTTTCGTATCGACTTTTTTCCCATGACTTCGGCCATTTTCGTGTTATCGGATCGGCTCGTTTTTCTTAGACTTTTTTTCGCGATATCGGAAATTTTCGTGTTTTTCGGAACGTCTGTTTTCCTCGTTTTAAAGTGTCTATTCCTTTTAACTGAAAGCTACTAAGGGTTTTTCGGATCCGATATTTCTGTCGATACGGTAATTCTGTCGATACAGTAATTCTGCCGATTCTATCGTTTTTTTTTTATTAAATAAAGATCCTTTTTTTCTTATGAATATACATTGCACAACTTTATTTAATCATATTAAAATGGTATGAAAGGAACAAAAATGAACTAAATGATTTAAAAAACGCAAAAATAAAATACTGATCCAAGTCGTCTGACTTTAACGAAAATAATAGAACAAAAGTTTTTAAAACGGAAAAAAAGCTGAACAAAATTATCAGAAACGAAAAAAATAAATAAAATGATTTAAAACGAAAAAAAAAATGCAGCATATGAATCCGCATACTGCAGGGAAGCGCCTCTCTGCGCGGTATAATTAATGCAGCTTATGAATACGCACACTGCGGGGAACAAGCACCTCTCTGCGCGGTATAATTAATGCAGCATACGAATACGCACACTGCGGGGAACAAGCGCCTCTCTGTGCGGTATAATTAATGCAGCATATGAATACGCACACTGCGGGGAACAAGCGTCTCTCTTCACGGTATAATTAATGCAGCATATGTATACGCACACTGCGGGGAACAAGCGTCTCTCTTCGCGATATAATTAATGCAGCATATGTATACGCACACTGCGAGGAACAAGCGTATCTCTTCGCGGTATAATTAATGCAGCATATGAATACTCACACTGCGGGGAACAAGCGCCTCTCTGCGCGGTATAATTAATGCAGCATATGAATACGCACACTGCGGGGAACAAGCGCCTCTCTGCGCGGTATAATTAATGTATATGTCTGTTATATGTATATGTATCCTGTCTGTATATTATAACTTAAAATGCAATAAAATTTTAATTTTCAATAATTTACCAGGTGTAAAGCGTTTTTTTTTCACATTTTAACATGCGAGCGTTTACGGTTATATTTTGTATGAGTTGCACTTGTTAAAAAAATTAGAGATGGGGGACTTGTTACATACATTTTTTTGGGGAAAATAACTTTTTGTTAAAAATCTGGTAAAGCATACGGAGTTTTAAGGAACAGCACGCTGGACAGCAACATCCTGGAGCTATCCAGTGTGCTGATCCTTAAAACTCAGTATGCTTAACTTTTTAAAGAACGGACTTACTCTATTCAAAGTTCCGATGGGAAACATCGGGACTTTGGATAGATTTCGACTATTTTGTTTTTCACTTCGGATAGTCGAAATCTATCCAAAATTAGATTTCGAATATCCGAAGTGAAAAAAAAAATAGTCAAAATCTATCCAAAGTCCTGATGTTTTACATTGGGACGTCGGTTAGAGTTAGTTCTGGAGTTAACCCCTAGTTGCCACCAATGGTGGAGATAGGGGGTTCATTGGAAACCCCTATCTCCCGATCCGTGGCAGCTAGGGGTTAATGTTTGGTATCATTGGATCGGCCAGAGCATGGCCTTTCCAACCATACCAAACATGGCCATGTAAAAAGTTAAGAATTATTTTTAAAAAATAAATAAATTTAAAAAAAAAGGTGTTTTTTTTGTTTTGTTTTGCTAATGCAGCAATATAGTTCCCATTTCAATTATAATGTGAACAATGATGCTGCACTAACGATTTTTGTATGGGTTGTGTTTTTTAAAAATCTGGCAATTTTCCCCCAAAAAATGTATGTAACAAGTCCCCCATCTCTAATTTTTTTAACAAGCGCAACTCATACAAAATATAACCGTAAATGCTCGCATGTTAAAATGTGAAAAAAAAAACGCTTTACACCTGGTAAATTATTGAAAATTAAAATTTTATTGCATTTTAAGTTAGGATACATATACATAAAACAGACATATACATAAATTATACCGCGCAGAGAGGCGCTTTCCCGCAGTGTGCGTATTCATATGCTGCATTAATTATACCGCGCAGAGAGGCGCTTGTTCCCTGCAGTGTGCATATTCATATGCTGCATTAATTATACCGCGCAGAGAGGTGCTTGTTCCCCGCAGTGTGCGTATTCATATGCTGCATTAATTATACCGCAAAGAGAGACGCTTGTTCCCCGCAGTGTGCGTATTCATATGCTGCATTAATTATACCGCGCAGAGAGGCGCTTGTTCCCCGCAGTGTGAGTATTCATATGCTGCATTAATTATACCACGCAGAGAGGCGCTTGTTCCCCGCAGTGTGCGTATTCATATGCTGCATTAATTATACCGCAAAGAGAGACGCTTGTTCCCCGCAGTGTGCGTATTCAAATGCTGCATTAATTATACCGCGCAGAGAGGCGCTTGTTCCCCGCAGTGTGAGTATTCATATGCTGCATTAATTATACCACGCAGAGAGGCGCTTGTTCCCTGCAGTGTGCGTATTCATATGCTGCATTAATTATACCGCGCAGAGAGGCACTTGTTCCCAGCAGTGTGCGTATTCATATGCTGCATTAATTATACCGCGCAGAGAGGTGCTTGTTCCCTGCAGTGTGCGTATTCATATGCTGCATTAATTATACCGCGCAGAGAGGCACTTGTTCCCAGCAGTGTGCGTATTCATATGCTGCATTAATTATACCGCGCAGAGAGGCGCTTGTTCCCAGCAGTGTGCGTATTCGTATGCTGCATTAATTATACCGCGCAGAGAGGCGCTTGTTCCCCGCAGTGTGCGTATTCATATGCTGCATTAATTATACCGCACAGAGAGGTGCTTGTTCCCCTCACTGTGCGTATTCATAAGCTGCATTAATTATACCGCGCAGAGAGGCGCTTCCCTGCAGTATGCGGATTCATATGCTACATTTTTTTTTAGTTTTAAATCATTTTATTTTTTTTATTTTTTTTCGTTTCTGATAATTTTGTTCAGCTTTTTTCCGTTTTAAAAACTTTTGTTCTGTTATTTTCTTTAAAGTCAGACGAATACTGATGTATTTTATTTTTGCGTTTTTTAAATCGTTTTGTTCATTTTTGTTCCTTTCATACCATTTTAATATGATTAAATAAAGTTGTGCAATGCATATTCATAAGAAAAAAAGGTTCTTTATTTAATAAAAAAAAATAGAATCGTCAAAATTACCATACCGACAGAATTACCGTATCGACAGGATTATCGTATCGACAGAATTATCGTATCGACAGAAATATTGAATCATTGGAAACGATACGGAATTACGGAATCAGCAATGGAACCGAAAAATACGAAATGACCGAAATGGAACCGAAATCACGAATGGAACTAAAATTACTTGCAATATTACACGTTTCACGTCCATACGAAAACATGAAAATCTTTTTGTTACGGATCGAAAATCTTTTCGCATCGGACGTTCTCGGATCCGATCCGATTCGGATATTCAGCCGAAACTGAAGCCACGAATCAGACCAATTTGTGAAAAATATGAATTGGTCCGAATCGAAACGCACATCCCTAAAAAATTGCCCACAAATCAAAATCGGGATGGGATCCCCTGCACTCTGCATCCTCTCACCTCGGTAGCCGACCACAACCACTGTAAAACAGTTTATCCACATTCTATCATCCAAACATTTGTGGTATATGTACACTGATCAGTAGGGATGAGCTGTTCGGTTCGATCAGTTCGAAGTTCGATTCGAACATTGGCAGTTCGAAAGTTCGCGAACTTCGAACTTTTTGGGATGTTCGCCAAAAGTTTTTTTTTTTTTTTTTTTTAAAGTATTAAAAATTCTTAAAAAATACTAAAAAATCCAGAAATAAAGAGCCTCTTTACTGCAGAATATTATAAGCAACGCTTTATTAGATATTGAATTAAAACGGGAATATTTTAACATTGAAGCCTATGGGATAAAACATTCTTTTTACTAAAACATCAGGCAGACACAGCCCTCTAATCAGGCACTGTAGAGGGCAGCCTGCAGGGGCCTCCCAAGGATCCCCTTGAGGAGCATTGAGGAGCAAGGAGCATGCGGCCGCCGGATGACAGAGCTGCGACTGTGCGGACTAGCCACCCGGGTGCAAGTGGCAGAGACAGGCAGCGCAGGGAGGGAGCCACTGCACCTGCGGCCACGGCAGCCCCCCAGCCCCCACCAGAATCCAGGGAGCCCCCACTGACCACCAGGCTAAGGTAAGGCGACACATTTCTAAAAAAAATAAAATCCGAGGACATTTTTAAATGTCCCCGGGAACATAAAATAAAACTCTTTTTTTTCTTTCTCTACCTGGCTGAATGAATTTAATGATATATATTAGATACATTCAGCCAGGTAGAGAGGGGTGGCATGTGGGCTGCGCAGGGTCTCAGACAGTGGGGTATTTTTCGTGTGTATATTTTTAGCAAATTTATAGGGGAAGGTAACGGCAGGTATGATATATATATATATATATATATAGATAAGATATATATCTATATTCTTATAAATATACAGTGGCAAGAAATAGTATGTGAACCCTTTGGGATTACGTGGAGTTTTGCATGAATTGGTCATAAAATGTGCTCTGATCTTCATCTAAGTCACAACAATTTGAAAAACACAGTCTGCTTAAAATAATACAACACAAACATTATAGGTTTTCATGTTTTTATTGAACAGAACATGTAAACATTCACAGTGCAGGGTGGAAAAAGTATGTGAACCTTTGGACTTAATAACTGGTTGACCCTCCTTTGGCAGCAATAACCTCAACCAAACGTTTCCTGTAGTTGCAGATCAGACCTGCACAACGATCTGGAATAATTTTGGACCACTCCTCTTCACAAAACTGTTTCAGTGTAGCAATATTCTTGGGATGTCTGGTGTGAATCGCTCTCTTAAGGTCATGCCACAGCATTTCAATCGGGTTGAGGTCAGGACTCTGACTGGGCCACTCCAGAAGGCGTATTTTGTTTTGTTGAAGCCATTCTTTTGTTGAATTACTTGTATGCTTTGGGTCATTGTCCTGTTGCATCACCCATCCTCTGCGGAGCTTCAGTTGGCGGACAGATGGTATTATGTTTTCTTGCAAAATGTCTTGATAAACTCTGGAATTCATTTTTCCATCAATGACAACAATCCGTCCAGGCCCTGAGGCAGCAAAGCAGCCCCAAACCATGATGTTCCCTCCGCCATGTTTTACAGGTTTTGATGTTGGTGTGCTGTGCCTTTTTTTCTCCACACATACAGGGTAATTCAAAGAGCTCCGAATTGCTTGAGAAAGGTAACCGAGCTCTGAAAATCAGCTTTCGGTTACCTTTCTTGGCCATTCGGCTATCCAGAGAGTAGGCAATTCGCCAAATCCTGGCGAATTGCCTGAACATACGGTGCCTGTTCGGTGCCTGTTCGAGGGCAGTGAAATCCCCATGAAAAAGCACTGCTTCGGCTATTCAGAGAACACAAAACAGCAGTGAAAGGTTCCCGAAATGCCCTGCCATTCGGTGGTTTAATTCGGCAAGTTTATTCAGGAGAATCCCATAGGCTTCAATTTTAAAAATATTCCGGTTTTAATTCAATATCTAATAAACCTTTCATTCTAAAATTCTGCAGTAAAGAGTCGCTTTCTTTATAGATTTTTTAGGATATTTTAAGCATTTTTCTTAATTTTTCTTTTTTTTTTTTAAAGGTCCGATTTTTTTTTTTTTAAGTTTACTTCTTTTTTCTGTAACAGCCCTTCTTATTATCATTCCCTGGACCTCATATGCAAATTTCAGACATTTTCGCTCAGTAGTTTCTTTGCAAACAGCGTTTTACTTTCACACATTCATACAAACTGTTTTCCTAATTTATTCACTGCCTCTTCTGCTGTGTCGAAGGCTGCAATCGGCTCCTGTTCGGATTTTTCTGTGGTTTTCGGCAGGTTAATCCAGATGTTTTTGAGGGTTTTCGACATGCATTCGGTGGGTTTTGCGGTTAGTTTTTGTCAGGTTTGCGGCAGCTTTTCCCTGCAATTCGGGGACCCTGTGGTGTTTGCTGAATACACCGCAGGGTCACCGAAATGGGATCGGCAAAACAAACCGAATTGAAGAGAACGAAATGTCACCGAACGTGCGGTGACTTTTTGAATCTCTTTGAATAACCCTGATAGTGTTGTGTGTTTTTTCCAAACAACTCAATTTTGGTTTCATCTGTCCACAGAATATTTTGCCAGTAGTGCTGTGGAACATCCAGGTGCTCTTTTGCAAACTTCAAACGTGCTGCAATTTCTTTTTGGACAGCAATGGCTTCCTCCGTGGTGTCCTCCCATGTACTCCATTCTTGTTTAATGTTTTCCTTATTGTAGATGTGTCAACAAAAATGTTAGCATGTGCCAGAGATTTCTGTAAGTCTTTAGCTGACACTCTAGGATTCTTCTTTACCTCATTAAGCATTCTGTGCTGTGCTCTTGCAGTCATCTTTACAGGACGACCACACCTAGGGAGAGTAGCAACAGTGCTGAACTTTCTCCATTTGTAGACAGTCTGTCTTAGGCTAGGGTCAGACTAACGCAGTATTAACGTGTGTTTAGCAGCACTAAATCACGGCCGTGCTAGCAGCAAATGACGTCTAATGCCGGGCAGCATACGAAGAACGGCCGCAACGCAAGTGGCAAACAAACGCATTTTTGCAAGAACGTGATACCGCTAGTACTGTCGTACAGAGTGCGCTGCGTCCGCTAGAGGCGTGTGTGCGTGATTAGGAGACGTCAGATGCTGCTAATGTCCGGCCAACATAACGTCCAGACACAAAAAGGGTTTTATTGATGATCCGTACAAAATCACGGACGAAAATGCGCATCGTATGACCGCTATCGCGTATTCCGTGAAAAAATATGTCCATTCGTTCAAACGCACTTTTTCACGGACAACGCGAAAAATGCGTTAGTCTGACCCTAGCCTAAACGTGGACACATGAACATCAAGGCTTTTGGAAATATTTTTGTAAGCTTTCCAACTTCATGCAAGTCAACAATTCTTGATCGTAGGTCTTCTGAGAGCTCTTGTCTGCGAGGCATGGTTCACATCAGGCAGTGCTTCTTGAAACCAGTAAACCCAAAACTGGTGTGTGTTTTTAAAGGTTGGACTCAAGGTTGGCTCACTCCTGGCTCCAATTAGCTCTTGGAGAAGTCATTAGGCTAAGGGTTCACATACTTTTCCCACCCTGCACTGTGAATGTTTACATGTTCTGTTCAATAAACACATGAAAACATATAATGTTTGTGTTGTATTATTTTAAGCAGACTGTGTTTTTCAAATTGTTGTGACTTAGATGAAGATCAGAGCACATTTTATGACCAATTCATGCAAAACTCCACGTAATCCCAAAGGGTTCACATACTTTTTCTTGCCACTGTATATATCCAGACTTTTATTACACACACATTTTGGCAACTAATTCCCCCCCCCAATTGGCTGATCCCTCCAGAAGAAATGTTGAACCCGATAGAGCAGAGAATATATATATTATTCTCTGCTCTGTCGGGTTCAACATTTCTTCTGGAGGGATAAGCCAAATGGGGGGGCGCATTTAGTTGATATTGTCCACATGCCACCCCCGATGTGCGTATGTGCATATATGGTCTGAGGTCTGTGGGTGGGTGGGTGGGTGTGTGTACATATATATCTGCGTGTTGATATATACGTATATATAGGTCTGCGTGTTGATATAAAATCGTTTCGTTTGTAATTCGACAATTTTCATTTCGGATCGTTTCAGACGATTTCCGTTTCAGTTCGTTTCATTTCGGCTCGATTTTCGTATCGACTTTTTTTGTGATTTTGGACATTTTCGTGTATTCGGTGTGGGAAATGTTTTGCCCCATAGACTTCAGTGTTAAAAATATTCCCGTTTTAATTCAATATCTAATAAACCATTTATTGTTATATTCTGTAGTAAAGTGTCTCTTTATTTCTAGATTTTTTAAACCTCACAGTAATGTGCGCCGTGTATTATGAGCATTCAGTATTATATGGGAGTACTGCTTTATGAGTAAGAGTAGTTAAAAAATAAAAATAAACGTAAAACTCGGGGGGGGTGACACCATGAGTTACCGCACCGGGTGACACCAACCCTAGTGACGCCACTGACGGTGTGAAGGCACTTGCTGCCACCAAAGACACAATATTTGGGGTGCACTGCCACTGACGCCTGTACCAGATTCATATCATTTTAATATTGGACCGCAGGGTCCAACCCTGCACTCTTCCACAATACCACAAAGGGGTTACGGTGTGACGGCACTGTTGCCGACACTAAAGGCCCAATTTTAAAGCACCTATTGTTACTTTCATCTAAAGCCTGCATAAGTTTCACCATAATTTAGCCAAAAAAATCACTAAACTTGTTCTGCGTGTCCTAAAACGTCTCCTCTTTTCATACAGGCTGCCGCCCCAAGCAGTTGTTTATGAATAGATTAAAGGAAAACCGTTTACCATCATTTGAAATGTCATTTTTTTTGTTTTTAAATGTTTCTATACATCCTACAAATCCGCCACTTCACGGGCAGGTTATGGGGACCTCCTAGGCACGATATTTGAAGGAATTTTTTGTTTTTATTTTTAACCCTTATTTTATGGAAAACTCAACTGTTCCTTTAAAAACTTTTTTTTTTACTTTTTGTCCTTGTTTCCTGTCCCCCAGGGCACTACCCGGACCCCCATACACCTTTTATGGTAAATATCTTGCATATATGCCCTCTTGGAGGGCACTGTAAAAATCTAACTTTTTAATTCCCATTGCTTGCATTGAGTTTGATTCGAGTTCGAGTTCGAACTTTTGAAATTGTTCGAGTTCAAATGCGAACCGAACACGGGGGTGTTCATCCCTACTGATCAGCAGGGCCAGCTCAGGTGTTTGCAGGGCCAGGTGGAAGGTAAAATACGGAGCCATTTTTTCTTTTTTGAAAAAAATATTTTAAACCCAATTTCAGAAAGCAAGTATTATTTGGTGTGATACACACAATGTATACATAAACAAAATAAATGGAATGCAGATGTGTGGATGGTAGTCTATTTGGCATGGGAGCGAATTTGCTGATGAAAAAGTGGGGTGGCATGGATCTGAGAATATGTGTGTAACAGCAACTGGGGTGCACTGGTCTCCAGCTTGTGGACCAGACCCAAAGCTGCTACAGCATCTGTCCCTTCTCTTCAGCCAAGCTGATCCGCAGCAGCTTCTCACAACCCTCAGCCAGAACTCGAGGGAGTACAATGTATCTCTCCCCAAAACACCAGACACACACTTAGTGCATGGGGAAAATGAATGAATTCTTTAATGAAAATGAGAGCAGTTTTGTGGACAGAGGGGGGGGGGGATGACATGACACAATCAACAGTATACATTATCTACAGGAGTTGCATTCCTATCCAAATCACTGAAGCCTAATTAGTTACACAATAGATGGGATTAACAAACACATCAGATTAGTTTTAAAACAAACAGAATAGAAACGTCTACATTGTATCTCAAGCACAAACTAACTCCTAAAATACAGTTTCAAGATTAAATGTATTTATAAATCATTAACCATTAGGTGACCCTTATGCTCATTTTCCTTGAGAACTGGCTTTACCAACTTTGTCCACGATCTCTTGGCAAGAGGCCAGCATTTACACCTCTCCAACAGGCACTGAGGCCAAGTAAAGTGTGGGCAAGGATACCATGGAGGGTGAGAGCAGAAACGTACGGAGAGCTTCGGTTACAGTGTGTCATGGAGATGGATGAGAGAGTGTGGCTGACTGAGGGAGTGTGTGTGGTTGATGTGAGCTAGGAGTGACTTTGTGGTTTAACGAGTGTGGTAGGAGAATGTGGGTGGCTGTAACATGGGAGAAAGTATGATATTATTGTTGAGTGGGTGATTTAGGAAAGACTGTTTGGCTGAGTGTGGTAGGAGTGTATTAGGAGAGTGTGATGTGGCAAGTTGGGTAAGAAATGAGTATGTTGAAGAAACACTGCACTCATAGTTCACCATATACACATACTGCAAGTACAACATGCTGAATGTTAGGTGTACACAGTGCACATACGGCCTGCAGAATACACAGGTAAACACATAACATGCTGCACACACTCTACATAATACAAACTACGTATACACAAGTACATACACATTTCACATACTGCAGCCATAACAGATGCACCGATTACTCACTATACTCTACACATATTACATACACAACACACAAGGTTAATAACAGAGTACCGACAGGACATACATAGGTACATACATAACATACTACCCATACTAAATACATACCCACACACACAAATACAGTATTTGGATACATAGAGTATACATACAGGGTTATTCAAAGAGATTCGTAAAGTCACCGCATGTTCGGTGACTTTTCATTCTCTTCAATTTGGTGCAAATCGGCTTTCCCATTTCGGCTACCCTGCGCCTGCGGTGTATTCAGCAAGCACCACAGGGCTGTCGAAGTGCAGGGAAAAGCTGCCGAAAACCCGCTGAAATCCTGGCGAAAACTCGGCGAATGCATGCCAAAAACCCGCAAAAACATCTGGATTAACCCGTCGAAGACGCCAGAAAAACCGAGCAGGAGCCGATCACACGCAGTGAAGCCTCCGGAAAAAGCCGACACCGCAGACGAGTGAAGTGAATAAATTAGCAAAACAGTTTGCTTGAATGATTGAAATGTGAAACGCTGTTTGCAAAGAAACTACTGAGCGAAAATGTCTGAAATTGACATAGGAGTTCCAGGGAATGATAATAAAAAGGGCTGTTACAGAAAAAATAAGTAAACTTAAAAAAAAAAAAAAATCGGACTTTTTAAAAAAAATTAATACATCCAGAAAAATGCTTAAAATATCCTAAGAAAATCTATAAATAAAAGAGACTCTTTACTGCAGAATTTTCGAATGAATGGTTTATTAGATATTGAATTAAAACCGGAATATTTTTAACATTGAAGCCTATGGGATTCGCCTGAATAAATCTGCCGCATGAAACCACCGAATGGCAGGACAATTCGGGAACCTTTCACTGCTGGTTTTTGTTCTCTGAATAGCCGACGCAGTGCTTTTTTATGGGGATTTCACTGCCCTCGAACAGGCACCGTATGTGCAGGCAATTCGCCAGGATTTGGCGAATTGCCTGCTCTCTGGATAGCCGAATGGCCAAGAAAGGTAACCGAACGCTGATTTTCAGCGTTCGGTTACCTTTCTCCAGCCATTCGGATCTCTTTGAATAACCCTGACAGTTTACACATGCAAAGTATATGTACACTCCAGGAAAAAGCATTACTAGCACATCTTTCCCTGGCATCTCTATCTCAATTCCCCTTGTGTGTTGCGCTCACACTGCCTTTTCAGATCTTTTGCCTCATGAATTTCTGTCAATCCATTCCCCTTGTGTCTCTCTCCATCCCATTGTGTTTATGTTACCCTCCGGTGTCAGTGTATCTTTTCCCATTTCTCTCTACTCTCCAAGGCTCTTTCTAAGTTTCCATCTCTGCCGTACGTGTCTCCATTCACCCTTCTGCATTTGTGTCTGAATCTATTTCATGTCATGTCGTGCCAGAATGCGATGACAAAAATGTAAAAAAAGTGAATTTCCATAAAAATGTCAATCATCCACAGTGTGTAAAATAATTTTTTCACATTTTATCCTTGAGCCTTTGTATATTCTATGTACGTTTGTTAAAAAAATTAGAAATAGGAATGCGTTACTGTATTTTTCTGAGAAAATAAGCAATGTTAGCTAAATGCAGCATCATTGTTCACATTATAATTGAAAAGTGAACAATGGTGCTGCATTAACAAATTTAAAAAATATATATATTTTTTATTTATTTATTATTTTTTGTACAATTAACATAGTCATAATTGGTATAATTAGAAAGGCCATGCTCTGGCCTTTCCAATTATACCAAAAGTGACCATCTAGCTGCTACTGATTGGGAAATAAAGGGGTCCAAAGGAAATCCTTGGGCTGCTAGGGGTTAATTCCCTAACTGACATCATTGCGCCCCTGCAGGATGACAGTGGATGTGGGGAGGCCCCGGAGGCTTGGCTGACATCCAAGATGTCAGCCACCTCTGGGAGAAGTCTGCGATCTGTTGTTGATTGGAGCTGGATCACGTACTGGCGACTAAGGGATTAAAGAGAAGCATCACTGGAAAGGCTGGACTGTGACCTTTCCAATGATGCCTTCTTTTTCAGCTAACGTCTCCTGATTGGAAGAGAGAGGTCCAAAGGTCCACCCGCCCATTCAAGCACTCTGCCGGGGGCTCCTTAAACTGACATCATTATTATTTATTATTATCCTTTATTTATATAGCGCCACATATTCCACAGCACTTTACAAGTTCAGTGTACAAAGTATTGATACATTAGAATACCACATATGGATGTGACCTGATTCAGGGGGATCCTGTTCCCAAGGGAACTTACAATCTATGAGATGTACAAGTATTTTTGTGAGGTAGTGTCACGTCTCGGCCTTGCCCCCTGCTGGTGGTAGCAGGGATTCCTGTTTGTTTTTTGTTTTCAGCCTGCAGGCCATCTGTTGGGCTAATTGGTCTGCGGTCACATGACCTGTTCTGCCCTATAAGTACGACCAGGATTCCCCTTGCTCCTTGGACCAGGATAGTCTTTCTTGCCTAGTCCCTGTATGCTGGTTTACTTTGATTTGCTGTGTATGACCTCTGGCTCATGTATTTAGGATCCCTCTCTTGTCTGACCCCTCTAGTTATGATATTCCGTGTATGACCTTTGGCTCTTGTATTTGGATCTCTCTTCTGTCTGTCCCCTGTACTGTACCGTGCTTAGGAATCTGTATGCCTGCATTCATCGTATGTCTGGTTTATGTTTTGTTCGTCTTGCAGGCCTAGCCTAGTTAGTATCTCGAGACCACCTTTTAAGGATCTCAGTCAGGGCTTAGGGATCTTTCTAGTTTCTGTTAATATCTTGGTTTGTTCCTTGGAATCTGTATGCCTGCATTCATCGTATGTCTGGTTTATGTTTTGTTCGTCTTGCAGGCCTAGCCTAGTTAGTATCTCGAGACCACCTTTCAAGGATCTCAGTCAGGGCTTAGGGATCTTTCTAGTTTATGTTAATATCTTGGTTTGTTCCCTGGAATCTGTATACCTGCATTTATTGTCTGTCTGGTTTATGTTTTATTCATCTTGCAAACCTAGCCTAGTAGTATTTCGAGACCATCTTTCAAGGATCTCAGTCAGGGCTTAGGGATATTTCTAGTTTCTGTTAATATCTTGGTTTGTTCCCTGGAAGCTGTATACCTGTCCTTAAGGCTTCATCTCTGCAGATTGGGGGTTCCCCCTCACCCTATAGGGGGCTCCCCGTTACATTATCCTGGTCCCAGAATAGAAGCTGGCAGGTATGTCTCATATGTATGAAGCTGTATTGAACTTGGTGCTTGCTATGCTGAAAGAGCTGCAGAGGTTAATGGAGGCTCTGAGCCTATCACCTGCTGCAGCTAACGATGCAGCACCACCCTGCACTACTTGCAAATCCATGTATGAGAAGGAAAGACGCAGGTTGTATGGTCTCTGTTTTTATTGTGCAGATCCAAATCACACTATTGAGCATTGTGTATTAAAACCTGTTAAGCAATGGCAGGGGAACCATGTATCCAGGTATCGCTATGGAGGTACTGGTGTGTCCTCCATAGGCATCCAGACTGGCAGAATAGCCGCCTCAAATCTGGTGAATCATGGGATCACTATGCCCTCGTCTCCCAGTGAGGTTTCAGTGTCTCCGGTTGGGAATGCTATGCCAGCCATGTCTGTATCCACTAGTACGCTGCCAGCCATGTCTGTATCCACTGGCACGCTGCCAGCCATGTCTGTATTCACTGGCACGCTACCAGCTATGTCTGTATCCACTGGCACGCTGCCAGCCACGTTTGTATCCACTGGCACGCTGCCAGCCATGTCTATATCCACTGGAACACTGCCAGCCAGGTCTATATCCACTGGCACGCTGCCAGCTATGCCTGTTCCCACTGGCAATGAGATGCCAGCCATGTCTGTATCCACTGGCACGCTGCCAGCCATGTCTGTATCTACTGGTACGATGCCAGCCATGTTTGTATCTACTGGCACGATGCCAGCCATGTCTGTATCCACCGGCACGATGCCAGCCATGTCTGTATCCACTGGCATGATGCCAGCCATGTCTGTATCCACTGGCACGCTGCCAGCCATGCCTGTTCTCACTGGTAATGAAAAGCCAGCCATGCCTGTTCCCACTGGCAATGAGATGCCAGCCATGTCTGTATCTATTGGCACGATGCCAGCCATGTCTGTATCTACTGGCACGATGCCAGCCATGTCTGTATCTACTGGCACGAAGCCAGTCATGTCTGTATCCACCGGCACGATGCCAGCCATGTCTGTATCCACTGGCATGATGCCAGCCATGTCTGTATCCACTGGCACGCTGCCAGCCATGCCTGTTCTCACTGGTAATGAAAAGCCAGCCATGCCTGTTCCCACTGGCAATGAAATGCCAGCCATGTCTGTTTCTACTGGCACGAAGCCAGCCATGTCTGTATCCACTGGCACGCTGCCAGCCATGCCTGTTCTCACTGGTAATGAAAAGCCAGCTATGCCTGTTCCCACTGGCAATGAGATGCCAGCCATGTCTGTGTCTACCGGCACGAAGCCAGCCATGTCTGTATCCACTGGCACGCTGCCAGCCATGCCTGTTCTCACTGGTAATGAAAAGCCAGCCATGCCTGTTCCCACTGGCAATGAAATGCCAGCCATGTCTGCATCCACTGGCACGAAGCCAGCCATGTCTGTATCCACTGGCACGAAGCCAGCCATGTCTGTATCCACTGACACAAAGCCAGCCATGTTTGTATCTACTGGCACGAAGCCAGCTATGTCTGTATCCACTGGCACGCTGCCAGCCATGCCTGTTCTTACTGGTAATGAAATGCCAGCCATGTCTGTTGCCACTGGCAATGAAAAGCCAGCCATGCCTGTTCCCACTGGCAATGAAATGCCAGCCATGTCTGTATCTACTGGCACGAAGCCAGCCATGTCTGTATCCACTGGCACGCTGCCAGCCATGCCTGTTCTCACTGGTAATGAAAAGCCAGCCATGCCTGTTCCCACTGCAATGAAATGCCAGCCATGTCTGTATCCACTGGCACGCTGCCAGCCATGCCTGTTCTTACTGGTAATGAAAAGCCAGCCATGCCTGTTCCCACTGGCAATGAGATGCCAGCCATGTCTATCTATTGGCACGATGCCAGCCATGTCTGTATCTACTGGCACGATGCCAGCCATGTCTGTATCTACTGGCACGAAGCCAGTCATGTCTGTATCCACCGGCACGATGCCAGCCATGCCTGTTCTTACTGGTAATGAAAAGCCAGCCATGCCTGTTCCCACTGGCAATGAGATGCCAGCCATGTCTGTATCTATTGGCACGATGCCAGCCATGTCTGTATCTACTGGCACGATGCCAGCCATGTCTGTATCTACTGGCACGATGCCAGCCATGTCTGTATCTACTGGCACGAAGCCAGTCATGTCTGTATCCACCGGCACGATGCCAGCCATGTCTGTATCCACTGGCATGATGCCAGCCATGTCTGTATCCACTGGCACGCTGCCAGCCATGCCTGTTCTCACTGGTAATGAAAAGCCAGCCATGCCTGTTCCACTGGCAATGAAATGCCAGCCATGTCTGTTTCTACTGGCACGAAGCCAGCCATGTCTGTATCCACTGGCACGCTGCCAGCCATGCCTGTTATCACTGGTAATGAAAAGCCAGCCATGCCTGTTCCCACTGGCGGTGAAATGCCAGCCATGTCTGTATCCACTGGCACGCTGCCAGCCATGCCTGTTCTCACTGGTAATGAAAAGCCAGCTATGCCTGTTCCCACTGGCAATGAGATGCCAGCCATGTCTGTGTCTACCGGCACGAAGCCAGCCATGTCTGTATCCACTGGCACGCTGCCAGCCATGCCTGTTCTCACTGGTAATGAAAAGCCAGCCATGCCTGTTCCCACTGGCAATGAAATGCCAGCCATGTCTGCATCCACTGGCACGAAGCCAGCCATGTCTGTATCCACTGGCACGAAGCCAGCCATGTCTGTATCCACTGACACAAAGCCAGCCATGTTTGTATCTACTGGCACGAAGCCAGCTATGTCTGTATCCACTGGCACGCTGCCAGCCATGCCTGTTCTTACTGGTAATGAAATGCCAGCCATGTCTGTAGCTACTGGCACGAAGCCAGCCATGTGTGTTGCCACTGGCAATGAGAAGCCAGCCATGTCCGCTTCCCCTGGCAAAAAGCCAGCCATGTCTGTATCTACTGGCATGAAGCCAGCCATGTCTGTATCTATTGGCACGAAGCCAGCTATGTCTGTATCCACTGGCACGCTGCCAGCCATGCCTGTTCTTACTGGTAAAGAAATGCCAGCCATGTCTGTAGCTACTGGCACGAAGCCAGCCATGTCTGTTCCCACTGGCAATGAAAAGCCAGCCATGTCCGCTTCCCCTGGCAAAAAGCCAGCCATGTCTGTATCTACTGGCATGAAGCCAGCCATGTCTGTATCTACTGGCATGAAGCCAGCCATGTCTGTATCTACTGGCACGAACCCAGCCATGTCTGTATCCACTGGCACGATGTCAGCCATGTCTGTTCCACTGGCACGATGTCAGCCATGTCTGTTCCCACTGGCACGATGTCAGCCATGTCTGTTCCCACTGGCACGATGCCAACCATGTCTGTTCCCACTGGCACGATGCCAGCCATGTCTGCTTCCCCTGGCACGAAGCCAGCCACGTCTGCTTCCCCTGGCACGAAGCCAGCCACGTCTGCTTCCCCTGACACAAAGCCAGCCATGTTGGGTACTGGTAATGAGAAGCCAGCCATGTCGGGTACTGACAATATGTCATTTGTGATGCCTGAGGCTGGTACCTTGCCAGTGGTGTCCGGGACAAGCTGTATGTCAGCAATGACAGCTGCACCCAGGTTAGACGAGACAGCTGTGACCACGTTTTGTTATGAGGCCGATGTGCCTGGATTGGCACATGAGACCACTGTGCCCTTGCCCCACAGTGAGTCCAGTGTTGTCCCCACCATTGTCAAGCCTTGTGAGGTGGTCACAAAGTCTATGTCTTGCTCTAAGAGAAGACAAGAAAAGGTGATCAACCCTAGCCAATCTGGTTCTGAAACTGCCACACTTTGTTCTGGTTCCATCGATACTACACCCTCTGAGTCCGAGGTTGCCTTACTCCGCACAGTAATCAGGGAAATTCAGCAAGCTGGTGGTTTAAAGGGTACTAAGATCCCTAAATCACATTGTGTCCCCACGGAATATATACGGACGCCTTCTGGCTTTTGGATGCGTGAGAGGCACTGGGTAGTGCTCCAGAGACACCCTGACATTCTGAAAGGGCTGTTGGAAGACTCTGATTCAGATGATCCACAATATACTCCTCCTGGGGAGAGGTGTAAGACTGTTGTGGCGCCAACGGTACCATGTCCTGGTGATGTCCCATATCCCAAGAGTGTACCAGTCATGCACACACCCTGTACTGTATCGGTCGGGGCCACGTTTAATGGCAAGGTCATTGTCTCTGGGGTAGACAGTAAGTCCACTGTGTCTAGTGGTTCCACTGTGGGTTGTAATATACAATCTCAGGGCACGACTACCGTCACTGGATCTGGCAGTACCTCTAATACCTCTATGTACCATAGTGTGGACGGAACTCCTAGATCACGGTCCAGGAGACGCAAGAGGACTAACCGTAAACAACATGGGACGGAAGATTCACTCCGTTCCAGGTCCAAGGTACTCATGCCGTCGGATCCTCCGGTACGAGACTCTAGCCCGGTTGCCGAAGGTTGTGTACGGGCCTCTAACGGTGCAGTGATCTGCAGAGAGGACCTGGGGGTTTATGAAAGAGCTTTGCTTGCTCAGGCACAAACTGACTACTCTGAGTCTGAGCGGGATTCCAATGGGTACTGGTGACTGGTCTTATCCGTTTTCGTGCCATCCATGTTTTCTTTCTTGGGTGCCCAGGAGGTCACCCGTAAGGGAGGGGGTTATGTCACGTCTCGGCCTTGCCCCTGCTGGTGGTAGCAGGGATTCCTGTTTGTTTTTTGTTTTCAGCCTGCAGGCCATCTGTTGGGCTAATTGGTCTGCGGTCACATGACCTGTTCTGCCCTATAAGTACGACCAGGATTCCCTTGCTCCTTGGACCAGGATAGTCTTTCTTGCCTAGTCCCTGTATGCTGGTTTACTTTGATTTGCTGTGTATGACCTCTGGCTCATGTATTTAGGATCCCTCTCTTGTCTGACCCCTCTAGTTATGATATTCCGTGTATGACCTTTGGCTCTTGTATTTGGATCTCTCTTCTGTCTGTCCCCTGTACTGTACCGTGCTTAGGAATCTGTATGCCTGCATTCATCGTATGTCTGGTTTATGTTTTGTTCGTCTTGCAGGCCTAGCCTAGTTAGTATCTCGAGACCACCTTTTAAGGATCTCAGTCAGGGCTTAGGGATCTTTCTAGTTTCTGTTAATATCTTGGTTTGTTCCTTGGAATCTGTATGCCTGCATTCATCGTATGTCTGGTTTATGTTTTGTTCGTCTTGCAGGCCTAGCCTAGTTAGTATCTCGAGACCACCTTTCAAGGATCTCAGTCAGGGCTTAGGGATCTTTCTAGTTTCTGTTAATATCTTGGTTTGTTCCCTGGAAGCTGTATACCTGTCCTTAAGGCTTCATCTCTGCAGATTGGGGGTTCCCCCTCACCCTATAGGGGGCTCCCCGTTACAGGTAGGCGCATCCATATGGTTAGGTGTCTTGCCCAAAGACACTCGCTTGTGGCATCTTCTGAGTGGGATCAAGTTGTCTTTCCATGATTGTAGCGATGATCAGCGACCTGGTGTGGTTAGGTTGACCCACTTCTCGTAAAGTCGAGACTTCTCCACAGTTGTACCAGAGGGATGTGCCGAACGGGACCTTGACTTGCTTCTCCACGGTCGAAGGGTAGAGCTGTTACCACTGGACCCGTCGCAATGATGTCAGTGTGCTGGGAGGGAGTATAAAAGTGGGGTATAACTTTAAGGAAGTCATAAAACCGTGGGACCCTGTACAGAGATGTAAGTGTAGGGTAGGAGCCACCACTGACTTGACGACGTGTGTGGGACGTCCTCCACATGCAGAGGTGACACATGAGTACGTCACCCACACGTAGTCCACAGCGAAAGGGTTAAGAGCCCTGTTTTGGCTCGGCCCGTGATAGGAAAAGGCTTAAACGAAAATTCATTGCAAACTGTTAACCCTTAGAAGCTTACTTTTACCAACTCTGTTACAAATCATCCATCATATTAGGATTCTATTCATAAAAGAAGGGAGCTGCTAATTGATACCGTAGTGGCACTACCACTGGCATCACTGTCTGGAACCATAAAACGGCATGGGAATTATCTTGAACTCCTGTAAGCAGAGTCATGCAGAGTCAATAGAAGGACACTGCAATCTATTCGGAATGAGAAGAGGTCCTGTAGGTATTGCATTTTTTTTTGTAACTGCTAAGGGATTTTGGAACAGCATAATCACTTAACACCAGATTCTAAGAGCTGGTGGATTGCCACAGGTGGACTCCAATCAAAATGTAGAAAGCTCTCAAAGGATGATGCAGATGCATCTAAGCTAAATTTTAAAGCGTCATAGGCCTTAATAATTATGTCAATGTGATATTTCCGTTTTCTTGAGTTAATAAGTGTGTAATGTTGTTCTAAATCTGATTGTTGCTTTGTAATGATGAGCTATTGGGGGTATATTAATGTGAAAAAAATAATTTAAATGGTTTTAGCATGTGGCTGCAAAATAAAAAAGGATGAGGAAGTCTCAATACTTTCCAAATGCACTGTACATGCCTTATATATAATACACCAACATGTAACCTTTGGGGAGTGATATGAATTTTTCTACAATTGGTGCTGCTTATAGTTTTTTAACAGCTTTAATTATTATTATTTATTTCAATGTCAGTTACAATTCCTGCTGCTCTTGTTACGTGGAGTAAAAATTCGGAATGTAAAAGGTTAGCTTTCCAGGCGGAAATGACTGTGTGGTTTATGTGTTCATGTGGTTCTCTATTCAAAAAAATAATTTTTTTGTAACAAAGACAGATGCAGAAAATATATTGCTGTTTAAGCCCATCTTCTTGAGTGTGTTTCACCTGTATCCCATGAAAAAAAGCCTGTAAAATAGTGTAGCTCCATCTAGTGGCTTTTCAGGAATTAGCACAGTTTGAAACATGCCAGGTTTATTTTGCATTCTGCTGCTTCGTGCACATATGAAATACTAATTTAAATTATAAAAAAATATTTTGATAAACTGACAAAGCTTTTGTTTGGTCATCATTTGATTCCTGAATAAAGAAAAAAATTAAAACTTTAAAAAGATACGCCTTATATAATTGACAGAAATAATCCCCCTGTGTTCACATTCTTGTTGATGAAGTGTCACTAGTGATTATTAATGCCAAGGGGAGGTAGGCTGAAGTCACCAAAATGTAAGAGAGATGCAGGGCAATATACTGTCATTAGCATTAATGAGTGAGCCTTTACGTTTAATGGCTCAATGTATTAATGTTAATTGCTCCCCTTTTATATCAGTCAGGCTGCAAACAGCTGTTGCCGCTAGGCTTAGAAGGTCACTGTACAGTTGCACCTCCTAGGCTGTATAAAAAGCACAATGGTATTGGAAGCTAGAGACTAGCTATATTTTTGCTTGCAACTGGTAATTTTTTTAATGATGACTATATACAGTAAATCCTGGAAAGAGGGGAAACATTGGACATGTTTTTTTCTTTCTTAAAGAGGAATTAAAATATTTTTTTAAATTAAAGTCCTTGAGTGCATCCATTAATATTTGGCTGTTTTTCTGAGAGCATTTGCACTTGGGCATTCAGCAACACAGCATTTTTTTTTCTTCATTTGTATGTATGCACATAAATATTGTCATAATCCGGTGTTAATTGATTTGGCATTTGCAAAATCCCTTAACATAAAGGAAAATTGGATGGGGGGCGTGTCTGGATGCCATTATGAGCGGTCGCATGTAGTGAGCGCTCTGCAATCACGCCGGGTTACCGGTGGTTCAAGCAACTCATTAGATGATGTATCGCCGCACAACTGCAGCGGAACAGACAGGGACCAGGTGGGCATGAGCTATGGCCTCTCCAAAGCCCAAGTGCAGCCAGGAGGCAACCCGGTCATCTAAGAAAGATAGGACTTGAGATGGCAGCTCCCCCAGCACCCAGGGGAATTACTCACCTCTATCCCTCGATGATCCTGAAGATTGCCACTCAATCAGACCTAATCAGAGGAGCCATCTTTAAGTGCACAGGGCCACAGCTTCACAGTAATGTGTGGCGAGTATCTAGGTATCACAGAGCTCCACAGTAATGTGCGGTGTTCACTGTGGAGCTCTGTGACACCCTCATAATGTGCAGTGTTTATGCAGCTCCTCTGCATCAGCTTCTGCATGCCCAAAAGGGCCTTCTGAATCTATGTGGCAACTTTAATATTATCCTAAACTTAACCCTTCATCCTACTAGGCAGGAAGGGTCACACGCCCGCCAGTACCGCAAAGTTGTTGTTTACTTTATCCACGCAAGACCTTATAGTCCAGCACGTACAAAACATATCATTTACCATTATTATAGTTTATTTATATAGCGCCAGCATATTCTGCAGCACTGAACAATGGCCACAATATAGACAGGGCTACAATACATTGAGACTGAACAACATTTTGATAAACCAGTACAGGAGGAAACGAGGACCCTATTCCCTTGGGAACTTAAAACCTAGAAAGGTTGGGGTGGACACAGGAAGAGAGGACTGCAAGTGATGAACTGGTTGCATCAGTGAGTCGGGTGGTAGGCTTCCCTAAATAGGAATGTCTTAAAGGAGTGTTTGAAAGAAAGGAGACTAGGGGAACGTCTGACAGTACGAGGGAGAGTGTTCCAGAGGGTGGGGGATGCGTGCGAGAAATCCTGCAGTATATCATGGGAAGAGGTGATGTGAGGAGAAGCTAGGCGCAGGTCTCTGTTTGACCTTAGGGAGCGGGCTGGGGTGTATTTAGTGATTATTGAGGACAGGTAGTGGGGAGCCGAGTTAGTGATAGCTTTGTAGGTCAAGGTAAGGACTTTGAATTTAATTCTGCAGTGGATGGGGAGCCAGTGAAGGGATTCTCAGAGAGGAGCGGCAGAGACAGAGCTCCGGGCGAGGTGGAGGAGTTTGGCAGAGGCATTCAGAATGGATTGTAGGGGGAAAGGCAGGAGAGAGGGACACCAGCTAGAAGATTATTACAATAGTCAAATCAAGAGATTACAAGGGCGTGGATAAATTGCTTTGTGGTGTCAGCGGTAAGGCTAGGGTCAGACAAACGCAGTTTTAACGTGCGTTTAGCCGCACGAAATCACGGCCGTGCTAGCAGCAAATGACGTCCAATGCCGGGGAACATACGACGAACGGCCGCACGAAAGTTCGTCCGTGCAACGCAAGTGGCAAACGAACGCATTTTTTCGAGAACGTCAAACCGCTACTACTGACGTACAGAGTGCGCTGCGGCCGCATAGCAGCGTGTTTGCGTGATTGGGAGACGTCAGACGCTGCACACGTCCGGCAAACATAACGTCCAGACGCAAAAAGTGTTTTATTGATGATCCGTACAAAATCACGGACGAAAATGCGCATCGTATGACCGCTATCGCGTATTCCGTGAAAAATATGTCCATTCGTTCGACCGCACTTTTTCACGGACGACGCAAAAAATGCGTTCGTCTGACCCTAGCCTAAGAAATGGCCAAATTCAGGAAATATTCCATAACTGGTAGCAACAGGAGGAGGAAAGAGACTGCTCTTTCCTTCATCCCCCCACATCCAGAGTCAAATGTAATTCCAAGACAACCAACCTGGTTTGATGGGGAGATAGTAATACCATCAACCATGACAGAGAAGTCAGGAGGGGCATTAGAGGGAGGAATTAGTAGGAGCTCAATCTTTGACATGTTAATCTTTAGGTGGTGAGAGCCCATTCAAGAGGAAATGCCCGATAAACAGTCGCCGATTTTAGAAAGGACAGTAGGAGCGAGATCAGGGGTGGAGACCGGAGATGTAGATCTGGGTATCATCAGCATAGAGGTGGTAAATAGAGATGTGCAATTCGTTTCGTTCCGAATTGAAATTTGGCCAAAATTTACCATTTTCATGCTTCGGGAGCATTTCCGAAAACAAAATATCAACCACCCGAAATTTTGGATCAATCCGAAATTTCGGATTGATTCGTTTCGATGATTCGGATCATTTCGGCAATCCGGATCATTTCGGGTGATTCGGATCAGTTGTTTTTTCGCTTTTTTATGAGTTATTTCATTTTTTATTGCTTATTTAAGAATAGCAAGTAAATTACTACCAATAGAATGTAAATTTCTTTACTTAATTATTCTTTTAGGCATTGTTTGGGTGAAATTTTAGGTATCCTAACTTTTTTATAAAAACAAGGCTTTTTAACCCATAGGTTTCAATGCAGCATATGAATCCACACACTGCCAGGCAGCACCTCTCTGCAGTATAATTAATGCAGCATATGAATCCACACACTGCCGGGCAGCGCCTCTCTGCAGTATAATTAATGCAGCATATGAATCCGCACACTGCCGGGCAGCTCCTCTCTGCAGTATAATTAATGCAGCATATGAATCCACACACTGACGGGCAGCACCTCTCTGCAGTATAATTAATGCAGCATATGAATCCGCACACTGCCGGGCAGCACCTCTCTGCAGTATAATTAATGCAGCATATGAATCCGCACACTGCCGGGCAGCACCTCTCTGCAGTATAATTAATGCAGCATATGAATCCGCACACTGCCGGGCAGCACCTCTCTGCAGTATAATTAATGCAGCATATGAATCCGCACACTGCCGGGCAGCACCTCTCTGCAGTATAATTAATGCAGCATATGAATCCGCACACTGCCGGGCAGCACCTCTCTGCAGTATAATTAATGCAGCATATGAATCCGCACACTGCCGGGCAGCACCTCTCTGCAGTATAATTAATGCAGCATATGAATCCGCACACTGCCGGGCAGCACCTCTCTGCAGTATAATTAATGCAGCATATGAATCCGCACACTGCCGGGCAGCACCTCTCTGCAGTATAATTAATGCAGCATATGAATCCGCACACTGCCGGGCAGCACCTCTCTGCAGTATAATTAATGCAGCATATGAATCCGCACACTGCCGGGCAGCACCTCTCTGCAGTATAATTAATGCAGCATATGAATCCGCACACTGCCGGGCAGCGCCTCTCTGCAGTATAATTAATGCAGCATATGAATCCGCACACTGCCGGGCAGCTCCTCTCTGCAGTATAATTAATGCAGCATATGAATCCGCACACTGCCGGGCAGCACCTCTCTGCAGTATAATTAATGCAGCATATGAATCCGCACACTGCCGGGCAGCACTCTCTGCAGTATAATTAATTCAGCATATGAATTCACACACTGCGGGGCAGCACCTCTCTGCAGTATAATTAATGCAGCATATGAATCCGCACACTGCCGGGCAGCACCTCTCTGCAGTATAATTAATGCAGCATATGAATCCACACACTGCCGGGCAGCACCTCTCTGCAGTATAATTAATGCAGCATATGAATCCGCACACTGCGGGCAGCACCTCTCTGCAGTATAATTAATGCAGCATATGAATCCGCACACTGCCGGGCAGCACCTCTCTGCAGTATAATTAATGCAGCATATGAATCCGCACACTGCCGGGCAGCACCTCTCTGCAGTATAATTAATGCAGCATATGAATCCGCACACTGCCGGGCAGCACCTCTCTGCAGTATAATTAATGCAGCATATGAATCCGCACACTGCCGGGCAGCACCTCTCTGCAGTATAATTAATGCAGCATATGAATCCGCACACTGCCGGGCAGTGCCTCTCTGGAGATTGTTTCAGATCGATTTATTTTTTGATCAGTTAGTTTTTTGTTTTTTTATGAGTTATAATTAATGCAGCATATTAATCCACACACTGCTGGGAAGTTCCCGGCAGTGTGCGGATTCATATGCTGCATTAATTATACTGCAGAGAGGCACTGCTGGCAGTGTGCGGATTCATCTGCTGAATTATTCTGCAGATAGGCGCTTCCCAGCAGTGTGCGGATTCATATGCCGCATTAATTAAACTGCAGAGAGACGCTGCCCGGCAGTGTGCGGATTCATATGCTGTATTGAAACCTATGGGTTAATAAGCCTTGGGCTATATTAAAATCTTCGCACAAAAACCGTTGCGCAAAGCGTGAATTTTTGTGCCAAGCATTAAACTTTTGCGCGCGCAAATCACCGCTGGAATTACAATCCTCGTGCGTCTTTTCATCCGGCGATCAATAACGCGCGCAAACAGGACGCACCCAAATGCTCGCGCAATACTGTCGCGCGCAAAAATCAGTGTGCGCACTGTTTTTTTCTCGCGATTCAGCCAATCAGAATTAAGAGCTACAATTATCTCACGTTAAGAAATTGCACCTGCCACATTCAATCTGAGTTTATATGCTGCAGCAATAATACATGCACACACAACTTCTCCATTTTATTGGTTTGGTTTGAGTTGAATGGGCAACTATACTTTGCTGCATTTTTTTTTTTTATGGGCTGGTGTATTTGGGTTCGGCCAGGTTGTTCAGATTTGCCATTAACACCAGCTTTTAGGAGTTGCTAAAATTATGTGTGCAAAGACTATGCGGTAATTACCGCAAAATAGATTGGAATACCATACTTGTACCAGCGCACATTCGCATTTGCGCTCACAATGTTAAGTATAGGACGCGCAAAGTACAGTAAGCTCGCGCAGGTTCACCCGCGGTAGAAGATTGCGAGCGGTTCTTGCGCTGACTATGTAATACGGGATTCGGTGCAAATGGCTTTACCCCTTGCGTTAATGTTTTTTTGCGCCGGCGCAAAGGTTTGCGTGAAGATTGTAATTTAGCCTCGTTTCTTTAAAAAAAGTTAGGAAACCTAAAATTTCACCCAAAAAATGCCTAAAAAATCCTAAAAGAATAATTAAGTAAAGAAACTTACATTCTATTGGTAGTAATCTACTTGCCATTCTTAAATAAGCAATAAAAAACAAAATAACTCCTAAAAAAGCGAAAAACCAACTGATCCGAATCACCTGAAATTATCCGAATCGATCCGAATGACCGAATCAAAATGATCCGAAATGAAAGAAAAACTGTCCGAAATGATCAGAAACGAAACCCCCCTGAAATTAAACGAAAAAAAAAGACATGCACATCCCTAGTGGTAAAGAAAGTCAAAGCTGTTAATAATTTTGCTCAGGGAGGAGGTGTAGATAGAGAAGAGCAGAGGACCTAGGATAGAGCCTTGAGGTACGCCAACTGATAGATACATTGAAGAGGAGGAGTTACAAGCAAATGACACAAAGAAGAACCTGTTAAACAAATAAAAGTCAATCCAAGAGAGTGCAGTGTCACAGAGACGGAGAGAGCTGAGAGTCTGCAGAAGAATGGGGTGGACAACAGTGTCAAAAGCAGCCAGAAAGTCAAGCAGGATGAGAATAGAATAGTGGCCGTGGTTTTTAACTTTTGTAGCAGTTAGGAGTCATTGGTGATGTTGGGGAGAGCAGCTTTGGTTGAGTGTAGGGCAGGCCCGTCTTTAATATTGATTGGACCCTGGGCAAACAATTTTTTGGGCCCCCCCCCGAAAGCTCGCCAACCACATAATTTTGCTCTCCACCCCCAACATCACAAAAAAAATAAAAAAAATAAAAAAATTGACCCACACGCAGCACATTACTGTGAGTTTTATTGCTGTGGTAAAGCACTGCAATACACTCACGCACACACACTATCAGGGTTATTCAGAGAGAGGTGAAAAGCAGGAGAATAACTGGAGAATGAAAAATTCTAGGTCAAAATAGCCAAACCAGAAAAATTCTCCCTTTCATCTCACTTTCCAAATCGGCTATTTTGACCTAGAATTTTTCACTCTCCAGTCATTCTCCTGCTTTTCACTGCTCTCTGAATAACCCTGTATATATTAATGTGACGGAGTCTTATTCTTGTGCAGCTCTGTGATACATGTGCAGGGTCAGCAACCTTGGCTCTACAGATGTTTTGAGCATACATTTCCCATGAGACTCACCCAATCTAATGAGTAGCTGAGCATCATGGGAGATGTAGTTCCAAAGTCGCTGACTCTGTACCAGTTCAGAGGAGAGGGCTGTGATTTTACATAAACGTTTTATGCTTTACTATAATTACTCGTTATCTATTTTCCTGCTCTTTATCATGAATACAACATGGAATGCCGATCACACACGCACGCCACACGCAATGCATGTGAAAGAGTAAGTTTCCTTGTCTGGCTCGTGTCTGAGGATTTGTGCTCCTGGATATTTCACTATGTGCCTCCTTGAAAGGGGATGAATAATAGAGATTGTAAGCGCTTGGGTTGGAGAAGGCTCCGATTTTCCCCTCTTTAGATTGTAACCTCACAGAAGTGGGCTTCTATGTTCCTTTCATTCTCCATATAAATCACACTTTGTTGTGTCTGTCACTGGGCAGCGCTGCGCTGGATGTGCTGAGGACCAGGATTAGCTGGGACACATCAGCCGCTTCCTCTCATAGACTAGCAGCCGTCACATAAAGGGGCATAAGGAGTGATTTCCCACTAAGCATTTGTAATAAATGTGTTGATGTGGTCAAGACAGTTTGTTCAAGGTTGTCAAAAATGCAAAACTCACACATTCTTCAGTATCAAAGCATTACACCTTCACCTTTATATAAAATATACTTTCTTTGGGACTGTAAGGACTGCCATGTTATTGTCTGTGTAACTTGTGTCAGTGTGTTTCATTCTGTGTATGTTATTGTGACCTGTGGAGAGTCCATAAGGTTAAGGCTAGGGTCAAACGAACGCATTATTCGCAGCGACCGTCAAAGAGTGCGTCCATGCGCATTGATGTATTTTTTCACGGAATGCGCAAAAACGGTCAGACGATGAGCATTTTCGTGCGTGATTTTTTTATGGATCATCAATAAAACCCTTTTTGTGTCTGGACGTTATGTAGACTGGACATTAGCAGCGTCTGACATCTCCTAATCACGCCGCTAGTGGATGCAGCGCACTCTGTACGTCCGTAGTAGCGGTTCTGCTTTTTCCAAAAAATGCGTTCATTTCCCACTTGCGTTGCGCAGCCAGACTTTCGTGCGTCCGTACTTCGTATATTGGCCGTCATTGCCCGTCATTTGCTGCTACTGCAGCCATGATTAAGTGCACCTAAACGCACGTTAAAAATGCGTTAGTCTGACCCCAGCCTTAGAACTACAACTCCCATGATGCCAGATGGCTACCTGGTAGCAGCAATCCAAAAACTAAGAAATAGGATTTAAGGATGAAATAGCAAAGCATCAAAAGGAAATGTAGTTCACAAGGCTATGGGGTGACCAGATTAGACATACAGATCAGGAAATGATGCTGTAAAGAAGACAGTTTCATAGAGACTGAGGGGTTAATCGGCCTCCCAGCACAGGTGGTAAAGCAGAACACACAGGGTAACTGATTACTAAGATTCCAGGCCCACTGACACCAGCCCAGGGCTGTAAACACTGGCTCTGGGGCTGCAGACTACATTTCCCATGATCCCCAGACAGCTGCTTTCAACAAAGGAGGTGAGTAACACCGGAGTTTGGTGTAAATAATAGACACAGGTAGGAGGAAATGAGGGAAGGCCTGCGAATTCACCAGCTGCACCATCATGCAGGGAGGGTGGCTTGTGCTGCACTACAGCAGCGTTGGTGTCGTCTATCAGGTTCTGGTCAGGCTCCTCACTCGGAGGCTCGAGTGGCTGCTCCCCCTCCTCTACCACCCCCAGCCGAGATCCAAATCTTGCGCTCGTTAGCTGGTTAACCCTTTGAGGCCTGGGTAGCCTGGGAATCACCTGGACTCATTGGGCCCGTCTCCCCAAGCAGCGGCTACAGAGAACGTAGAGAGAGTTAACCCCTCTGTGCCCAGTGCATGGGGACTGCCTCTCATAGAATGATTGGGTACCATTCTATGAGAGGCAGTCCCCATGCACTGGGCACAGAGGGGTTAACTCTCTCTGCGTTCTCTGTAGCCACTGCTTGGGGAGACGGGGCCCAGTCCAGGTGATTCCCAGGCCCTTATCCCGCAGGATGTCAGCGATGCAGACGTGCTGGTTCGGGAGGCAGCTCTCCATCTGCCCCAAAGGTGGATGAGCTCCATCACCGGGTCTGACCAGCGTTCGTAGCACCTCAGCCCACTGAGCCATCATCCCCCCCCCATGGCCAGTACATGCCTGCCCCAGAACTGAACTGACCTTTAGCTGATGTGCAGTGTACCATAAACCCGAGCCAACACGTGGTGAAGAGGGCGGCGCCAACAGCGTGAGTGCCGTTCCCAGCCTTGTGTCTGCTGGAAGGAAGGCACGCACGCTGCAGCGGCTGCCAGCCCCGCCCCTCTGTGACACAGTCAGATGGCGCCGGCAGCGAGTTTCATACCGGAGCTGAGGATGACAATTAACAAGTTGTTTTCGGCGGCGGTCATTGCCGCGGGCCCAAGGGGGCAGCTGCTTTGGGCCCCTTAAGTGACTATGCCCGGGGCAACTGCCCCTTTTGCCCCGCGTTAAAGACGGCCCTGGTGTAGGGGATTAAAGCCTGATTGCAGGGGGTCAAGTAGGGAATTAAAGCACAGAAAAAGGGAGAGGCTTTGAGGTAAATGGAAGCATGGATACAGGATGATAGTTGGATGGAGAGTAGGGATCGATGGAGGGTTTCTTTAGTATGGGGTACCCTGCGCGTGTTTGAAGGCAGATTGAAAGGAGCCGGCGGAGAGAGGTTGAAGATGTGTGTGAGAGCAGGGTTGAGTGAGGAGGAGAGTGGAAGTATTAGATGTGAGGGAATGGGGTCAAGCGGGCACGTAGTGAGACGTGAAGAGGACAGTAGGGAATTGACTTCATCCATAGTGGCTGGGAGGAAGCAGCAGAGGGTAGCAGGGAGGGTTACTGGCAGTGGAGGTGGTAAAATATTGGTTTGTGTCAGGATGTTGCTTCGAATAGGGAGAGTTTTATTTAAGCGCTAAAGGCAGATGAAGGTGGTGGTGCGGGTGGGTAGTGGGGAGAGTTAAAAGTGGAGCAGAGTCGTTTAGGGTTGGAGGACAGAGTAGATATAAGATATGAGAAGAAGGCTTGTTTGGCCAATTGAAGGGCAGAGTTGCATGACTGCAGAATAAACTTGAAATGAAATCCACTTCAGAGCAGGATTTCCTGCAGGCACGCTCTGATGAGCGTGAGCATCTTTGCATGTAATGCGTCTGGGGTGTGTGCCAGGGCTGAAGCTGGCAGCATGGTGCCTAACAGAGCTGAAGTGGACAAAGCGTGTCTAAAGCAAAGATAAGAGTAGTGTTATAGTGGTCAGTGGGAGCGTCTGGGCAGGTAAAGGTTGATGTGTGCGGGAGATGAAGTAGATTAGAAAATTAATGGAGATCCACAGCATGCAGAATTCTGCAAGTGTGTGTGCAGGATGGGGGAGCAAGGCATTTAAGTAGTCCAGATAGGTTAAAGGAGAGAAGGTGGTGGTCAGAGATGGGGAAAGGGCAACAGGTGAACTCAGAAATGGGGCAGAGGTTGGAAAAAACAAGGTCAATAGAGTGACCTTCACGGTTAGTAGGGTGAAGGTAGGATTGCTCAAGTCCCTGGGGGGATGTGAGTGAAAGAGGTTTGGAGGCAACAGGGGCAGAAGGATTATCAATAGGAAAGTTGAAGTCCCCAGGAATTAGGCATGGAAGGTTAGTAGACAGAAAGTGAGAAAGCCAGGTAACAAAGTGGTCAAAGAACTGGGAGTCTGGTCCCGGTGGGCGGTAGATGACTGCCACCATGAGAGCCAGGGAGAAAACAGACGAATGCAGTGTGCTTCAAATGTGGAGAAGGAGAGAGATAGGGATGGAGGGAGGTGCTGGTAGGTACAGGTGGGAAAGAACAAAATTCCAACCCTGCCACTATGTTTCTCAACCGGTCTAGGGGATGGCTGAAGTGTAGACCGCCATGTGTGAGAGCAGCAATAGAAGCAGTGTCAGAGGAAGTTAGCCAAGTTTCAGTAAGAGCAAGGAGGATGCATGAGTTGGAGATGTAAAGGTCATGGATATCAGTGAGTTTATTGCACACAGACCGAGTGTTCCAGAGGGAGCAGGAGAAAGAGGACTGGCGCTGAGGGCTTATTGTAATGAGGTTGCTGGGATTGCGGGGAGTTGTGTTACTTGTATTGGAGATAGATAACTTTTTTGCCCCCTGGGACCCTTTGTTTCACGTATCGTCCTGCACCATACACACCATGACTTGGTCTGACCATGCACCCATTGAGTTAATTCTTCACGATTCTTTAGCCTCTCATGGTAAAACGCCCTGGAGGCTCAACGAGTCTCTGTTGTCCCATCTGAAAGTGTGTGAAGAATTGCTCAGTGAATTAATGCAATTTTTCCATAAAAACTCCTCTCCCAAAATTTTTCCGCTTACATTATGGCAAATGCATAAGGCGATTATTAGCGGTATTTTAATAAAATTGGGTTCTGAAATGAAGGCCCAGTGGACGGATTCTTTTGCTAAACGTTTCGTAGTGCTTCCCTAATAGAGGCACTTAAGAAACTACTGTACCACTGGCATATCACCCCCGACAAGGAACGCCACATGAACCTTACTGTTACCTCAACCTGTTGGCGATGCTGCACCACAACTGGGTCCTTCTTTTATATCTTGTGGACATGTCAGAATGTGGTCCTTTTTGGCGAGACGTTGCAGACTTTTGCACTAAAGGTTTGGGCTCCCTGATATACAAATTTTTCCTTCTACTCTCTAAAAATTGCAGGGGAAGACTCTGTCTCATATTTTGATGGTGGCTGCTTCCTTGTTCCTTGTCCTTCCTTTGAATTGGAAATCGTATGTGGTCCCAGAGATTGGAGGGGTCAAGAGTAGGGATGAGCTGTTCGGTTCGGAGTTCGCATTGAATATCGCCTGTTCGCATGTTCGCGAACTACGAACATTTCCGCATTTTCGCCGGGTGTTCGCCCACAATGCACCACAATGGACCACAATGCACTTTTCCACTGGCCTGAAGCTTGTAATTGGCTACAGCCTTGCACCTGACCACAGGTCAGGTGTAAGACAGGTTCAAGACTATGCCAATCACGGCTCAGAGTCCTGATTGGGCAAATTTTGCCCAATCATGGGCTCACAGAGCTAAGTCCCGCAGCACACTATATAACGTTTCACACAGAGCTTCAGCACGCATTTGAGAGGAGATTTGAGAGGAGATTGTTCTTGTGTTAGTGTGTGTTCTCACTGCCAGTCTGCCACCAGCTACTGGGGGGGGGGGTCTCATTTCTACAAAATATCTGGGAATTGTTCTAATCTGTGTGTTCTCACTGACACCCAGTATTTTGGGGGTCAGTAATTGCTACAAAATATTTGGAAATTGAGGTAATGTGTGCCTTGTCACTGCCAGTGCCACGCAGTATTTTGGGGGTCAGTAATTGCTACAAAATATTTGGAAATTGAGGTAATGTGTGCCTTGTCACTGCCAGTGCCACGCAGTATTTTGGGGGTCAGTAATTTCTACAAAATATTTGGGAATTGAGGTGATCTGTATCTTGTCACTGCCACCCAGTATTTTGGGGGTCAGTAATTTCTACAAAATATTTTGGAATTGAGGTAATGTGTGTCTTGTCACTGCCAGTGCCACGCAGTATTTTGGCGGTCAGTAATTTCTACAAAATATTTGGGAATTGTTACAATCCGTGTGTTCTCACTGGCTGCCACCAAGTATTTTGGGGGTCAGTAATTTCTCCAAAATATCTGGGAATTGAGGTAATCTGTGTGTTCTCACTCACTGCCACCCAGTATTTTGGGGGTCAGTAATTTCTACAAAATAATTGGGAATTGCGGTAATCTGTGTCTTTTCACTGCCAGTGCCACACAGTATTTTGGGGGTCAGTAATTTCTACAAAATATTTGGGAATTGAGGTAATCTGTGTCTTGTCACTGCCACCCAGTATTTTGGGGGTCAGTAATTGCTACAAAATATTTGGAAATTGAGGTAATGTGTGCCTGTCACTGCCAGTGCCACGCAGTATTTTGGGGGTCAGTAATTGCTACAAAATATTTGGAAATTGAGGTAATGTGTGCCTTGTCACTGCCAGTGCCACGCAGTATTTTGGGGGTCAGTAATTTCTACAAAATATTTGGGAATTGAGGTGATCTGTATCTTGTCACTGCCACCCAGTATTTTGGGGGGTCAGTAATTTCTACAAAATATTTTGGAATTGAGGTAATGTGTGTCTTGTCACTGCCAGTGCCACGCAGTATTTTGGCGGTCAGTAATTTCTACAAAATATTTGGGAATTGTTATAATCCGTGTGTTCTCACTGGCTGCCACCAAGTATTTTGGGGGGTCAGTAATTTCTCCAAAATATCTGGGAATTGAGGTAATCTGTGTGTTCTCACTCACTGCCACCCAGTATTTTGGGGGTCAGTAATTTCTACAAAATAATTGGGAATTGCGGTAATCTGTGTCTTTTCACTGCCAGTGCCACACAGTATTTTGGGGGTCAGTAATTTCTACAAAATATTTGGGAATTGAGGTAATCTGTGTCTTGTCACTGCCACCCAGTATTTTGGGGGTCAGGAATTTCTACAAAATATTTGGGAATTGTTATAATCCATGTGTGTTCTCACTGGCTGCCACCAAGTATTTTGGGGGTCAGTAATTTCTCCAAAATATCTGGGAATTGAGGTAATCTGTGTCTTGTCACTGCCACGCAGTATTTTGGGGGATCAGTAATTTCTACAAAATATTTGGGAATTGAGGTAATCTGTGTCTTGTCACTGCCACCCAGTATTTTGGGGGGTCAGGAATTTCTACAAAATATTTGGGAATTGTTATAATCCATGTGTGTTCTCACTGGCTGCCACCAAGTATTTTGGGGGTCAGTAATTTCTCCAAAATATCTGGGAATTGAGGTAATCTGTGTCTTGTCACTGCCACGCAGTATTTTGGGGGTCAGTAATTGCTACAAAATATTTTGGAATTGAGGTAATGTGTGCCTTGTCACTGCCAGTGCCACGCAGTATTTTGGGGGTCAGTAATTTCTACAAAATATTTGGGAATTGAGGTGATCTGTATCTTGTCACTGCCACCAGTATTTTGGGGGTCAGTAATTTCTACAAAATATTTTGGAATTGAGGTAATGTGTGTCTTGTCACTGCCAGTGCCACGCAGTATTTTGGCGGTCAGTAATTTCTACAAAATATTTGGGAATTGTTACAATCCGTGTGTTCTCACTGGCTGCCACCAAGTATTTTGGGGGGGTCAGTAATTTCTCCAAAATATCTGGGAATTGAGGTAATCTGTGTGTTCTCACTCACTGCCACCCAGTATTTTGGGGGTCAGTAATTTCTACAAAATAATTGGGAATTGCGGTAATCTGTGTCTTTTCACTGCCAGTGCCACACAGTATTTTGGGGGTCAGTAATTTCTACAAAATATTTGGGAATTGAGGTAATCTGTGTCTTGTCACTGCCACCCAGTATTTTGGGGGGTCAGGAATTTCTACAAAATATTGGGAATTGTTATAATCCATGTGTGTTCTCACTGGCTGCCACCAAGTATTTTGGGGGTCAGTAATTTCTCCAAAATATCTGGGAATTGAGGTAATCTGTGTCTTGTCACTGCCACGCAGTATTTTGGGGGATCAGTAATTTCTACAAAATATTTGGGAATTGAGGTAATCTGTGTCTTGTCACTGCCACCCAGTATTTTGGGGGTCAGGAATTTCTACAAAATATTTGGGAATTGTTATAATCCATGTGTGTTCTCACTGGCTGCCACCAAGTATTTTGGGGGTCAGTAATTTCTCCAAAATATCTGGGAATTGAGGTAATCTGTGTCTTGTCACTGCCACGCAGTATTTTGGGGGATCAGTAATTTCTACAAAATATTTGGGAATTGAGGTAATCTGTGTGTTCTCATTGGCTGCCACCAAGTATTTTGGGGGGTCAGCAATTTCTCCAAAATATCTGGGAATTGTTCTAATCTGTGTCTTGTCACTGCCACCCATCAGGGGGTCTCACTGATTTATAGGAGGTTTCTGAGATTTGTAATCTGTGTCTTCTCACTGCCAGCTTTCAGGGGTCCCACATACTTCTAGCAGATTTCTGCGAATTGTAATCTGTGTCTTGTCACTGTTGCCAGCTATCAGGGGGTCCTATCAGGGGTTCTCACTGACTTGTAGCAGATTTCTGCGAATTGTAATTTGTGTTTTGTCACTGCCACCCATCAGGGGGTCTTACTGATTTATAGGAGGTTTCTGGGAATTGTAATCTGTGTCTTGTCACTGGCTGCCAGCTATCAGGGTGTCTCACTGAGTTATACCAGAGTTCTGGAAATCTTTAATCTTTATACCAGAGTTGAATCAGAGTTCTGTATATATTTAATCTATATATCACTCACCATGTCAGAAAGACCAAAAAGGACAGGCAGACGCTCCCAGACACAGATAAGAGGGCTAGCAGCCTCTGTGTTGGGAGGCTGTGCCTCTGGTCGTGGTGGACGTGGTACATCCTCTGCAGGGGCACGCTTGTCCTTTCTAACTGGTGCTGGCCGTCTTAAGCAGCAGCAACATACAGAGGATTTGGTGGATTGGCTAACCAGGCCATCCTCATCCTCCGAGTCCACTGCCAGCCAGGCTTGTAGTGCTTTACAGTCCACCTCAGCTGCCAAAGCATCTAATGCAGCCTCCATGTCCACAGCTACTCCTGCCGTAGCCTCACTATCACACACGGAGGAGTCAGCTGAATTGTTTGACTACAATGACAGTGACATGCTGCTTGAGGATGCGCAGCAAGTACAGTGCTCTGATTCAATCTCTGAGGTTGAGGAAGGGAGTACAAAAGAGAAACCCACAAACTAGTGGATAAAAGCAACAGTCACCCCACCTGATCAACACAATAGGGATCAAGGTGGGCACCCTGATATTAGGATTAAACCTGATAATGAACTATATGGCAAAGAAAAGAGAAAGTCAAGCTTCCTCAGAAGGACATCAGGATGCTGAATTTTAAGACATAACTTTTATTAATTACGATAAAAAGGAACAAACGAGCGCATAAAAAACATATACACAAAACAGAGCTGTAGTAGGGCGTATTCCAATTCACTGGTATAGCAGCAGGGTCAATGCTGGACACACACAAGTGGCTTATACATCCACTAGGACTCAACAGTACGTATTGGTATTTATGGTCATAAATTGTTTACACATTGATACATTCATTAGCAGCCGATAATTGAAAATACATATAGCACTCAACCAACAATCGAAATAAAGATGCAACAAAGCGCAATAACAGAGTGCTGTCACGTTCCCACGTTCCAACCCTGTCTCCCTGCCCTCTGTATTCCTTATGTCTGTGTTTCCCTGTGCTGCTTTCCCTGACATGCAGCTCAGGGGTTAAGTTCTTTGCTCGTTGAGCTTCTGCTGGTGATATGGGCTGATTACTCCCCTATTTAAAGCCATGGGCCCATATCACCATGCTCTTGCATCCTGGTTCACCTCAGCTACAGATTTGTTCCTGAGAGCTCCCTGTTATTCTATCCTAGTGCTTTCTCAGTGTTTCCCCCTTGTCTGAGTTCTAGGTTTCTGATTGACTTCCTGGTATTGACCCTCTGGCCTGGCTGACGGATTTTCTCTGGTGCTATATCCCCGCTTTGGCTCAAGGTATACGTTTTTGGTTTTGACCCCTGGCTTATTCATTGACCACTCTTCTGGGAATCCCTAGCGGTTCTGTGCTTATCGTATTATTTGTTGTGTATCCCTGTAGACCACGGCTTTAGGTTATTGAAGTCCTTCCCTGCAAGTTATTTGAGTTATCTCCTTTAGGTGTCTGTGTTTTTCCCAGGACTCTGCACGGCTACAAGGTATCCTTTTTCCATTAGTGCAGATTCGGCCACTCTAAGGACCGATCTATCAGTATAGGACTCCTTCGGTATTAGCCGTGCAGAGGTCCCCAGTGTCTTCTGTGGTTTATTTCCTTATCCTGATTGTTGTGTCACGCATCTCTGCGTATAGCGGCTTTTCCTCTTACCTGGGCCCTACTTGGCGTATGCCAGGTACCGCCATTGTGGCTGAACGTGACATAATGCAAGAGCCAACCATAAAGCCCGCAGAGCTGCGTAAGTTGTTTGAATCCATGCTGCACCTGTTTGATGATTTCATGTCTAAGTGGAAGGGGTTAATGGACACAGCTTTTCTCCCTTCTAATGATCAAGCTGTTCTAGAAAGCAGGGTACGTGGTCCGCTTTCCCTTGAGGAAATGAATAGAAGGCGAACTGACATGCTCTGTTTCTATTGTGCCAGTTCATTGCATTTTATATCATGGTGCCCACTCAAGCCAGTGCGCGCTGAGGCTGGCAAGATGCCAGTGTGCACTGAGGCTGGCAAGATGCCAGTGCGCGCTGAGGCTGGCAAGATGCCAGTGCGCACTGATGCTGGCAAGATGCCAGTGCGCGCTGAGGCTGGCAAGATGCCCGCTGCGCCCACGACCCACAGTCGGGTCACCAAAGCCAGGTCCCATTATAAATCCAAGGTAATCAGACCCCTTGTACCATCCAGGTTTAGGAGAGCCCTTCCTAGGGTAACCAGACCTGTGGAGGGGGCAACTGATGTTAATAACCTTGCTGAATATTCCGACGATGGGTCAGATGGTGCCAGGCCCGTACTGGGTCAGATGGTATCTGTCCCTGCCATGTATCCGAGGTCAGACCCCCTTTACCGTCCAGGCCTAGGAGAGCCCTTCCAGGGGTAACCAGGTCTGTGGAGGGGGTAACTGACATCTCAGACCCAGTCGAGTATTCCCCTTCTTCTGATCCCGAGGCACAAATGGACTTTGACTCCCTGGCCGAGAAGGTGTCAAAGGATGAAGCCATGGAGGTTATTCCCATTATTGCCTCTCGTATGTGGCCTCGCCAAACGGCCAGACACCCTAAGGGTGGTCCAGGGCATAAAATTGTTACAGGCTGTATTACCTGCGGTGCTGTACGCTTATCTGCATCACCCACCGCACTCATAGTGCCAGGTAGCAAGGCCACAATTATGGGGTCTGGCGATGGGGTCACAACCAAGGAGTTTGGTGGGGAAACCGCAATCATGTTGCCTTTTTCTGGCAGTGAAGTTGTCACACCTGTGGCTGGCAAGCTTCCAGTTAAATCAGTCCCAAGCTGTGTGTCAGCGGTGCCAGAAACCCAGTCAAGCTGTGTGTCAGCAGTGCCAGAAACCCAGTCAAGCTGTGTGTCAGCAGTGCCAGAAACCCAGTCAAGCTGTGTGTCAGCGGTGCCAGAAACCCAGCCAAGCTGTGTGTCAGTGGTGCCAGTCCCAAGCTGTGTGTCAGTGGTGCCAGTCCCAAGCTGTGTGTCAGCGGTGCCAGAAACCCAGCCAAGCTGTGTGTCAGCGGTGCCAGTCCCAAGCTGTGTGTCAGCGGTGCCAGTCCCAAGCTGTGTGTCAGCGGTGCCAGTCCCAAGCTGTGTGTCAGCGGTGCCAGTCCCAAGCTGTGTGTCAGCGGTGCCAGTCCCAAGCTGTGTGTCAGCGGTGCCAGAAACCCAGTCCCAAGCTGTGTGCCAGTATCAAGCTGTGTGTCAACAGTGCCAGAAACCCAGTCCCAAGCTGTGTGCCAGTATCAAGCTGTGTGTCAACAGTGCCAGTCCCAAGCTGGGTGTCAGCGGTTCCAGAAACCCAGTCAAGCTGTGTGTCAGCGTCAGCAGTGCCAGAGCTACATTGCAACACCACTGTACCCATGCCCCACAGAGAGTCTGAGGTTTCCAAACCTCATGGTAAGGCACAGGTAGGCGAGCCTACTCCCACCGTTGCCGTGTCGTGTGGGGGGTCACCAGTTCTAGATCTCGTTCAAGGAGAAGACGGGAAAAGGTGTCTAACCCTAGTCCCACTGATTCTATGTCCAGTCTAACTGATACCAAGATCCCCCTACCCCGTCATGTCCCTGAGGGCTATGTGCAGTCGCCCTTTGGACTGGTGTTCAGGAAGGACCACTGGGTTGCCATTCAAAGGAACCCTCATAGATGGGGGCATCTTGTGGAGGAGGATGACGACTCTGAGTGGGACCTCAAAGGACTTTGGTGACTGGTGTTCGTGATCTGGTTTCCTGATTCTGTCCGTCAGGTTTGTTGTTTTAGGTGCCCTGAGGTCACCTTTTTTGGAGGGGGCTACTGTCACGTTCCCACGTTCCAACCCTGTCTCCCTGCCCTCTGTATTCCTTATGTCTGTGTTTCCCTGTGCTGCTTTCCCTGACATGCAGCTCAGGGGTTAAGTTCTTTGCTCGTTGAGCTTCTGCTGGTGATATGGGCTGATTACTCCCCTATTTAAAGCCATGGGCCCATATCACCATGCTCTTGCATCCTGGTTCACTTCAGCTACAGATTTGTTCCTGAGAGCTCCCTGTTATTCTATCCTAGTGCTTTCTCAGTGTTTCCCCCTTGTCTGAGTTCTAGGTTTCTGATTGACTTCTTGGTATTGACCCTCTGGCCTGGCTGACGGATTTTCTCTGGTGCTATATCCCCGCTTTGGCTCAAGGTATACGTTTTTGGTTTTGACCCCTGGCTTATTCATTGACCACTCTTCTGGGAATCCCTAGCGGTTCTGTGCTTATCGTATTATTTTTTGTGTATCCCTGTAGACCACGGCTTTAGTTTATTGAAGTCCTTCCCTGCAAGCTATTTGAGTTATCTCCTTTAGGTGTCTGTGTTTTTCCCAGGACTCTGCACGGCTACAAGGTATCCTTTTTCCATTAGTGCAGATTCGGCCACTCTAAGGACCGATATATCAGTATTAGGGCTCCTTCGGTATTAGCCGTGCAGAGGTCCCCAGTGTCTTCTGTGGTTTATTTCCTTATCCTGATTGTTGTGTCACGCATCTCTGCGTATAGCGGCTTTTCCTCTTACCTGGGCCCTACTTGGAGTATGCCAGGTACCGCCATTGTGGCTGAACGTGACAAGTGCTAGTTATTGATAGTAGTGCAATCAAAGTTATCCTTAGGCTTGCTCAATACGGTGAACAATTAGTCCCATAACTGGGATTAATGCCAATGGCCAGCATCCGACATCTGCTGATAACAAAAGTCCACAATTCTTGCCTCCTACTTCCAGCTCCAATACATTTTAAAACCACCACTCAACACAAACGCGTGTTTTGCCGATCACAACATCGGCTTCATCGGGAGTCAAAGTAAATCTGAGGTTGAGGAAGGGAGTATAATCAACCTAGAGGAAGGGGGTGCCAGTGATAACTGGCACTCATGTTGCCCCAGCAGCTGCAGCATACTGCCAAGTTGGCTCCAGTGACGAGGAGATAGGGGGTGATGACAATGATGATGAGGTCACTGACTCCACCTGGGTGCCTGATCGAACAGAGGAGTCAAGTGAGGAGGAGGCACAACAAACACGAGGCACAACATCCTCTATGACCAACCATAGCACTAGCCAGTCCAAGGCATCAGATGTCAGAGCTGCTCAGGTCAGAGCGCTGTTGTCTCAAAGCACACATCCAGGAACTCTGCTGTCTGGGAGTTCTTTAAGAAATGTGCAGCAGACCCCACCGTTGCTATTTGTAATCTATGTCAGATGAGGCTCAAGCGTGGGTAAGACACCAGACGCTTGGGTACCACGTGCTTGAGGCGATATATGACCTCCTGCCACACATCCCGTTGGCACAAAACTTTGCGCAGGTCCTCCTCCTCCTCATCTGTCTCTACCCCCACTGTATGTCCTGCCATGTCATTACCTACAACCTCCACTGACAGGGATGATGCTACAGTAATGGATGTACCAGGTCCTTCCTCACAATGTGACAGCATCCCATCAGCTGAAGATTTACGCAGTCAGATTACATTGCCCCAGCTGCTGCAGCGTAAGAAAAAATATAGTCCCAACCATCCCCAAGCACAGCGTCTAAATGCCAGCTTAGCAAAATTACTCGCATTGCAGCTGCTGCCTTTCCAGCTGGTGGACTCTGCTCCCTTCCGTGAATTTGCTGAATGTGCTGTACCACAGTGGTATGTTCCAAAACGCCATTACTTTTCACGGAAGGCCATTCCAGCACTATACCAGCACGTGGAAGACAATGTTATGGAGTCATTGGGAAAGGCAGTCACCAGCAAGGTGCATGTGACTTTAGACACGTGGTCCAGCAAGCATGGACAGGGTCGTTACATTTCCTTCACGGCACACTGGGTAACTCTGCTTGCAGCTGGGAGGGATCCAGGATGGGGCTCTGTGCTGGAGCTTGTTCATCCACTACGCCTCCAGAAAGCTGCTTGTATGAGGTCTGTCTGCTCCACCACCACCTCTCCCTCTTCCTCCTCCTCCTTCTGTGTCTCTGGCGAAGTGGCAGTTAAGCCGACGCCTGACAGGCAATGGCTCAAACAAAAAGATGCCATACTGTGCTTGAGCTGGTTTTTTTAGGGGACAGGAGCCACACCGGGGCAGAAATTCTGTCAGCTCTGCAGGGGCAGGTGCAGAGATGGTTAACACCACGCCAGCGTCAGCTGGGAATGGTTGTCTGTGATAATGGCAGGAACCTTCTCTCCGCCCTACGCCAGGGTAAGTTGACGCATGTACCATGCCTAGCACATGTCCTAAATCTGGTGGTATAGCGTTTCCTAACCAGGTACCCAGGGCTGGCAGAGCTTCTCAGCAAGGCCAGAAAAGTCTGCAGCCACTTCAGACGGTCATTCCCAGCAAGTGTTCGCCTGGCAGAAATTCAAAGAGAATTCCATCTTCCCACAAACCGTCTGATCTGTGACATGCCCACCAGGTGGAACTCGACATTAGCAATGCTGCAGCATCTGCACAAGCAGCAGAGGGCCATAAATGAGTACCTGTGTGAGTATGGCACAAGGACAGGTTCAGGTCAACTTGGGCCCCCCCCGCAGTGGCTGATGATCAAGGATGCATGCACTGTACTGTCACCATTTGAGGAGGCAACAAGGATGGTGAGCAGGGACAGTGCATGCATCAGTGACACAATTCCTTTGGTGTTCCTGCTCGAACACACTCTGCGGTGAATTATAGATGTGGCTCTAGAGGCAGAGCAGCGGGAGGAAGAGGAGGCCTTCCCTAGCTCTGAAGGCCCCAGTCTTTCCGCAGACAGCATTCCAGTGGGTCCTCCTCAGATCAGACAGGAGGAGGAGGAGGATGAGGAGGATGAGGATGAGGATGAGGAGGAATATTTAAGTAGTGGGGGCATTGAAGGTGGGGAATCCTCAAGGGAGGGTTTTGTGTGCCCAGAAACCCAAGGACTAGTACGTGGCTGGGAGGAGGAAGTGCACGATGGGGTCATCCTCCTCATTGACCAGGAAGACTCGGAAGCTAATGCCACCTCCAACCTACGCTGCATGGGCTCCCTTATCCTGCAAAGCCTGCTAAAGGACCCCAGGATTCGTGCTATCAAGGAGAGGGATTATTACTGGTTGGCAACCCTTCTTGATCCACGATACAAGGGTAAAGTTGCAGAGCTCATCCTGCCCGCACAGAGAGAGCACAGAATGAAAAAACTTGAGGACGCTCTAAAGTGACACTTGTGTAACACCTTTCCAGGCACTGTTAGGTTACCAAGTGATGACACAGGTGCTTCTGTGGCTGCGGATGATCAGAGGAATAGTGGTGAAGGCCGGGGCTGCTTGACTGATGTATTTTTACATTTTTTTAGTCCACGAAGCCCAGGGACATCAAATGTAGGCACCCATTGCCAGCGTCTTCACCATATGGTGCAGGACTACCTAGGGGTAAGGGCAGACCTGGATAACTTTCCAGCAGATGATCCACTGGCTTACTGGGTGTTGAGATTGGATCACTGGCCAGAATTTAGCTAATATGCTATGCAGCTACTATGTTGCCCTTCATCTAGCGTGCTTTCTGAAAGGACGTTCAGTGCCGCTGGAGGTTTTGTCACAGACAAAACAGAGTGCGTCTGTCCACCGACTCTGTAGACCGGCTGACTTTTATATAAATGAATCAGTCCTGGATCAGCAGCTATCAATCCCCTGATGCTGACGTAACGGAATAGATCGGGGATGTCTTCTGCATTCACAAAACCTCCCGCACTGAACTTTTCCACAGTACCACAAAAGGGTTACAGTGTGAATGCACTTGCTGCCATGAAAGGCACAATATTTGGGTGCACTGACGCCTTTACCAGATTCATATCTTTTTAATATAGGACAGCATGGTCCACCCCTGCACTCTTCCACAATACCACAAAGGGGTTACGGTGTGACGGCACTGTTGCTGACACTAAAGGCCCGATTTTAAAGCACCTATTGTTACTTTTATCCAAAGCCTGCATAAGTTTCACCATAATTTAGCCAAAAAAAATCACTAAACTTTTTCTGCGCGTCCTAAAATGTCTTTTCATACAGGCTGCCGCCCCAAGCAGTTGTTTATGAATAGATTAAAGGAAAAGCATTTACCGTCATTTGAAACGTCATTTTGTTTGTTTTTAAATTTTTCTATACATCGTAGAAATCTGCCACTTCATGGGCAGGTTATGGGGACCTCCTAGGCACGATATTTGAAGGAATTTTTTGTTTTTATTTTTAACCCTTATTTCATGAAAAACTCACTGTCCCTTTAAAAACGTTTTTTTTTTTTTTACTTTTTGTCCTTGTTTCCTGTCCCCCAGGGCACTACCCGGACCCCCATTCACCTTTTATGGCAAATATCTAGCATACATGCCCTCTTGGAGGGCACTCTAAAAATCGAAGTTTGAGTCCCATTGACTTATTGTCAATTAGAGTATTAGAGTTAGAGAATTAGAGTACGTGTTCGTGTTCAAGTTCGAACCTTTGAAAAGTTTGAGTACGAATGCAAACCGAACTCGGGGGTGTTCGGCTCATCCCTAGGAGTCGTGTGGCAGATGTTCATGGGTTTGGATGGTATAGTGCGACAGGTTCAGGGTGAGATGAGGTGTAAAATGGATCATTGGTTCATTTGGGATGCGTAATTTAGGTTAAGTTGTGAGGTAGATAGGTTAGATAAAACTTAACTTTTACTCAAAAAAGCAGGTAAAACAAATACGAGAGTGTGCTCAATTTACAGGCTCAATGAAGTAGGTGTATCTAGACAAAATCACACATGGTGAAAGATCAAGAAGGATCTAAAGAAAAAAAAAAGGAAAACATATTACACATGGGGGACCAAAGTATAGACCATACAATAAACAATGAATTGTGTGATAAGTAGGATACACTATCATATAAGCTAACTTCAACACCCCCAACTGGCGCAACATGGTTGTATGGAGGGGAGATGATGCTAGCAGACAAGCTGATTAGCTGGAAACAGACCTTCGAGGGTCTGTGAGTATAGGAAAGTAAGAAAGTCAAGTCAGCTCCTATAGAATTGAGTTCTGCATTGTGTTTGATAGTGTGGATTATAAAGCTACACTCTAAACACTATGACCATTGTAATATGAATGGTCACGGCTATCCGAGTCCTGCATTACATCTTTGATGCTGAAACCTATTCAGCACCAAGGGCAGGAGCCCCATGGAGCTGCTATCCATGGTGCTGAAACCTAGTCAGTACCAAGGACAGCAGCCCTGCGGGGCTCCTGAGCCCCACGGGGCTGCTGTCCTTAGTACTGAAAAACTTTCAGCACCATTACACATTCAGCACCATTACCAGCATTACATATCCTTTTTTTTTTACTCTAATCTAAGTAATTATTTTATCATTTCACATTCCGAAATAACTTATAAAAACAAAATGACTAATAAAAACGAAATAAAAAATAAAATTAAATAATAAATAACTAATTAAAACGAAATACAAATCGAGCAGAGAGATGAATTACCAATTAAAACGAAATGAGGAATCCGAAATACAAATTATCGATCATCTGAACTAACGAATCGACCCGTAATACCAATCGCGGTAACATAACAAACGCACCGAAACGAATTGAAGAATGAAACAAAATCAATCCGAAACTAAACAATTTTTTTTCGTGGTGCACATTTCTAGCACAGAGTATGACGATTCTCATCCAATAACTGTAAGAGTCAATATTACAATATTTGAACAATAGCACAACGTGCTGGCTGCATGAAACAATCCTCACCAAATAAATGTAAAGAATGCTAGAAGAAAATTTACCGATATCCCTTGTCTCCCAAGTAACAGGATGAAAAGCAGTGCTGTTGAACTTTTTTAAAAACGTTCCATTTTGTTCTGCAGTAATATTTTTCAAACATATAACAGAACTAAAGTAAACCTCTTTCTGGTTCACTGCCAGCAAACTTAACCAAGTTCTCTTCAAGGCTTTTGAAGTTAGTAGGGGGTATGCAGGCTTGTGGCGCAAAGAAAGAATGATAGCATAAGTGATCCTTTTCATCCCTTTATCTTAATGAAAGATTAATAGCGTAGCATTTTTTGTTGCAGTTTTTGTTAAAGTGAAGAAGGAAAACAAGAACGATTCCCCACTCCTCAGATTTTACATTTATACTGTAATATTGTCTATAATGGTTTTATGGATCAGTTAAATTAAGGATTTTTTTCCTCCTGTAGAAAGTGTGTAAAGCAGGGCTGGACTGGGACATAAAAAAGAATCCGCCCTGTGCTTCGGCCGGACCGGTCCACTTTAATTAGGCAAACAAGCACAACATTTTTTTTGTTTGTTTGGGTGTTTTTTTTTTACATGATATTTTACATGGTCATGTTTGGTATCATTAGAAAGGCCAGACTCTGACCTTTGCAATAACGCCTAACATGAATTTGTGGGATGTAAATGCAATGGTCCAAAGGACCTCCACTCTCCTCACACCAGTGCAGCAGCTTGTGGTTTTTTTTTGTGAAAGGATTTTTACCAGGAAGGATACATTGAGATTTCTCTCATTTTCAAGTATGTCCTGGGTGGCGAGTATGTACCGTTCGGTGTCGTGCCAAGGACACTTACTGGAGAGGTTGCTCGCTGGGATCGAAACCCTGTCTCCACAGGCTCTCTCCATGCAGAGCAGTGATGTTACCTCTACTCCACCCAGCCGGTATTTAGATGGACCAATGCACAATAATGCTTCCGCGTGCACGATGATGTCAGTTGGAGACTGGAGGTCGCAAGGTGTGGCCTGACTTCCAGGAATTTAGTCCACTGCAGGGTTCCCCCCAGACCCACAAAGTTCTCCTCCTAGGCTACGGGATCCCATGACGGGTGAGGGACGTCTTCTGCATGCTGTGGGGAATCCTCATGACATCCCCCACATGTCTTCCGCAGCCACAGGTTTAAGGGCAGGGCGAGACGCGTGGTGAACCGGCATTCACACCGGCCCATAAGCCATCAGCCTAATGGGATTTTTCCAGTAGTCCCGATGGCCAGTATATGCCTGGTATAAAGAAATATCAGTGTGGAGAAGCATAATAAATGGTGAACCCATTCTTCTGATGGTATTTCAAACAAGGTGTTGCTTTGTGACATTAGTAGATAATAACAGTATTAAAAGGGGAGAGTCTCCCCTTTTAAGCGGTGCCTGGTTTTAACCTCTTACGTACCGGGCTGCGATCCGGCTCCACCTCTAGGTCCCCCCTGGCCACCTAACGTCATCGTGCATGGAAATCCCCTGATGGAGATATGGGGGTTCAAAGGAACCCCCTATCTCCCGAACCGCTAGGGGTCATATAGGGTATCGTTTGAAAGGCCTGAGCATGGCATTTCGAATGATACCAAACATGACAATGTTTGAAGTAAAAAAAATAAACATAATTTAAAAAATAAAAATAAAAATAAAAATAAAAACATGTTTTTTTTATTTGTGTGTTTTTATTAATGCAGCAATATTGTTCCTATTTCAATTATGTGAACAATGGTGCTGCACGAATGATTTTTTCTATGGGGTGCATTTGCTAAAAATCACATAATTCCCCCCAAAAAAATGTAACGAGTCCCCATTTCTAATTTTTTTAACAAGCCCAGCCCATAGAAAATATAAACGCAAAAACTCGCATGATGAAATGTGAAAAAAAAAACCACTTTACACGTTATAGATGATTAAAAATTCAAATTTTATTGCATTTTTTATTATAATATATACAGGCAGGACATAACATATACATATAATAATGATATATTATTAATCTGCCGAGTCTGCCGGAAAGAACAATATGTAATATGTCTGGGTCATATAATAAAAAGTGGCTTCAAATCGCATTTAAACATGAGCGAAACCGGTAAAAATGACCTCAGCACACAGCGGTGAAATGGCTCAGCAGTGAAAAGGTTAAATGGTTTAAACGAAACAAATAAATGACATCAGTGCTTTGAATCCCATATATACATGCTAAACAAAACCAGAGGTTTGTCATTTAACCCCTTGACTGCAGAAGATGTATGAAGCAGCATGCGGAGTATGTCCCTCACACGTCATGGGTTCCCTGCAGCCTCGGGGGAGACCTCCGTGGGTCTGGGGGGAATCCTCGGCTAGTATGACTTCCTAGAAGTCAGACCATGCCTTGGGACAACCCCCCCCCGGTCACTGGCGTCATCGTGCATGGCTGCGATGATGTCATAAAGGGACCCTGATAAAGTCCAAACTGTATAGGACGAAATGCATTGGAATATTTTAATTGTGTTATCAATAAATTATCCATTTGCTTACTTTTGGTGGAGTCTATCCTGTGGTTTCTGTATGCAGCGGGTGCGATCAGAAGGATTTTCCAGGGAGCAATGATGTGCCTGATATTAATTGAAAAAGATAGTGGAGATAGCCAAAGAATAAAATAAAATTTAGCTTTTGATCAGAAATGCAGTAAAAGAATGCTTTCAAAGCTGTATTGCGATAGGCAGACACAGTCACAGTGTTTACCTAGGTCAAACATAACATATACGTGTTTCAGCGGAGACGAGAACATAAGTAAAATAAAGGCCGCTACAAAAGCAATACAACTTTGAACGCTTTCTTTTACTGCATTTCTGATTAAAAGCTAAGTTTTATTTTATTCTTTGGCTATCTCCACTATCTTTTTCAATTATTAAATTGGGGTTACCCCCCCCCGTCACTAACAGTGGCAAGAGCCTTTTTTCTGTGTTCAATAGATTGCTTCCCACAACTATCTTGGTATACCCTGCAAGTGTTTTTGTGCCTGATATTAACACACTCTGTGTGAGGTCCTAGGGGGCTATATAAGTGATTGCCTATTATACTGCACTATTATGTGTATTTGTGTTTATCTATTATAGATCTATCCCACAATTTTACTATTTTGTCATAAGGGGACTTCTCCCTAGCCAGGCAGGGAAATCCTGATACAGGAGATAGTATCTCCTGAACCGTACATGATATCGTGCCTTGCTTGATAGTGTTGAAAAGGCCAGAGCAATGGCCTAGAACAGTGGCTCCCAACCGAGGTCCTAAAGTATCCCTAACAGGCCAGGTTTCAAGGATTCCCTTGGGTAAAATGCAGAATGAATACTGCAATCACTGAGCATGGAATCATATCCCCTGTGCTGTGCTTCAGATATCTGGAAATCCTGGCTTGTTAGGGATATTGAGGACCGCAGATGGGAACCACTGGCCTAGAAGATAAGATGTTCTTAGATTATGTACTTCATAATTTATAAAACATATCTTGGAGAGCTAACATCTGCTACATAAATATATAACTCTACTGCATACATTTCTTTCATCTCACCAACCACCAGTTCATGTTGTTTGATTACACTGATATGCTAATGTGTAAATTAAAATAAGAATAAGGCAGAAATGTTACAGCATATAGAGCAATGACTCAACTTTTGGTTGACTTATATTTGCCTATTTTTTATTAAATACCAAGGAAATATTTTTCTTTCTCTTTAGTATAGTTACAGTTACACGTACTTATACAGTGCCAACATATTACGTAGTGCTTTACAATGGGGAAGCACAACCAGGTGACGTACATGACACAAGAGGAAAGACAACCCTGCATGTAGGATAACTGTCCAAGTAATACACAGCACTTTAACCAAGTGCTCAGGCAGACAACCCGTGAGTTTACAATCTAGGGGACTGGGGTAACTCAAAACAGATGGGATCAGAGGGAAGGTGAAGCTGGTGGCCAGAAGAATATCGTAGGAGTTTCATGGGAAGGAGCAGAAGTATGAGCTTAGTGGGAGTAATTAGAGAGATAGAAGTGGAGACAACTAGAGAGGAGAGCTAAAATTAGGGACCGGCCCTGGATGGGCAGGTGGATGGGGAGGGAGGGTTGGGGCAGCAGAGGCAGAGAGCTGGAGGTCAGTCGGTGTGCGTATGCTGTTAAAAAAGAATGAGATTTGGTGAAAATGCTCCAGTTGCTAACAGTTTACGACAGGTGAGGGGGAGGGAGAAACAGCCAAGGTTTTCTCTAAGAGAAATGGTGGGAGATTTACAACATGACTAGTCAGCCAGAGAGTAATAAATGCACACAAAAATATAGTTTTTCTTAAATAAATAAATTACTATTCCTTGGACTCTTCTCTCCCTAGTTCAGTTAATATTGGCAATGTCCCAGTGGTGCAGGAGATCTTTTGGCTTTGCTGGTGAGAAGATGGGTTGTATGAAATTGGTTCATAGGAGAGGTTGGGAGTTTTTGATAATTTGTTCCGTGCTGAAGAAAAGAGGAGTGGAACTGGCAACAGCTTATAAAGGGTTCAATTTGGTATCCAGGAATTAGAGACAACACAGACCGGAGAGGGGTGCCCGAGGGGCGAGACATGTTGATGGCTACCCTGGACAGCGGGACATTTGCAGTGAACAAGTCTCCAGACTTTGGGCACTATCATCTGCCTACAGCTAAAACAGGGACGCTGAAGGAAAAAAATTGCAGTTGCGAATTTCCCTTTAGCATCCCCGTTTTACCAGTGGATTATGGGGCAGGCACTGAGTCCAGCAGCCTGACCTGTAGTGGCTGCTAGGCTCCTGGATGCTTGGGGCAGTGCTAATGCACCTTCGCGAGCAACCCTCCATGGAGTTCTGCTGCCAGGTCACATGCCCGGCACAAGCTCGCCTCTCGCGAGATCCTGCAGGTCCGCGGACTGATCGCGGAGGGAGACTGGGGACTTTTTTCGGGCCACCTTTCTCGCCGTGGGGTGAGAGAGGAGTATGTGATTTTTGTTTTTGGGGGTGGTTCCAGCTGCTGCTAAATGATTCCGCAGGAACCAAAATCAGTTTGCTACAGCTCTAAGCTGTAGCTAACTTTTCAGTTAGAGGCAGCGGTGAGTTATTAGCGTTAGGACTATGTGATCCTAACACTAATTACTGATTGCTTACCCCATGTTAAGGGAGCACAAAGTACAGTAAACTTGTGCTAATTCCGATAAACAGATTTTTTTACCCTTTAGCGAACGGGAGGTAATACGGGCGTAGTGGTATCACCTCAATTAACCTAGCACTAATGCTCATTTATGTGAGCGCTAGTACTAGCGTTAAGGAAGTGATAAGGCCCTTTGAAGGTAGATGTTCTAATACGGTTATCCTATGCTAAACAGCTTGCTAATAATGTCAATTTCAGACAGAAAGTGTGTTTATTATCACCCTGATTTTTTTTTTTTAAAGTGGACATTTTTCAGAATTTGGCAAAGCCACTCACTCGACTACATTAGTCAATATTTTGAAAAAATGATTGGTCTGAAAAGTAGATTAAATTTTCAAATGAGAAAAATCAAACGATCTAATTAAATTGACCACAAGTTAGATAACAGGAAACAAGCTAAACGTGTCGGGTATTTGTGTAATAAATGTAATTTGGCAAACCTTTTCAGATTTAAATAAATTGTGATACTGTTAGTGGAGGATGGAATATATTTTGAGTACAACTGACACTACCAAAATAAAACTAACTACAAAAGACGAGGGTCTTTTTGGAAGTTGTACCCTGTGGTGAACAACTTCTAAGCGAATCTCCTTAGGACCTGGGCAGGGTCCCATACCATGTAAGTGAATTCATATCTGCAATTTATACTTAAGGTATAGAAAAGACGTCCAATCTCTGTGGGGCTGTTGGGTGGCTAACGAATAACCGAGATGCAAGTATCCCAGAGCCAGGTTGGGTCCTCAAAATGGGATTGTATGAAAAATTGGGAACACATAAGAACTGCTTGAGACCCATCACTTCTTATATGGAACATTGAATGCGCTACATTTTCATATTTGTTGTTGGTAAAAATAAAACGAAACTATAGTTCTATGTAAATTCACTATTTAAAGTAATGTACCTATTTCCTCGACCGGAACCTGAAATTCTCTGGTCATCTTTGGTATCGTCAGTAACTCAAATATGCAATCTATGATATATGGCTTTTCATTTTCTTGCTTAAACATTGAGTTTGCATTCATAAATCTCTTCTTCCTGGCTATTGTACCAAATGAAATATTTATTTTTCTATTGAACTCAAATGCACTGCATAATGTCTTGCAAAACCAAGTCAAAGCATTAGCGCTTTTAAGCCTCTAGCCTTGACCTATCCCTGTTTACCAACCCTATGAGATTGGTCTTGTTTAAACATTTGTCAGCCATAACCTTAATCTGCCTGAACCCCAGCTTGTTTACAGAAATGCTTTGGTTAACATTGACTGTTAATTATTGAGCAATGACTTTATCTAACGGTCTTTATTCAGCAAATGGAACGGAGAAAAGAATTCTCACAGGTTATTATTCAAATATCACGTGTTTACTTTGAAATGAATGTTGTATTATTTTCATTCATGAGGCTTTAACCAAAAAATGGCTGCTGGAGTGACATTGGAGTCCTGAAACCAGAATAAAATTCATTTTTATAGCAAGTAAATTATTTAATTTTGAATTTTGTTTATATTTTCACTTCAAATGCACATACATTTGTTTAAAAGGCTGACAAAGATCCAATGTGTATTTGTTATTTAGTCCTAAATGCGGTTAATCTCAGGATTCCTGACTTTACCCAGGCGTCATTAGCAAAAGTCAGAAGTGAAATGAAAATTCGGACTTTATCTGGGTAAACCTGCAAAGTATCCAGGGGCCTCTGGGTACTTCGGTTTTCTGCTGTGTTTTACCCGGGTAAAAAACGCACATTATCCTAGTGTTGCTGGATAAAGTGTGATGTGCAATGTAACATAGGACTTTATCTGGGTAAACTGCAAAGTATCCAAACGCCTCTGGGTACTCCGGTTTTCTTTGCTTTTCAGCAGGTTGCAGTTGACAGAATTCCGAGGATTAACCGGGTAAAGCTGCATAATGTAATCTGATTGATAACAAAATTGTGTTTTTTGTTATTTTTAACCAAATTGTATCCACAGTCACATACCACACTAAATAACCGTCATGTTACTCTGTGTGTTAATTGTCTGAAAATTAATTTATATAGATTAAAGATATTATATTTATTTATTTATAAATGTTTTTACCAGGAAGGATACATTGAGATTTCTCTCGTTTTCAAGTATGTCCTGGGTTCAAGAACATTGAAGTGGTACAGTTACAGAAATACAAAGTAATACAATGCAAGATATTAAAAAAACAACACAAATATACAAATTAACAGAAAATAAATATGTAGGAAATCTAGTCACTATGTTACATGTTTACAGGTGCATTCTGTATTGAAGTTTGTTAGTAAGGAGCTCGAGTGACTTTAGACTGGGGGAAGATTTGATGGTGTCTGGGAGGTTATTCCATAATTGTGGTGCTCTGTAGGAAAATGATGACCGAGCCACTGTCTTTTTGTATTGTGGTAGTGCAAGTAAGGTGCTGGTCCTGGATCAGAGGTTATAGGATGAGGGAGCTGCTGGGGGAAGCCGTCTATTCAGGTAGGGTGGCAGCTTCCCAGAAATGCTCTTAACCTCTTAAGGACCCCTGACGTACCCTGTACGTCCTGTCCACAGGTCTCCCTTAGACCCGCGAACGTACAGGGTACGTCAGCGGCGCCAAATCCCCCTCCCGCCCGATACTCACCTCCCTCGCTGGATCCCTCGGTGATCTGGCAGGGAGGAAGCCTGCCCATCTGATTTACATGGGCAGGCGAGGCTGATGACGTCGCCACGCTGCGTGATGACATCATCAGCAGGTGCCCCCATTCAAATCAATCGAGGGGAGGGGGGCTCCTTCGGAGCCCTCTATCTCCCTAACCATTGAAGCTGGGGAGATGCTTTTTGCACCGCTGAAAAGGGGAGAGTCTCCCCTTTTCAGTGGTGTATAGCATTAACTGTTTCGCTGCCGGATCGCGTTTTAGCGCGAATTGGCGCCAAAATGCGATTCGAACCTGGAGGGGGGCTGACATCTTGGATGTCAGCCTAGCCTCCAGGTCCCCCCCACCCACTGACAACCTCACCATATGTGTGAGGATGTCAGTGGGCCAGTTAACCATCTAGCTGCCATGTAGAGATAAGGGGATCCTAAGGATCCCTTTATCTCCCGATCCATGACAGCTAGATGGTCATATTTGACATCATTTGAAAGGCCTGATCATGGCCTTTCCAATGATACCATGACCAGGTTTGGTTTAAAAAAAAATTAAAAAAAAAAAAATTGCTTTTTTAAAAAAAAAATTTTGTCTGGGGGGGTTTAATTAAATAGGACCTAGGCTGTCATCTCAAAATAATTAGCACAAAATGGTCAGAATGAGCGCAGCGCACATAGGTGAACTGGCTCAGCAGTGAAAGGGTTAAAAGGCAAAAACATGTAAAAATTGGGTATTTCTATTCTCGGGATAAAATTTTGAAACTATTTAGCCAGGGTCTTTATTGGTGGTTGTAGCTTTTGGGAATTGAATTACGAAAAAGTGTGTTTTTACCATTTTTTTCATCATATTTCATATTTTTTTTATAGTAAATTATTCAATATGATGGAAATAATGGTATTTCTAGAAAGTCCATTTAATGGCGGGAAAAAGGGTGTATAATATGTGTGGGTTGAATAAACGAGTAAGAGGAAAATTTCACCTAAACACTAACAGCGCAGAAACATAAAAACAGCAGCGGTCGGTCACTAAAGGACAGATTTGTGTAAAACCGCCCGGTCACTAAGGGGTTAAATACAGGCTGGAAAGGTGACGGGTGCGTTTAGACTCCAGTGATGGCCAGTTTAGCTCTTTTAACATGTCACAATGGTGGGTCATGTAGTTACATTGTAATGCAAAGCGGCAGAATGAGTTATACAATGTAGTAAGTTTCTGAAGGTGTGTTTGCGGGGCCGCTGCATACACTACATCTCCGTAATCAATAGCTGGCATAAGCATTTGTTGTACAATCTGCTTTCTTACCACGGGGCTCAGGGAGGATTTGTTTCTGTACAGGGCACCTAGTTTCGGGTAAAGTTTAGATGAGAGTTTTTCGATGAGGGGACCAAAGGATAGATTAGGGTCCAACCACATACCTAGATATTTCAGAGACGTGACTGTGGTCAGCGTGCCATTTGATTTTGTCCCAACACATAGATGGGGATTTTGAAATTTGTGTAGTTAGGTGCTGTTCCAAAGAGCATCGTTACAGTTTTGTCAGTATTTAAAAAAAGTTTGTTGTGTTTGTTCCACTTTTCTACCTCTGTGAATTGTTCTTGCAGCACGGCCTCCAGCTGCGGGAGATTTGGTTTGCTGGTATAGATTACAGTGTCGTCTGCGTACATATGTACAGTTGAGGCTTTGCAGACGTTGGGCAGATCATTTATGAATATTGTGAATAGCAGGGGGCCTAGTATTGAGCCTTGGGGTACACCGCAAGTGACTGGGAGGGGGAGGGAGGAGCTGCCAGAAATTGACACATATTGTGATCGGTCGGATACATACGATTGAAACCAGATTAGCGTGTGATCACCAATGTCAGAGTTTTTAAGTTTTTCTAACAAGATGCCATGGTCTACGGTGTCAAAGGCCTTGGCAAAATCAAGGAAGATGGCTCCAGTTAGGTTTCCTTGTTCCATCCCAGCTTGGATATCATTGCAGACTTTTAAAAGGGCGGTTGTACTTGAGTGATTTGGACGAAAGCCTGATTGATCCGAGGTTAAGTAGTTCCAATATTGATGATAATCAGGTAATTGTGTGTAGACGCATTTTTCCAAAATTTTTGACATTACAGGGAGCAACAATATCGGACGGTAGTTGGATACCAAAGTACTGTCACCACTTTTATGGATAGGTACCACTCTCGCAGTCTTCCAGAGTTTGGGTATGTATCCAGTCGCCAGTGATTCATTGATTAGGGTTGTGACAGGATTTGCAATTGCTGGCGCACTGATTTTCAGCAGCATTGATCAGGTCCAGACTGGTATTTCATTTTTTGCTTACGGAGAAGTTTAGTAACGACACTGACAGGCACTGGTCTAAAACTGAATTCCTGTCTGATACAGGGACTTTGCACAGTTGGAGGGGCCTGACCTGCATGAGGCCTCTCTGATTGCATGTCATTTCCTAGCTTGGCAAAGTGGTGGCGCGTCAAACAAAATAATCATTAAAGGCATTTGCTACATCTAGGGGGTGTTGCAGGGTTTGGTTGTTTACTTTGACAGCAGCTGGCTGGGAGTGGACTGGGGGTGCTTGTATGTTACTTATGGTTCTCCAAGTTTCTAGGGTTTGATATGTTATTGTTTAGATTTTCATTGAAGTAATGGGCTTTAGCCATTTTTGTTTGTTTGTAACCTAATGGTTATTATATTTTGTAAATGATATTTAATACATATGACACAGAATAAAGATCATGTTACTCTTTAACATTCATATAAGAAACATATCCTGTTACTCCGTATATTCATCATATCCTTAATACATTTTAATGTTTGTGTTTTTGCCATGTTCATTGATAAAACCCATAGATAATATCAAAATTCACTTTTACCCAAGCGGGGTTGGATGCTCTGCAGATTACCCAAGTGAAGCTGTGGATAGTCCTCAGATTATCCAGGTAAAGCTTCAGACTTTTATCTGAATGATAACAAAATTTGGTTTTAACCAAACGGGGTTGGATAGTCTGCAGAACATCTGGGTAAAATGCAAACCTTTCAGCTCTTCCAGACTGTTACCCAAGGGCAGTTGGTTAGTCCTAAAATTACCCGGGTAAAGTCCGAAGTTTTCATTTTTTTGCAGCTTTACCCAGCGGTTTGGGTAATGTCAGGATTACCCGGGTAATCTTAAAATGAATCGCACTTCGGGCTTTAACCGTAACATATGCATTGTTCATGTCGACAATAATGCATTATGGCAAGTAGTTTCTGTTTTTGCTGCATTCAGAAAAACTCAGTTGAAAGAAACATGACGTAAACTAATATTTACTGTTTGCAAAGTTGGAGTGAAAAAACAAAGTTCGGTCATTTTGCTCTTGCACCACCAGGTTTACGGAAAATGTATCTCTAAAACAGTGATGTGCGGTGAGGTCAGTGGCTGGTGAGGCACTGGTTAGTATCAGAGCCAGATATACACAGGGTTACGCAGTCGCAATTTACGCATTTGATTATCGTTATATAGGAGAATAGAGTTTCACTATTTATAAAGTAAAGTTCGAATTTTTCTTTTTTTTACAGTTCTAAGAGCATGCAACTCTTGGGGTGCAATCTAACTTGGGGGGAATGTGCCAAAGTTAGGAATGAAATGTGTTAAGTGGGGCTTTGGCAATTAAACCCCAAATGAACCTGTTTGTTTGCCATTTTTCCTGCCCTCGCTTTGCAGGTGGAGTAACTGGATACGGTTGTAAAAAGAATGTGAATGTTTTCAGGGGCGGACTGAGAACTAATGGGGCCTCCGGGCAATTGGAGATCACACAAAACCCCACCCATATAACACAACATCCACATGTACATTATTATACTACAGAATTTATTTCTTAACTCATTAAAATAATCTTTTTGAAAATTGTGTAAAAAAAAAAAAAAAAAAAAATCCTTTGGACCCAGCAGCGAACTGGGGAATGCATTTTGCCCCCTCCAGACTTACAGATGGCCAGCGCTCTGCTGCAGCAGCCATCACCCACTCATTGCAACTAAGCCTGCACCACGGCTTTTTTGCTTCTAGGCATGTCCTGTTTATTTTATCTAGGAAGGTCCCCTTTTTGTTTCTAGGTAGGTCCCCTTTTTGTTTCTAGGCAGATCCCTGGTCACCCACCCAATCACCAGGTTAACTGTGTGTATCATGGTGATGGGGTGGCTGAGGTGGCACAGTTAGGGTGGCATACCCTAACTTACCATGACCACCAGTTCCATGTATTAGAGTTCATCAAGAAAATGATACAGTGTAAATCCTGTGTTAAGGTCAGCTCTATATGATGTCACCTACAAACATTTTGAATGTAGGGCAGCATCACACTGACTGGCCAGCTTGAGACTTCCCCTTATCTGGATACCAGGAGACACATTGAAGAACTGTACCATGTGTGATGCCATCTCAAGGCTTCTCAGACAGTCTGTGAGGTGGGCAGGCCCCGGGTGAAAGAAGGAGGGGGGTCTGTCTGTTCCTGTGCTCCTTGCAGTGCTATAGTAAGGTAGATGGAGTGGGTCAGTGCAGATAGTGGGCACCCCCTTGGTCTCTCTCCCAGCAGGGCACACACCATGGCTTCCCTACCAGGGTTGCTGGGGTTCCTCTGCTTCTCCTGCTCTGCAGGCCCTTTCTAAAGGAGTTGCAATTTTTTTTGTGCATGACAAGACTGCAGCAGGCAGATCCCCAGATCTTCCTGTCTGGATTGCAACTAGTTTTTCATCTGGCTGAAAGGGGAGCCCTGCCTGTGGCACGGAGCAGCACTGGCACAGCTCTGAGTGGCTGTAATGTGAAGATGCATGGAGAGGAGGGGGATTGCATGCGACTGCTACAGGGATGGAGAAAGAGTATATAGTGAATGATTTTCGATCAGAGCTCCCATCCTCAGACCCCCCCCCCCAGTAAGAGAACTCACTCATACTGAAGTGGAATCAGGCTGGAAGCTGGCTGCCATTATAAGCCAGGCGGCCATCTTTTTCAGAATAATGGTTCATTTGAACATAACTAGGTAGGTTTTAGCTGAAACTAGAATGAAGCATACATAGAAATTTAGGAATGTGTTAGATTAGCAGAAAAGCAATTAAAGCCCTGAGAAAGATCTTTGCTGTTCCTGGCACGAAGGGACAGAATGAGGAATGGATACACCAAGGTCATAGAGGCCCGCTGAGAGACAAAGGGAAGCATAGAAGATAGACCAGGTGTTAGCCGCAACAAATAAGTACAGGTGTTAGGGAGGCGAGCATAGCCCGGACTGAATGTAAGAACTAATCATGATCTGTCGAAACTAATATGAAGCTTGCCAATTTACAGCCAATTTAATGGAATGTCTTTGTATTAGACAAAGGGAGGTATTAACCCACGTGGGGTGGGATAGTGTCACCGAGAGGTGGGCTAATTGGGATGTACCTAATTATGTATTTGGGGTATAAGATTTGATGTCACGGTGAGTTCGAGGCTCACTCTTTGTGATTCAATCCTGTGTGAGCATTTGTGTGACGACACAAATAAAGTTTGCCTTTCCTGAAGAGACTCGTGTTCAGACAATCCTTGCTCGTGTCCGGTCCGGCCTCATCCCGAGTGAACCTAGCAGATTCCGGTTACATTTCTTGGGGGCTCGATAGCCAGGATACGAGGCCCTTTGCCGGCATGGCAAAGACTGCTGAACACTGTAGCGGTTGACTGCAGGTGCGAGTGATCCCGCTGGTTGGGCATCCGTTGAAGGTGAGCTGACATCTGCAGGCGCCAAGCAGGATTTCCTGTTCAGTGGACCTCATCTCGTCTCAAACGGACCCCCGGCCCGGGAACACTGGGACACCACCGAGTCCGAGGAAACAGCAAGCAGCGCGGCGATAGGTAAAGTGTCTATGTTTGTATGTGTAATGGAGATACCGGTATAAAGGGAAACGTCCAACCGTAGTTGGATAAGGAAACCCACGGCCATGGTTTCGTTGGCATACCGAACCCGCCGCCGAAAGCACGGACAAGCAAAGGAGCCAGAGTGGCTAGCGCGTGTCTGGCCCCGGGGGATCGGATGTTAACTAAAGGGTAGAGTCTGTATGTGAGGGAGAAGGGAGCCACGTGGAGTTGCATAGTCGTAGTCAGTGTTTGTAAATAAAGCTTCTACACGTGGACAAAAGGAAAGGAGGAGAGATTTCTGTGACTGGGCTGAGAGCCCTGAGTCAGTGCTAGTGTGTACGTCGTGTAGTGAAGAGGGCTCATTGGGGCCAGCGGTAGCTGCAGAGATAGTGGTGCCGGGTGGGTAGATTACCCATAGGCAAATTGGAATTGCAGACGGAAGTGTAGTTATAGAACTAGGTGCACATAGTCACAAGCAGTCAAGAGTTAGAGTTCAATTAACGGGGTATAAGGAGCCAAAAGGAGGGACGGTGTGCCCTCGGCTAGTAGAAAGAGATGAATTGTTTATGTATTGTTTTTTGCTGAAAGTATCTGGTACAGTATGGGTTGTGAATGGTTGCTGAGAGTGCTGTGAGTGATTGTGCACCTACTCGCCTAGCGAGAAAGCAAACTTGAGAGTGGACTCCCAAGGTACGTTTCCGGCTCAGGCGACTGCAGTCCGGCTACTGACGGAGGAAGCGAATCCGATATATATGAACTGTTGGCTGAAGTACCAGACAGTAAATTTCAAGTGTTTTTGCTAACAAGTAATATCTGTATCGTAAAAAGGTTACTGCTCTTAAGAGTAACAATGGGTAACGGGTCATCCAAGCCCAACAAGGTGAAGAAGGTGAAGAAGGGTGAGACGCCCTTAGGGTATATGGTGCGGAATTTTGAAGCACTATATACAACACATGATTATGGTGTAGAGTTAACTAAAGGGAAATTAACAGGAATGTGTACAATTGTATGGCTATTGCTAGTTCCAGACTGGCCAGAGCAGGGGTCAATGGACCTGGAGCTAATACAGAGAGTGTATTCCCAGGTAACCGGGAGATATACTCATCCTGAACAATATCTGTATATAGATATGTGGAGGTACTGTGCAAGAGATAAAAGCTATTTTGTTATATTAAGTAGAACAAAGGAAAAAGTATACCCTCAAATAAATCTAAATATAAATATGAAAAATAAGTCTATATATATATATATTTAGTGTTTTAATATACCAGTAAAATAAATAAAGATAATTTACAAGTTCTGTGTGTGGATTATGTAATGATCTGCAGGAGTCTCTGAGCCCCCACTTCCCCCTGGGCCAGAAGAAAATGAGATGATCAATAGATCAGATGGTAATCTAGAAGGTTTTAAAAAAAAAATAATTACAGTGCTGTATAATTTGTGTATGTAATTCGGACTGATCATTCGGATGTGATATCTGTACTGTTCTGCGTGAGTATGAAGTCAGAGAATGTTATTAATATATAGTGTGTGCTGTATGATCGAGTGATATATGGTAGAATGTTTTTGTCTGATTGTGTTTATAATTGATCTATCAAACTGTTCAATTAAGAGTAAAGTGTGATAAGTAATTAATTTAGAGTGTGTAATGGCTGAGAGGTAGTGAGATTCTCCGTACTCGCCCCCCCCTTCTTTCTGGCACACACTGTCTGCACGGAGGGGAGGGAGTCGACTTTTTGCTCTCTGATGGACAAAGAAAGTAACCCTTTATGTGTCTGTGCAGCGAATTTAAATTAACTAAAGAGAAATAAAGAAGAAAAATTACTATGTTTAGCCAATTTTTAATGTGTGCTACAATAGAATGTATGAAGTCTGTCGAGTGCAAGATAAATGTTTATATTTTGTGTTGATATATTTGTATAATATAGGCTATATGTGAGAAAGTTTTATATTGTCTAGTATTGTTGTCCGTTTGTTTCAAGCAATATTGTGTAATGTGTTGATATTTTTCCAAAAACTCTAGTTTTGTTCACAGAGCTAGAATTAAATAAAAAAAGGGAGTCCTGGTTTTTATATTGTTACAATAATAAGTATTTATAATACAATATGTATTTTATGAAGTAAATTTAAAGTATATAATAATATACAATATTGTCTACCAAAATATAATAAAATTTATTAACAAATTAAATAGAAATATATAAAACGGTTAGAAGACAATATTGAAAAAGTAATTCGAGAAATAATTAAAGTAAATAGTTTTATACTGTTTTATGTTCTATATAGTTAAGATATAGCAAAATTATGATTAATAATTCAATTAAAAATATATTTCTATTTAATTTCTGATGAGATAGTTATTCTATTGTTATAAGAGTATTTTAAATGATTACTGATTTTTTTTTTTTTTTTTTCTGATGTGGTATTAAGAGTCCGTTTTGGCTACGGGAGAGAGAGAGGAAGGGGTGGAGCCAACATGTCCCCATGTGAGTATTGTTTATACAATGTGTATATGTATATGCCCGAATGTTCTATCAAGCTCCTGGGGCGGGATATCCTTTGCAAATTGCAAGCCCAAATTACATTTCTCCCCGGGGGTCACCGTAGATTAGACCGGCCTGAGAGTGGCAGCTCTACACGGCAGTACAGCCCAGCCAAGCACACCAACCTGTAAAAATTGCAGTAATTATGCCAAGAGAAGACTCTGCCGGACGACCCGGACCCGCACACATTACTCCATGGAATTCCTGGGGTGTGGGCAGAGGAAAACCCACCCGGACTAGCTGTAAATATTCCCCCAGTGTACATCGATTTAAAACCTGGCGCAACGCCTGTGGCTCTAAGCCAATATCACATTCCACAGAAAGCCAAACAAAATATACAGACACATTTGCAGAGATTTAAAGACCACGGCATATTGAAATTCTGCGTGTCACCGTGGAACACACCATTGTTGCCAGTACAGAAAGAGGGTACACAAGAGTACCGCCCAGTCCAAGATTTATGAGCGGTTAACGAAGCCACAGTAACTACACCCTGTGGTTCCCAATCCATACAATTTATTGGCATTAATTCCCAGAGGCACAAAATATTACACGGTGCTTGATTTAAAAGACATTTTTTTTTTGCATCCGTCTGGTTCCGGCAAGCCAGCCCCTTTTTATTTTTCAGTGGGAGGAATCTACAATGGATGCGCGCTCAGCCAGGATTTCCTGTCTTTCAACGCTTAGCCAAAGTCATTTTACTACAATATGTAGATGATTTATTACTGGCTTCTCCCACAGAAAAAGACTGTCTCTCTGCCACAAAAGCCCTGCTACATCTGCTGTGCCATGCAGGTTACAGAGTGTCCAAAAAGAAAGCACAAATATGTAAACAGACTGAAATATCTAGGTTTTCAATTAACAGGTACCAAGCGTGCACTGGGGGCAGAAAGAAAAGAAGCAGTATGCCGAATACCCCAACCAAAGACAAGGAGACAAGTCCGTGAATTTCTAGGAGCTGCAGGCTTCTGCCGCCTGTGGATCCCCAACTTCGCAGACATTGCTAAGCCCCTCCATCAAGCCACCAAGGGGGGAGAGTATGACCCCTTCCTCTGGAAAAAAAAAAGCAAACAGCAGCTTTCCCGAAATTAAAGACTTTATTAATGGAAGCTCCAGCACTGGGACTGCCAGATCACAGCAAGCCCTTCCAGCTATACGTGCATGAACACAAATCGAACAGCTACAGGAGTGCTGATTCAGAACTTTGGCTCCTGGCCAAGGCCTGTGGCCTATCTCTACAAGCAACTTGACCCTGTGGCCTGCGGCCTACCCCCATGCCTGAAAGCTGTGGCAGCCACCGCAATGCTGATAGCAGAAGCAGACAAGCTGACCCTTGGACAAGTTTTTCATGTCAAGGTGCCCCATGCTGTCAAAGCCCTGCTGGATGTAAAAGGAAGTTACTGGTTCAGCAACAGCCGGATGACGAAGTACCAAGCTATGATGTGTGAGAATCCACGGATTCATTTGGACCTCATCGCTACTTTGAACCCTGCTACTTTACTGCCTGACTGTGAAGAGGATCCAGATCATGAATGCCTCCAAGTCATGGAAGAAATGTTCAGTAGCAGGCCAGATCTGAAAGACGTACCCCTAGACAAATACGATCTACAGCTATTCACTGATGGTAGCAGTTACATGGATGATGGGAAGACAGTCTCCGGCTATGCAGTTGTCTCAGCAGAAGAGATTATTGAAGCAAATCCTCTACCAGGCCATACATCTGCACAACTGGCTAAGATAACAGCTCTAACCAGGGCTCTTTAACTCTGACGGCAAAAGAATGAATATCTACACTGACTCCAAATATGCCGTTATGACTGTCCATGCACATGGTGCACTCTACAAGGAGAGAGGCCTGCTCACTTCCACAGGACAACAAATCAAGTATGCAGCTGAAATCACAGCCCTTCTAGAAGCTGTATGGAAACCAAGTGCTGTCAGTATTATGCACTGTCGTGGCCACCAGAAAGGTCATGATGAAATCCCGAAAGGCAACAGGCGCGCTGACCAGGCCGCAAAAGCGGCTGCAAAACCATTGCTAACAACTGATCAAGCCAAAGTCCTGCTCTGCAAGCAAGAGGACCAACCTGCTATGCCAAACTACGAATTCTACATGAATTGGAGAAAATTTGAACCTGGAGGCGAATTTATTGAAATTATTTTGCACAAATGGCACAGTGACTACGAACTATTAGAACTCAATCATGATTATATCCAATGGCTCTTCCCAACCCGGTCCCAAGGCCGAAATTTCTACTCCACTCCTCTGAACCCTCCAGAGACACGTTTTATGATTAACACCTCAGAAGTTCAGCAAAGACTCCGCAGAGTATATAAAATGATGCTGAAATTCTTCGGCGTAAAATTAATGGGGGAGTGTGGAGAAAATACAAAAGAAACCGAAGTTGAACGAGCAGAAAATTTCGCCTCACGTTTTGACAGCCTCACAGCCAACTCTTATAATAATCTGAGGATTACACGAATACTGCTAAATTTGGGAGAGAAGACAGCAGAAGTGGTGAGGAGTCTAATGAAAGAAATAATACCACGTTATGGACTTCCTCTCGAAATAGGGTCAGACAATGGCCCCGCATTTATACAGAACTGTCTACAACAGTTTGCCCGTCTGTTGGGCATCACCTGGAAGTTATATACTGTTTACAGGCCCCAAAGCTCGGGAAAAGTCGAGAGAATGAACCGCACCCTAAAGACTTTGATGTCCAAACTGTGCCAAGAGATGCCATTAGGCTGGTTGGATGTGCTGCCGATAGTCCTATTGCACATTAGGTGCAGGCCAACCCCCCAATTGAAGCTAAGTCCGTACGAACTCATGTTTGGACGGCCTACCCCTCTGATTAATGGACTAAGGGGGGACCTTCGGGCATTGGGGAAAACTAAACTAAATGATCTGGTTGTACTGTTATGTAAATCAATGCAGAAATTGCCGGAAATGTATTTTTGTTTTTGAAATTCCGGTGGGGAGGGATTGGGTTTATGTGACTGTGAAAAGAATTGCCCAAGGGATTTTGACATTTGGGGCATTTGTGGTACTGATTTTATAGCTCGCGAATTTGATTTATGGACTCTCACATGGAGTATGCCCCAGGTGCCCGAGCACCACCGAGAAAGTGGATATCTCCCACATCTGGAATGGTACGCACCCGGTGATGGAGAACCGTACCATGTGGAGACAAAAGCGAGAGGCGATATCCGAGATTATGCCAAGAGGATATTTATTTGTGCAATTTAAATATGACTATGCTAAAAAGTCTGGGCAAACTGTATGCTGGGTGTGTAGTAGACTGCACTCAGAGACAATTCACATACCATTTGCCTCTGTTCCAATGAATTTGAGTATGTTTGCATCAGGAAATGTCACAATACATGCTTTCGATGCTCCACAAGAAAAAACAGAAGTATTCAGTCCCGGGTACCCCATAACAGGACCAGTGTACCCACCAGAATGGTGTTTTCAACTAGGAACAGATAAAGAAACAAATAACGGGGGTGGGTTATGTTATTCAAGTAAGTTCAACTGGACATCATACATTTACACATTTAACACAAAAGGAGCAGTCAAATTTTCTATACATACGATGTAGAAAGCTCACAAGCGAACAGGAGGAGGTGATTGCGAATGTGACGAATGGGAGGCAGAGTGCACTGGATATAATGAAACGACTGAGACAACTGATGATAGAAATATCAAAGGGAACACTACATTTGTCACCATTTATAGTGAAAGGAGGGTACCAGGTGTGCTGTGAAAGGGTGTGTTACACATGGGTACCACCTACAGTAACGGGAATGTTATTTGGCTAAATTAATCCCACTCCAGAGGGTGAGGGGAGAAGACACTAATTCAGACACAACACTTCACCCTAGGTACCCACTGGTGTTTGAAAGACAGAAGAGAGAGCTATCCAAGAAAGCGGATCGAATATGGGCATGGCTCCCAGCATGGACTGGATGGGGAAGAGAGTTGATGGCAAGAATGAACAGTTATGCCAGTTTGATGGATGAGATTTTGAATAAGACTAATTGGGATATTCAGTTGCTGAATGTGGAAGTACGGGAGATACGAAAGGTACAAATGATATATAACATGGCACTGGAACAGATCAGTGCGGCTCTGAATGGATTGTGTGAGATGACGATGCATTATGAATGTTGTATTTTCATCAAGAACGCTACACATGACGTCCCTGACTATTACCAGGTAATCCAAGATCACCAGGAGAAGGTAGCACAGTTGCAGAACACAGCAAGGAGGATCGCTGCTGAAGGCTGGAATCCACTTCGTGGGTTCGGAGCAATCGGAGATTGGTTCGGATCCATCCTGAGATTTATTTCACAGATTGGATCCATGATTCTGATGGTGGTGGTGATCTTGGTCGTAGGGACACTAGTGTACCGCATAGGGCTATGTCTATGGCCACTATGCAAGAGAGCACTGACACCCACACAGACACAAAAGATACCACTGATTATCCCACAAGACATGTTCCCAACCAAAACAGGTTCCCTTAAAGTATGAGGAATTTAAGAATAATAGTAGTGAGGTGTAATGGCTACAAGTCCCAAGAGAAGAACCTGAGGCTTGAGCCAAGGGGGGAATGAAGTGGAATCAGGCTGGAAGCTGGCCGCCATTATAAGCCAGGCGGCCATCTTGTTCAGAATAATGGTTCATTTGAACATAACTAGGTAGGTTTTAGCTGAAACTAGAATAAAGCATACATAGAAATTTAGGAATGCGTTAGATTAGTAGAAAAGCAATTAAAGCCCTGAGAAAGATCTTTGCTGTTCCTGGCATGAAGGGACAGAATGAGGAATGGATACACCAAGGTCATAGAGGCCCGCTGAGAGACAAAGGGAAGCATAGAAGATAGACCAGGTGTTAGCCGCAACAAATAAGTACAGGCGTTAGGGAGGCGAGCATACATTACTGAATGTAAGAACTAATCATGATCTGTCGAAACTAATCTGAAGCTTGCCAATTTACAGCCAATTTAATGGAATGTCTTTGTATTAGACAAAGGGAGGTGTGACACTATCCCACCCCACGTGGGTTAATGTCACCGGGAGGTGGGTTAATTGGGATGTACCTAATTATGTATTTGGGGTATAAGATTTGATGTCACGGTGAGTTCGAGGCTCACGCTTTGCGATTCAATCCTGTGTGAGCATTTGTGTGACGACACAAATAAAGTTTGCCTTTCCTGAAGAGACTCGTGTTCAGACAATCCTTGCTCGTGTCCGGTCCGGCCTCGTCCCGAGTGAACCTAGCAGATTCCGGTTACAATACCTCTCCATCTCCAAGGAATGCAGCAATCACGATGAGCATTCTATTGCCCAGAGTGATTGCACAAAGGAGGCAGAGCTCAGGCTGGCAGGAGGAAATGCAGGGACACAGCCAGGCAGCTCCTCTGTCCCGATGGAGTCCCACCTGACCGCACGGCTGCACACGTGTCTGGCCTCCTCTTCTGTGTGCTCTGCTCGCGAGACAAGCTGGAGGGGGTGGTGCCTAGCACGCGCTGCTACGCTGGGGCTTCTATCCCGGTCAGACATGCCCCGGATTCGACTCTGACCCTGAAACGCATGTGTAGCCCCGGGCCCCCCCACCATTCTCGGGCCCTCGGACGGTGCCCGAATGGACCGAGTGAAAGTCCGCCCCTGGATGTTTTAAGATTTCAGCAACACTTCTCTCTCTCAAAAAAGAAAAAAAAATCAACTGTAGACAGATTTCTAGCAGACAGATCCCTTCCCCCTCCCCCGCTTATTCAGCTATAAAACCCCAAACTGCCACCGCCATCTACTCCAGCAGGGATTACTGCCCTATGTGATACATCAACAGGTTAAGTAAGGTAAAGGGAAGTCACCAATTCCAGCTGGAAGCTGCAGATCTGCTCACCCCTCACCCAGGTGCCATCCAAATTCACTCCATTTGTTGGCACAGCAAGAGGGAGAGATTCAGGGGTTTGTTTACTAAACAGTAACTTGTGTTCACTCACTAATATATATGTAACGTTTAAAATCCACCAAGTCCATGTGATAACTTCTATTTATGATAAAGCTGAGACTTGTTATCGTAACTGGTTTAATTTTTTTTCACCGTCCCCCACAATTAATTATTTGTTCATTTTTTGTGATGGATTGCAATTTTTTCCCAGTAGGATCAACTGCAAATTTAAACACTGTCTGTTCACTATGGGACCAGATGATACCAAGTTTGCAGAATATTGGATAAAATAAAAAAAGAAAACCTTTTTTCTTTGGGTTATGCTATGAAGGTGTGCTGACTCACATATTTGCTGGCAGCATTGTAATAAATTATTTCAATCAATGCAGGAAAACTGACTCTTTGTGAAAGAGGAGATTTCTAGGATTTTATGTGATCAGTTGGGATCAGAACATATTATTTTAATCACAAACATGTGCTGCTATTTGCTTTCTGATGTGACTCATAGACACATGTGTGTAAACCAACACAGCCATTGTAGGTTGATTAAGGCGATCCCTATAATAACATTTACTCACATTGTAGATCATGTTGTCAGTCAGTGTCACTTGTTAACCACAGTGCTTTATGTTATTTTCTAAGAATAAAAAAAGCACTCATCCTATGGGCCACCATGGCAACGCCCCCATGACTGACCAGGACAGTCACATGACTGTCCTGCGTCAATCAAACCATGAGGAGTTCTGCCTCCCATGGTGACGTTTTTCTTTTTAAAAAAATAAAAAAAAGGAAATGCTTGAGACCAATAGGACCTTTTCCATTGGCTGAAGCTTTCATTTGCTCTCCGTGCCTGGAGGCACAGGAGAGAGTGCCTGCCACCAGCTTGGGCTTCACAATCAGCGTAGCGTAGAGCTGCGCAAATTGTGTAGCCTAGACTGGCTCAGTGCTGCCCCTGCTGTCTGTCTAGTGAATCACACACACAGCAGCCGGCAAACTGAAGTGAAAAAAAAGCGGAAGAGAGAGAGAGAAGAAGCAAGCACAGCGAGGGAGCGTGGAGAGGTGAGTATGAGAACTTTTTTCAACATAACCATTTATTTACAGTTTAAATACACACACATCATTACAGCACATTAATTTACTGGAATGGCAGGGGAGGCTCCGCCCCCCGAAGGCACGTCCCTGCTCTAAACGTCCATTCCTTACTGTCCAGCTCACATCTCACTACGGGCCCTTTTGACCCCATTCCCTCACATCTAATACCTCCACTCTCCTCCCTCATGCCTGCTCTCACACACATCTTCAACCTATCTCTCTCACCACCGGCTCCTTCTCATCAGCCTTCAAACACGTGCAAGTTACCCCTATACCAGGGGTCAGCAACCTTTGCTCAGTCACCCATTAGGCTGACTAAGCCACATGGGAAATGTAGTTCCCAAAACATCAGGGAGCCAAGGTTGCTGACCCCTGCCCTATACTAAAAGAAACCCTCCACCCAACTCTCCACCCAACTACCGTCTTGTATCCCTGCTTCCGTTTACCTTTAAGCTCTTGGAAAAGCTAGTTTTCAACCAACTCTCCCTCTTCCTATCCTCTAATTCTCTACTTGTCCTTCTGCAATCAGGCTTCCATACCCTACACTCAACCGAAACTGCCCTCACCAATGTCACCAATGACCTCCTAACTGCTAAAAGCCACTATTCTACTCTCATCCTACTTAACCTCTCAGCTGCTTTTGACACTGTCGACCACCCCCTCCTTCTACAGACTCTCAGCGCTCTTGGTCTCTGACATTGTGCTCTCTTCGAATTGACTCTAATCTAACAGGTTCTCCTCTGTGTCATTTGCTGGTAACTTCTCCTCTTCATTGCTTTTATCAGTTGGTGTACCTCCAGGCTCTTGTCAAGGTCCTCTGCTCTTCTCTGTCTACACCTCCTCTCTGGGAAAATGAATGAACAGCTTTAGCTTTAATTACCACCTCTATGTTGATGATACTCAGATCTACAGTCATGGCCGAAATTGTTGGCACCCCAGACATTTTTCCAGAAAATCAAGTATTTCTCACAGAAAAGTATTGCAGTAAGACATGTTTTGCTATACACATGTTTATTCCCTTTGTGTGTATTGGAACAAAACAAAAAAAAGGGAGGAAAAAAAGCAAATTGGACATAATGTCACAAAACTCCAAAAATGGGCTGGACAAAATTATTGGCAACCTTAACTTAATATTTGGTTGCACACCCTTTGGAAAAAATAACTGAAATCAGTCGCTTCCTATAACCATCAATAAGCTTCTTACACCGCTCACCTGGAATTTTGGACCACTCTTTCTTTGCAAACTGCTCCAGGTCTCTCTTATTTGAAGGGCAACTTTTCCCAACAGCAATTTTAAGATCTCTCCACAGGTGTTCAATGGGATTTAGATCTATACTCATTGCTAGCCACTTCAGAACTCTCCAGCGCTTTGTTGTCTTCCATTTCTGGGTGCTTTTTGATGTATGTTTGTTGTCATTGTCCTGCTGGAAGACCCAAGATCTTGGATGCAAACCCAGCTTTCTGACACTGGGCTCTACAGTGCGACCCAAAATCCTTTGGTAATCCTCAGATTTCATGATGCCTTGCACACATTCAAGGCACCCAGTGTCAGAGGCAGCAAAACAACCCCATAACATCATTGAACCTCCACCCATATTTCACTGTAGGTACTGTGTTCTTTTCTTTGTAGGCCTCATTCCATTTTTGGTAAACAGTAGAATGATGTGCTTTGCCAAAAAGCTCTAACTCGGTCTCATCCGTCCACAAGACGTTTTCCCAGAAGGATTTTGGCTTACTCAAGCACATTTTGGCAAACTGTAGTCTTGCCTTTTTATGTCTCTGTGTCAGCAGTGGGGTCCTCCTGGGTCTCCTGCCATAGCGTTTCATTTCATTTAAATGTCGACGGATAGTTCGCTCTGACACTGATGCTCCCTGAGCCTGCAGGACAGCTTGAATTTCTTTGGAACTTGTTTGGGGGCGCTTATCCACCATCCGGACTATCCTGCATTGCAACCTTTCAATTTTTCTCTTCCGTCCACCCACAGAGAGATTAGCTACAGTGCCATGGGTTGCAAACTTCTTGATAATGTTGCGCACTGTGGACAAAGGAAAATCTAGATCTCTGGAGATGGACTTATAACCTTGAGATTGTTGATATATTTCCACAATTTTGGTTCTCAAGTCCTCAGACAGTTCTCTTCACCTCTTTCTGTTGTCCATGCTTAGTGTGGCACACACAGATACACAATGCAAAGACTAAGTGAACTTCTCTCCTTTTTATCGGCTTTCAGGTGTGATTTTTATATTGCCCACACCTGTTACTTGCCCCAGGTGAGTTTACAGGAGCATCACATGCTTGAAACAATCTTATTTATCCACAATTTTGAAAGGGTGCCAATAATTTTGTCCAGACCATTTTTGGAGTTTTGTGTGACATTATGTCCAATTTGCTTTTTTTCCTACTTTTTTGTTTTGTTCCAATACACACAAAGGGAATAAACATGTGTATAGCAAAACATGTGTTACTGCAATACTTTTCTGTGAGAAATACATGATTTTCTGGAAAAATGTCTGGGGTGCCAACAATTTTGGACATGACTGTACCTCTCCACCCATGATCTTTCTTCTCCTGTCTTCCCCAAAGTCAGCGACTGTTAATCTTTAGGAAATGCTAGATAAACATGTTGAAGACTGAGAGCCTACTAATGCCTCCCTCTAATGCCTCCCCACCATGACTTCTCTATCATGGTCGATAGTGATACCATTTCCCAATCAAGCCAGGTTCACTGTCTCAGTGTTACACTCGACTCTCCTCTTTCCTTCTTCCCCCCAGATTCAGTCTCTTTCCTCCTCCTAATTAGGGATGAGCTGTTCGGGTTTGGACCGTTCGGAGTTCGACCCGAACTTTGGCAGTTCGAAACTTTTTGGACGTGTTCGGTTCGGGATCGCAAAAAAAAAAGAAATTTTGAAAAAGTATAGAAAATGCTTAAAATAATACTAAAAAATCTAGAAATAAAGAGACTCTTTACTGCAGAATATTATAAGCAACGGTTTATTAGATATTGAATTAAAAACTAATGTGCACGTGAAAAGATTATCAACTCTAAATGACCTCTGTTCACAAACGGGTATAACACCAGGTGTTTTTAGTCTGGTAATCAATTTGATACATTGTACAATATACTGAGGGTGGGGTGGTGTCGGCTTCTGATTGAGATTTGAGAATTAAATTTCCCAAAAACATCCTAATATGCTGCATTTAACTGGTGTTTGAAAAAAATCTAAAGCAATGTTATTTTTCACCTAGGGATTATACATTCACAGGGTTATTCAGAGAGTGGTGAAAAGCAGGAGAATAACTGGAGAAGTGAAAATTCTAGGTCAAAATAGCCAAACCAGAAAAATTCTCCCATTTATCTCACTTTCCAAATCGGCTTTTTGGTCTAGAAGTTTTCATTCTCCTGCTTTTCACCGCCAAAAAATCAGTAAACTTTTTCTGCGGGTCCGAAAATGTCTCCTCTTTTCATACAGACTGCCGCCCCAAGCAGTGGTTTATGGATAGATTAAAGGAAAAGCATTTACCGTCATTTGAAATGTCATTTTTTGGTTTTTACATATTTCTATACATCTTAGAAATCCGCCACTTCACGGGCAGGTTATGGGGACCTCCTATGCACGATATTTGAAGGAATTTTTCATTTTTATTTTTAACCCTTATTTCATGGAAAACTCACTGTCCCTTTAAAAACGTTTTTTTAAAACTTTTTGTCCTTGTTTCCTGTCCCCCAGGGCACTACCCGGACCCCCATACACCTTTTATGGCAAATATGTAGCATATATGCCCTCTTGGAGGGCACTCCAAAAAACCGAATTTTCAGCCCCATTGACTTGCATGGGTGTTCGGGTTATTATTATTATTATTCTTTATTTATAAAGCGCCAGCATATTCCGCAGCGCTGGGTTTGGGTTCGGGTTCGGTCCCGAACAAATGGGAAGTTCGGGTTCGGGCTCGAACCGAACTCGGGGAGTGTTCGGCTCATCCCTACTCCTAATGCTATCAATTATGTAATATTTCCACAATTTGGTCATTTCTTACCGCTGACACCAGAAAACAACTCATCCACGCCCTTGTAATCTCCCAACTTGACTATTGTTATAAATTTTCTAGCTGGCCTCCCTCTCTCCCGTCTCACCCCCTACAATCCATTCTGAATGCCTCTGCCAGGCTCATCCACCTCACCTGCTGCTCTGTCTCTTACGCTCCTCTCTGCGAGACCCTTCACTGGCTCCCCATGCTTTGTAGAATTAAATTCAAAATCCTTACCCTGACCTACAAAGCTCTCACTAACTCAGCTTCCCACTACCTGTCCTCAATAATCACCAAATACACCCCAGCCCGCTCCCTAAAATCAAACAGTGACCTGCCCGTAGCTTCTCTCCATAGCACTTCTACCCATGATAGACTACAGGATATCTCACACGCAGCCCCCATCCTCTGGAATGCTCTCCCTCTAACTGACAGACTTACCCCTAGTTTCCCCTCCTTCAAACGCTCCCTTAAGACATTGCTATTCAGGCGCCTACCACCCGACTAACTAATACACCCCAAAGCCCTAACCATCACTCTCACCTCGCAGTCCATCACTCTCACCTTGCAGTCCTCTCCTCCTGTTTCCACCTCCAACCCTTCTAGATTGTAAATTCCCACAGAAATTGTGCCCTTGTTTCATCTTGTACTGGTTTATCAAAATGGTGTTCAGTCTCTATGTATTGTAACCCTGTCTATATTGTGCCCATTGCTCAGCGCTTTGGGAATATGCTGGTGATATATAAATAAAGAATAATAATAATCTAAAATAGTATATGAAATGTATTGTTCTTTAATGCTTTAGTTTAATATTATACCTTTTATAACACGCCAGTGTTTTTCTAAAGAGGTTTTTCACTAACCTCCGAATTAGTCCCGAATTGCACCAGATGGCGAATTTCACTGTTCGGTGCAATGTTGGCCCAGTTTGTCTATTCGCTAAGCTGTTAGTTTGCCAAATACTGACAAAGTGACAGCAAACTACAGTGCAATTCGCCTCAATTTGGCAGCACTGAAATTACCCATTGAAGACTATAGTGTTTTCTATTCACAGAACGCCGAACTGTACCAAACTTTTGCGAAATGCCCTGATTTTCGGTGTTTCAGTTCGACAGGTTTAAACAGGTATAGACGTCAATGTAAAAACGTAATATCCCTACCGGCGCACTGACGTCATCGTGCGATGACGCCAGTTTAAGGCTCCCCCCTCGGCAAAACTGGAAGAGTGCCTGAAAGGAGGGAGGGTCCTTTGGACCCCTCTCCATCCTAATTTGGAGGAGATTAAAGTAAAAGAGAGGCACTGCTGGAAAGTAGGGATGTGCTTTTCCGGAATTTCCACGAAACTTCCCGATTCGTGTTTTCGGATGCGGCCGATTTTCCGAATCGGATCGGACCTGAAAACCGACAGATCCGAAAAGAAAAAATTTCGGATTTTACGAATGGACTTGAAATGTGTCAAATCAAAATTTATTTTTGCTCTAATCATGATTTCGGTTCCATTCGTGATTTCGGTTCCATTTCGGTAATTCTAGTATCGCTGATTCTGTAAATTTTGTATTTGTAATGCGTATCACTTGTTTTTGTTTCCAATGATCCGATAATTCTGTCGATACGATAATTCCTTCGTAATCGGGTCGGATCCGATTCGTCCACGGGTCGCGCATGCGCGCGCGGATGTCGTAACTTTATTGAGCCAGTTTTTTGACAACTTTTTGGACTGGCCAAAAAATATTGTTTTTATTATTTATCATGGCTGCAAGAGACGAGTGCCATTCGGATACCTCCTCATCTTCTTGCACCCATGAGACACCACCCAGGAAGAAGCGGGCCAGCAACATGGCATTTGACGAGATGTTGGAGCTGGTCCGCATCTTTGATTGTAAAGAATACGACTGCCATAAGGGCCCTTACGGCAGGAAGAATAATGCTCGAAAGGATCGTATCCTCAATAAGGTTCACACCACCATCCTGGAGCTGTTCGGGAAGGATCGGACGAAGGACCAGCTCCGAAAATGCTGGTCTGACCTCAAGATGCGCGAGGAGGAGCAGCTGAGGCACATCCGGCGTGTCATAGCCAAACGTAAGTGTCATGTTATATTGTAAAGCGCTGCGCAAACTGTTGGCGCTATATAAATCCTGTATAATAATAATAATGTGCTATTGTGCACAGAAATACGTTGATTTATCTAGTCCTTTTTTCATGCAATGTGATTGTGTATAGCTTTGCGTTTTCACGACTCGTCATACATGCATTTTTGCCATAGCTCTTTTTTGTGATTTTACGTATTCGTGAAAATTGTGACATTTGATGTATGTAGAGGAAATTACAATGCTGGATTTCTTTTGGCACTGTGTGTACTGTAGTGTGCTGGGGGGGGGAGGTTGTTGTGATTGAGTGATGCATACGAGAAGACCCGCAGCTTGCCCAATATTGGCTCCCATCTGCGCATCAACAAAAATCTCTGCGTCTCTCCTAAGTGGTAGGATGGGACATGTAGTTCTTCTGAAAGTGCATCCAAACAGAGCCGCGTTCAATACATCCTCAGCAGCTGCTGAATTGTTGCAGCGCAGCAATTCAGTTTGCTGCAGCAGTGTCATTATTGAACGCTTTAGATGCAAATTTCAAAACAAAATGGCGGATTTCTGTTTCTGCAATATCCACAGTTTTATTCGCAGAAACTGAAAGTGAAACTGAGGCTGAGGCCTTCTATAAAATAAATAAAAGCAGTCGGTACAATGCGTTTTGTACGCACACAACACAAATAATAGTTTTTATTGAATAAACGTAATGTTTACTTCTGAAAAAATATAATTGAACGGTAATATATGTCTATGTGCAGGGGAAATAAATAAATATTTTGTGACTTTAGAACTATGAGATGGGAGTAGTGGTGGGTCAAGCTGGTAGTGCTAGTGGGTTGTGGAAGGGTGTCGCAATACTTTCGGCAATATATTGTATAGATATACCATTTTTTTCCAGTCTGCATTATTTACGTGTTATTTTTTGGATTTGGCAGAAGACAGGAAGAAGGCAGCATTTGCCCCGGCGGGCACCAGTGCCCCAGTGGAGGAGGAGGAGGAGGGGCCACGGGCGACGACCAGCGCTGGTATATACTGTTTTATTTTGCAACGACTTTTGGTCAAAAACAGAAACATTTTTTGTTTACTGTATTTTAATTTAATTTTTTTATGTATAGCACAAGAGGAACAGGAGGAGGAAGAGGAGCAGCAGGAGGAGGAGCAGGAGGAAGGCGATGGAGAGAGGGAGCCGGAGCCGCAGCAGGAGGCCGCAAGTCCAGGTTTTTTCTTTTTACTGTTGTATTTTGCATCGACTTTTGTTCAAAAATAAATCAGTTTTGTTGTTTACTGTATTTTTTATTTCTTTAATTTCTTAGATATAGCACCGGATGAGATGCTGACGGTGGTGGAGGAGGAGGTGGAGTCGGAGCCTCAGGAGGCCGCCAGCACTGGTATATACTACTGTTATATTTTTTCAAGACTTTCAGTCAAAAATAGAAACCTGCTTTACTTACTGTATTTTCCTTCTTTCATTTATTGGATATATAGAAGGAGAAGCCAGACCAGACACGTCCAGCATTAGGATAATAAATAGGATGGCGATCGGCGAGCTACGCCTGGCTGTAACCACCATCGATTCCATCCAGAAACTGCTCCAGGAATTGCGGGAGCATATAAGCAATGCCGCTGACATCCTGGAGCGGCAGTGAGACCAGCCTCCTCCTCCCCTATGTTTGTGCCCCCGTTGGGCAGTTTGCCATGTTGTAAATAAATTTTCTATTTTTTCTATATTTTCCTGTTTGTGTGCGTTGCTTTTCCTTACTTAATAAGTTAATATGTATTGCTTGGTTTCCACATTGTTAAAATTATATGTACATAAATTTATTGACATTTCTATGGACCCTTTGTCATAAATTTGTCAACATATTTGTGGCCATGAATGTGACTGTGCACATTCTACACTTCTTGCCTGGCCAAAAAATGTCACACACTAACACAACCTTGTTGTACTGCCTTGAGATTTGATTACCGACGTGGCCTGGTTTTGTTAAGCTTAGGCGATGTCACAACAACACGGATTTTTGTCCACAGTCACATTCATTGTATAACCAAGAATTTATCAAAAAATATTGATGGCAGCACTGCGTGAAGTCTTCTCCGACATAACCCAAAGATCCTTAGTGCGGCTCAGGTCTAGTTTATTTGTCCCTGTTTGCAGCATCACGCAACACCTCCTCCCAGCTATGAGCTCTCTCTCTCTCTCTCTCTCTCTCTCTCTCTCCCACCGCTGCCCGCTAAGACGCTGCCCGCCAACATGGTCACGTCTTTGCAGGAAGACAACAGCATGGGGGAACGGCAGCTGCCGACAGTCCCAAGACCTCGTCACAATGACGTCAGTTCTGGAGTTAACCCCTAACTGCGACCAATGGTGGAGATAGGGGGTTCCAATGAACCCCCTATCTCCCGATCCGCGGCAGCTATCGGTTGGTTAATGTTTGGTATCTTTGGATCGACCAGAGCATGGCCTTTCCAACAATACCAAACATGACAATGTTAAAAATTAAAAAATTAAAATATAAAAAAAAATAAACAGGTTTTTTGTTTTGTTTTGTTAATGCAGCAATATTGTTCCCATTTCAATTATAATGTGAACAATGATGCTGCACGAAGGATTTTTGTATGGGGTGCGTTAAAAAAAATTGAAAAGGGGACTTGTTATATTTTTTTTGGGTGAAAATTACACTAAGTCCCCTTTTCAATTTTTTTTAACAAACGCAACTCATAAAATATAACCGCAAACACTCGCATGTTAAAATGTGAAAAAAACACTTTACACCTTGTAAAACAAACATTGAAAATTCAAATTTTATTGCATTTTTTGTTATAATATACAGACAGGACATGACGCATACATATGATAATGATATATTATGAATCATCTGCCGAGTCTGCCGAAAAGAACGATATATAACATGTCTGGGTCATATTATAAAATAAGGCTTCAAAAAAACACACGTTTAAACAAGAGGAGCGAAACTGTTAAAAATTAGCTCAGCAGCAGACCGCAGTGCCGCACACAGGCATGAAGGGAAGCCGTGAAATGCCTCAGCAGCGAAAGGGTTAATTTTTTTTTTGTCTTTTTTAAAAAAAAAAATAATTTTCGTTTCAGATCATTTTGATCAACTATTTTTCCGTTTTAAAACCTTTTGTTCTTGTTTTTATTTTTAAAGTCAGACCATTTGGGTCAGTTTAGTGTTTTTAAAATCGTTTTGTTCATTTTTTTTTGTTCCTTGGCTTTCATACCATTTTTTTAATGTGATTAAATAAAGTTGTGAAATGTATATTCATAAGAAAAAGGATCTTTATTTAAATAAATAAAAAAAAACACGATAGAATCGCCAGAATTATCGTATCGACAGAATGAATTATCGGATCCGAAAAACAAACCAAAAATTTATTATAAAAAAATATATAAAGTATAAAAAAGTAAACCATAGTAGTTTACATCAAAACGAATAGAGTTAGACAGCTTTGAAACGAGGAGAACAGACGTTCCGAAAAAACAAAAATTTCCGAAATCACGAAAAGTCGATACAAAAAACGAGCAAAGTGACACGAAAAATGGTCGATATTCCGAAAAAAAAATGTACACGAAAAACGAGTTGAGCCGAACCGAATCGAAACAGAAATCGGTCGAAACGATAAATAAAAAGTAATATAGAAATAAAAAAGTTTTAAAAAAATAAAAAAAGCATATTTTTTTATTTTTTTAATGCAGAACTATTGTTCACATTTAATTTATAATGTGAACAATGATGCTACGCTAACGATTTTCTGGGGTTGTATAGCTAAAATCACTTAATTTATCAGAAAAATACAGTAATAGGTTGCCATTTCTATTGTTTTTTAGCAAGTGTACCCCATAGAATCTATAACCGCAAAGGCTTGGATGGTAAAATATGAAAAAAATTACTTTACACGCTGTTGATGATTGAAATTTTAATGGCAATTCACTTTTTTTTTTACATTTACTGTTATAGCATTCAGGCAGGGCATGACGTATACATATAATAATATATTATGAATTTGCTAAGTCTGCAAAAAAGGATATATAATCAGGGTTATTCAAAGAGATCCGAATTGTGGCCGAAAGGTAACCGAACGCTGAAATTCAGCATTCGGTTACCTTTCCTGCCCATTCGGTTATCCAGAGAGCAGGCAGTTCGCCAAATGTTGGCGAATTGCCTGCACATACGGTGCCTGTTCATTGCCTGTTGGAGAGCAGTGAAATCCCCATAGAGAAGCAATGCTTTGGCTATTCAGAGAACAAAAACCAGCAGTGAAAAGTTGCCAAATATCCCTGCTGTTCAGTGGTTTAATTCGACCGGTTTAAACCCCCATTGACTTCAATCTTAAAAATATTCCCGTTTTAATCCAATATCAAATAAACCGTTGATTATAATATTCTGCAGTAAAAAGTCTCTTTATTTTTAGATTTTTTTTTAGCATCTTTTAGGCATTTTTGGGGATTTTTTTTTAAATTGTTTTTTCTTATTTCTGTAACAGACCTTTTTATTATCATTCATTGGATCTTATATGTAAATTTCAGACATTTTGGTTCTGTAGTTTCTTTGCAAACAGCGTTTCACTTTTCAAACATTCAATCGTAATGTTTTTTTTCTTCACTCCATTCGTCTGCAGTGTCGGTTTTTCCGGCGGCTGCTCTGCGCTGTGATCGACTCCTGCTTGGGTTTCTCCAGCGTGTTCGGCGGGGTTAATTCAGGTGTTTTTGCCGGTTTCGGTGTGCATTCGCCGAGTTTTGCGGTGAGTATTTGGCAGGTTTGTGGTGGCTTTTCCCTGCATTACGACTGCCCTGTGATGCTTGCCGAATACACCGCAGGGTCGCCGAAATGGGATCGCCAAATCGCACCAAATTGAAGAGAACGAAAAGTCACCGAACGTGCGTTGACTTTTCGATTCTCTTTGAATAACCCTGAATGTGTCTGGGTCGCATTATAAAATGTGACTTCAAATCGCTTTTAAACATGAGCACAAAATGGTAAAATATAAGCTCAGCACACAGACATGAAATGGCTCAGCAGTAAAGGGGTTAAAAATGTGTTGTTTTTTAAAAATTCTGTAACAGACCTTTTTTATAAGGACTGTTTTTTATTATTTAGACTCATTTTAATATTTTTTTGTTGGTTTAAACACCTATAAGGAGAATAGGAGACTTCCATTTTTTTTTTCTTTTTTGCAGTTCGGGGTAATTCGCTAATGCTAATTCGGCGGTTAATGGTGCACTTCAGTGCTTTTCCCCGACGTCCAGTAACTGCTTCGGCGACTCCAATTTCGACAAAATATGGTGACCATTTGCTAAATAGTGAATTCACTAAATGGCGAAATGGATATGCCAAAATGAGGCAAAATGGGCCGAAACGCAAAGCATGCAATTTCACTGCTTTGTGAATAGACCCCGAGTCTATTACACATACAAAAATTATTTCATACCAACATTAAGATTCTGTGCATGAATAATGCAGACTTCTTTCTTCTTTTCGTAGACTTTGAAAACCAGTAGGAATATGCAGTGATAGTTGCACTTGGAGTTCAGTAAATAAATTTCCTTATTTTTGTAAAAATATTCATATACATGAAAGGTACTTGCAATTTATTTGAATAAGTTCTTCTAGAGTAATATGTTTAACAATATTACATACGTCCCGATCCAAGAAACTGTCAGGGTTATTCAAAGAGATCCGAATTGTGGCCGAAAGGTAACCGAACAGTGAAATTCATCGTACGGTTACCTTTCCTGGCCATTCGGCTATCCAGAGAGCAGGCAGTTTACCAAATACTGGCGAATTGCCTGCACATACGGTGCCTGTTCCTTGCCTGTTCGAGGGCAGTGAAATCCCCATAGAGAAGCAATGCTTCGTCTATTCAGAGAACAAAAACCAGCAGTGAAAAGTTGCCGAATTGCCCTGCTGTTTCATGGTGGTTTCACTTAACAGGTTTATTTAGGCGAATCCCTTAGGCTTCAATGTTAAAAATATTCCCGTTTTAACTCAATATTTAATAAACCGTTTATTATTTTATTCTGCAGTAAAAAGTCTTTATTTATAGATTTTTTAGGATCTTTTAGGCATTTTTCAGGATTTTTTTGCGAACAAAAATTTTCCGTTTGTTTTTTAAATCGTTTTTTCTTTTTTCTGTAACAACCCTTTTTATTATCATTCAATGGACCTTATATGTAAATTTCAGACATTTTCGTTCTGTAGTTTCTTTGCAAACAGCGTTTCAAACATTCAAGCGTACGGTTTTGGGGATTTTCGTTCACTCCGTTCGTCTGCATTGTCGGCTTTTTTCCGGCCCCTGTTCTGCGCTCTGATCGGCAGCTGCTCAGGTTTCTTCGGCATGTTCGATGTGGTTAATCCAGATGTTTTTGCGAGTTTTGGTGAGCATTCGCTGGGTTTTGTGGTGAGTGTTCGGCGGCTTTGCGGCGGCTTTTCCCTGCACTATGACGGCCCTGTGGTGCTTGCTGAATACACTGCAGGGTCGCTGAAATGGGATTGCCAAATTGTACCGAATTGAGGAGAACGAAAAGTCACCGAACGTTGGTGACTTTTCGATTCTCTTTGAATAACCTTGTAAACAGTTATGTTACAAATGGTTATGTTAACAATTGCGAGAGTGACAAACGCCATGTTTCACTGATTGGGGAAATCCAGACAGTGTCAAGAGAAGCCTAACTGTGAAATACTTAAATATATCACATGAATACAGTGAAACAGCCAAACTTTACTAACATAAAACTGTTTAGTCACTCCATTTTACCTGTCTGTTCATGTTACAAGCATTTTACTCTTTAGCTTTTGGCTTTCCTCTTGATAGTTAAGCATTATTGCTTTAAAAAGATCACAGCAGTGTAGTGTAGTAAAAATTAAACAGAATCCGTTTCAACCATTATGCCAAACCGCCAACTCCATCCAGCGATAATGAAAAAGAATAATTTATAGCAGCTTGTGAAATTTTGACCGTTCTAAAAAGACATATTTAAAGAGTTTCCCAAAGGAAGATGGAACGTTCTTTCTTAAGGTTGTACATATTTTATTTATTTCCAAATCTGTTTGGATTTGATGCCAGTGTCAAAGCCCTTCGGTTTTTTAAAAAATGGCTTACATAAAATTTGTCAATCTACAAAAAAATGTTTCATCAATTCAGTTTCACTAAAAGAGACAGAAACACCAAGAAAGGTCATTAAAACAGTAAAATAAGTAAAAATACTGATATCAGACCTAACTATTTTGCATGAAGACATGGATAGAATCAAAACATGAAGGACTTTGGGTACTATTCCAATACTGATGCTAACAAGGAGACGGTAAGCAGGAAAATCTGAGCCTGCAGATTGTCCTTTGCCGTCTCCATGTTAATGTCATATTCCAGGGAAGGTGCTATCTCAACACCTCGCCCTGGAACGAAGTAGATATGTGCCTTTTATTCTGAATCCCAATTATACCGATTCGTACAGTATATCGGAAGCACTTCGAAATAACAAATCTATTTTGTATGAAACATAACGAAAACGAAACGGTATGTAACAAATTAATTTCATTTTTTCTAATCGATTCATTATACCATGTCACTTACAGGGTTATTCAAAGAGATCCGAAAAGTCACCGCACGTTCGGTGACTTTTCGTTCCCTGCACTACGGGGGATTCGGCGATTCCTAGTTCGCCGACCCTGCAGTGTATTCAGCAAGCACCACAGGGCGCCCATAGTGCAGGGAAAACCCGCCGCAAACCCGAACACTCACGAGCACTCACCGAAATCCGCAGAAAACAGCTGCATTAAGCCCGAACACACGAGAGAAACTCGACTAGCCGCCGATCATCACAGCGCAGAGCAGCCTCCGGAAAAAGCCGACACGCAGACGAATGAGTTGAGGATATACAGTCAGGTCCAGAAATATTGGGACAGCGACACAATTCTAACATCTTTGGATCTATACACCACCACAATGGAGTTGGAATGAAACAAACACAATCAGGGTTATTCAGAGAGCGTGAAAAGCAGGAGAATAACTGGAGAATGAAAAATTCTAGGTCAAAATAGCCGATTTGGAAAGTGAGATGAAAGGGAGAATTTTTCTGGTTTGGCTATTTTGACCTAGAATTTTTCATTCTCCAGTTATTCTCCTGCTTTTCACGCTCTCTGAATAACCCTGATAGTGCTTTAACTGCAGACTGTCAGCTTTAATTTGAGGGTATGTACATCCAACTCAGTTAACGGTGTAGGACTTACAGCAGTTTGCAGACGTGCCTCCCACTTGTTCCTGCTTGTTCTTGGGGCATTTTCCCTTCAGTTTTGTCTTCAGCAAGTGAAATGCATGCTCAATGGGATTCAGGTCAGGTGATTGACTTAACATTGAATAACATTCCACTTCTGTCCCTTCAAAAACTCTTTGGTTGCTTTTGCAGTATGCTTTGGGTCATTGTCCATCTGCACTGTGAATCCCATTGAGCATGCATTTCACTTGCTGAAGACAAAACTGAAGGGAAAATGCCCCAAGAACAAGCAGGAACTGAAGACAGTTGCAGTAGAGGCCTGACAGAGCATCACCAGTGATGAAACCCAGCATCTGATGATGTCTATGGGTTCCAGACTTCAGGCTGTGATTGACTGCAAAGGATTTGCAACCAAGTATTAAGAAGGGAAAGTTTGATTTATGATTATTATTCTGTCCCATTACCTTTGGTCCCTTAACAAGTGGGAGGCACGTCTGCAAACTGCTGTAAGTCCTACACTGTTCACCTGAGTTGGATGTACATACCCTCAAATTAAAGCTGACAGTCTGCAGTTAAAGCACACTGTGTTTGTTTCATTCCAACTCCATTGTGGTGGTGTATAGAGCCAAAGATGTTAGAATTGTGTCGATGTCCCAATATTCCTGGACCTGACTGTAAAATCCTATGAATGATAAATAAAAAGGGCTGTTACAGAAAAAAGATAAAACGATTTAAAAAAAAGAAATAGAAAAAAAAGTTTGCCTAAAAATCCGAAAAAATGCCTAAAAAAAACCCAGGAAAATGCTTAAAATATCCTAAAAAAAAAAAAAATATAAATAAAGAGACTTTACTGCATAATATAATAAACGGTTTATTAGATATTGAATTAAATCAGGAATATTTTTAACATTGAAGCCTATGGGATTCTCTTGAATAAACCTGTCGAATTAAACCACCGAACAGCAGGGCATTTCGGCAACTTTTCCCTGCTGGTTTTTGTTCTCTGAATAGACGAAGCATTGCTTCTCTATGGGGATTTCACTGCCCTCGAACAGGCACCGAACTGGCATCTTATGTGCAGGCAATTCGCCAACATTTGGCGAACTGCCTGCTCTCAGAATAGCCGAATGGCCAGGAAAGGTAACCGCACGCTGAATTTCTTCCTGTTAACTCATTTGGTGACGCAAACATATATAATATTAAAAATTTTAAAAAATATGACTTATGTCATATTTTTTGTTTTCATTTCAGATCAGTTTCGGATAATTTTTCGTTCTGATATTTCGTTTTGGTTTTTCGTTGTGCTACCGTAATTCGTATTTTCATCTTATTTCGTTCATTTCAGAACTGCTTCTGAAATCCGAAAATGGTGATTTTCGTCTGAATTTGGATTCGGAACGAAGCAAAATGCACGTGTCTATTTGCCGTACCGCCTTCTGTATTACACTCTGGCTTCCTTCTGCTAGTATGCAGACTGCTCTGGGTCCAGGCTCCCTCTCTAACTTTGGTTGGATCTGCATTGGTTAGTCATTAACCCCTTAACGACCGCTGACGTACCATGTACGACCTGCCCACGGGTCTTCCTTAGACCCACAGACGTATATAGTACGTCAGCAGGCTCCTAACCTCCCTCCCGCCGATACTTACCTCCTTCGCCGGCTCCCATGGCAAGCTGCCTTGCTGTTTCCTGTGGGCCGGCCAATCCAGTGATGTCATTACGCTGCATGATGATGTCATCGGCCGGCGCCGGTGGGCAGAATTCAGGAAAGGGAGGTGGGCTCCTTTGGACCACTCTATCTCCAACCGTTTAAGCTAGAGTGATGCAAGTTGCACCGCTGGAAAGGGGAGAGTCTCAGCTTTTCAGCGCTGTACAGCATTAACTGTTTTGCTCCTGGATCACGATTCGGCACAAATTTGCGCCGCATCATGATTGAAACCTGGAGGGGGCTGACTTCTTGGATGTCAGCCAAGCCTCCAGGTCACCTCCCACCCACTGACATCCTCACCATATGTGTGAGTATGTCAGTGGGCCAGTTAACCTCCTAGCTGCCATGTGGAGATGGGGGATCCTTTGGATCCCCTTATCTCCCGATCCATGGCAGCTAGAGGGTCATATTTGACATCATTGGAAAGGCCTGATCATTGCCTGACCAGGTTTGGGGTCAAAATAAAAAATAAATACTAAAAATAATCTAAAAATAATTAAGATAAAAAGTACCTAGGCTGTCATCTAAAAATAATTAGCATAAAATGGTCAGAATGAGCTCAACGCACATAGGTGAACTGGCTCAGCAGTGAAGGGGATAAAAAGCAAAAACATGTAAAAATTGGGTATTTCTATTCTCGGTACAAAATTTTTAAACTATTTAGCTGGGGTATTTTTAGGTGGTTGTAGATTTTGGGGATTGAATTACGAAAAAGTGTGTTTTTACCATTTTTTCATCATAGTTTCATATTTTTTTATAGTAAATTATACGATATGATGGAAATGATGGTATTTTTAGAAAGTCCATTTAATGGCGGGAAAAACGGTATATAATATGTGTGGGTTGAATAAATGAGTGAGAGGAAAATTTGACCTAAACACTAACAGCGCAGAAACATAAAAAAAAAAAAAAAAGTGGGCACTAAAGGACAGATTTGCGTAAAAATCGCCAGGTCACTAAGGGTTTAATGCACAGAGCTGTACATTCCTCACCTAAGTCTCTCAAAGCTGAACTGATCAGCGTAGGCTGACTTACCCACCAGGTGGGGAGAGGAAGGTGCAAACAATCCCTGTCTGTGATCATTTTAAATTCATTAAATGGTCATGGTGGCCAGAGTATCCTTATAAACTTTGCTCATACTCACTTCAGGCAGGTTGTGTCATATGGCACAGTTACCTCCCATTTGCCATGTACTTGGATTGAACAGATGACATATCCAAGGTGTTTAGTGATTATCTCTGACTTCCTCAATGCATCAAGACACATAGCAGCAATCACAATTAGTGAATCTAGTCAAATGCCTAATCAGGAGCGCAAACCCCAAAAACAATTGTACTAATCTTTCAAAAAATGAATTTGTGGACCACATCTATATAATTATTAAAAGAGGAAAAAAAAGTATTTCAAAAGTAATTCTGTACAGTTGGTGTCCATTTATACTTTTATGCTATTGTGCTATTGTAATCTTTGTAAGATAGAAAGTAAGATGTTTTGAAACCAAATTTTACTTCATTCTTTCTTTCTACTTTTTTTAATCCCCTGTTTTCTGTCTGGAACTAGCTTTTGAGGGTTATAGTTCTGAGCTGCTGTCTCAGTTTAAAAAGGAACTGCTGGATACAAAGATAGTTTGTTCACAGACCAGCAGGTGGGTTTCTTGAATCAGGATAAAGCACAGAATGTGCTTTAAAAGGTCTGAAAAGTTCTTTATTTATCTCTGCAAACCACAGAGCTGCCTACGTGCAGGTGTTTGGCTTTAAGTATTATGAATTGTGCAGTGAGAATGAGCACAGTGGTAAACTTTCTTTACTGTGATTAGCTTATTGCGAACGTAGAATATTGTAGAATTATTATTGATACCATAAGGGTTAAAATATTATTAAAGTGAGTGTAGATAACAAAATAAAAATAGGGAGTCAGGTGGTAGAATTTGATAACCTGCTATGATGTTAAAATTATACACGTACAGAGTTGAATCAACTATTAGGACAAGACTGCCAAGCTGGCATTAATGTCCCCTCAACGTTGGTGATGGAAACTATACAATATGGGTGAAACAGAATAACAAATATATATACAAGTTAAACACTCATAACAGTAGGAAAGAGGACCCTGCTTGAGAGTTTACAATCTAAGAGGAAAGGGGTGACACATTAGGTAAAGGTAAATACAGAACCTGTATATAATATATATAAAAATATATATATATATATATATATATACCTACTATAGTCTAATGGGACACATGCTGATTATAATGTAGTTAGCTATATGACTTCCCTTGTCCCTCTGACTCCTTAAAAATAGTAAGAATTTATATATTATTATAGTGTAATCACCCTTATTTTCATACTTTATAACGTATTAAAGAAAGTAATCAAAGTGAGTTGAGGAAAGTGAGTATTAAATTTAACTTTTATATATCACTTATTTATTTATAATGGGATGGTTAATAATGGAGATCAGACGTAAGCAGAATTCAAAGGGGTAGGGGGTAGGCTATATATACTGTAATCCTTGTATCCGCCTTGGGTGTTATGTCCTTAATAAAGCACGGTTTGGGTTGCATAAACAAGTTCTTTACTTTATTGAATTGACTGCTTCAGCAGGCAGCAGTTTCAGCATTAACAAATAACAAAACACATCCCTATAAAACACACCCTAGCTCCTTTGAACACTGACTCACTTAAAGATCCCTTACTATCAGGGGCTTTTTTTTTTTAAATAAACAAACTATAGGTTTCACCAACCTTAGAACTGTTGTTTCTGCTTGGACCCAAAACACTTTGCTCCTCCCCACACAGGCACTTCCCTCCGACTGAAAAGCAGGCAGTGATTTATTTTTACTGCTGCTAATCACTTCCAGCTGACCAGTGTGTGGAGACTAATAGTACCTCTTGGGCTTCCTTATGTTGTTCACAAATGCTCCCCCTGGAGCTAAACATCATATCCCTCCCTAAAAAGGTTAGAGGGAATATACACACCATCACAGACCACACCGTGTACTTTATCACATAGCCCTCCCCCCACCTCAGGCCCATTGGGGTAATGCCATCCTCGTACCTGTGCACATTAGCATTTGCACTCACAATGTTAAGTATAGGACGTGCGCAGTACAGTAAGCTCGCGCATGGTTCGCGCAGGTTAACCCGCAGTAGAAGATTGCGCACGGTTGTTGAGCTGACTTTGCAATCTGGCATTTGGCGCAAAAGGTTTTCCCCCTCGCGTTAATGTTTTTTCTTTGCACTAGCACAAACGTTTGCGCGAAGATTGTAATTTAGCCCAAGGTATGGTAATAGATGATCCCAGTTATTCCCGTCTTTATCTACCACCTTACGCAGCATAGCCTTTAGTGTTTTGTTAAACCTCTCCACCAGTCCGTCTGTTTGAGGATGGTACACTGAAGTTTTTAGCTGAGTAATGTTAAGTACTTTACACAACTCGCTCATAAGTTTGGACATGGGCTGAGGATCAATATTATGTAGCTCCCTAGCTGTCAAGTACCTTTCAACCAAGCCCATCATCGCTTCTGGATCCTTCGGGTCCCCTTGGCTAACCCATTGTCGCAGTCCTGTCGGCAAATGATGGAGAAAGCGATTCATGAAGACCATTTCCACGATTAAAGTAGCGTGGTTGACCTCAGGTTTCAGCCATTTCTGAGCAAGCCTCAGCAACTTGTACATCTGGGTCCATGTAGATTTTTCCATATCATAAGTCCAGTTGTGGAAACTTTGGGCCCTAAGCCCGGGAGTTATGCTTATACAAGTAAGGATCTCATCCTTAAACTGTGTATAGTCCTGGGCCTGGTCATAGGCCTTCTGGGATTACCCACGTAGGCATGGAGCCTGCAGCCCAGCCTACTTTTCAAAAGGCCATTTTTCCCAGGCAGCGACCCTCTCAAAAGTTGTGAGGTAAGCCTCTACATCATCCGCCTCTGACATCTTATGCAGAAAGTCAGTTGCGTGGATACGGACAACACGGTCCACAGGAGGGCTCCCTTCAGCTGGCGATATCAGTCTTTGCAAAATATTGGCAAGGATAGCCCTGTCCTCCTGCTAAGCATCCCTTAGGTTTTCAACCTGTGCAGCCACTAGGCAATTTGCCTCCTACTGCACGGCAGTTGCCTGCACCAAAGCCTTCATTAGGTCCTCCATCCTTATTCCAAAGGCAAGTAATAGCAATGTATCCACAGAGCCAATACAATCAGCAGGTCACAGGGAAAAAAAAATCTTTCATATGCAGATTAGCAGTAGATTCACATACCCACAGACCATTTATGTGCTTTCTGCCTGCATTCTCCACAAATTGTAATCCTTGTACTCGCCTTGGGTGTTATGTCCTTAATAAAACACGTTCCTCTTGGGTTGCATAAACAAGTTCTTTACTTTATTGAATTGACTGCTTCAGCAGGCAGCAGTTTCAGCATTCAAAAATAAAACAAACATATCCCTATAAAACAAACCTTTGAGCGCTGACTCACTTAAAAAAAGCCCCTGATAGTAAGGGATATTTAACTAAACAAAACATAGGTTTCACGAACCTTAGAACTTTTGTTTCTGCTTGGACCCAAAACACTTTGCTCCTCTCCAAACAGGCACCTCCCTCTGACGGAAAAACAGGCAGTGATTTCTTTTTACTGCTGCTAATGACTTCCAGCTGACCAGTGTGTGGAGACTAAAAGAACCTCTTTGGCTTCCTTATGTTGTTCACAAATGCTCCCCCGGAGCTAAACATCATATCCCTCCCTAAAAAGGTAAGAGGTAATATACACACCACCACAGACCACACCGTGTACTTTATCACAATACATATATGTGTTCGTTATGTAACATTATTCAATGTTTTGAGGATAAACCCTCTTTAATGTAGGGATATATGATGAATATTATAGTGATTGAAAACTCAGAGTAGCATAATGTTAGACTTTTAAAAGTTTAATGCTCTTGCGTGTTTTTTCTCATAGTAGAGAACACGTAAATCAATTGGACCTTCATCAGTTGTTGTGACAGGGAATGTAACAATAGTGTTAGCAATAGGTTTAAGAGAAACAATAGACTCTATAAGGCAACCAATATGTTCCAGGACTTTATACTCAGAGCAGCTAATCAGCAAGACAAATGAACAGGAGAAAGAAATGCTCATTAATGCTTCTTGTAACTTCATTAGGTAAAATCTATTTTTAATTTATCTGAAGTCTTCACCCATATATGTATAAGAAAAAAGTCAGTAACAACAAATAATATATTTAAATCGCTTGGCTGTGAACAGCATGCCAAATGTGTCTTCTGCTTTCCCGCTAGGATGCGGAGGATGCGCTCAGAAGTCCCACTTCAACAAAGCTTGGCCCTGGCCCTTCATCAGGCCAGAGCCTGTCAAGGGCCTCGGCCAGGCCCGGCGTGGGCCTTGGCCAGGTTTGGCGTCGGGTGCAGGCCTCGGCCAGGCTGATGGCAGGTTGAACCTGCAGCTGGTCACTCCGCTTACCATGCTGTGCTGCTGGGGAAGCAGCTGGAGGTGGGCTTGCACCCGGCTGCCGAGACGACCGTCCTGCTCCTGTGTGCAAGTCGTACAGCGGCCCTGACATAGACTGGGCCTGGAACAGGACTGTTAATGGATGTGTGTGACTGTAAGTGGATGTGTGTGAGTGACTTTAAGTGGATGTGTGTGAGTGTGTGTGTGACTGCAAGTGGAGGTGTGTGACTGTATGTGGATGTGCCCACTGTGTCTCCTACAATGCTAATGCATCTGGGGGGTGCCCCCTCTCTTGATCTGCAAGTGCTAGGGATGTGCATTTTGGGTTTCGGAATTTTCACGAAATTTCACGATTTGTGCATTCAGATTCGGCCGAATTTCCGAAAATTTTCAGATCCGAAAACGGCAGATCCGAACAAATTTTCGTGCCGAAACGAAAACTTTTCGGAATTTTCGAATAGACTAGAAATGTGTAAAATCGAAATTCATTTTCGTTCCATTTGTGATATCGGCTCCATTCCTGATTTCGGTTCCATTTCAGTAATTTTGGACATCGAATTTATATCGCTGATTCTGTAATTAAATTTTGTATCATTCCTATCTCAATGTTTCCTTACTGGAAAACCAGAGAAATCTCAATGTATCCTTGTAAAACATGAGAAATCTCAATGTATCCTTCTTGTAAAACATGAAAAATCTCAATGTATCCTTCTTGTAAAACATGAAAAATCTCAATGTATCCTTCCTGGTAAAATCCTTTATAAATAAATAAATAAATGTATCCTTGTAAAAAATGAGAAATCTCAATGTATCCTTTTTGTAAAACATGAGAAATCTCAATGTATCCTTTTTGTAAAACATGAGAAATCTCAATGTATCCTTCCTGGAAATCCAGAGAAATCTCAATGTATCCTTCTTGTAAAACATGAGAAATCTCAATGGCAGAATTATCGTATCGTATAATTATCGTATCCGAAAAACCATTAGTTTACGTCAAAACGAAAATACACTTTGAAATGAGGAGAACAGACGTTCCGAAAAACACGAAAATTTCCGAAATCACGAAAAAAAGTCGATACGAAAAACGAAGCGAAACAAACCAAAACGAAAATCGGGCGAAATGAGTCAAAACGGAAATTTACAAAATCCGAACGAACCGAACAAAAAAAAAAATCATTGCACAAGCCTAGCAAGTGCCGCACACATTACCAGAATGAATCACTGTTTTCGGCATCCTGCTTCAGCTCGAGAAATGGTTTTCAAGTACTGTGCCATGGGACACTGGTGTACTACATATGGTCCTTAGACGTGCTGCGGGAACTTGCTGGCAGAAAGACATGTGTGATTAACAGAACAGTGGCAACTGCGGTATTAGTGGGATATTCTGTATGACCAGGTAGCTAGCTATATGCAGCTGGACAGATAAGTATATACAGTTGAGTAAATTGATATTTATAGCTGGGTAGATAGGTATCTATAACTAGGCAGCTAGGTATTTACATCTGAGCAGATATGTATATACATATCTGCCCAGTTGTGTACACGTATCTACCAAATTATACATACCTAACAAGGGAGCTAAGTATTTACAGCTGAACATATTCAGGGTTATTCAGAGAAAGATGAAAACCAGGAGAACTGGCAGGAGAAGAGAACATCTAGACCATACAGTATAGCCGATTTGGAAAGTGAGATAAATGGGAGAATTTTTCTGGTTTGGTTATTTTGACCTATAATTTTCACTTCTCAGTCATTCTCCTGAGTTTCACTTTCCTTTGAATAGACCTGATAGTTATATCCAGCAGGGCAGATAGGTATATATAAATCAGAGATCTGCTTTCTCTGATCAGACTTGAGAGAGGTTGCAGTTACACTGAAAACATTGCCTAAATAAAGATCCTCCTTTATCTTATTAAATTTTGGTGTGCCTGATTGCCTTTACTTATTTTTTAAGTTATTGTTGGGTTGGCTATATGGCAATTAGCCCCTTCACTGCTGAGAAATTTCACCCCCGTGTCCTGAGCTCATTTTGACCATTTTGTGCTCATCATGATTAACCACTTGGCTGCTAAGGACGCGCTCAGCGCGTCCTGCCAAGTGCTCCTCCTGTGCTATGGACGTGCTGAGCGCGTCCTAGCACAGGAGGTAGCAATCGGCTGGGATTCCGGCCGATTGCTGGCCCCCCGGTGCGGGCTGACATTTTGGATGTCAGCCCGGCACTCCGGAACCCCAGCGGGGACAATAGATGTCATCGCGCTGGCGCGATGACATCTATTTCAGGCGTCCCCTCCGCGAGTGCGGAGGAGGTGCCTGCAAGGGAGGGGGGAGGTCCTTCGGAACCTCTCTCCCTCCCGATCGCCAGGGGCCAGCGGTGAAAGTCAGGCACCATTTGGAAGGGCACAGCCTGCCCTTCAAAACGGTGTCTGGCTTTTAACCCCTTGCGTGCCGGATCCTCTCCCAAAGCTGGCCGACATCTTGGATGTCGGCCAAGCTTCCGGGAACTCCCCTGATGACTGGCGTCATCGTGCATAGCGCGATGACGTCAGTCCTGGAGTTAACCCCTAGCTGCCACCAATGGTGGAGATAGCGGGTTCCAATGAACCCCCTATCTCCCGATCCATGGCAGCTAGGGGTTGATGTTTGGTATCGTTGGATTGGCCAGAGCATGGCCCTTCCAACGATACCAAACATGACCATGTAAAAAGTAATAAAAATATAAAAAAAAGGAAGTTTTTTGTTTGTTTTGTTAATGCAGCAATATTGTTCCCATTTCAATTATAATGTGAACAATGATGCTGCACTAACAATTTTTGTATGGGGTGCGTTTGTTAAAAATCTCGTAATTTCCCCCAAAAAAAGTGTAACGAGACCCCATTTCTAATTTTTTTAACAAGCAAAACCCATAGAAAATATAACCACAAATGCTTGAATGTTAAAATGTGAAAAAAAAACACTTTACTCAAAACTATTGAAAATTTTAATTCTATCGCATTTTTTTGTTATAATATACAGACAGGACATGACGTATACATATAATAATGAAATATTACGAATCTGCCGAAAAGAACGATACATAATATGTCTGGGTCATATAATAAAATAAGGCTTCAAAACGCATTTAAACATGATGAGCGAAACTGGTAAAAATGAGCTCAGCAGAGAGGCGGGAAATGCCTCAGCAGCGAAAGAGTTAAATGCTATTTGAAGTCATGTTTTTTTATAGGACAAAGACATATTGAATATCCTTTTTCTAGCAAGCTCAGCAGATTCAAAATATATCATTATTATGTGTATATACCGGTCAGGGTGGCACCTGGCATACACAGTGTTGAGATCCAAATTCAAGGGATTAGAGCACTTTAGGCAGGAATATTCAGAGTGTACCTGGGGATAGGCTGGCTGGTACTGGCGGCAGTCCATGGCGCAGTACAAAGGGGATAGCGAGATAGAGTGGTCTGGACGGTCCGTGGGACAATAGGCTGGCAACAAGCAGGCAAGGTCAGTGGATGAAGCAGGGTCTGGTATATGGTATCAGCAGGATTACAGAGTAGGTCAGAACAACACAGAGGATTGACTTGTAATGCAAAATCAATGAGCATAGGTGGGAGTGACTCTTTTATTAGACAGACAGGGGGGTGTGGTGTGTGTTTGGTCTTTTATTTAGGATTAACCCATATCAGTGCTGGACAGGACTGAGGCAGCACTTTTCCTGGATGCACACCTGCAGACATGGTTTCTGCACACCCTCAGGTACTGATCCCTGACAGATCCCCCGGGCAAAGGGAGCTCCTCTGGGTGACCCAGAGCTGACGGAGGTTGGCATCAGCGGGCAGGATGAATGTCCATAAATCAGAGTCACCTTGGTGGGAAACGAGACAGATAAATTTCATAAACTGGGAGGTCCTTCGTAGGCACCACAGAGCCATCCGTGGCTAAGGAGAAATATGGTGGTTCTGGTGGTTGATTGAGCTCAGCTGGATCAACTGTCATTACTGTAAAAGCTGTCTGTATGAAGAGTGGATCAGCAGCTTTCATGGATCGTCCATCACGGGGTTCCGGTTGGGTATTCGATGATACATCTTCCCAGGTGGGCAAGGCATCCCTGGCTGTGACCCTTGGAAACCACTCTGAATCAGATTCCTCAGAGGATGAAAAGCTGGGTGGAATAAAGTCTGTCGCTGGGTTATAACAGGGAACTGCAGCATGATGAGCCCCTCTGCGAGATGTAGTAGGGAAGGTGGCACCAAGGTACCCAGAAATCACACTTGGTGTCCTCTGGAATGACAAGCTGTTTCCAGTGGTGGCTCCTCTTCAGAGGACATGGTGTCCCATTCTACTGCCCCAGAGTCAGGTGGAGTGCAGCAGTCTGCAAAAGGCAATGGATTGTGCTGGCTGGGAATGATGGGAGTCACATTCAGTGTCACCTGGGAAGTCTTGGGTAATTTTACAGCTTGCCTGATGTTCAACGCTTCCTCAAACCTCGCCAGGTCTTCTTTCCGCACCACCGTGCCAATGGATGCATAGACACAGCCTGGTGGAACAGGGTCTGGGGAACAGGTGGTTACAGCAGCACATTGTTTTTCATATAAAGGTTCTGGGGTGGTATGAACCCTAACAGGTCTCGGGAAGGAGAAGGTTCCCTGTAAGCAATAAGAAGCTTCTGTCTTAGGTGCAATGTTCTTTCTGGGTGCTGGTTTCAGGGTACCAGCAGCACTGGTCATAAGGTACTGCCTGGGAGCGATGGGAGTCGTACCTGGGGTCTGAATGGTCATAATGTCCATAGGGAAAGGAAGGTCAGACTCCTCAGGCATAGTGGTCTCATACTCCATAGGCAGTTCGGGTGGCAGTTCTGGTTCTTCCTCCTCTTCTGCATAGTCCTCCAGAGACTCCCTACCCCTGGGTACAGCGGGCTTGAGTCTTCTGGGCGCAGGCTTAGGTGAAGGAGATTTTCTGGGCATAGGCTTCTGAACTGGAGATCTCTTGGGAGCAGGCTTGGGCTCAGGTGCAGTGAACTGGGCTGGGGTGCACCTGTGGACACCTGAGTTTTTCTTGGTGCTGATTTTTGCATAGGGGTTTGCCGTGAAACCGTGGCCGGCTCGGGTACGGGAGCTGGCCTTCTTTGGGGTGTCAGGGACAGTCAGTGGGGCCGTTCGCCAAGAAATGAGAGGAGTCCCCACAGTACAGGCAGAGGTTCAGGTTCTTTCTCCTGGTACGCTCCTCTGGAGTCAGAGGGCCTCTAGGATTCTTCCCTGGAGGAACATACACCTTGGGAGGGGCGCTCTTTAGAGTATCCATTAAGTCCCATATATCCTCCAGCATAACACATAGCTTGTAGACCAGATCTTCAAGGGCTGGAAGCATTCCTGCAGGCTCAGTTGGTGGACTTTGCATTCTGTCAGGGTGGCACCTGGCATACGCCGTGGTGGGACCCAAGTTCAAGGGATTAGAGCCCTTTAGGCAGGAATATTCAGTGTGTACCTGAGGATAGGCTGGCTGGTACTGGTAGCAGTCCATGGCGCAGTACAAAGGGGATAGCGAGATAGAGTGATCTGGACTAGGGATGAGCTGTTCGGTTCGATCAGTTCAGAGTTCGATTCGAACTTTGGTCATTCGAAAGTTCGCAAACTTCAAACTTTTTGGGTGTGTTTGGTTCGAGTTCGCAAAAAAAAAGAAATTTTGAAAAAAGTATAAAAAAATGCTTAAAAAATACTAAAAAATCTAGAAATAAAGAGACTCTTTACTGCAGAATATTATAAGCAACGGTTTATTAGATATTGAATTAAAAACTAATGTGTACGTGCAAAGATTCTCACCACTAAATGACCTGTGTTTCTCAAACGGTAAACACCAGGTGTTTTTTGTCTGGTGTAATGAATTTGATACATTGTATGTACAGTGAAGGTGTGTGGTGTCTGCTTCTGTTCTGAGTGAGAAGTGTTAATTTCCCTCCTGAAACTGGTTCTAATATGCTGCATTTAATTGCTGTGTGAAAAAAACTAAATTTCCTCATTGCCCGCTTTTAACATCTAAAGCAATGTTATTTTTCACCTCGGGATTAAACATTCACAAGGTTATTCAGAGAGCGGTGAAAAGCAGGAGAATAACTGGAGAAGTGAAAATTCTTGGTCAAAATAGCCAAACCATAAAAATTCTCCCATTTATCTCACTTTCCAAATCAGCTATTTTGACCTAGAATTTTCCATTCTCCAGTCATTCTCCTGCTTTTCACCGCTCTCTGAATAACCCTGACAGGGTTATTCAGAGAAAGGTGAAACTCAGGAGAATGACTGGAGAAGAGAAAATTCTAGGTCAAAATAGCCAAACCAGAAACATTCTCCCATTTATCTCACTTTCCAAATCGGCTATTTGGTCTAGATTGTTCTCTTCTCCTGCCAGTTCTCCTGGCTTTCACCTCTCTCTCAGGGTTGTTCAGAGAAAGGTGAAAACCAGGAGAATGGCAGGAAAAGAGAACAATCTGGACCAAATAGCAGATTTGGAAAGTGAGATAAATGGGAGAATTTTTCTGGTTTGGCTATTTTGACCTAGAAGTTTCCCTTCTCCAGTCAGTCTCCTGAGTTTCACCTCTCTCTGAATAACCCTGATAGTCATAAAACACAATCGGCCACAATACTCAGCCACTAATTGGGTTAGTCGAGACTCATGGGAAATGTAGTTCAAAAACAACTGGATGGCCAAGGTGCTGCACCTCTGAATTATAAACATACAGGGTTATCAAAAGAGATCCGAATGGCTGGTGAAAGGTAACCGAACGCTGAAAATCCGCGTTCGGTTACCTTTCCTGGCCATTTGGCTATCCAGAGAGCAGGCAATTCACCAAATCCTGGCGAATTGCCTGCACATATGGTGTCTGTTTGGTGCCTGTTCGAGGGCAGTGAAATCCCCATAAAAAAGCAATGTTTCGGCTATTCAGAGAACAAAAACCAGCAGTGAAAGGTTCCCGAAATGCTGTTCGGTGGTTTAATTCGACAAGTTTATTCAGGCGAATCCCATAGGCTTCAATATTAAAAATATTCCCGTTTTAATTCAATATCTAATAAACCGTTCATTATAAAATTCTGCCGTAAAAAGTCTCTTTATTTATAGATTTTTTTTAGGATATTTTAAGCATTTTCCTGGTTTTTTTTTTTACTTATTTTTTCTGTAACAGCCCTTTTTATTATCATTCCCTGGACCTCATATGTAAATTTCAGACATTTTCGCTCAGTAGTTTCTTTGCAAACAGCGTTTCACTTTTCAATCATTCAAGCAAACTGTTTTGCTAATTTATTCACTCCATTCGTCTGCGGTGTCGGCTTTTTCCGGCAGCTTCGCTTGGTGTGATCGTCTCCTGCTCGGCTTTTTCTGGCAGGTTAATCTAGATGTTTTTGCGGATTTTCGGCGTGCATTCGCCAGGTTTTGCGGTTAGTTTTCAGCGGGTTTGCGCGACCTTTCCCTGCAATTCGGGGACCCTGTGGTGCTTGCTGAATACACCGCAGGGTCGCCGAACTGGGAATTGTCAAAACAAACCGAATTGAAGAGAACGAAAAGTCACCGAACCTGCAGAGACTTTTCAATTCTCTTTGAATTACCCTGATTGTAATGATATATTTAGGCTGAATGTGTGAGAGTGTGTGCGTGTGTATGTATGCATAAGGGTGCGTGTGTGTATATATATATATAACATAATTTTTTTTTCATGTGTTTGAGCTTTTGGGTGCACACCCTAATGCAATAGGCTGCGCACGCCTATGATGATGGCGCATCTGTGACTGTCTGTGAGCATGATATGAGCTGGCCTGGGCAATACATATATATATATATGCATGATGAAAATTTGCAAAGGATAAGGCACACAAAGTGAAATTTTGATGTGTCTGAAATTGAAACTTACGTGACAACTCTTATTTTTTTTTCCGTTAATTTATATTTGTTCAATACAGTTAATTTGAATTTATTTAATAGAGTTAATTTAAAATGGTTTAATACAGTTTATTTATATTTATTTTACCTTTACTATTGGTGCTTTTCAAACTTTATTCTTAAATAAAAAGAAATTTAGCAGTTTCATGTTGTGTAGTTTTTTTTTGGGGGGGGTGCAAGTAGCTGATCTTGCCTAGGGCACAAAATAGTCTAGCACCGGCCCTGACCGCATGGTCCACCCCTGCACTCTTCCACAATACCACAGAGAGGTTACTGTAGATGGCACTTGCTGGCCTGGCACCAAAGGCACAATATTTGGGTGCACTGCCACTGACGCCTGTACCAGATTCATATCCTCAGAGGGGTTACGGTGTGACGGCACTGTTGCCGACGCAAAAGGCCCAATTTTAAAGCACCTATTGTTACTTTCATCCAAAGCCTGCATAAGTTTCACAATAATTTAGCCAAAAAATCACTAAACTTTTTCTGCGTGTCCGAAAATGTCTCCTCTTTTCATACAGACTGACGCCCCAAGCAGTCTGAAACGTCATTCAGGAGTTTGAAACGTCATTTTTTGGTTTTTACATTTTTCTATACATCCTAGAAATCCGCCACTTCACGGGCAGGTTATGGGGACCTCCTAGGCACGATATTTGAAGGAATTTTTCATTTTTATTTTTAACCCTTATTTCATGGAAAACTCACTGTCCCTTTAAAAACGTTTTTTTTAACTTTTTGTCCTTGTTTCCTGTCCCCAAGGGCACTATCCAGACCCCTATACACCTTTTATGGCAAATATCTAGCATATATGCCCTCTTGGAGGGCACTCTAAAAATCGAATTTTCAGCCCCATTGACTTGTATTGAGTTCGAGTTCGAATTCGAACATTTGGAAAGTTCGAGTTCAAATGCGAACCGAACTCGGGGGTGTTCGGCTCATCCCTAGTCTGGACGGTCCATGGATCAACAGGCTGACAGCAAGCAGGCAAGGTCTGTGGATGAAGCAGGGTCTGGTATACGGTATCAGCAGGATTACAGAGTAGGTCAGAACAACACAGAGGAGTGACTTGTAATGCAAAGTCAATGAGCATAGGTGGGAGTGACTCTTTTATTAGACAGACAGGGGGGTGTATTTGGTGTTTTACTTAGGATTAACCCATATCAGTTCTGGACAGGACTGAGGCAGAACTTTTCCTGGATGCACACCTGCAGACATGGTTTCTGCACACCCTCAGGTACTGATCCCTGACAATACCATATCCTGTCACAATACTCCAGAAACCTACTACATTGTATAACTCATTCTGCTGCTTTGTGCTACAATGTACCTACATGACCCACCATTGTGACATGTTAAAAGAACTAAACTGGCCATCATTGGACTCTAGGCGCACCCTTCACCTTTCCAACCTGGTGTTTAAGAGCTTTTCTGGGAAGCTACCACCCTACCTGAATAGGCTGCGTGCCCCAGCAGTTACCTGATCCTATAACCTCCGATCCAGGACCAGCACCTTACTTGAAAAACCACAATACAAAAAGAAAGTGGCTCGATCCTCATTTTCCTACAGAGCACCACAAATATGGAGTAACCTCCCAGAGGCCATCAAATCTTCCTCCAGTTTAAAGTCCCTTAAGAGTTCCCTATTAACATACCTCAATATGAAATGCACCTGTAAGCATGTAACATAATGACTTTATTTCCTACATATTTATTTTTCTGTTAATCTGTATATTTGTTTTTGTGTTAATATCTTGCATTTTACTATTTTGTATTTCTGTAACCACTCAATGTTCTTGAACCCAGGACATACTTGAAAACAAGAGAAATCTCAATGTATCCTACCTGGTAAAATCCTTTATAAATAAATAAATAATACTATCACAAAAATTTTCAAAATCATTTCAATGTCATTTACAGCGTGTAAAATAATTTTTTCCCATTTTATAATCCAAATCTTTCTAATTCTATATTCTAAGGGGTACACTTGTTGAAAAAGAAAAAAAATGTAAACCTATTACAGCATTTTTCTGTGAAAATATGCAATTTTAACCAAAACTGAAAATATTCACGTGTTTTGAAGGATTGTGGTTTTTTGAATAATATGATTTTCAGGGTTATTCAGAGAAAGGTGGAACTCTGGAGAACTTTTGGAGAAGTGAAAATTCTAGGTCAAAAAATAGCCGATTTGGAAAGTGAGATAAATGGGACCTAGGACCTAGAACTTTCACTTCTCCAAAAGGTCTCCAGAGTTTCACCTTTCTTTGAATAACCCTGTATGTATAAAACGCTGACCTTGCTCCCAGCGTGGGAAATGAGAAATTGAGTAACGACTTGACAAGTGGACAATGCCATTGCTTTGAAACAAACAAACAAACAAACAAACTAAAATAAAATAAATTATTTTGTTTGTTTTTTTCTTTTAGATTTTACATGATCATGTCTGGTATCATTGGAAAGTCCAGAGTTAGTGCAGCAGCACTGTTTGCTTTATAAATAAAAGCACCTAATAATTCCACTGCCTTAGAACAGAGAAAAAAAAGTTAATTTTGCATTTTCTTTTCACTTTTACAGATTATCAGGTGACTTTACGCATGTTTGGTGACTTTATATTATCTTCAATTCGGGGCGATTCGGCGATCCCATTTTGGCGACCCTGCGGTGTATTCAGCAAGCACCACAGGGCCAACGAAGTGCAGGGAAAAGCTGCCGCAAACCATACGAAAAGTCACCGCAAAAACCCGGCGAATGCACGCCGAAACCCACAAAAACATCTGGATTAACCCACCGAAAGCACCAGAAAAACCCGAGCAGGAGCCAATCACATGCAGTGAAGCCTCCGGAAAAAGACGACACCGCAGACGAGTGAAGTGAATAAATTAGGAAAACAGTTTGCATGAAATTTTGAAAAGTGAAACGCTGTTTGCAAAGAAACTACTGAGCGAAAATGTCTGAAATTTACATATGAGGTCCAAGGAATGATAATAAAAAGGGCTGTTACAGAAAAAATAAGTAAACTTAAAAAAAAAAAATCGGACTTTTTAAAAAAAACTGAAATCCAGAAAAATGCTTAAAATTTCCTAAAAAATCTATAAATAAAGAGACTCTTTAATGCAGAATTTTATAATAGAAACATAGAAAAATGTTGGCAGATAAGAACCTTTCGGCCCATCTAGTCTGCCCAATTACGTGGATACTTTACGTGGATTTATGTTTTGTTTAGGATAGCCTTATGCCTATCCCATGCTTGCTTAAATTCAATTACTGTTTTGGCCTCTACCACTTCAACTGGAAGGCTGTTCCATGTATCCACCACCCTCTCAGTAAAATAATGCTTCCTGATGTTACTTTTAAACCTTTGCCCCTCTAATCTAAGACTATCAGGGTTATCCAAAGAGATTCGAAAAGTCACCGCACATTCGGTGACTTTTCGTTCTCTTCAATTTGGTTCCTTTTGCCGATTGCATTTCGGTGACCCTGCGGTGTATTCAGCAAACAGCACAGGGTCCCCGAATTGCAGGGAAAAGCTGCCGCAAACCTGACGAAAACTAACCGAATGCACGCTGAAAACAAGCAAAAACATCAGGATTAACCTTCGAAAAACCCGAACAGGAGCCGAACAGGAGCCGAATCACACAGAGCCGAAGCAGCTGTGACGTAGAGGAGGCAGTGAATAAATTAGAAAAACCATTTGTATGAATCTGGGAAAATGAAACGCTGTTTGCAAAGAAACTACTGAGCGAAAATGTCTGAAATTTTCACAGGAGGTCCAGGGAATGATAATAAAGAGGGCTGTTACAAAAAAAATAAGTAAACTGAAAAAAAAAAAAAAATCGGACTTTTTAAAAAAAAAAAAATTCAGAAAAATGCTTTAAGTATCCTAAAAAATCTATAAATAATGAGACTTTTTGCTGCAGAATTTTATAATGAACGGTTTATTAGATATTGAATTAAAACTGGAATATTTTTAACATCGAAGCCTATGGGATTCTCCTGAATAAACTTGCCGAATTAAACCACCGAATGGCAGGACATTAGGGGAACCTTTCACTGCTGGTTTGTGTTCTCTGAATAGACGAAGCAGTGCTTTTTCATGGGGATTTCACTGCCCTCGAACAGGCACCGAACAGACACCGTATGTTCAGGCAATTCGCCAGGATTTGGCGTATTGCCTGCTCTCTGGATAGCCGAATGGTCAGGAAAGGTAACCGAACGCTAATTTTCAGCGTTCGGTTACCTTTCACAAGCAATTCGGATCTCTTTGAATAACCCTGTATGTCCTCTTGTTTTGCTACTTTGTTTCCTTTTAAATATACTCCCTTCCTCTACCTTGTGGATTCCCTTTACGTATTTAAATGTTTCTATCATATCTCCTCTGTCTCGTCTTTTTTCCAAGCTGTACATGTTAAGATCATTAAGCCTTTACTGGTAACTTTTCTCCTTCAAGCCATACACCATTTTAGTAGCCCTTCTCTGAACTCTCTCCAAGATGTCTATATCCTTCTGGAGATACGGTCTCCAGTACTGCACACAGTACTCCAAGTGAGGTCTCACCAGTGCTCTGTACAGTGGCATGAGCACTTCCCTTTTCCTACTGCCTTTTATCCTCTTCTACATACCTTCCTTCCTTTGTTTTTAATCGAACTAATCCTTGTTTTACTTTTCTTTTCTCGTTTATGTATCTAAAAAATGTTTTGTCCCCCTTTTTTACTGACTGAGCTATTTTCTCTTCTGCGTGTGCTTTGGAAGCTCTTATAAATTGCTTTGCCTCTTTCTGCCTAATCTTATAGGTTTGTCTATCTTCTTCACTCTGAGGTTTTTTATAATTATTGAATGTTATCTTTTTGTTCTTCACTATTTTGGCCGCTTCTGCAGAGTACCACAGTGGTTTCTTCCCTTTTTTGTTTTTGCTAACAAGTCGAATGCAATTGCCTGTGGCCTTCAATAATGCTTCCTTTAAATAATCCCATTTCTCCTGGACTCCCTTTAAACTCCTCCAGTCTGATAATGACTCCTTCACACAAAGTCTCATTTTAGAAAAATCTGTTTTTTTAAAGTCTAAAACTTTCGTTTTTGTGTGGTGCGGCTCCATCCCTGTTCTTATATTAAACCACACTGACTGGTGATCACTAGATCCCAAATTTTCACCTACAACAACGTCTGATACCAAACCTCCATTTGTGAGTATTAAATCCAAAATGGCCTCTTTACGGGTCGACTCCTCAACTACTTGTGTTAGAGATAATCCCAGTAAGGAGTTTAGAATATTTGTACTCCTGGTGCACCCAGCTATTTTGGTTTCCCAGTTCACATCAGGAAGGTTAAAGTCCCCCATGATAATAACTTCCCCCTTCATTGCCATTTTGGCTATTTCCTCAAACAGCAGATTATCTAGCTCTTCTACTTGTCCAGGGGTCTATAGATCACACCTACACGAGCTACTGTATGATTGCCAAATGTTAGCGTAACCCAAACTGACTCTATGTTCACCTCGCTCACTTTTATTTGGTTTGTTTTTATGTTGTTATGGGTTTACATTTTCTTTCTTTTTCAACAAGTGTACCCCATAGAATATAGAATTAGAAAGGTTTGGATTATAAAATGGGAAAAATTATTTTACACGCTGTAAATGAAATTGAAATGATGAATAGTTATAATGAATGGTTTATTAGATATTGAATTAAAACAGGAATATTTTTAATATTGAAGCCTATGGGATTCGCCTGAATAAACCTGTAGAATTAAACCACCAAATGGCAGGGCAATTCGGGAACCTTTCACTGCTGGTTTATGTTCTCTGAATAGCCGAAGCAGTGCTTTTTTATGGGGATTTCACTGCCCTCGAAGAGGCACCGAGCAGGCACCGAATGTGCAGGCAATTCGCCGGGATTTGGCGTATTGCCTGCTCTCTGGATAGCCGAATGGCCAAGAAAGGTAACCGAACGCTGATTTTCAGCGTTCGGTTACCTTTCTCCAGCCATTCGGATCTCTTTGAATAACCCTGATATGTGGTCATATTTGGTATTGTTGGAAAGACCAAACCTTGACATTTCAAATGTGTGATATAAAGATTAGATATACAATGTTCTCCTGGTCCAATGCGTCCGTTTAGGTTTTTGATGGAACAATGCGTAATGACACATTGCTCCATCGTCTCTACGCTTGCTGGCAACATGGGAAATGAGAAGGTGAGTGTGAGCAGCATCATTGTTCGCTTTATAATTAAAAAGTGAACAATAGTGCTGCATTAGAATAAAAAAAAGGATTTTTTAAATTATTTTTACACAAAACCTGGTAATTTGTGCTATCAATGGAAAGGGCATGCTCTGGCCTCTAGCTGTTATGGTTCAAGAGATACTAGGGTCCAAAGGACCTCTCTTATTCAACAAAAGGGAATTCCATGGCCGGCGGAGGCTCCATTTCTGACATCATCACGCCCAAGTGCGATGTTGTCAGAAATGGAGAGAGGTCCCACAGGCAGGGCTGCCATCCAAGATGTCAGCCCCCTGCGTGAAAAGACTGTGATCTCTGGCCAGCTGGGGTGGTCCCATTTATTACATCATTGTTCTCATGCATGATGATGTCAGTGGTTGGGGGGAGTTCCTGCAAGCACGGGTGACATCCAAGATGTCGATCCTCTGCGGGAGAAGACTGTGATCAGTGCCGAGCGGCAGAACTTCAATGACATGCAAGAGACATCCTCTGCATGCAAAGAGGAAACCAGAGGACATCTCCATCACATCATCCTCAGCCAAGGGGTCAAAGCACTCACATGTTTTTTAGGTTTGTGGATTCAGTTTTTCTCCACTAGGTGTACTGTACATCTATCCTTTTTTGGAAACTACTGATAGCAAAAACAAAGAGATAAAGAATCACTGACAGATACACTCAGAGACACTGACAAGGGCACTGACACACAGAGACACTGTCAAACATGCTTGAGACTAGACATGTGCATTCGTTTTAGTACTAAAACGATTTAGTCCGAATTTTGGGATAATTTAGTTTTCGGATGACTCAAGAGAAACGAAACTGCTCAGTACAAAAAACGGAAGAAACTAAAATAAAATGCACTACATTTTAGTTTCAGTCCTTTTTGTGATATTACATTGATGAGTGAAGGAGACCAGCAATGAAGAGCGCAACATCGCAACATCCGAAGTTCTTCCACCCTCCACATGCCAATGCAGTAGGATGTTCTATACAGAGAGGGGCATTAATTAATGCAGGAGGATGTTCTATACATTATACAGAGAGGGGTATTAATGCAGGAGGATGTTATATACATTATACAGAGAAAAGTATAAATTGAGGAGGATGTTCTATACAGAGAGGGACATTAATTAATTCAGGAGGATGTTCTAAACATTATACAGAGAGGAGCCTTTTTTTTACCCTTTAAATCCAGTGGCTGTGAGCGCTGAGATCGGCTGCTTGTTACATTATCTCTCAGTACAATGTATCAGGCTCAGCTGTTACAGTAACTGACTGTAACAGCGCTCAGAGTGTCGGTAAAATAAGGAAATAATATTGTTCTAACCTCTTGTATATAAAAATATTATTTACTAGTTTTATTGAAACTCTGAGCGCTGTGATGAGCAGCAGTCAGTTACTGTAACAGCTTTACCTGACACGGGGCAGTATTACAATGTTGGTGTTAACTTAACCAGAGCTGTTGTAAACTGAAAACCTCCATAGGCTATAATGGCTCTGGGAAGTTTACAACAGCTCTGGTTAAGTTAGCACCAACTATGTAATATGGTCCACATTGTGCTGAGAGTGAGAGATGCTGTAACAAGCAGCGATTTCAGCCCTTTGAGGAGCCACTGCAATAGTAATTGTATCCACTGGTTTTCGGATGAATGAAATAAATTAGTTTTCATACTAAAGAACTGAAAACGAATTTCTTTAGCAACTAAATAAATTGCATTTTAGGACTAATCCATTAGTTCAAAACTAAATTTTGTGCTGTGCACATGTCTACTTGAGACGGACTAGAGCCATAACATTTTGAGTAATTTCAGATTAATCTGACATTTTTGGAGACTGAATGCCCAGTCCTCCTTCTTTGTTCTTGAATTGTGTTTTGGGAGTTAGGCCTTCCAGGGTTTAGTGGACCTCCTGACCTTCTTTCTCTATGGTGGTGTGCTTCTCCCACTTTGTATCTCTACAAACACGCAGAGACGCTTAAAGACATACATTTGGATACTACAGGAGTAGAAAAATGTAAGTAAATCATATTTAGTTTTAAATTGTGCATTTACTGTATATTTTAAATATTTATTAATGTAAAATCTGTTCCCAAAAAATTAACTATTCAAAATTTGCTGACTATTCAAATGACCAGTCAATATTTTACTGATTACAAAAGAGAATGGTGTGTAGTTAATAAAAAGCCAAATATGATGTGGTTGTTGACTTTTTTTTTGGGTAGGTTTATAACATTCAATTTGCTGTTGCTCATACAAAACAGTGAGTCTTGTCAGGGGCTCATAAATACCCATTAACTCTGCAAAAATGTTTAGTGAGCCCTTCTGTCTATTGCTATATGGCACAAACACTTTCTGTGTTATGATATTTAATCACTTTACTGTTAGCTAAATAGTGCTGTTTCCAGTAAATCTATATTTCCAAGGGAAAATGTCTTTATTAGCTGCTAAACTCTACTATGGACACCTCCAGGCGACACTTTAATTGCATGATGGTTCACGTTGCACGGATTATTACCTTTATTAACAGAGTTGCATGTTTTATTGAAAGTTTTACAATTCATAGTTTAGAGGGAGGATAAAATGTAATGCTCTGCTATGGCTAGACAACTTTACAAATATGAAGTTCTGATGTTTCCATAATCCCTACAATGGTGTAATTCACCTTAATGAATTTACCATAAATGTGATATGTGTTTTTTAAACATATGCGTATGTATTTACTGTACACACACGAACAGACAACTGATAGAGGGGATAACTCTGTAACATTCAAGACTTGAGGGACTATTCATTTTAATGATTTGATACATCAGTTTTATGTACGTGTATAGGGGTTGGGGTAAGCAGTGGCGTCACAAGGGTTGGTGTCACCCGGGGCGGTAACTCATGGAGTCTCCCCCGTATCTCCTTCATAGGGAATAACTTTCCTGGCGGAGTTTACAGAGAGATAGACAGGTATAGAAATAGGGATGCACCGATACCACTTTTTTAAGCCTGAGTACGAGTACCGATACTTTTCTTCAAGTACTCACCGACACCGAGTACCGATACTTTTTTTAAGTCATGTGAACGCTTTCCAATAAGAACAGACCTCATATAAAAATGCCCCCAGCTCATGGATATGCCTCAGCTCATGGATACTGCCCCAGCTCATGGATATTGCCCCAGCTCATGGATATTGCCCCAGCTCATGGATATTGCCCCCAGCTCATGGATATTCCCCAGCTCATGGATATTGCCCCAGCTCATGGATACTGCCCCAGCTCATGGATATTTCCCCAGCTCATGGATTTTCCCCAGCTCATGGATACTGCCCCAGCTCATGGATACTGTTCCAGCTCATGGATACTGCCCCCAGCTCATGGATAATGCCCCCAGCTCATGGATAATGCCCCCAGCTCATGGATATTGCCCCCAGCTCATGGATATGCCTCAGCTCATGGATACTGCCCCCCAGCCCATGGATACTGCCCCCAGCTCATGGATTGCCCCAGCTCATGGGATATGCCCCAGCTCATGGGATATGCCCCAGCTCATGGATTGCCCCAGCTCATGGATATGCCGGAGTACATGGATATGCCTCAGCTCATGGATACTGCCCCCAGCTCATGGATAATGTCCCCACCTCATGGATATTGCCCCCAGCTCATGGATATTGCCCCCAGCTCATGGATACTGCCCCCGGCTCATGGATTGCCCCAGCTCATGGGATATGCCCCAGCTCATGGATTGCCCCCAGCTCATGGATATGCCCCAGTACATGGATATGCCTCAGCTCATGGATACTGCCCCCCAGCTCATGGATTGCCCCAGCTAATGGATTGCCCCAGCTCATGGGATATGCCCCAGCTCATGGATAATGCCCCAGCTCATGGGATATGCCCCAGCTCATGGGATATGCCCCAGCTCATGGATAATGCCCCCAGCTCATGGATAATGCCCCCAGCTCATGGATATGGCCCCCCTGCTCACCTGGAGCTCTCCGCGATGATACTTACCTTCCTGGGCGACGCCGAGAAAGTCTTTGCATGTTGCGCTCGTTGGAAGGACCCCAGCCACGATCACATGGGACCACGTGATCGCGGCTGGGGTCCTTCCAATGAACGCACGCGCGGAAACTTTCTCGGCATCGCCCAGGAAGGTAAGTATGATCGCAGAGAGCTCCAGGTGCCTGTCCAAATGCTCTATCGGCATTCGGACAGGCCCTGCAGCTGCTCACCGCATTGTTTCATACTTACCTTCCCGGGCGATGCCGGGAAAGTCTTTGCGCGTGCGCTCATTGGAAGGACCCCAGCCGCGATCACGTGGTCCCATGTGATCGCGGCTAGGGTCCTTCCAATGAGCGCAACGCGCGAAGACTTTCCCGGTGTCGCCCAGGAAGGTAAGTATGAAACAATGCGGTGAGTAGCTGCAGGGCATGTCCGAACGGCGATAGAGCATTCAGACAGCCGCCCCAGCCCCTCGGATGCCGGCAAGCCGGCTCAATGCCGGCTTCCGGTATCGGAAAAAAATATCGGGGTACTGCACGAGTACCAAGTACTCCTGCAGTACCCGGTATCGGCACCGATATCGATACTAGTATCAGTATCGGTGCAACCCTATATAGAAAGATACGCATAGGGATAGACAGACAGGTATAGAAAGATACAGAGAGAGATAGACATACAGGTATAGAAAGATACGCAGATATGCAGAGGGATAGGCAGACAGGTATAGAAAGATACGCAGAGGTACAGACAGACAGGTAAAGAAAGATACGCAGAAGGACAGACAGACAGGTATAGAAAGATACGCAGAGGGACAGACAGACAGGTATAGAAAGATACGCAGAGGGATAGACAGACAGACAGGTAATGAAAGACAAACAGAGGGACAGACAGGTATTGAAAGATACACAGAGGGATAGACAGACAGGTATAGAAACATACACAGAGGATAGACAGGTATAGAAAGATACGCAGAGGATAGACAGACAGACAGGTAATGAAAGACAAACAGAGGGACAGACAGGTATTGAAAGATACACAGAGGGATAGACAGACAGGTATAGAAACATACACAGAGGGATAGACAGGTATAGAAAGATACGCAGAGGGATAGACAGACAGGTATAGAAAAATACCCAGAGTGATAGACAGACAGGTATAGAAAAATACCCAGAGTGATAGACAGGTATATAAAGATACGCAGAGGAATAGACAGGTATAGAAAGATACACAGAGGGATAGACCAACAGGTATAGAAACAGGCCCATCTTTAATATTGATTGGACCCATGGCAAACATTTTCTTGCCCCCCAAAAGCCCACCCACTGCTTAATTTTGCTCTCCACCCCAACATCTCAAAAACGCAAATACATCATGGACTAGTCTCAAAAAGCTTTAATAATGTAAACATAAAGGACTGGCTCACAAACAAGTCCTTAGATTAATGTGTAACAGTACATACATGCCGATTATAGCCTCTTCTAGGCTCTTTCTCATCATATATTTCTATTAACAGTTATATTGTTCTTGGGAGAAAAGGCATGTTAATAACTTAATAGAAATATATGTACCCAGCACAGACCCCCCAGAAATATATGTATCCAGCACAGGCCCCCAGAATTATATGTACCCAGCACAGACCCCCCGGAAATATATGTCTGCAGCACAGACCCCCAGAATTATATGTACCCAGCACAGACCCCCTCAGAAATATATGTATCCAGCACAGGCCCCCAGAATTCTATGTACCCAGCCCAGACCCCCCAAAATATATGTTTCCAGTCGCGCCTATTCCCCACTGGGGTGGCTGCAACCACCAGATCTATCCAGCCCAGCAACATGTATAAAACATAACAAGAAAAAAAAGCGTGCCAGTCTTCCTAGATAGACGGACAGTGGGATGGATAAACAGACAGACAGTGGAATGGATGGACAGAAACAGTGGGGGCTTGTGCCAGCCAGGGTGGGGTTTCTCCTTTGCACAGCGCTGATCTCTCCCCACATCTCTATCATCTCCCATAATCTCCCACAAAGCCAATTAGTTAGGGTCAAAAGAATTGTGAGTGTGAGGTGTGTGATCGCAGATTAGGGGAGATGATAGAGAGATTCAGAGAAAGAGGGTACCCTAAAAAACTTCTCCAAAGAGAATTAACCCACATAAGAAGCACGCCACAGTTGGATACTCGGAAAAAGAAACAAAACAGGTTAGCATTTGAATCTAAATTCGGGACACACTCAAAGGCCTTGAAACAATTTCTTTGCAAAAACTGGCATATATTAAGAGACACGTATCCTATGGTGCCTGAGTTCCGTTTGCCACCACTAATGTCCTACAAAAAGGGCGATCTCTGAGAGAGACGTTGGTGCAGGCTGAATTCAGGGACACCAAAGTAAGTACACAATTTTTTGGTAGACCCAAAAAGGGCACTTTGCCTTGTTTGAATTGATCCTGCTGTAACCCCATTATCAAGGGTGATTCCTTTGTGCACCCACATTCGGGTTGTAAATTCAAAATTAAACAATATTTTATGTGCAATTCCAACTATGTTATTTATCTGATCAAGTGCCCTTGTGGTTGGGTGTATGTGGGAGAAACCAAACAGAAAATTAAAAATAGGATTACGAAACATAAATCTGAAGTACGTATCAGTCGAACTGAATTACCCATTCCCAGGCAACCACTTCATTTTAGCAGGTCATGAAATCTCCCAATAGAGGTTTCAAGTTATTGATGCAGTTGATAAATCTGTCAGGGGTGGTGATAAGGAACAAACAATAAAGTCGTTTTGGATACACCGACATAATACCGTTGAACCTTTTGGATTAAACAGGGATTTTGACTTGTTTCTCTTCTTGTAAACTCTGCTGGATAAAATATTTCTTTAGTCAATCACCAATTATTGTGTTTACATTCCCGTCTTTAAAATTATAATATCGGTAATACTTGCATTTTTTATGCCAATAGTTTTATTGGTTTAGTTGTTAGATACTCTCTGGACTTTTCTATCATAGGCAATTTGTGTACACCAAGGTAAATCTCTGAATAATAAATATTAAGTAATGAAGAACATATTGTGAATAGAGTTTAATATAATACTTTTGGTTTCCATTTTTTTTAATGGTTTTCTTTATATTTTCTGCTCTATTTATATAACACCGACACACATTTCTATGCTCCGTCTAAAACAGGTGATTGAATGAGAGATGTAGGAGTTCACTAACGATGTTTTAATTGTATCACAGGTTCTTTATCAATGAGCAATTGTGCCACTGATTAGACTTCTGTTTTCTCTACATGTGTTTTGTGCACTATGTATTTAGACTTGACAAAAACCATTGTGTTGAAAACGTTGTCCTTTGCAGCTCAGTGTGGATTAAAATCCTTATCAATTTTACCACTACAAGGAGTCGGTAATTATTTATTTTTGTGTACAGATTAGCAGGTTTGTCCTCCCACTCAGAGGAGCCGGTGCCCTGCGGTTTTTCTGAAGCCACACTGCAGCCCAGCAGGTGTTGTGGGTTCACTGTTACATTGCTACAAGGGGAAAAATTGTCATGGAACAACTCAACAACTGAGATATCCAGCTATTTCAAGGCATCGAAAAAAAAAAAAGTGTTGCCACAATTTCACCTGGCATGGCAAATGGGATACAATACACTGGCATATGGAAATTTCCTAAATAAAACCCAGCTGCACACTGGGAAAAAAGGAACTCCTGGGGAGTGTCCGGACAGCATGTGAAACAGCCGCATGTGAGCTGAGCTCCGTCGGCCCGCCGGCTAAAGCAACCTCTTGCGACTAAACAAACCGGTGAAATCCTGGAAAAAACGGCGAGTAAGCCTAACAACTACTGGGGTACCCAGCGATGGCACCTCCGAAGGCGCAACGGTGCCTGGAAACCCCCGGAGCGGCTGAGAAAGGGAAGGCCCGAGATAACCAAGATGGCGGCGCCCATGAGGAACACTCTCACTATATCAGCGACGGGAAAGAGGAAACAGCACCACCCGGCACAATAACTGCTAATCCAGCATCAGAGGGTCAGATAAGAGCTTTGTTGGGGGAACTCAGGGACACATTGCAGGCGGATTTTAAAGCAATCGTGGCTTACTTGCACAGAGACATACACGACCTGGACGAACGCACTGATCAACTTGAAACTAAAACAGACGATCTTTGCCTTGCACATAACGAGCTAGTAGACCAGGGGTCTCAAACTCACGGCCCCCCAGATGTTTTTGCCTACAAGTCCCAGAATGATTTGTATTCAATAGATGGCCAGGGAATCATGGGAGTTGTAGTTCAGAAACATCAGGGGGGCCAGAGTGTGAGACCCCTGTAGTAGACGCTTACAAGGAACTTAAGGCCTCACAAGATCGGCTCCAGTTAAAATTGGCTGATTTGGAGGATCCCTTCCAGATGCAACAATATAAGAATTCGGGGGATCCCCGAAGAGGATAAAACGCCTGACTTACATGGCTACGCTTTAGGCCTCTTTCAATCCTTGCTACCCTCCACCCCAACCGCTGATCTGTGCTTGGATAGGATACATAGAGTTCCAAAACCTAAAAATTTAACGGCCTCAGTACCAAGAGATGTTCTAGTGAGAGTCCATTTTTACAAAATCAAGGAGGAATTGATGTCCACGGTCCGAAAACAGGGTGAACTACCAGGCCCGTACTCCTCCATAATGTTTTTTTCAGACCTTTCAGTGGCCACAATGACCAGGAGAAGAGAGTTTGGTCCTGTAACCAAAATTCTTAAAAATCACAATATGCCGTACAGATGGGGCTTCCCAACTAAGCTTCTAATTTGGAGTCAAAACGTGCTTCATGCTGTCCCTAATGTGACTGCCGGGTTTAAACTTATGAGAGAATGGGGTCTCACGGGAGAAGACAACCCGAGACAGGCCTCCCGACCAACCCCGACAAAGGTTTCACCAGAGTGGCACAGGGTCAATACAAGCAAGTGAGCCTTCCTTCTGGTAGATCACCTTCTATCATAACGCAACCAGAATTCCTATTCACAGCAACTCCCTGAGACCTGAACGACGCTGATGTTATTTCCGGGTTTAGGATCTGAAGCCGAGCGGGCCCGACAGGACCTCGGACCTGAGATGCAGACACGGTTCCCCCCACGTTTCTCCCCCTGCGAGGTCAGGGCGAGCTGGGATGTGACACCAGCTCCAGGAGATCTCTGGAATTGTACATATTTGATGCGCCTTGCACGCAATTTTTGTTGATTTTTCCTTTTTTTTTTGTTGATCCTGTTTTGGATAATTTCTTCCCGATTTTTGTATTTTTTTTTATTCCACACCGAAGCTCCAAAAGATTCAATCTACTCACCCAAATCGAAATGGTATCATTGGCACCTACTAGGATTGTTGATAAAGCTGCTTGAACTTAGATGGCTACTCATCTTTAACTCCAAGGCTACGGAGTCACTAGCTCAGCTAACTGTGCGACTAGATATACAAAGTAGTATTCACCTGCTTTGATGGGACATACACTGAAAATATTCTCCTTAAATACAAAGGGTTGAACATCCCTCACAAGAGACACTCTCTGTACACGGATATCAAAAGCTCAAACCCTGACGTGATATGTCTACAAGAGACTCACTTTAAAAGGGATGCACACCCGCAGCTCTACCTCCCTAATTATACGACACAGATCCACGCAACCTCTCCTACGAAAACTAGAGGAGTTTCGATTCTTATACACAATCGTGTGGCATACCAACTAGTTCATCAGGTGATTGACCCTAAAGGCAGATATATCATCCTAACCTGCTCTCTTAACCATGCGGTTTACACTCTTGTGAACATTTACTGTCCAAACGAGTCTCAACACTCCTTCCTCGCCAAAGTGATGCTTCAGACACAAAAGATTTGCTCGGGATGTTTGATTGTCTGCGGCGATATCAATTTGTCATTAGATTTGCCAAGTCGAGCTTCAAAAAGAATGAAGACAGCCCATTCCAGAAATGTGAACTTGCTTGCGGAATACCAGTTGTTTGACACTTGGAGGCTCCTCCATCCAGGAGAAGTGGGACATTCTTTCTATTCTGCAGCTCATAATGTGTACTCCAGGATAGACTATGCCATGGTCCGAGGGGACTCTTTATCACAAGTACGGGACTGTTACATTGGGCCAATAACGTGGTCTGACCATGCGCCGGTTACGCTGTGTTTAGCTGATGCATATGATTCATGTGGCAGAGCCCCATGGAGGCTCAATGAGTCCCTCCCGTCCCACCTAGAGGTTCGGGAAGAGATTCAGCAGGCTATCACGGATTACTTTTGAGAGAATTCTTCCTCAGAGGTTTCAGAAAGAACAGTATGGCAGGCACACAAAGCAGTCATACGGGGCGTTTTAATTAAGTGGGGGTCACGCCTGAAAAAAAACACACTGAACACCGACTCTCCCTTTTACAGCGCATAACCCTAGCAGACGAGACACACAAACAACTCTGAACTGAGGCCTCTCTGGCTGACGTGACAGACCTCCGTCAGTTAATTGACCTAGATAAATTAGACTTCACATGGGTGACTAGGCGACTTAAAGCGAAGTGCTATATTTATAGCAATAAAGCAAATAGGATGTTAGCTAATAAGTTACGGGCAAAGGTTCGTAAATCCCGCATTGCACAAATATACGACCGGGAGGGCCATCCTAAATATCAACCTAGACAAATAGCAAACTGCTTCGCAGACTACTACAACTCCCTCTATAATATAACCGGCGACACAGAATCTTATCAACCTACTGCCCAAGACATATCCCTGTTCCTTGGAAATGTACACCTTCCTCAAGTGCCTGATGACGTACGACAGACGCTAGTTAGACCTATCACTTTATCAAAACTTTCCTCGGCCATCAAGGAACTTCCAAATGGTAAGGCACCTGGGCCGGTCAGATTTTCAGCAAAATACTACAAAAGCTTCCCAGACCTCCACCCTAAAATGTTGTTATTTTTCCAAGAGATCTTTGAGTCCGGTCAACCACCTAAAGAATGGCTGGCAGCTCACATAGTCACCCTTCCTAAAACGAGCCCCCCTTCCTCCATCTGCTCCCAATATTGACCCATCTCACTCCTCAATGTAGATGCCAAACTATACGCAAAATTAATAGCAAATAGGATGGCGGAGATATTGCCAACGCTGGTGGCCGACGATCAGATTAGCTTCAACAAAGGGAGACAGGGACCGGACAACACCTTGAAGGTACTGTCAATAGTGGACCATGTGGTTCAATCATCTCAACCGACCTTGTTACTATCACTCAATGCTGAGAAAGCTTTTGATCGAGTTAATTGGGCTTTCCTACACCAGACTCTGCTTAAATTGAATTTTCCACAGCGATTGAAGGATTATACACATGCCCCACTGCGAGGGTACTAAACGCAGGGTTTGCCTCCCACTCTATTTCCATTTCAAACAGAACGAGACAGGGATGCCCCCTGTCACCCTTACTGTACGCTCTAATATTGGAGCCATTGGCCCAAACCATCCACCAATCGATGGATGTGCATGGGGTGAACATTGGCCCAACAAAGTAAATTAAATCTATTTGCGCACGACATAATGCTGACCTTGATGGATCCAGAGACCTCACTTCCCGCATTACACCAGATCCTAGAGGAATATGGTAGGGCTTCATTTCACAGATTAAATCTAACGAAAACACAGGCACTATCACACGCGGTTCCACAAGAACTTCTGAAAGCTTTGAAGAGGAAATATACTTATGATTGGAGAACCTCTTATATCAAGTATATGGGTATTAAAATAGCGTTCGCTAAAACTGCCCTATATGACTATAATTATAAATCCCTGTTGACGGTTGTGAGAGACTCATGTTATAATTGGATTAACCACGAGGTGTCCTGGGTGGGTCGTATAGCCGCAGTCAAAATGACTCTTCTCCCAAAGATCTTGTACTTGTTTAGAGCCCTTCCTTTGCTACTACCTAAGAGTTATTTCCAGACATTGCAGACCTTACTATCTAAGTTCATTTGGAGAGGAAGGAGACCGAGCGTTAAGGCAACGTTATTACATCAATCTATTGAGAATGGTGGCATGGGGGTCCCTAATATTTTTCTTTACTATAAGGCAGCAATCCTATCAGCAGTCCAGCTACTAATGACGAGCCCACAGGGACCTCAATGGTCACGCCATATCTCCAGCTACGTTCTCCCTTACACGCCGGCCACGATTCTTTGGATTCTGAAATCCATGCGCAACAAATTGCCTCCCCTCCCGCCATTAGCTGCACTACTACTCAAAATATGGGATAATAACTCCTCTAGTTTAATCCGATATCACCCGGTGGCCAAAGCAGCGCCATTTGAAATATTCAGTCATTTAATCCAAGACTATGACCCGTGGATATGGATAATGAAATCTGTAACTAGACTATATCACTTATTCAACCAGGAGGGCCTCAGTTCTTTCACCCAACTAGTGGCTCAATACAACCTCCCTCATAGTCTGTGGCTTTCATATGGCCAGATTCAATCATATCTCGCGATCTGGGCCCTAGGAGGGAAGTTCCCAGCTCCAAGTCCTATGATGTCTACATTTGAATTGCGATGTTCTCAACCTTTAGATAGGAGGAAAATTATATCTACCTGCTATGGACTCTTATTGTCCACCCTCTCTAATACACAATGGGGTTTTCAAGTCGCCTGGGAGAGAGATTTGGGTGTAGTCATTTCCAAAGATACATGGAGTGCTAGCTTCAAGGGAGATAGACGCAAATATAGATGTGCTTCTCTGTGGGAAGCCCGTAAAAAACTAATTTATAGATGGTATCTGACACCAGACAAGGAATGCCATACTACGAAAGGGACCTCCCCTATTTGTTGGCGTTGTGGTACCTCGAAGGGAACATACTTCCATATATGGTGGTCCTGCCCCTTGATGGTGGAATGGTGGCGGGAGGTAGCTAAAATGTGCTCCAAGATATTGGGGGTTGAGGTGGAACCTCTCCCTGAGTTAATGCTTCTACAGCTCTTCCCAGTCTCGTTTTCTCTCTTTCAAAAGCAGTTACTGGCACACATATTCACGATTTTGACTTTATTAATTGCCGCTAGATGGAAGTCGGTGACAATTCCGTCGACTGCGATGATCACTGATTGTCTCCGATAATTTCACCTGCTGGATGCCATGTCACGTAGAATATCTGGGACCCCCACACCCGTTAAGAATTTTTGGTCTTTATGGGACGCACACCTGATTTCTGCTTAAACTGCAAATGGGAACCAATATGGGAAAATTAAGCTGGGTGGAGGGAAGGTGGTGGTAGAATTTGAGTATTTATATCTAAAGTGATTTCAGTGTGTGAATTCCCCCCCCCCTATTTATATATTTCCCTTTTTTTTTCTTTTTCTTATTATTTCTTTAATTATTTTTCTCTTTTTTCCCTTTTCTTATTCTTTTTACTAGTTGGAAACAATTACATTTTGGCTGTCAAAACGTTTTAAAATTACTGTTTTATTACCAATTTAACAGACCATTTGAGAATGTTGTATAATTGTATAATTGATTTGAAAACTTAATAAACTTCTTAAATTAAAAAAAAAAAAAAAGGAACTCCTAGCTAGATAGACAGCTGAAGGGTCACCAAAACTACAGCTCGAGTCCATAGCTGAATTCCTTGGCTAATAAAAATACAAAAAGGAATCAGCAATGGACGACCGATTTACTGGTTTCACTTTGCAAGCAAATCCTCTCTTTGTGTTCTGACTAGCGGGATTGTCCTCCCACTCAGGTGAGCCATTGCCATTGCAGCCCAGCAAGCGTTGCCGATTCACTGCGGTACGAGGGAAACATTTTAATAGTGGGGAAAAAATGGCATGGAACAGCTGGTTAATTGAGAAACCCATCTACTTCAAGGCATATCAAACAGTGTGTAGCCACACTTTCACCTGGTGTGGCAAATGGGATACAATACACTGGCCTAGGAAATTTCCCAACCCAACAGCATGCTAGAGAAAAAAAAAAACTTTTTAAAAAGTGAATGGGCAATGTATGACCCGGTCACTGGTTTCACCCCACGAGCAAAGCCTCTCTTTGCATTCGGACCAGCGGGATTGTCCTCCCACTCAGATCAGACTTTGCCCTAGCGTTTTTTCTGAATTAATAGTGCGCATGAGTCAACAACACACAAAATATATAATTCTCCGAAATCATTCCAAAAAACGAATCGCCGAATGTTCACATGAATTGCGATTCGGTCCAGAGTGAAATGCACACGTCTAATAGCAACATTTGGCATGATTCAATTAAAAAAGCATTGCCCAAAATTCACGATGAAAAACCCTTGTATAACCATATGTACAAAAAAGATCCAAAATGATATGTCAAACAGTAAACTGCACCAAAATGATGGCAAATTAGCAAATGTAAGTTTGAATAGTCAATAACGTTACATAGGAGACATGGTAATTTGTATTTAGACATACATTTCAACATATGATTGTACTGTTTTATACTTAAATGTTTGTAATATAATATCCTTTTTATTTGCCAGAGATTTCTTAAACAATACTAGGATATCATAAGTGGGATTATAAAAAATATATCCAACATGAAATTATTCCAGTGCTGCGGAATATGCCGGCGCTTTATAAATAATGAATAAAAATAATAATATTTTATTTAATGTATTAAATAGAATATTATGATGAAGTACATGTTGCAATAATGATATGTGATTAAAGAAATAACCTGCAGTAGGAGCTTTACTGAACCTTCTCTCTTTCGAACACATCTCATGTCAGGTAATTTTAAAAAAAATAAAGAAAAATCTTAAAATATAGAGTTGAAAAATATATGCAATTCATATTAAGGTCCAACTATAAACTTTCTGCAGAATTAACTGAGATGGATTAAGGCACTTACTACTAGGGATGAGCGGTTTGGGTTTGGACGGGTCGAAGTTCGCCCCGAACTTAGCCTGTTTGGGTAGATCGCGAAGTCCGAACATTTTGCCGTGTTCGGTTCGGGTTCGGGGGAAAAAAAGAAATTTTGAAAAAAGTATAAAAAATGCTTAAAAAATACTAATAAATCTAGAAATAAAGAGACTCTTTACTGCAGAATATTATAAGCAACGGTTTATTAGATATTGAATTAAAAACTAATGTCTAGGTGCAACGATTTTCACCTTTAAATGACTTTTTTTCAAACATAACAACAACAGATGTTTTTGTCTGGTCTAATCAATTTGATACATTTTATGTAGAATGAAGGTGTGGTGTCTGCTTCTGTTCTGAGTGAGTAATTTCCCTCCTAAAATGTCCTAATATGCCGCATTTAACTGCTGTGTGAAAAAATACAAAATTTCCTCATTGCCTGATTTTAACATCTAAAGCAATGTTATTTTTCACTTTGAGATTAAACATTCACAGGGTTATTCAGAGAGCGGTGAAAAGCAGGAGAATAACTGGAGAAGTGAAAAATCTAGGTCAAAATAGCCAAACCAGAAAAATTCTCCCATTTATCTCACTTTCCAAATCGGCTATTTGGTCTAGATTGTTCTCTTCTCCTGCCAGTTCTCCTGGCTTTCATCTCTCTCAGGGTTGTTCAGAGAAAGGTGAAAACCAGGAGAATGGCCGGAAAAGAGAACAATCTGGACCAAATAGCCCATTTTGGAAAGTGAGAAAAGGCTAGGGTCAGACTAACGCATTTTTCACAGCGACAGTCAAAAGTGCGTCCGAACGCATTGAGGTGTTTTTTCACGGAAAGCGCTGAAACGGTCATACGATGCGCATTTTTGTGCGTGATTTTTTACGGATCCAAACCAGGAAACTTTGGGTGTCTGGACGTTATGTTGGCCGGACATGAGCAGGGTCTGACGTCTCCAAATCACGCACACATGCCGCTAGTGGACGCAGCGCACTCTGTACGTCCGTACTAGCAGTTCTGCGTTCTCAAAAAAATGCGTTTATTTTCCACTTGCATTGCGCAGCCGGACTTTCGTGCGACCGTACTTCGTATATTGGCCATCATTGCCCGTCATTTGCTGCTAGTGCGGCCGTGATTAAGTGCGCCTAAACGCAAGTTAAAAATTCGCAAGTCTGACCCTAGCCTAAATGGGAGAATTTTTCTGGTTTGGCTATTTTGACCTAGAATTTTCCAATCTCCAGTCATTCTCCTGCTCTTCACCGCTCTCTGAATAACCCTGACAGGGTTATTCAGAGAGCGGTGAAAAGCAGGAGAATAACTGGAGAAGTGAAAATTCTAGGTCAAAATAGCCAAACCAGAAAAATTCGCCCATTTATCTCACTTTCCAAATCGGCTATTTGGTCGAGAATTTTCCATTCTCCTGCTTTTCACCGCCAAAAAATCAGTAAACTTTTTCTGCGTGTCCGAAAATGTCTCCTCTTTTCATACAGACTGCCGCCCCAAGCAGTTGTTTATGGATAGATTAAAGGAAAACTGTTTACCATCATTTCAAACGTCATTTATTTGTTTTTAAGTGTTTCGATACATCCTAGAAATCCGCCACTTCACGGGCAGGTTATGGGGACCTCCAAGGCACGATATTTTAAGGAATTTTTCGTTTTTATTTTTAACCCTTATTTCATGGAAAATTCACTGTTCCTTTAAAAACTTTTTTTTAACTTTTTGTCCTTGTTTCCTGTCCCCCAGGGCACTACCCGGACCTCCATACACCTTTTATGGCAAATATCTAGCATATATGCCCTCTTGGAGGGCTCTCTAAAAACCGAATTTTCAGCCCCATTGACTTGTATGGGGTTCGAGTTCGGGTTCGGACCCGAACATTTGGAAAAATTCGGGTCCGGGCCCGAACCGAACTCAAGGGTCATTCGGCTCATCCCTACTTATTACTACTAAAAATAAAGATTTTTTTAATTTTAATTCTTGTTGGTTTTTGTTTAAATAATTTGAAAGATTCATTTGCCATGAAAGGCTAGTATAAAACCAATCTGTTTTCTGTTTCCTTAATTCTAGTTCCTGTCATAAAGTTTATTATGAGCTAGTCTCTACTAAATCTAACAGAAACTGCTCAGTACTCTTTATGCAAGACTGTTATGTTGCTTTAGGCATGGCAGACCATAGTTCTTCTGCAATCCCATTGCACACTTGGACTCCACTGTCATCTGAGTTAGCTGCTACCTATCTAACCTTTGTCTATTTTGCAGAACCCACCTCTTCCCCAATGCCTCTGACATCAGCCTACCTCAAAGCTTAGCCTAGAGCTCTTTTTTCTGTTTTCATATTCAATATTGGTTCATGAACTTATCAGTTCTTTGCTACCTGGATTTCCCTGTCAACTCCTGTTCTTTCTTACAATCCTTACTCATGTCAGTAAATGCCTTTCACACGGTTCTGCCAGGATGGCCTGCAACCCACAGGCAAATTTGTGTGTCTGAGAAATAGGGATGTGCGTTTCGTTTCATACCGGTTCGTTTTTCACACGAAATGGGCCGATTCGGTGCTTCGGATTCGTCTGATGTTCCGAACCGGATCGGCAACGAAATACACACCATCCGAAATATTTCCTGATACGAAATGAAAAATGTCGTTATTTTGTATGTACATGAAATTTATAAAATTGCAAGTCATTTTCGTTCTATTCGCGATTTCGGTTCCATTTCAGACAACGTATTTTCGTATTGTTTCGAGTCTGTTTCGGTTCCGTTGCTGATTTCGTAATTTTTTATCGTCAGTCACTTTTTTCACTTGTTCCAGTGCTTTCTTTCTGCATCAATAATATATTTATTCTAAATATTTAATTAGCTTTTCCCTAAATCCCCAGTCTAAATAAAGTTGTGCAAAGCATATTCATAAGAAAAACAGGATCTTTCATAAAAAACGATACGTTCGAAGGAACGAATCGGCAGGATTACCATATCGACCAAAATATCGGAGCATCCGAAATACCATATGTCTAAAGTCAAAACGAAAATCCGAGGATGGACCCTTTGAAACGAAGAGAACAGACGATCCGATATACCGAAATTCCCCGATTTCACGAAACAAAAATCGATACGAAACATCGAGCCGAAACAAATCGAGCCGAAACGAAAATGGGCCGAACCGATCCGAAACAAAGCTTTTGAAAAACTGAACGTGCTGAACCGAAACGAAACAAAAAAGAAAACGCGTGCACATCTCTACTGAGAAAGAGCTTGTTCCTCAGTCTCCTGCCTAATACCTCATATACTGCGGAGGGCATCAATATATCTTCTTTCTTACATGCTCTTTGATTTGAGCTCACTTTTGACTTTGCTCCATGTTGAAATTCATTCTAAAACCTATTTTTAGTATTGCAGCAGTTCCTTTAGAGCAGTGGTTCCCAACCACAGTCCTCAAGTACCCCCAACAGGTCAGGTTTTCCAGATAGCTGAAGCACAGCACAGGTGATATGATTTGCTGCTCAGTGATTGCAGGATTCAGTCTGCTTTTCTCCAAGGTGATCTTTAAAACCTGGCCTATTGTGGGTACTTGAACCACTGCTTTAGAGTTTCATGTGCAACCAAGGTATAGGATCCTCCTTCACCAACATCCATCTTCACTAAATCCAAAACCTGCTGCTGAGTCTACCTCTCTCCGTACCTTTCTCCTACAATCCATCCCTAATATTTATTTTTGACTGATCATCCTTAGTCATGAATGCAGGATTTAGTTGCACCAATTGGCCATACAGTGTAACATCCACCTCTGTGTCAAAGCACCCCAAAACCATTGGGCTATAACCTTAGTTTTCCCTTGGGAGACATAGCTATGTTACTTACTTGCAACACGGAATAATCTTCCTTTGGCATCTTTTCTACAATTTCTACAATTTCAATAATGTTTGTTATGGGGCACCTGTGCCTCTTTGAAAGTATATAAATGATGATATCACTTCAGCTTGTGCTTCAAATTATTTCTATTTTTCATATACCAAAGCAAGTTACCCTCATCTGTCTATCCATTTACCAGTTCCCCATACCCTGCCAAGTAATATGAATAATTCTGACTATGTCCTGAGCTCAATGGTAATGGCTTCTTTTATTAAGCCAATCTGATCCACAAATAAAACTTTGTCGGGCACAATGCAGCACATGCAGAGATCCGGTCCACGGCACTGTCCCCTCTGTGCCAGAGGGGCATAAAAACCGTGACATGGTTAAGCACCAGGAAATGAATCATAGATCACTAGGGATGCCGACCATTTTGCAGACCATTCTTTTTCTCCAACAGTTGCATATGCCATTACCTGCTGGAGACATAGAGCTTTAAGGTCCCCATTGGTTCTGGCACTCTGACAGACACTATTTGGGGAGCAGAAATATCTCATGTTCCTGCTTCTACAGTGCGCCTGAGTGACAGATGAATGAGGAGAGTGAGAGCACTCAACAGCAATAGTAGTAACTGTTCATCGAATCACAGGTGGTCAGGTGGGTGTATGGTATCAGCATGTGTGTCAGTGTAACAGCCAGCATGTCTGTGTGTTAGCGTGTTTGTTAGTGTGTTAGCATGTGTTTTCGTCAGGGCTCGAGTCGAGCGGGAACGCGCGGGAACGGCGTTCCCGCACTTCTCCCACAGCGGGAACGCTGCGTTCCCGCTGTGGCCCGAGCCCGAACGCCGCTGCCGCGTGCATCCTGTTAGAACTCCCGCTGACCGGAAGTGGAGCCGCTCGGCTTCACTTCCTGTCAGCGGCGTTGAAGCAGGAAGCACGCGGCCGCCTGCAATGTGCGGCGGCGGCAGCGGCAGCAGCCACAGAAGAAGCAGAGGTGATCTGGGGACAATATCCATGAGACCTGGGGGGCAATATCCATGAGACCTGGGGGCAATATGCATGAGACCTGGGGCAATTTCCATGACACCTGGGGGCAATTTCCATGACACCTGGGGGCAATATGCATGAGACCTGGAGGGCAATTTCCATGAGACCTGAGGGCACAATCAATGAGACCTGGGGGCAATTTCCATGAGACCTGGGGGCAATATGCATGAGACCTGGGGGCAATATCCATGAGACCTGGGGGGCAATATCCATGAGACCTGGGGGGCAATATGCATGAGACCTGGGGGCAATATCCATGAGACCTGGGGGGCAATATGCATGAGACCTGGGGGCAATTTCCATGAGACTGGGGGCAATATCCATGAGACCTGGGGGCAATATCCATGAGACCTGGGGGCAATTCCATGAGACCTGGGGGCACAATCAATGAGACCTGGGGGCAATTTCCATGACATCTGGGGGCAATATCCATGAGACCTGGGGGGCAATTTCCATGAGACCTGGGGGAAATATCCATGAGACTGGGGGGCAATATCCATGAGACTGGGGGGCAATATCCATGAGACCTGGGGGGCAATATCCATGAGACCTGGGGGGCAATATGCATGAGACCTGGGGCAATTTCCATGAGACCTGGGGGCACAATCAATGAGACCTGGGGCAATAGCCATGAGACCTGGGGGGCAATAGTCCTGAGACCTGGGGGCAATAGCCATGAGAGCTGGGGGCAATATCCATGAGACCTGGGGGGCAATATCCATGAGACCTGGAGGGCATTATCCATGAGACCTGGGGGGCCTTATCCATGAGACCTGGGGGTGGGCAATATCCATGAGACCTGGGGGGGCAATATCCATGAGAGCGGGGGGCATTATCCATGAGACCTGGGGCATTATCCATGAGAGCTGGGGGGCATTATCCATGATAGCGGGGGGGGCATTATCCATGAGACCTGGGGGCATTATCCATGAGAGCTGGGGGGGCATTATCCATACGAGCTGGGGGGCAATATATACCCATATGAGCTGGGGCAATTATATCCATGTGAACTGGGGAAAATATATCCATATAACCAGTGCTGTGCATATTATTCTGGGGGCTCAGTGCTGTGCAGATTATTCTGGGGGCTCAGTGCTGTGCATATTATTCTGGGGGCTCAGTGCTGTGTATATTATCCTGGGGGCTCAGTGCTGTGTATGTTATTCTGTGGATTCAGCGCTGTGTATATAATTCTGGGGGGGGGGTCTGTGCCTGGAGATATATATATATATATAAATGCGTTAGTCCAGTTGCCACAATCACGAGTATACCTGTACGTAGTGATACCTTTCACTGATCAGTATAGTTTCCAGTTTACACTCTTGAAAGCTTGTCTTTTAAATGTGATGCTAACCCAATAAAAATGGTATCACCACGTACTGCTATACTCATAATATATATATATTTTCTTCAGGTAATAGGGGTTGTGGAATTCGTGAGTGAGTTCCCTCACTTTTTTCCCAGGACTTGACCCCTGGTTTTAGTATGTGTGTCAGTGTTGGCATATCTCAGTGAAACAAAAATATCAGACAACACTCACAGATTAGGGTTGGATTAATTACTCAATATTACACATAAAATGCATAAATGGAAGAATTTACCTTTTTAGGAATCACACTAGGGATAACTAAAACTTGTAGCAATGTTCAACATATATAGAAAAATCTGAAACTAGAGCGAAGGAAAAGTGAGAGCAGGGGAAAGCCATCACTGTGGCCAAAGAAAAATACAACAGTTATTAATAGGCTCTTTTTTCTTATAATAACATCTGTGTTCAACCCTGGCTCTCGTAATGTGCCCAACAAATGTATCCACTTGGTTTCTACATATTACCTCCCCTCAATGAAGTGTTTTTTTTTTCTTTTTATATCGAACCATGTCAATTTCTCAAGGTCAAATTGGAAACAAGTACCACAATGTCTTGATACATTTTGGGCCACATTACATTCTCCACGCTAAAACGGGGGCGGTAGGGAGAAAAAACTGCGCCGCAGTGTTCTCCCTACCGCCCCCGTTTTAGCGTGGAATTACAATGCAGGCGCTAAAAAAGCTGCCTGCATTGTTATCACGCGCTACGCCCCTGGATGCTCTTGGCAGCGCTGAGCGCAGCCGCGAGCATCCACTCGATGGAGTCCATAGGACTCCATTGAGTCAGACGCCGGTGGTCACATGATGTGCCGGAATCTCGCCTCGCGAGATCCAGCCGGTCGGCGTAGTGATACGCAGGGGGAGACTGAGGAACTTTTTCCCCCAGTCTCTCGCTGCTCCCGCCGGACGGACGAGGTGTGCAGAGACGCGGTCCTCGCCGCGGGGTAGGAGGGGAGTTTACAAAAAACAAATAAAAAATTTTTTTTGCCTGGTGTTAACGGATTCTGCAGAAGTGGTATCCGTTAACACCAAGTCCTGGCTGTGGCTAACTTTCTGTTAACTGTGGCCAGATGTTAATCAGCGCTAGTAGATTGTAATACTAACACTGATTAACACTTTGCGCTCCCCATGTTAAGTATAGGGAACGCAAAGTACAGTAACCTCGCACTGAAAAGCGCAAGATACCAAACGCAAACGGGTTACTTAACTCGTTAGCATTTGGATTGTAATATGCGGTAGCCACCGCGGCTAACGTTAATGCTCATGCAGGTGAGCGCTAACGTTAGCAACAAGATTGTAATGTGGCCATTTGCTTTTAACTCCTTTTTTCATATGTTATACAAATTCTCATAAAAATGGTTCTTTAGCCCAAGTTTTATTTTAGCCACATATTGGGCCACATAGACACCTGGGGCACTATTCCCTAGTGTAATGTTTCTTAAACCTCTTCTCGGGACCCCCAACCAGGCCAGATTTTGCAGATCATCTTGGGGAAATTCAGACTAAATCCTGCAATCACTGAACAGCTAATTACTGTATATCACCTATACTGGGCTTCAGTTTGAGAAACACTGCCCTAGTGAATGCTAACATTAGCGTTCGGATCTGTAAGTATTACCGCCAGGATAAGTGACTTTAACAGGTGCCCCCATATTACCTTCCTGCTAAACCCCTAAGAAATGACTTAGCACATTGGTTTTTGCACTTTCTTCCACGATTTTACTGTACTTTGCTCATCCTATGCTTAAAACGGGGAGTGTAATCTATAATTAGCGTTTTAATAAGTAAGGTATTAAGTGCTAGCGCTAATTACCGTGAGACGTGCAAGCCAAAATTTTAGCTACAACATTAAGGCTAGTGTCAAACAAGGGTCTTTGGAGAGCGGAAGGAACGTCCGTGAGAGTGGACGTTCCTTCCACTCGACGCCCATCTGGCCACCTCGCTGAGTGCACTCAGTGCGCTCAGCGCTGCAAAGTGCGATCCTCCTATGGAGAATCGCGCTTTGCAGCTCCGTCAACGCGTGTCCTAGCGCTTTGCCGGAGAAGCTTGGATAACGGATGCTTGTTGTGCGCGCATTTCGTGCAGGCGCAGAAGTGTGTGACCGGCCCCATTGCAGCGTCACAACGCTGTGACAGATGCCGGTAAGCACGTCAGTACGGCCGCACATAGAGCGCTCGTTTGACGCCAGCCATAGCTGGAGCTAAATGATTCTGCATTTGCAATGGTTTTTAGCATCCCCCTAAACCCCCCCAATAATCCAATACTCACCTCTCATCCCGCAGCAAGAATGGTGGCCCGAGCCGCCACTTCTTGTCACCAGGATCACCAGGATCAGGATCACCAGGATCCCTCCGCGATCACTCCATGGTGCTGCACGATCTTGTGAGAACGAGATCACTCAGAGCTCGTGGCATGGAAGAGCAACTTTCCATGGAGTTCAAGGTAGGTGATACTGCAGTGTCACGGAAGCAATAACACAAGTATCCCAGTGGTTAGCTCTGTGTTCCGGAGTGAGGGGCTCAGCTACCACCTGCCCTGGAATATCACGCTAAAATGGGGACACTATGGGGAAACCTGCAGGCACAGGTTTTCCCCATTAGCATCCCCATTTTAGTGCGAAGAACAGAATAGGGCCCATTATGTCATATACAGTCAGGTCCAGAAATATTGGGACCTCGACACAATTCTAACATCTTTGGCTCTATACACCACCACAATGGAGTTGGAATGAAACAAACACAATGTGCTTTAACTGCAGACTGTCAGCTTTAATTTGAGGGTATGTACATCCAACTCAGGTGAACGGAGTAGGACTTACAGCAGTTTGCAGATGTGCCTCCCACTTCTTAAGGGACCAAAGGTAATGGGACAGAATAATAATCATACATCAAAATTTCCCTTCTTAATACTTGGTTGCAAATCCTTTGCAGTCAATCACAGCCTGAAGTCTGGAACGCATAGACATCACCAGGCACTGGGTTTCATCCCTGGTGATGCTCTGCCAGGCCTCTACTGCAAATGTCTTCAGTTCCTGCTTGTTCTTGGGGCATTTTCCCTTCAGTTTTGTCTTCAGCAAGTGAAAAGCATGCTCAAGGTGAAGCCACGTTTTATTATACGACCCAGACATATTAGATATCGTTCTTTCCGGCAGACTCTGCAGATTCATAATATATCATTTTTATATGTATACGTCATGTCCTGGCTGTATATTATGACAAAAAATGCAATAAAAATTGAATTTTTAATCATCTACAGTGTGTAAAGTGTTTTTTTTCACATTTTAGCACATGAGCGTTTGCGGTTATGGTTTCTATGGGGTGCGCTTGTACAAAAATTAGAAATGGGGACTCGTTACATTTTGTGGGGGGAATTACGTGATTTATAGCAAACGCACCCCATAGAAAAAAATCATTAGTGCAGCATCATTGTTCACATTATAATTGAAATGTGAACAATATTGCTGCATTAATAAAAATAACACACAAAAAAAATACAGTTTTTTTTTTTACTTTATACCTGGTCATGTTGGGTATCATTCGAAAGGCCATGCTCAGGCCTTTTGATTGACACCCTCCATGACCCCCTAGCTGCCTGGAGATATCGGACTTCAAATGAACCCCCTATCTCCACCAAGGGATTCCGGGCAGCTAGGGGTTCCCCGGCTATCTGACGTCATCACGCTATGCGTGAGGACGTCAGGCAGTGAGGGAGGACCCGGGGGTGGAGCCGCCATCCAAGATGGTGGCCCCCACCGGAGCTAGGCCGCACTTCAGCGCCGCAAGGTGTCGAAGTGCGACCCGGTGCCTAAGGGGTTAAAGCCAGGCACTGCTTAAAAGGGGAGACTCTCTCCTTTTAAGCGGTGCCTGGCTTTTTTTGTGGGACCTCCCGATCGGGAGGGAGAGGGATCCGAACGGATTCCCCCCTCTCCCTTCCAGGCGATCTCCCGGCATTGCCGGGGGGGGGTCGCCTGGAAATGACGTCATCGCGCATGGCGCAATGATGTCATTTCCGTCGGGAGGAGCTTGACTTCAGCGTCTGAGGACGCTGAAGTCAGAACGCCGCGGGACCCCGGACAGAGAGGTGAGTATCTCCGCCGGGGGTCCCGAAAAGCTGATGACGTGTGGGACACGTCCTCCTCAGCATACAGCGGGAGTAACTGAGCCCAAACGTCGTCAGCAGTGAAGGGGTTAAAAACTTATTTTTTTAAACTTTTTGTCCTTGTTTCCTGTCCCCCAGGGTACTACCCGGACCCGGACATTGTTTTTAAATGTATAAAACATCTATACATCCTAGAAATCCGCCACTTCACAGGTAGGTTATGGGGACTTCCTAGGCACGATATTTGAAGGAATTTTTCGTTTTTATTTTTAACCCTTATTTCATGGAAAACTCACTGTCCCTTTAAAAAGTTATTTTTTTAACTTTTTGTCCTTGTTTCCTGTCCCCCAGGGCACTACCCGGACCCCCATACACCTTTTATGGCAAATATCTAGAATATATGCCCTCTTGGAGGGCACTCTAAAAATCGAATTTTGAGTTCCATTGACTTGTATTGTGTTCGAGTTCGAATTCGAACTTCTGAAAAGTTCGAGTTCGAATGCGAACTGAACTCGGGGGTGTTCGGCTCATCCCTAGTGGTTAGACCCAAATCTATCCATTGGCCCCCACATCGAAAAACTCTCATCTAAATTTTACCCTAAACTAGGTGCCCTGTACAGAAACAAATCCTGCCTGAGCCCCGCGGTAAGAAAGCAGATTGTACAACAAATGCTTATGCAGTCTATTGAATACGGAGATGTAGTATATGCAGTTGCCCCGCAAACGCACCTCCAGAAACTTACTACATTGTATAACTCATTCTGCCGCTTTGTGCTACAATGTAACTACATGACCCACCATTGTGACATGTTAAAAGAGCTAAACTGGCCGTCGCTGGAATCCAGGCGCACCCTTCACCTTTCCAACCTGGTGTTTAAGAGCTTTTCTGGGAAGCTGCCACCCTACCTGAATAGACTGCTTCCCCCAGCAGTTCCCTCCTCCTATAACCTCTGATCCAGGAGCAGCACCTTACTTGCAATACCACAATACAAAAAGAAAGTGTCTCGATCCTCATTTTCCTACAGAGCGCCGCAGTTATGGAATAACCTCCCAGACATCATCAAATCTTCGCCCAGTCTTAGGTCACTCAAGAGCTCCCTATTAATATACCTCAATACGGAATGCACCTGTAAACATGTAACATAGTGACTATTTCCTACATATTTATTTTCTGTGTAAATCTGTATTTGTGTTTTGTTTTTTAATATCTTGCTTGTTATTAGCATTGTATTTCTGTAACGACTGTAACATTTCAATGTTCTTGAACCCAGGACATACTTGAAAACAAGAGAAATCTCAATATATCATTCCTGGAAAAATACTTTATAAATAAATAAAAAATAAATAATTCCCTGTGTTTTTGCTTGCAAGTCACTCTGTTTTCCTCATTAAATATTGGGAGACTGAAACGTATGTTATGTTTTAACCCTTTCACTGCGGAGGACGCGCTCAGCGCGTCCACCCGCAGTATTGTTCCATGCGGAGGACGCGCTGAGCGTGTCCTCCCTTTGCGGCCAGCGATCGGCCGGATTCCGGCCGATCGCTATGCCCCCGGTGCGGGCTGACATCCTCAATGTCAGCCCAGCACTCGGGGACCTCGGCGGGGCCATTAGATTTATTTATTTATTTATAAAGGATTTTACCATGAAGGATACATTGAGATTTCTCTCGTTTTCAAGTATGTCCTGGGTTCAAGAACATTGAAGTGTTACAGAAATACAAAGTAATACAATGCAAGATATTAAGAAAAACAAAACAAAAAAACAACACAAATATACAGATTAACAGAAAATAAATTTGTAGAAAAAGCAAAGTCCTGCTGGATGAGGATGATTTAGCTTCTCTCTGCTAGGGCCAGGTAGAGAGACTGAGTTTTGGGCGTGTGCTGAAAGAGAGATGTCATTGCGGCGGCGAGATGACATCTAATTCAGACGCCCCCCCTCCCGCATGTGCGGAGGAGGCGCCTGAAAGGGAGGGGGGAGGTTCTTCGGACCTCTCTCCCTCCCGATCGCGGGGTGCACAGGGTTAATCCAGGCACCGTTTGGAAGGGCAAAGCCTGCCCTTCCAAACGGTGGCTGTCATTAACCCCTGGGGAGCCGGATCACGATTCGGTGCTGAAAAGCGCCGGATCATGATCCTCTCCCGGAGCTGGCCGACATCTTGGATGTCGGCCAAGCCTCCGGGAACTCCCCCTGAGGACTGGTGTCATCGTATATAGCATGATGACGCCTGTCCTGGAGTTAACCCCTAGCTGCCAGCAATGGTGGAGATAGGGGGTTCATTGGAACCACCTATCTCCCGATCCGTGGCAGCTAGGGGTTAATGTTTGATATGGTTGGATCGGCCAGAGCATGGCCTTTCCAATGATACCAAACTTGACCATGTAAAAAAAAAATTAATTTTTTTTAAAAAAAATTATAGAAAAAAAATAAACAAGTTTTTCTTTTTTGGTTTTGTTAATGCAGCAATATTGTTCCTATTTCAATTATAATGTGAACAATGATGCTGCACTAACGATTTTTGTATGCGGTGCATTTGTTAAAAATAGCGAAATTTTCCCCAAAACAAAATGTAACGAGTCCCCATTTCTAATTTTTTTAACAAGAAAATAGAAAATATAACCGCAAACGATCGCATGTTAAAATGTGACAAAAATCACTTTGCACTTTGTAAATTATTGAAAATTCGAATTTTATTGCATTTTTTGTTAGAATATACAGACAGGACATGACGTATACATATAATAATGACATATTATGAATCTGCCGAGTCTGCCGGAAAGAACGATATATAATATGTCTGGGTCATATATTAAAATATGGCTTCAAAACGCGGTTAAACATGATGAGCGAAAGCAGGTAACAATGACCTCAGCACAGAGGTGTGAAAGCCTCAGCAGCGAAAGGGTTAAGAACAGTTGTCCATTAATTTGCTGCAGAAAATGAGTCCCCCTGTAATTGCACTGTTCTAAACATTGCAAATAAAACATGTTTGCTGATGCCTCATAGCTCAATAGACCTTTGACCTTGAGAAGGACACACAAGGACAAGCTTCCCGGGTGTGCTTAACATTGGTGAAGGTTTTACTTTTCATTTTCAAAGAAGTGAATGAGTTCAATGTAAACAAAGGCTGAGCAGTGGGACTAAAAGCAGCAGCAGGAAGTCAAGAAGAGCCCTGATGGAGAGGCAGTAATTACATACTCTGCTGGACACCAGACATCTGAGCATGGGCGTCTAAATGCATTGAAACAAAATGAGAAACTCAAAGTATGAAAAATAATTCCATTCAACAACAGATCTTCTAAAGAATCTGTGCCATACTTGGTAAATAAAATTTGTATTCTTTATCTTCAGGATGTAGCAATCTCCACCAGAGGACAAAGCCCATCCACAGGTATCCAGGTGTGAAGGCACAGGTATCCAGGTGTGAAGACCATTGTAAATGCTAAGAAATCTCTTACACAGAGCAGAGAAACCTCTGTTTTTGTATATATGCTAGAAGTATACGTTTCTAAGTATATTATTAAAAAATGCTTTGCATTGTGTGAAAACACAAGACCATGACATAAGAAAGATATTCAAGGATTTACATCTTTACTTTGCTTTCTTCTGTTTTTCTACTCATGGCTTCAGACGGTCCAAATTGATCTTTCTGTAAACTCACTATATCCGAGCCTGCAGTTGGTGTTTCTCTGGTGTTGCTGATTATCTGTTGTATGTACAGTTACAAGTTTTGTAATGTTCTTTCTTTTTCTATCAGGGTTTTTCAGAGACATCCGAAAAGTCACCGCACGTTCGGTGACCTTTCGTTCCCCACACTTCGGGGCGATTTGGTGATTTTAGTTCGCCGACACCGATGTTCAGTAAGCGCTGCAGGGCCCCCGGAAAACCCGCCGCAAACCCACCGAACACTCGCTGACCACTCACCGAACACTCACTAATAACAGCCGCAAAAACCCCACTGAACCTGCCGGAAAAACTGGACTAGCTGCCGATCATCACAGTGCAGAGCAGTCACCGGGAAAACCTGACAAGCAGACGAATGTGGTGAAAAAAAAAAAGAACGCTTGAAACGCTGTTTGCAAAAAAACTACACAACGAAAATGTCTGGAATTTACATCTAAGATCCTATGAATGATAATAAAAAGGTCTGTTATGGAAAATTGAAAAAAGGATTTAAAAAGAAAACGGGAATTTTTTTTGCTGAAAAAGTCCAGTAAAATGCCTAAAAGATCCCAAAATATCTAGAAATAAAGAGACTCTTTACAGCAAAATAAAATAATAAAAGGTTTATTAGATATTTTGTTAAACCGGGAATATTTTTAACATTGCAGCCTATGGAGTTCGCCTGAATAAACCTGTTGAATGAAACCACTGAACAGCAGAGCATTTGGCAACTTTTCCATGCTGTTTGGTGTCTCTGAATAGACGAACCATTGCTTCTCTATGGGGGATTTCACTGCCCTCGAACAGGCACCGTACGTGCATGCAATTCACCAGAATTTGGCGAACTGCCTGCTCTCTTTATTGCTGAATGGCCCCGAAATGTCCCCGTTCGCTGAAATTCAGTGTCCGGTTATATTTCGGCCACATTTCAGATCTCTCTGAATAACCCCCTATGTCACCTTATCAGTAGATCAAAATGACTGGTATGCCATACATCTGAATATTAACAGGGTTACTCAGAGAAAGGTGAAACTCTGGAGAACTTTTGGAGAAGTGAAAATTCTAGGTCAAAATAGCCAAACCAGAAAAATTATCCCATATATTTTGACGGATGTAGGAGAGAAAATAAAATAAAAAGCAAAACCATTTTGTCCGTGAAAAATGCTGGACGTATAAATGCAGTCCTTCTGACCATGTTCCATCACTCACACACAAAGCTATGCGGACGTTGCGGACGCAGCACACTTTGTGCGGCCGTTCTAGGGGTTGTACGTTCAACTCACTGTAATGTGCGCTGTGTATGAGCGTAAGTTATATTGCTGTGGAGCTCTGTGATAACGCTCATACACAAGGGCCTGAGTTGCTGCACTATGGGCCTCTGGGTCATACTTGGCCCCTGGGCCAAAAGTTGCCAGTCAGCCCCTGCAAGGAAAGTCACACTTAATACTGACTTTTGTCTGTAGAAGCTATTTTGAAAATTGTTTTCTTTTTTATGTATAAACCAGGTGGAAAGCCTGCCCAGAGGGCAGTCTATTGTTAAGTGAGGGGTTCATGTATGTTCGCTGAAATGAAAGCACAGCAACGTCAAGGAAAGACAATTTTTTTTCCTAATAGAGGGTTGTCTGTGCTTGCAGGGGGTGTGAAAAAAAACTGTGTAAGAGACCCCTTTAGATTGTAAGCTCATGGATAGATTGTAAAGTCATGGGACCCCTTAGATCGTAAACTCATAGGACCCCTTAGATCATGGGATAGATTGTAAGCTCATGGGATTGTAAACTTATGGGACCTCAGGACCCCTCGTGTATACAGGTTGTATGGGGGGGATACACAGCGCAGAGCACACGGTAGGCAGTATATACAGGGTGTATGAGGGATACACAGCACAGAGCATACGGTAGGCGGTATATGCAGGGTGTACGGGGGGATACACAGCACACGGTAGGCGGTATATACAGGGTGTATGGGGGGATACACAGCACACGGTAGGCGGTATATACAGGGTGTATGGGGGGATACAGAGCATACGGTAGGCGGTATATACAGGGTGTATGGGGGGATACACAGCACAGAGCACACGGTAGGCGGTATATACAGGGTGTATGGGGGATACACAGCACAGAGCACACGGTAGGCGGTATATACAGGGTGTATGGGGGATACACAGCACAGAGCACACGGTAGGCGGTATATACAGGGTGTATGGGGGGATACACAGCACAGAGCACACGGTAGGCGGTATATACAGGGTGTATGGGGGATACACAGCACAGAGCACACGGTAGGCGGTATATACAGGGTGTATGGGGGAATACACAGCACTGGGCACACGGTAGGCGGTATATACAGGCTGTATGGGGGATACACAGCACAGAGCACACAGTAGGCAGTATATACAGGCTGTATGGGGGGATACACAGCACAGAGCACACGGTAGGCGGTATATACAGGGTGTATGGGGGGATACACAGCACAGAGCACACGGTAGGCGGTATATACAGGCTGTATGGGGGGATACACAGCACAGAGCACACGGTAGGCGGTATATACAGGCTGTATGGGGGGATACACAGCACAGAGCACACGGTAGGCAGTATATACAGGCTGTATGGGGGGATACACAGCACACGGTAGGCGGTATATACACAGGACACACACTGGGCGGTGTATCAGGGGGTCCCAGTGACCGCACTCACGGCCCCCCCTCATACTCGGCACTCAGCGCCCGCCCCCCCGGCTCTGGTGCTCGGCTCCCTCCTCCTGGGCATCCCCTTCGCTCTCTCCACCGGAGCTGCTCTCTGTGTTGTCCGAGTGGAGCCCTCCCTGCACCACCCGCAGCCTGGCCGTGCTGGAGTCCGCCGTCCTCCACAGCTCCTCCCCGGCCAGTGCCGCCTCCCCTCCGGCCGCCAGCAGCTCCACCAGGCCGGCCAGCTGCTGCCGCACATGGCGCTCCACTTGCTTTGCCTGGATGATGTGCAGGCGGCAGCACTGCCTCCGGGCTCCCAGCTCCTGGCCAGCCATTTGCTCTGCGGGGCCCTGCGCCCTCGGGAGATGGCCGTTCCGGCAGAGCAGCAGGGGGGGTTGCGTCGGGCACCATTGAGTTCGGGCGTCTTGGCCTGGGTGACTGACGTTTTGAGTCCGGCCTGGGCTGAGGGAAAATAAGCCGGGCCCTTTGTGCATCATGCCAGGAGCGGGCCCCTACCAACCCACGGGCCCTCGAGGGCTCGCGAGTTGGTAGGGGCCCAGTCTTGGCGTGATGCACAAACGGCCTGGCTTATTTTCCCTCAGCTCCGGTAACCAGACAACGGTCACCGGAGCTATGACCGCCCACCAGCTAGTCCATCGGCGCACTGCTCTCCCTCGGGCAGTGCCTGACGGATCAGTCCGCCCTTGGCTGTGCGGCGGTTGGATGCGCGCGCACCCAACCGCCACTGGTTGCGCGCGCATGCGCAGTACAGGCTTGGTGACGGACATGCCAAGCCTTACTGTTTTATAGGATAGATATTGCTGGTGTGGCCTAAGACTTTTGCAGAGTACTGTAAGTGCAGGATCAAATAGTTTTCTAGTGTCCTTCTGCAGTGAGAAAGATCCTGTAAGAACATGTTGATGAGAGCTCATGCTAGACTTATACAATTCTTCATGGGGTCCTGTAGACACCAGGAGGGAATACCAGCAACAGCACATGGGGTCACTGCTAGTATAAATTTGTCACTCATAGCAATAAACCTGTAACTGAGCTGGTATTATGAAAATGCAAAGATGAATGTATTTGTGTCTTTGCATCTACAGTACCTATTACTGGCCAAGCTTAGATAATTGCCTAGAATTGTCTTTCAAACAAATGAATACTATTAGGGATGCACCGATACCAATACTACTATCGGTATCGGTGCAGATACCGTAATTTGTACGAGTACTTTTATATATTTGGTACTTTGTATATTTGGTCTGAGGTCTGTATATACACTATATTGCCAAATGTATTCGCTCACCCATCCAGATAATCAGAATCAGGTGTTCCAATCACTTCCATGGCCACAGGTGTATAAAATCAAGCACCTAGGCATGCAGACTGTATTTGCAAACATTTGTGAAAGAATGGGTCGCTCTCAGGAGCTCAGTGAATTCCAGCGTGGAACTGTGATAGGATTCCACCTGTGTAACAAATCCAGTCGTGAAATTTTCTCGCTCCTAAATATTCCACAGTCAACTGTCAGCTGTATTATAAGAACGTGGAAGTGTTTGGGAACGACAGCAACTCAGCTACGAAGTGGTAGGCCACGTAAACTGATGGAGCAGGGTCAGCGGATTCTGAGGCGCATAGTACGAAGAGGTCACCAACTTTCTGCAGAGTCAATCACTACAGACCTCCAAACTTCATGTGGCCTTCAGATTAGCTCAAGAACAGTGCACAGAGAGCTTTGTGGAATGGGTTTCTATGGCCGAGCAGCTGCATTCAAGCCACACATCATCAAGTGCAATGCAAAGTATCGGATGCAGTGGTGCAAAGCATGCCACCACTGGACTCTAGAGCAGTGGAGACGCGTTCTCTGGAGTGACGAATCGTGCTTCTCCATCTGGCAAACTGATGGACGAGTCTGGGTTTGGTGGTTGCCAGGAGAATGGTACTTGTCTGACTGTATTGTGCCAAGTGTAAAAAGAACTAAACTGGCCGTCGCTGGAATCTAGACGCACCCTTCACCTTTCCAACCTGGTGTTTAAGAGCTTCTCTGGGAAGCTGCCACCCTACCTGAATAGTCTGCTTCCCCTAGCAGTTCCCTCATCCTATAACCTCCGATCCAGGACCAGCACCTTATTTGCAATACCACAATACAAAAAGAAAGTGTCTCGATCCTCATTTTCCTACAGAGCACCGCATTTATGGAATAACTTTCCAGACACCATCAAATCTTCCCCCAGTCTTAAGTCACTCAAGAGGTCCTTACTTGCATACCTCGGTACAGAATGCACCTGTAAACATGTAACATAGTAACTATATTACTTACATATTTATTTTATGTGTTAATCTGTATATTTGTGTTTTGTTTTTAATATCTTGCATTTATTACTTTGTATTTCTGTAACAACTGTAAAATTTCAATGCTCTTGAACCCAGGACATACTTGAAAACGAGAGACATCTCAATGTATCCTTCCTGGTAAAATCCTTTATAAATAAATAAATAAATAAAGTGTAAAGTTTGGTGGAGGGGGATTATGGTGTGGGGTTGTTTTTCAGGAGCTGGGCTTGGCCCCTTAGTTCCAGTGAAAGGAACTCTAAATGCTTGAGCATACCAAGACATTTTGGACAATTCCATGCTCCCAACTTTGTGGGAACAGTCTAGAGCTGGCCCCTTCCTCTTCCAACATGACTGTGAACCAGTGCACAAAGCAAGGTCCATAAAGACATGGATGACAGAGTCTGGTGTGGATGAACTTGACTGGCCTGCACAGAGTCCTCCTGACCTCAACCCAATAGAACACCTTTGGGATGAATTAGAGTGGAGATTGAGATCCAGGCCTTCTCATCCAACATCAGTGTGTGACCTCACAAATACGCTTCTGGAAGAATGGTCAAAAATTCCCATAAACACACTCCGAAACCTTGTGGACAGCCTTCCCAGAAGAGTTGAAGCTATTATAGCTGCAAAGGGTGGACCGACGTCATATTGAACCCTATGGATTAGGAATGGGATGTCACTTAAATTCATATGTGAGTCAAGGCAGGTGAGCGAATACTTAAGGCAATATAGTGTATGTATCGGAGTCGGCATGGTCTGGTCTGAGGTCTGTATATATGTTTCTGAGTGAGTATGTCTGGTCTGAGGTCTGCAAGTATACATATATCTGCATGGGTATGTGCAAAAGGTGCTATGGCGATCACACTGGAGAAGCGTAGTTAGGATCATAATGGACAGATTTGTCTGATACAAGGTTACAGAGCAATAAGTATTAGAAGACCTGATCTCCCAAGCCAGGGAGTAAATGAACAAGCCTGAGTAGCTCAATTGGTTTCGAGACCAAAAGACCACTTAGTGCAAACACATAAACTCTATTCACAAATAGACATATCCTGGAGACATGAGCATGGCTAGGGATCAGATAAGCATTGGCATTTTCACATTTGTTTTCAAGCAAAGGTTTGTCTCGGTAGATGAATTGTGCAGACTGCAGGGCAGTCACAACCTCGGTAAACTTGGCGTTTAAGCTGAAACCAAACAGTGCAGATAACAGACCGCTGTAACAATCATATGATCTCAAGGCTTGGTAGATATATACACAATAGGATGCCTTGTGATTAGGACTCAGACCGGATTGGGAAGCCACCAGAGACCATGAGCGAGAGGAGGCGGGCAGACCTCCAAATCGTACACACAATCGTTTTTTTGTTTTTGTAATAGGATGCCACAGTCTACTGTGTCAAAGGCGCTACTCTCCCAGTCTTCCAGGAGTCTGGATATGTATCCAGTCACAAATGATTCATTGATTAGGGTTGTGACAGATACATATATCTGAGGTGTGGTGTCGGGTGTGTACAGGCTGGGTGTGTGTGGGCTGAATGGGGTGTCTGGCTATACATTTTAAAATTAACAAACTGGACAGGCTTTCAGCAAAATTCTAAATTATTTATTGGAAAGCGGTCACGTGACTTTAAATCAAAATATTGGTACTCGGTATCGGTGATTACCTGAAAAAAATATTGTTACTTGTACTCGATCCTAAAAAAGTGGTTTTGGTGCCTGCCTAAATACTATATTAGTAACTTCACAATATTTTAAAGAACATGTTTTTTTTAGAACTTATTCTTTTTACTTTATCACCATGATCATCACATCCGTTTAGAATATATGTCCTGACATCCAATGAGCTAAGGTAGATTTTGTTCTATGACCAAAAGGGAAAAGATAAGCAATAATTGATTGTTAATTTGTTTCCATTTTTATCAATGAATGAATGAAAGAATGAGTGAAACATGTTTTTCCTTTTGTATGTGACTCAAAAAAAGTAGGATTTGTATTGTTAAAAAACAGCAATACTTATCCACTCTTTATAGCCCCCATCCAGATGTATGCAGTTCATAAATATCTCGGAAGCCAAGGTTTGGGTCATTGCTCTGGGACATGTAATTCATAACAAACTGCTATGTTTTTCTTCAACACCTACATCGGTCTACTGAGTGAGAATATTTTGTCAAGAAGTAACATTTTTGCACCACCGAAAGGTGTCATATAAACATTCCTTATCAAGCAACATCTCAATGATACACTAGTATATATGTAAATTTTATCACTATACCTGTCCCAAATGGTTATTTGCTAGGTATAGTCACATGTGTGCTACCTAGCTACTCAAGAGCATGGCTGGGGTGTATGCCATAACAGAAGGGTTCAGAGCTCTTGTGTTGAATCCCCTAGTATTGAGGCTACCCCTGGATTATCAGGTCATTCAATTAATGGGGTGCTGGGCCATTCAGACAAATCCAGTTGTGTCTTTACTGGTCACTAGAACAACAAGGTATTGGTTGTATGATCTCCCTAGTTGGCCAACATCTACCTGGCATCTATCTATATAGAAACAGAGGCCCCTATTACACTCTTCGCGCAAATGCGCTCGCGCAGTGCAATTTTTTTTGCGCATGAAAAAAAATGTTGGCACGCGCAAATTAATGCGGTATTACGATCCGAGCGCATTTTTTCAGCCTTCATGTTTTTTCAAGCGCAAATCCGACGCGCAAAACCGGGCGCAAATGACCATTGTGCGCAGGAATCGGTGGGCAGACTGTTATTTCACGGGATTCAGACAATCAGAATTAAGAACCACCATTTGCTAGGTTTCGGTTGTTGCGCCTGTCAAAGTCAATCTACGTATATGTGCTGCAACAAAAAAAAATTAAACAATTTACTAATTTTATTGTTTGGGTATGTGTAGAATGTGTAACTGTACTGTGCTGTATTTTTTTTTTGTGCAGGTTCATTTCGTTTCGGCCAGAACGTTCAGATTGTACGTTAACACCAGGTATTCAAAGATGTTAAAATGATGCGCGCAAACGTCGTGCGTTACATTTTGCGCTAAGATTGTAATACCATGCGCGCATACGCGTACTAATGCATTGGCGCTCACAATGTTAAGTATAGGATGCGCAGGAACTTGCGCTCGCGCTGGGTTCGTGCAGGGTCACTTGCATTGGACGTTAACGCACATCGTTTGGGCGAACGTCGTAATAGGACATTATGCGCTAATGGTTTTTTCCTCGCGCAAATGCGCTGCGCAAAGAGTGTAATAGGGGCCAGAGTGTTTAAAGATTTATACTGAGATTGTTTATTACTCTGTTCTCTGCCTTGTACATCAATGTATGGTCACCTATAATAGGGTATGTCGATTATATGTGTTAAGTTGTGGTATGAGCTTGTTTAAATCTACAACAGTATTACCAATTTTTACTACCTATAGATTGACCTGTATCTGCATATAAACAATAGAGATTGAGTTACTATAGGCCATGAGTACAGGAGATTGTCTCTCTGATCATTTATTGCACCCTTTATGTTGTCTTGTGCATTGCTGTAATCTATTGGTACACTTCATATTTATGGTACTTGTATGGTGACTAGGGATGAGCCGAACACTCCCCGAGTTCGGTTCGGAGCCGAACCCGAACTTTCCAAATGTTCAGATCCGAACCCAAACCCGAACTCGAACTCAATGCAAGTCAATGGGGCTGAAAATTCGTTTTTTTTGAGTGCCCTCCAAGAGGGCATATATGCTAGATATTTGCCGTAAAAGGTGTATGGGGGTCCGGGTAGTGCCCTGGGGGACAGGAAACAAGGACAAAAAGTAAAAAAAAAAAGTTTTTAAAGGGACAGTGAGTTTTCCATGAAATAAGGGTTAAAAATAAAAACGAAAAATTCCTTCAAATATCGTGCCTAGGAGGTCCCCATAACCTGCCCGTGAAGTGGCGGATTTCTAGGATGTATAGAAACACTTAAAAACAAAAAAATGACGTTTCATATGACGGTAAATGCTTTTCCTTTAATCTATCCATAAACAACTGCTTGGGGCGGCAGTCTGTATGAAAAGAGGAGACATTTTCGGATACGCAGAAAAATTTTACTGATTTTTTGGCGGTGAAAAGCAGGAGAATGACTGGAGAATGGAAAATTCTAGACCAAATAGCCGATTTGGAAAGTGAGTTAAATGGGAGAATTTTTCTGGTTTGGCTATTTTGACCTAGAATTTTCTCTTCAGTCATTCTCCTGAGTTTCACCTTGAAGAGCAGGAGAATGACTGGAGAATGGAAAATTCTAGGTCAAAATAACCAAACCAGAAAAATTCTCCCATTTAGGCTGGGTTCAGACTAGCAAATTTTTAACGTGCGTTTAGGCGCACTTAATCACGGCCGCACTAGCAGCAAATGACGGGCAATGACGGCCAATATACGAAGTACGGTAGCACGAAAGTCCGGCTGCGCAACGCAAGTGGAAAATGAACGCATTTTTTCAAGAACGCAGAACCGCTAGTACGAACGTACAGAGGGCGCTGCGTCCACTAGTGGCGTGTGTGCGTGATTTGGAGACGTCAGTCCCTGCTCATGTCCGGCCAACATAATGTCCAGACACCCAAAGTTTCCTGGTTTGGATCCGTAAAAAATCACGTGCAAAAATGTGCATCGTATGACCGTTTTCGCTCGTTCCGTGAAAAAATAGGGCAATGCGTACGGATGCACTTTCGGTCGCTGTGAAAAATGCGTTAGTCTGACCCTAGCCTTATCTCACTTTCCAAATCGGCTATTTAGTCCAGATTGTTCTCTTTTCCTGCCATTCTCCTACAGGGTTATCCAAAGAGATTCGAAAAGTCACTGCACGTTCGGTGACTTTTCGTTCTCTTCAATTCGGTTCCTTTTGCCGATTGCATTTCGGTGACCCTGCGGTGTATTCAGCAAGCACCACAGGGTCCCCGAATTGCAGGGAAAAGCTGCCGAAAACCTGACGAAAACTAACCGAATGCACGCTGAAAACAAGCAAAAACATCTGGATTAACCTTCGAAGAAGCCGAACAGGAGCCGAATCACACAGAGCCGAAGCAGCTGTGACGTAGAGGAGGCAGTGAATAAATTAGCAAAACCATTTGTATGAATCTGGGAAAATGAAACGCTGTTTGCAAAGAAACTACTGAGCGAAAATGTCTGAAATTTTCACAGGAGGTCCAGGGAATGATAATAAAGAGGGCTGTTACAAAAACAATAAGTAAACTGAAAAAAAAAAAAAAAAAATCGGACTTTTAAATTTTTTTTAAAAAAATCAGAAAAATGCTTAAAGTATCCTAAAAAATCTATAAATAAAGAGACTTTTTGCTGCAGAATTTTATAATGAACGGTTTATTAGATATTGAATTAAAACGGGAATATTTTTAACATTGAAGCCTATGGGATTCTCCTGAATAAATTTGCCGAATTAAACCACCGAATGACAGGGCATTAGGGGAACCTTTCACTGCTGGTTTGTGTTCTCTGAATAGCCGAAGCAGTGCTTTTTCATGGGGATTTCACTGCCCTCGAACAGGGACCGAACAGGCACCGTATGTTCAGGCAATTCGCCAGGATTTGGCGAATTGCCTGCTCTCTGGATAGCCGAATGGTCAGGAAAGGTAACCGAACGCTGATTTTCAGCGTTTGGTTACCTTTCTCAAGCAATTCGGATCTCTTTGGATAACCCTGCTTGTTTTCACCTTTCTCTGAACAACCCTGAGAGAGAGGTGAAAGCCAGGAGAACTGGCAAGAGAAGAGAACAATCTAGACCAAATAGCCGATTTGGAAAGTGAGATAAATGGGAGAATTTTTCTGGTTTGGCTATTTTGACCTAGGATTTTCTCTTCAGTCATTCTCCTGAGTTTCACCTTTCTCTGAATAACCCTGTCACGGTTATTCAGAGAGCGGTGAAGAGCAGGAGAATGACTGCAGAATGGAAAATTCTAGGTCAAAATAGCCAAACCAGAAAAATTCTCCCATTTAGGCTAGGGACAGATGAGCGCATTTTCTGCAGCCACCGTCAAAATGTACGTCGATGCGTGCGCACGCATTTTTTCACGGAATACGCTTAAGTGGTCAGACGATGCGCAATTCTGGACGTATTTCATGACGATGGGGTGAAAAGAAGTCTAGGGAAATCCGGCTGTTTGAACGTTATGTAGGCCGCACACTAGCAGCGTCTGACGTCTCCTAATCACGCACACACGCTGCTATGCGGCCGCAGCGCACTTTGTACGTCAGTAGCAGCGGTTTCACGTTCTGATAAAAATGCGTTCATTTGCTGGTTGCGTGGTGTCGGCGCACTTTCGTACGCACGTACTGCATATATTGGCCGTCATTGGCCGTTATGTGCTGCTACTGCCGCCGTGATTTAGTGCGCCTGCACGCGCGTTCCGACTGCCCCACTCTGACCCTAGCCTTAGGCTAGGGTCAGACTAGCGAATTTTTAACGTGCGTTTAGGTGCACTTAATCACGGCCGCACTAGCAGCAAATGACGGCCAATATACGAAGTACGGTCACACGAAAGCCAAGAGAACTGGCAGGAGAAGAGAACAATCTAGACCAAATAGCCGATTTGGGAAGTGAGATAAATGGGAGAATTTTTCTGGTTTGGCTATTTTGACCTCGAATATTCACTTCTCCAGTTATTCTCCTGCTTTTCACCGCTCTCTGAATAACCCTGTGAATGTTTAATCCCGAGGTGAAAAATAACATTGCTTTAGATGTTATTTTGAATTTTTTTCAAACACCAGTTAAATGCAGCATATTAGGATGTCTTAGGCTAGGGACAGATGAGCGCATTTCCTGCGGCCACCGTCAAAATGTACGTCGATGCGTGCGCACGCATTTTTTCACGGAATACGCTTAAGTGGTCAGACGACCACAGTCGCACAGTCGCAGGTACTCACCAACGCAATTCTAGGGAAATCCGGCTGTTTGAACATTATGTAGGCCGCACACTAGCAGCGTCTGACGTCTCCTAATCACGCACACACGCTGCCATGCGGCCGCAGCGCACTCTGTACGTCTGTAGCAGCGGTTTCACGTTCTGAGAAAAATGCGTTCATTTGCCGGTTGCGTGGTGTCGGCGCACTTTTGTACGCACGTACTGCGTATATTGGCCGTCATTGGCCGTTATGTGCTGCTACTGCCGCCGTGATTTAGTGCGCCTGCACGCGCGTTCCGACTGCCCCACTCTGACCCTAGCCTAAGGAGGGAAATTAATTCTCAAATCTCAATCAGAAGCAGACACCACCCCACCCCTCAGTATAGTGTACAATGTATCAAATTGATTACCAGACTAAAAACACCTGGTGTTATGCCTGTTTGTGAACAGAGGTCATTTAGAGTTGATAATCTTTCCACGTACACATTAGTTTTTAATTCAATATCTAATAAACCGTTGCTTATAATATTCTGCAGTAAAGAGTCTCTTTATTTCTAGATTTTTTAGTTTTTTTTAAGCATTTTCTATACTTTTTTCAAAATGTCTTTTTTTTTTTAACTCGAACCGAACACACCCAAAAAGTTCGAAGTTTGCGAACTTTCAAACTGCCAAAGTTCGGGCCGAACTCTGAACCCGAACAGCTTATCCCTAATGGTGACATGAAACATTCTCTAAGATTGTTGGAAAGTGAAACCTTTCAGATTTATGACTATTACTGAAATCGGCAACATTTATAGCTACATTTACCCTCTTTAAAATAAAAGAAAAAATCTGTAGTATCACTTAAATTTAATGGTATTGAATATCGTTCTTTTTGTATCTGTGTAAGGTAAACACAAGTATCTGTGTTTTTCCCATAACCAATTTTAAGCTATTATTTCTAGTTTTTGAATTTTTGCCGTTTTAGTTCTTTGCGACTTAAAAGCAAAAGTTCACAATCATCCTCTCCCGAAGTGAACTAGTTAAATTAGATACATTTAATCACACTCCGGTAATGCACGATTTAGGCTTGTGCAGCTGCTTTGACCCCTGCAACACTGCTATTGTTGGCAGTTCAAAACACTGAATATCAATAGACTTATTCTAGCACCCTTTCAACTCACTCTGTGACTGGAAAGTACACTTCTATTGCTTAGCTTTCACCTCTGGCCCCCAGCATCTTCTCGGCTACATACTTCAAAGCACGCTGTTCATGTTAAAGAAAGAAAAATACCTTCTTGAAAATAAAGAATAGCCATATCCACACAGTTCTTTAAATACTCCGCAACCTATTGTGACAGATAACAGGCTATAATCAGGCTTTAAAAGCGGAGCAGAGGCCTAAAAGTTCATCGAAATTATGTCAATACATTTGTTCTGCTTCTCTGAAATATATAGAGGGATCAAGATGGATGTAGGAAGGCTTTCTTGCTATCAGAGTGCATTGTTCAACTTTTTATGTTTTTATGTGATCACATAAATAATGTGTTAGTAAATTTCAAAGCATAAACAGAACTTTACGGGCTATATTACAATCTTCGCGCAAAAACCCTTGCGCAAAGAGTGAATTTTTGTGTGCAAACAGTTTTTTTCTCGCGATTCAGGCTAGGGTCAGACGAGCGCATTTTCTACGGACTGTGCGTCCATGCAGTACGGACGGACGTTAGTACGGAAGACGCAGTAGTGGTCACACAGTCCGTTTTTTTCACTGACGTTTATTTTTTGACGGATGTAGGAGGAAAAATAAATTAAAAAGCAAAACCATTTTGTCCGTGAAAAATGCTGGACGTATAAATGCAGTCCGTCTGACCACGTTCCATCACTCACACATAAAGCTATGCGGACGTTGCAGACGCAGCGCACTTTGTGCGGCCGTTCTAGGGGTTCTACGTTCTTGCCTAACTTGCGTCCATTTGCCGCGTCCATTGTGCGTCCGCAGTTCAGTGCGGACGTACTTCGTGTGTGGGACTCTATTGGCCTTTATGTCATGCTATCACGGACGTACTTTTGTGCGCCATCACGGACGTGAATGCTGCGGTCGTTTGACCGGAGCCTCAGCCAATCAGAATAAAGAACCACAATTATCTCACGTTAAGAAATTGCACCTGCCACAGTCGATCTGAGCATATATACTGCAGCAATACTACATGCACACACAACTTCTCCATTTTATTGGTTTGGAATGAGTAGAATGTGTAACTATACTTTGCTGTATTTTTTTTATGGGCTGGTGTATTTGGGTTCGGCCAGGTTGTTCAGATTTGCCATTAACACCAGCTTTTAGGAGTTGCTAAAATTATGCGCGCAAAGGCTATGCAGTAATTACAGCGAAATAGATTGTAATACCATCCTCGTACCAGCGCACATTTGCATTTGCGCTCACAATGTTAAGTATAGGGAGCGCGCAGTACAGTAAGCTCGCGCAGGGTTCACGCAGGTTCACCCGCATAGACGAGTGCACGGCTGACTATGTAATACGGCATTCGGCGCAAATGGTTTTACCCGTCACGTTAATGTTTTTTTGCGCTGGCGCAAACAATTGCGCAAAGATTGTAATATAGCCCTATGATGGTTTAACTATACTAAAGTACGTAGGGCAAAGCAGAACAAAAAGTACTGTATATACTTTTAAACATAAGCAGTGGCGTAGCGTGGGTTGTCAGCGCCCGGGGCCAGCCAAGAATTGTGCGCCCCCCCCAACCTGTGGACACGTTATCGATATTGCCCCAGCTCACACATGGATTTGCCCCAGCTCATGGATTTGCCCCAGCTCACACATTTGCCCCAGCACATGGATTTGCCCCAGCACATGGATATGCCCCAGCTCATGGATTTGCCCCAGCACAAGGATTTGCCCCAGCACATGGATTTGCCCCAGCTCATGGATTTGCCCCAGCACATGGATTTGCCCCCCAGCACATGGATTTGCCCCAGCACATGGATATGCCCCAGCTCATGGATTTGCCCCAGCACATGTATATGCCCCAGCTCATGGATTTGCCCCAGCACATGGATATGCCCCAGCTCATGGATTTGCCCCAGCTCATGGATTTGCCCCAGCACATGGATATGCCCCAGCTCATGGATATGCCCCAGCTCATGGATTTGCCCCAGCACATGGATTTTCCCCCCAGCACATGGATTTGCCCCAGCACATGGATATGCCCCCAGCACATGGATTTGCCCCAGCACATGGATATGCCCCAGCTCATGGATTTGCCCCAGCACATGGATATGCCCCAGCTCATGGATTTGCCCCAGCTCATGGATTTGCCCCAGCACATGGATTTGCCCCCAGCTCATGGATTTGCCCCAGCACATGGATTTGCCCCCCAGCACATGGATTTGCCCCAGTACATGGATATGCCCCAGCTCATGGATTTGCCCCAGCTCATGGATTTGCCCCAGCACATGGATTTGTCCCAGTTCATGGATTTGCCCCAGCACATGGATTTGCCCACCAGCACATGGATTTGCCCCAGCACATGGATATGCCCCAGCTCATGGATTTGCCCCAGCTCATGGATTTGCCCCAGCACATGGATTTGTCCCAGTTCATGGATTTGCCCCAGCACATGGATTTGCCCACCAGCACATGGATTTGCCCCAGCACATGGATATGCCCCAGCTCATGGATTTGCCCCAGCTCATGGATTTGCCCCAGCACATGGATATGCCCCAGCTCATGGATTTGCCCCAGCTCATGGATTTGCCCCAGCTCTCACCTGGATATTGCCCCAGCTCCCGGGCAGCGGGAGTGCCTGCCCGCCCCGGTCCTGAACAGCGTGCGAGTCCGTCCTGTTGAAGGGGAGGCGGCTGCGTGCATGCGCAGGTCACGCGGTCCGGCCAGTCAGGTGGTACAGAGACTCAGTACCACCTGATTAGACGGACCACGTGACCTGCGCCTGCAGGTCGGACTCACTGTTTAGGACCGGGCAGGCACTCCCGCTGCCCGCATCTGGGTCCCCTCAACCCGCGGGCCCATAAGAAATTATGCGCCCCTAACAAAACTGCACCCGGGGCCACGGCCCCCCTGCCCCCCCCACGCTACGCCACTGAACATAAGGATGGTATTTATTTATTTATTTATAAAGTATTTTACTAGGCAGGATACATTGAGATTTCTCTCGTTTTCAAGTATGGGGGTGCATAAAAAACTGGTGCTCATTTATTAGAATTTTTAAAAAATTTTTGTTAGTCAAATATCCAGAAACAACAGCCTTCATGCCTGTAATAATCAGAGGAGCCAGGCATGGTTCTCTTATATTTCAAGAATCATAGCATCTGACACTATTTTATGATGTTTAAAACAATAAAATACTGAAATGTTGCTAATTTGTGTTAATTGATGTTTTTCTATTAAAGTGCATATTCTATTAAAAAAGAATATCCCTTTTTTTGCACTTACAGAATTGGGCAGATGCTAATGACAGCAGCTAGCCAATTATTATTATTTTAATTTTAGTTTTTTTTTACTTCTCTTTTTTCCCTTGCCACATTCAGCTCCTTCTCGGTGACTCATGGGCTTCAGAACCAAGAAGTCCCTGAAGCTTTTCTGGCCAGTTTGCACTCCTACGTAACTTGTGTAGCATAGGAACCGCAAACTCCGCACCACTACGGAACTTGTGCAGTTTGGGTATGAACAGTGACGTACCTAGGGGGGGGCTGCACCGGGTGACACTAAAAAAAATATATATACAGTATATATATTTTTTAACTTCTGCAAAGTATTTTACCAGGAAGGATACATTGAGATTTCACTAATTTTCAAGTATGTCCTGGGTAGGCAAGGTCTAGGCTGGCACTTTCCAGGGGGCAGCAAAAAACCTCACCACTAAAGGGGTGTCACGTCTGCGGTCCCTGGGGCCCCCCCAGCACCCAGGAGCATTGTCCTCGCTGCTCGCTGGCCAGTTGCCAAATGATATACAGGCTCAGAGCAATCACGTAACTGACCCAGGGAGGGGCATGGTATGTCAACGAGGATTCACAGGGTTTAAAAGCCAGCTTGCTGCAATACACATTGCGCTGTCGTGGAGTGTATTTCCTCTAGTGCTAACGTCTCCTGGCTGATCTCTCTGAGCTATCTCTTGTGTATTTCACCTGGTTAGTCTGAGAACCGACTCCGGGTACCAGTCCATTACTTTGTCTGACCATTCTATTTCTTACTGTTTTGGCTAGTTTCAGCCTTCTACATTGTACCCTGTCCTCTGTATATCATATACCAGTGATATATGTGTTCTGTTTGGATATTCAGGTATACCTTGTCCGTTGTTGGTAAAACATTTCCCACTCATTGTTGGTAAAACATTTCCCACTCGCTGTTGGTAAAACATTTCCCACTCGTTGTTGGTAAAACATTTCCCATTTGTTTTTGGTAAAATATTTCCCACTCATTGGTAATACATTTCCCACTCGTTGTTGGTAAAACATTTCCCACTCGTTTTGTTTACTGTATCTGGTATCCTGTCCTATGCATACCTATATGTAGATTTATGTTTGTGTCCCTAAGCGGTAGTTAGTTTACCGACCACTTAAAGGATCGGAGGGGTAGACAGGGACTGTCTTAAGGCAGGGGTGGGCAAACTATGGCCCACGAGCCACATGCGGCCCGCCACCGAGTTTTTTGCAGCCCGCCACCCAGCGGCGTTCTTCTACTCCCGAGGCGAGCGGCCGCTGACATGCAGCTTGGCCGCTCGCCTGGAATGGGAACCACCTGAACAGTGCGCGATCTCGCGAGAACACGGCTGTTCAGGTGCTTCTCATCCCTGGCGAGCAGAAAAGCTGCATGTCAGCGGCCGCTCGCCTCGGAAGTAGAAGAACACCAGCGGATGCGGAGCCTGGGGCCACAGAGGAGGTGAGAGCTGGGGGAAATATATACCCATATGAGCTGGGGCAGTATATATCCATATGAGCTGGGGCAATACATACCCATGTGAGCTGGGGGCACTATATACCCATGTGAGCTGGGGCAATATATACCCATGTGAGCTGGGGGCAATATATACCCATATGAGCTGGGGGCAATATATACCCATATGAGCTGGGGGCAATATAAACCCATATGAGCTGGGGCAATATATACCCATATGAGCTGGGGGCAATATATATCCATATGAGCTGGGGCAATATATACCCATGAGCTGGGGGCAATATATATCCATATGAGCTGGGGCAATATATACCCATATGAGCTGGGGGCAAATATAACCATAATAAATTACCAGGAAAAAGTCCAAAAAGGACCAGGACAATTTGCTATATTGTCATTAATATTCTGAAGAAAAAATTCAAATTTTTGACCAATGTTAAGCAAAGAATTAAATAAAATGGTATTGTTTGGTGAGGTGTTTTCTCTTGAAAATTGAGCCCTAGCAACTGATTCTCTGCACACTCTTTCTCATTGGGGGGGGGGTGTTATTGATAATGGCTTTAACGGCCAGGAATCATAAGAATGCAATAATGTTTATATGCGGCCCCCCGATAACAATAATGTTTTCAATGTGGCCCTCCGTTGAAAATGTTTGCCCACCCCTGGTCTTAAGGGACTTGCATCATGTTTACAGAGGGATACGTGACAAGGGGTTACTCACAGAGCACCAAAATGACACCAACATTTAGGTGTACTGTTGTTCCCTGCACTTCAGGGAATCAAATTTCTCCACTCTGCAGTGAATTCACCATTCACTGCAGGGTCCCCGAAGTGCAGGGAGTCGGCTGCCGAATACCACTGCTGCAAATGAAAATATCTGAAATTTACATATAAGATCCTATGAATAATAATAAAAAGGTCTGTTACAGAAAAAAGAAAAAACGCTATTAAAAAAGGGCCACTTTTTTCCCATCACACAAAACCAGCCACCCAGTGAACACACACAACTCCCATCACACAAAACAAGCCACCCACACACACATACACACACAACTCCCATCACACAAAACCAGCTACCCATACAACGCCATCACACAAAACCAAGCAACACACAACTCCCATCACACAAAATCAGCCACCAACCCACAACCCAGCCACCACTCCTGTCACACAAACCAGCCACCCCATTTCCCACTCGTTGTTGGTAAAACATTTCCCACTTTTCCCACATGTCCCCAACACAAACCCACAACTCCCGTCAACAAAACCAGCTACATGTGTACTTTTATTCATAGCATGAGGATGGATATGTTGTGAGTTTGCAAAATCACTTAAAAATACCAATTATTCAAAAAGAATCTACACTCACCTCTTATTGCATAGCACAGAGGACGCATGATCCCCCATCGGCGGATTCATAATATATCATTATTATATGTATACGTCATGTCCTGCCAGAATGCTATAACTAAAAATATTTTTGTAAACATTAAAAAAGTGCTTGTGATTTATTTTTTTACATTTTAAAGTTGGGGGGGGGGGGGTGTGCCAAGTATAGGATCCACCCCGGGTGCTAAATGTTCTAGGTACGCCCCAGGGTGTGAAGGTTCCATAGCAGTTGCGCAGAATGATGGATCAGAGATGCGTGAACATGTGCAGATCTGATCCATTGGCTGTCTCTCTGAGATTGCTCACTATCGCAGGTGGCCTTTTTAAACAGATAAAGTGGACAGGATGAGTAGAGTGTCCTTTTAAATACATTTTAGACTTTAGCTTGTCCTAAATTGACATTGTGCCTAGGGTTGTCAGATTAGCCATGTTTCCTGGACGCATACAATTTATTCTTTTGGGCAATGCATGAAAAAAGCAACCACAAAGAATGTAGAATCCATACGCTGCATATAGGAAATAAAAAAGAAATCCCAGGTTACGATTGCGGTTACGATTGCTTATTTCTGTATATTGTAAATCCCAGGTTACCTGCCTTGATTTCCTTCCTGCAGCATATGTATTCTACATGCATGTTGCAGGCCTACACTTCTCCCTGTGCTCCCCTTTGCATGAAATAGCAATAAATGTCCAGGAAATCATGGGCAATCTGGCAACCCTAATGGTATGACTACTTGTAATTGTGTAGAGCTAAATATTTGCCACTACTTATGAACTTCAAAGATGAATATATGGCACACGCTGAAGATATAAACAACAGACTGCTAAAAGAAAAAACTACTATCTGAAAAAAATTATCTTGGCCACAATGTATTAAGTCGCATAAATTATAAAGCAATGCAATATTCCTGAAAGTGAACATGATTTGTAACTATTCTAAACATGAGCCAGAATTCCTTTTCAATCCAAAATGTCTGTGAGTTTAAAAAAGCTTTTAGAAATTTAGAAAATTGTTACAGTTATAAGAATTTATATAGCGCCAACAAATTCCTTAGCACTGTACAATGGGAGAGACAGAATAACAAATATATATATGTTACACACGCGGAACAGAGGAGGGAGGACCCTGCTTGAGAGCTCACAATCTAACAGGAGAGGGTGACCCATTAGGTGAGGGTGAATAGGGTAGGTGAAGTGGTTGGTTGCAGGAGGGCTGTATGGGAAGAGGAGGATATGACAGTGGGAAGATCATGGTGTGAGCCTTTAGGCTTCTCTAAAGTAATGCGTTTTCAGAGACTTTTTGACGTACTGGAGAGACGGGGAGAGTCTAATGTTGCAGGGGAGGGAGTTCCATAGAAAGGGGACAGCTTGGGAGAAGTCCTGAAGGCAAGAGTTGGGTGTGCGGGTACAAGGAACTGATAGCATCAGACCATTGGCAGAGTGAAGGGGACGGGATGGGATTTACCTGCTAATAAGGGAGGAGATGTCGGCAGGGGTGCGGTTATGGAGAGCTTTGTATTTGAGCACCACTATTTTGAAATTGATTCTAAAAGAGACAGGGAGCCAGTGTAGAGATTGATAGAGGGGAGAGGTGCGGAAGGTGAGGTGGATGAGTCTGGCACAGGCGTTCATTACAGACTGCAGAGGGATAATCTGTCATCTCTTAAGGCCAGAGAGAAGGAGGTTGCAGTAGTCAAGGCGGGAGATAATAAGAGCTTGGACGAGCATTTAGTAGAGTAAAATAGTAATTTTAAGAGACGACCTCGGAGGCTTCTATTTGCATTCTCTTTATTGTACACACAGCAGCAAAAAAAAACATAAAGAAAAGAACACAGCACACATCTGTCATGTGGGGATACCCCGCCCATCCTCATAACAGACCAACCCTTCCTCTAGTTCTTTACAGGCAGCGCAAAGAGCAGCTAATCCTCTTTCTTTGCCACTTCTGCACAGCCTAGATAACTATACCCTGCCTGTTCTGTTTTCTATATTGACTTTTTTTTTGCTTATTTGGTATTACTGTGTTTCCTATTTTCCCCTGGGTACTGACTTCCTCCAGGTCTAACCGCAGGGGTCAGTTTCCCTTCACTCCAGGATTCTGGTCTGAATGTAATATGGGATAATGCACTAGGGCCACTTAACCTAGCGTTAATGCTCAGAAAGCGGAGCGTTAGCGTTAAGTTCATAATAGGGCACTTGATCAGCTTTTTCATCTTTCGTTGGCTGGAGATGCTGCTGGTTAATGCTTTTTCTTGATGGATATACATTTGGATTCTGGGCTGTGTGTTGCCTGAAGAAACAGATTTGCTGGTCTTTATGTCTTTCTTTGCTGCTGTGTGTGCAATAAAGTGAGAGAATGCAAATATTCACCACTGAGTCCTTATTAAAATACAACTTTCCATCGTAGGAGTAAGAACAATTGGAAATTCTGTAATTGAGATGTTCACATTTAGATGGCAAGGGGCAGCAAACGCATTATATATAACATTGGATGGCTTTTCGGCTACTGGATTAGAGTGAGTTTGATGAAATAGTGCTATAATTAAAATCTATTATTTTTTTTTCTTACTTAGTAGTATAGCTTTGAACATCACTTGTTGAAACTCTTTTGAGGAGGATACAATATGGAAAGGTTGTGGTTTGTAATTATTTTAACAGTTAATGGAATACAACAATGTAGTGAATTATTTCAGGGCATTCAATTAAACTCTCAGGCTCTCAGCCAAGAGTTGATTAGATGTGGAACACAATATTGGAAGCTATTGTTTAAAAGTAACCTCAACTAATGTGCCAGGGTATTGAATGATTATACTTTTGTTAGAGACTTTCATCAAATGTTTAACAGGAGATAAATCTACTTTGGCTTCATGTAAAATGCATTGTGATTCCTAGTGAATCACAGTTTAATGGAATAATGTATAAAACCATATTTTATTTTAAGTGTACAAAATAATTCAAAAGGAATGGCAGAACCACAATATTCATTAATGATGGTATAAATCATGTTCTTCATTTTTGATTCATCTAAAAACTTTGATTTACTCAGTTCCTCTGAATGTGGTTGGATTGGCAAAAATTCAGACAAGCTATCTAACTTAGGGCTAGATTTAATTCGGCTCCATGGCTGAAATCAGTACATACAGGTGAAACTATAAAAATTTGAATATTGTGCAAAAGTTCATTTATTTCAGTAATGCAACTTAAAAGGTGAAACTAATATATGAGATACTCATTACATACAAAGCAAGATAGTTCAAGCCGTGATTTGTCATAATTGTGATGATTATGGCTTACAGCTCATGAAAACCCCAAATCCACAATCTCAGAAAATGTGAATATTGTGAAAAAGTGCAATATTCTAGGCTCAAAGTGTCTCACTCTAATCAGCTAATTAAGCCACAACACCTGCAAAGGGTTCCTGAGCCTTTAAATGGTCTCTCAGTCTGGTTCTGTAGGAATCACTGGCGTCACAACGTGGGGGCGGGGGGTGCAGCCCGCACCAGGTGACACCCGCCCTTAGGGTGACATCGTCACCCTAAGGGCGGGTGTCTCACTCTGCGACGCAGTGTTCGCTCCCTGCGAGCATCCGAAGCTATGGAGCTTGGGCGCTCGCCTGGGGGAAACACGTCACCAGCCGAGTTCTCGCGAGATCGCGGCTGGTCACGTGGCTCCCCCAGGCGAGCGCCCAAGCTCCATGCCATCAGACGCTCAGAGGGAGCAGCACACGAGGCGACAGGAGGTGAGCTGGGGCACTATCAATGAGAGGAGCTGGGGCAAAATCCATGAGAGGAGTTGGGGCAATATCCATGAGAGGAGCTGGGGCAGTATATCCATGAGAGGAGCTGGGGCAGTATATCCATGAGAGGAGCTGGGGCATATCCACTGGCGTCGCAACGTGGGGGCGGGGGCGCGGCCCGCACCAGGTGACACCCGCCCTTAGGGTGACATCGTCACCCTAAGGGCGGGTGTCTCACCCTGCGACGCAGTGTTCGCTCCCTGCGAGCATCCGAAGCTGTGGAGCTTGGGCACTCGCCTGGTGGAAACACGTCACCAGCCGAGTTCTCGTGAGAACGCGGCTGGTCACGTGGCTCCCCCAGGCGAGCGCCCAAGCTCCATGCCGTCAGATGCTCAGAGGGAGCAGAACACGCGGCGGCAGGAGGTGAGCTGGGGCACTATCAATGAGAGGAGCTGGGGCAAAATCCATGAGAGGAGCTGGGGCAGTATAACCATGAGAGGAGCTGGGGCAGTATATCCATGAGAGGAGCTGGGGCAGTATATCCATGAGAGGAGCTGAGGCAAAATTCATGAAATGAGCTGGGGCAAAATCCATGAGAGGAGCTGGGGCAATATCCATGAGAGGAGCTGGGTCAGTATATCTATGAGAGGAGCTGGGGCAGTACATCCATGAGAGGAGCTGGGGCAAAATCCATGAGAGGAGCTGGGGCAATATCCATGAGAGGAGCTGGGGCAGTATATTCCATGAGAGGAGCTGGGGCATATCCATGAGAGGAGCTGGGGCAATATCCATGAGAGGAGCTGGGGCATATCCATGAGAGGAGCTGGGGCAATATCCATGAGAGGAGCTGGGGCAAAATCCATGAGAGGAGCTGGGGCAGTATATCCATGAGAGGAGCTGGGGCAAAATCCATGAGAGGAGCTGGGGCAAAATCCATGAAAGGAGCTGGGGCAAAATCCATGAGAGGAGCTGGGGCAATATCCATGAGAGGAGCTGGGTCAGTATATCTATGAGAGGAGCTGGGGCAGTACATCCATGAGAGGAGCTGGGGCAAAATACATGAGAGGAGCTGGGGCAATATCCATGAGAGGAGCTGGGGCAGTATATCCATGAGAGGAGCTGGGGCATATCCATGAGAGGAGCTGGGGCAATATCCATGAGAGGAGCTGGGGCATATCCATGAGAGGAGCTGGGGCAATATCCATGAGAGGAGCTGGGGCAAAATCCATGAGAGGAGCTGGGGCAGTATATCCATGAGAGGAGCTGGGGCAAAATCCATGAGAGGAGCTGGGGCAAAATCCATGAGAGGAGCTGGGGCAAAATCCATGAGAGGAGCTGGGGCAATATCCATGAGAGGAGCTGGGGCAGTATATCCATGAGAGGAGCTGGGGCAAAATCCATGAGAGGAGTTGGGGCAAAATACATGAGAGGAGCTGGGGCAATATCAATGAGAGGAGCTGGGGCAGTATATCCACGAGAGGAGCTGGGGCAGTATATCCACGAGAGGAGCTGGGGCAGTATATCCATTAGAGGAGCTGGGGCAGTATATCCATGAGAGGAGCTGGGGCATATCCACTGGCGTCACAACGTGGGGGGCGCAGCCCGCACCAGGTGACACCCGCCCTTAGGGTGACACCATCACCCTAAGGGCGGGTGTCTCACCCTGCGACGCAGTGTTCGCTCCCTCCGAGCGTCCAAAGCTATGGAGCTTGGGCGCTCGCCTGGGGGAAACATGTCACCAGCCGAGTTCTCGCAAGATCCCGGCTGGTCACGTGGCTCCCCCAGGCGAGCGCCCAAGCTCCATGCTGTCAGACACTCAGAGGGAGCAGAACTTGCGGCGGCAGGAGGTGAGCTGGGGCACTATCAATGAGAGGAGCTGGGGCAATATCCATGAGAGGAGCTGGGGCAAAATCCATGAGAGGAGCTGGGGCAGTATATCCATGAGAGGAGCTGGGGCAAAATCCATGAGAGGAGCTGGGGCAAAATCCATGAGAGGAGCTGGGGCAATATCCATAAGAGGAGCTGGGGCAATATCCATGAGAGGAGCTGGGGCATATCCATGAGAGGAGCTGGGGCAATATCCATGAGAGGAGCTGGGGCAATATTCATGAGAGGAGCTGGGGCAATACCCATGAGAGCTACTGGGGCATATCCATGAGAGCTGTTGGGGCATATCCATGAGAGCTGCTGGGGCATATCCATGAGCTGGGGCAATATCCATGAGAGCTGCTGGGGCATATCCATGAGCTGGGGGCAATATCCATGAGAGCTGCTGGGGCATATCCATGAGAGCTGCTGGGGCATATCCATGAGAGCTCCGGCATATCCATGTGAGCTGGGGCATATCCATGTGAGCTGGGGCAGTATCCATGTGTGCTGGGGACAGTATCCATGTGTGCTGGGGGCATATCCATGAGAGCTGGGGCAATATCCATGTGTGAGCTGGTCTGGGGGCAAAATATCCATGTGTGAGCTGGTCTGGGGCCATATATCCATGTGTGAGCTGGTCTGGGGCAATATATCCATATGTGAGCTGAGGCGCAATATATCCATATGTGAGCTGGGGCAATATATATCCATGGGTGAGCAGCTGGGGGCAATATATAACTGTGAGCTGGGGCAATATATCCATATGTAAGCTGGGGCAATATATATCCATGGATGAGCTGCTGGGGGCAATATATTCAGAGCTGCTGGGGGCAATATATATCCATGTGTGCTTTCACTGACTTCAAACAGGCACCGTACTTGCTGGCAGTTGGCAAAAATTTGTGTGAGCATACGAGAGTGCTCCACAGCAAAAAACCTCACAGTAATGTGCGCTGTGTGTATGAGCATTCAGTGTTATATGGGAGTACTGATTTAGGAGTAAGAGTAGTTAAAAAAATCCGTAAAACTCGGGGGGGGGGCCGGGTGACACCATAAGTTACCACACCGGGTGACACCAACCCTAGTGACACCACTGGTAGGAATCACAATCATGGGAAAGACTGCTGACCTGAAAGTTGTGCAGAAAACCATCATTGACACCCTCCATAAGGAGGGAAAGCCTCAAAAGGTAATTGCAAAAGACGTTGGAGGTTCCCAAAGTGCTGTATCAAAGCACATTAATAGAAAGTTATGTGGAAGGGAAAAGTGTGGAAGAAAATGGTGCACAAGCAGCAGGGATGACCGCAGCCTGGAGAGGATTGTCAGGAAAAGGCCATTCAAAAGTGTTTGGGACTTTCACAAGGAGTGGACTGATGCTGGAGTCAGTGCATCAAGAGCCACCACACACAGACGGATCCTGAACATGGGCTTCAGATGTCGTATTCCTCTTGTCAAGCTTCTCCTGAACAACAAACAACGTCAGAAGCGTCTTACCTGGGCTAAAGAGAAACAGACCTGGTCTGTTGCTTAGTGGTCCAAAGTCCTCTTTTCTGATGAGAGCAACTTTTGCATCTCATTTGGAAACCAGGGACCCAGAGTATGGAGGAAGAATGGAGAGGCACACACTGCAAGATGCTTGAAGTCCAGTGTGAAGTTTCCACAGTCTGTGTTGATTTTGGGAGCCATGTCATCTGCTGGTGTTGGTCCACTGTGCTTCATTAAGTCCAGGGTCAATGCAGCCCTCTACCAGGAGATTTTGGAGCACTTCATGCTTCCTTCCGCAGACTAGCTTTATGGGGATGCTGACTTCATTTTCCAGCAGGACGTGGCACCTGCCCACACTGCCATAAGCACAGAAAACCTGGTTCAATGACCATGGGATTACTCTGCTTGATTGGCCAGCAAACTCGCCTGACCTGAACCCCATAGAGAATCTATGGGGCATTGCCAAGAGAAAGATGAGAGACATGAGACCGAACAATGCAGAAGAGCTGAAGGCCACTATTGAAGCATCCTGGTCTTCCATAACACCTCAGCAGTGCCACAGGCTGATAGCTTCCATGCCACGCTGCATTGAGGCAGTAATTGCTGCAAAAGGGGCCAAAACTAAGTACTGAGCACATCTGCATGCTTATACTTTTCAGAGGTCTGATATTGTTCTATGTACAATCCTTATTTTATTGATTGCATGTAATATTCTAATTTTCTGAGATTGTGGATTTGGGGTTTTCATGAGCTGTAAGCCATAATCATCACAATTATGACAAATCACAGCTTGAACTATCTTGCTTTGCATGTAATGAGTCTATCTCATATATTAGTTTCACCCTTTAAGTTGCATTACTGAAATAAATGAACTTTTGCACGATATTCTAATTTTTCGAGTTTTAAAAGTATTTCGGCAATTTTTCAGTCTAGACATTAAAACATGGGTTTATCTGCATCTTGATTCCCATTAAAATTCAAATATTGTCTCTCGCAGCTATAGTTTTAGAAATATTAGCTATTTTGACTCAATTCTAATTTATTGCTATGTCGATTGCAAAAAATTTTTAAATGCTGAAAGATATTGATAAATGTATTTTCAGGCTGAGAAATAGAGGGAGTAGGACTGAAATATTTTTTTAAACTTCGGATGTTTCTAATAGGCATTTTTAGAGGCATAAATTTGTATGATGCTGGCTGAAAATAGGCCTTTTCAGTTTGTTTACTGGCCAGCTTTATTCACATCCGCCGCATTTTTCAAATATTGGCTCGAACAAAAATTTTTCAATTGAATAGTCAATTTCAAAAAAAATATTGGCTGCAAGTAGTCGTTTTTTAAAAAAAACAAACAAACGTACGATCAATAGAACTAAATTGAATCCTTAATTGGTAAATTGTTATTAGATTCCTGTGCATTTGATTATGTATTTAACCAATCTCTTACTCGATAGCAGCAGTCAAGCAGTTATTCTGAAGAGTTGGTGAGGGCAAGTGGATTGATTAGGAAAGAGCTGCCAAGCAGAATTTAAAGGGTCATGAATGCTTAGCGAATGTGCTTTTAAAAACATGCTATGCCTTTTGAGTGAATCAGTAGTCTCAGCAGAAATAAAAAGCAAGTAAATATGATATTTTTCATATTTACCTGTTTTTCTTTCTTGGTGTTTTCCTCGCCCAGCTCAGGAGGCACTTTAAACTAACCAAAATGTGTGCATACTTTGGTATACATAGAAAAATGTAGTGAGCATGTGCGACTGAGTTGCTCCTCCTCCCTCCTGCACTGAGCTGAAGGGAGGGCGGGGCTGAACTTTCAACCCCAGCTACTGCAGAGACAGGGAAGGAAAGAAATCCATTCACACAGGGAGAAAAGAGAGAAGGTGACTGCAGTCCCCATTTTATCTTACTAAAGCTCCTACTGTACAGTTCAGGGGGTAGGAGTCTAGAGCAGATGGGCTACCAGTTGGACATGTTTGGGGAATATATGGATGGTGAGTTAAAATACATTTTGTTTCAGCTACAAATACATTCTCTGCTTGCCCTATAAAACCCTGGCTGCTGTTGCTGATCCAGACCTGAGACCGCGAACACACAGGACTATTCAGAGAGAGGTGAAAACCTTGAGAATGACTGGAGAATTGAATATTCTAGGTCAAAATAGTCAAACCAGAAAATTTCTCCCATTTATCTCACTTTCCAATTTGGCTATTTGGTCTAGATTGTTCATTCTCCTGGCAATTCTCAAGGTTTTCACCTCTCTCTGAATAGCCCTGATTGATGGGAGATCTAGCCTCTCGAACAGGGATCTCAGTCTCCAGCCCCCAAAAGTTTGTACAACTCCCATGATTCTCTGACCACCTATTGAATTCACAGAATTCTGAGAATTGTAGGCAATCATCATCTGCAGGGCCAGTGTTTGAGACCCTGCACTGAATCATACATAATGACAACTACTCAGCTGTGGAAATTCTAATTTCTAACGTTTCTAGCTGAGAAGTCATTGCCTCGTATTGGTAAATCTATCCCAGGGATTATAATTTATTTTAGTGTAATATGCTTCATTAAATATCACAAAAGAAAGGGTTAAGCAATGTGATTTAAAATATAATATAAAATATCCGTCACTACATCCTTTAAAAAAACTCAGCAGGATTTTGAATCTCTAGTACATTAGAAGAATGTATAGACGCATCTATTGACTTCTTAAATGTAACAGCGGGAAATTTTTAAGAAAAGTTTGAAGAAGAGACCCTAAGTCACCTTTCCATGAATAATCCCTCCTTCTACATTTTCTTAAATTGATCTCAAAATGAACACGGTTACTTGACTTTTGAAATGTTGATGATGGATTTCTTTTGACAACCTATGATACTTTGATTTTATTCTAGAGCCATCTCCTACACACAATTTCTAGCAAATAGAAATACATTTTATTCCAGACAGTATGTTCACAAATGGAGAATTCGGTGGAGGCGCTCGTGACTAGATATAAGGTGTGGATGTGTGTTGGTGCTGCCAACTAGAGGATGGCACAGGCTCTCGAAGTGGATGTGCAGATAGGATCAGGTGAAAAATATAGGGTAACTAGTGGCGCAGTAATTCAGGTTACTCCTCATGCGATATCTCAAAGGCTAGTTGCATGTACCATACAAATCATCGGTATATAATACAAAGTGCAAATGCAAATCACAGAGAGTAATTTTTTTTTTATTATTATATTGTTTTTTATTATTATATTGTTTTCACCGTTGCATTTGCACTTTATTTCCACTGTTGCATTTGCACTTTATTGTGTTGTATACACAGATTACTGTGATCACCTATACTCTCTGTGATTTGCATTTGCACTTTGTATTATATACCGATGATTTGTATGGTACATGCAACTAGCCTTTGAGATATCGCATGAGGAGTAACCTGAATTACTGCGCCACTAGTTACCCTATATTTTTCACCAGTATGTTCACAAAAACATAATTTTTTCAGTATCAGGAAAAAAATACAGAATATTCAATCATAAAGTTATATTGAGGCAGCAGTGTAATACAAACAGTTCTTCAGCATACAATAGAAACACAACTTTAAGGCTAGGGTCAGACGAACGCATTTTTCACGTTGTCCGTGAAAAAGTGCGTTCGAACGAATGGACGTATTTTTTCACGGAATACGCGATAGCGGTCATACGATGCGCAGTTTCGTCCGTGATTTCGTACGGATCATCAATAAACCCTTTTTGCGTCTGGACGTTATGTTGGCCGGACGTGTGCAGCATCTGACGTCTCCCAATCACGCAAACACGCCGCTATGCGGCCGCAGCGCACTCTGTACGTCAGTAGTAGCGGTTTGACGTTCTCGAAAAAATGCGTTCGTTTGCCACATGCGTTGCACGGACGAACTTTCGTGCGGCCGTTCATCGTATGTTCCCCGGCATTGGACGTCATTTGCTGCTAGCACGGCCGTGATTTTGTGCGGCTAAACGCACGTTAAAACTGCTTTCGTCTGACCTTAGCCTTAGAGTGCAAAAGTAGATACGAACTGTAAGCACAAAGTGCAATGAACAAGTATCACATAATCAAGCAACTGAACACATGGAGAGCAGGATATCTGAATTTGTAGTAGGTGCCAAAAGAAAAATAAACAAAGCAGAACGACAATATGTCTGGTGTAGGTCTAAAGCCATACAGGTTTATTCAGAGAGATTTGAAAAGTCACCGCACGTTCGGTGACCTTTTGTTCCCTGCACTTCAGGGCGATTCTATTTTGCCGGCCCTGCACTGTATTCAGCAAGCACCGCAGGGCCCCCCGTTGTGCAGGGAAAACTCACCGCAACCCCGCAGAACACTCGCCAAACACTCATCGAACACTCACCAAACACTCACTGAAAACCAACAGAAACCACCGCAAAAACCCTGCCGAACATGCCGGAGAAACCCGACGAGGAGCTGATCGCAACGCAGAGCAGCCGCCGGTAAAAGTCGACAGGTAGACGAACGTGGTAATAAAAAAACAGTTCGCTTGAAAGTTTCAATATTTAAAAGCTATTTGCAAACAGACTACTGAACGAAAATGCCTGGAATTTAAATATAAGATCTAATGAATGATAATAAAAAGGTCTGTTACAGAAAAAAAAAAATACGATTTTAAAAAAAAAAATAGGAAAAAAATGTAGCCAAAAAATCCAGAAAAATGCTTAAAAGATCCTAAAAAAATCTAGAAATGGGAGACTTTTTACTGCAGAATATAATAATAAGCGGTTTATTAGATATTGGATTAAAACGGGAATATTTTTAACATTGACGCCTATGGGGTTTGCCTGAATAAACCTGCCGAATAAAACCACCGAACAGCAGGGCATTTCGGCAACTTTCACTGCTGTTCGGTGTTCTCTGAATAGACGAACCATTGCTTCTCTATGGGGGATTTCACTGCCCCTTTTCACAGGCACCGTACGTGCAGGCAATTCTTTTTTTTTGAGAAAGGATTTTACCAGGAAACATACATTGAGATTTCTCTCGTTTTCAAGTATGTCCTGGGTGGCGAGTATGTACTGTTAGGTGTCTTGCCCAAAGACACTTACTCGAGAGGTGCTCTTGCTGGGATCGAACCCATGTCTCCACAGGCTCTCTCCACGCAGAGCAGTGATGTTACCTCTTCTCCACCCAGCCGGCAAAATTTGGTGAATTGCCTGCTCTCTGAATACCCGAATGGCCCCAAGTTGTCCTCGTATGCTCAATTTCAGTGTCCAGATACATTTCGGCAACATTTCGGACCTCTGTGAATAACCCCTATAGTCTTCGTAGAAGCAGTAAAAGTAAATCTGAAAGTAGTGATTGAATAAGAAAAACGAAATGGTAGAAATAGAGATGGAAGTAGATAGGGTCGAAAAAGGGGGAAGGGAAGGGCAAGTGGAGGAAATAGTAAAACAAAAAGGGGGGATGGCACATAACAGTCATAGTAGGAGAGAGGGTTGGGTAGAACATGAGTGGATGAGAGCCTTGAGCTCTAGGGACAGAGGGAAAACGAGTTTTGGGGGGGCGACAGTCACCATCCAAAGGGAAAAATTACAAATTATAAGCTCTATTGTTAAGTAATTATTTTATACAGTCAGGTCCAGAAATATTGGGACATCGACACAATTCGAACATCTTTGGCTCTATACACCACCACAATGGAGCTAGAATCAAACAAACACAATGTGCTTTAACTGCAGACTGTCAGCTTTAATTTGCCTGTTCAACTCAGGTGAATGGTGTAGGACTTACAGTAGTTTGCAGATGTGCCTCCCACTTGTTAAGGGACCAAAAGTAATGGGACAATTGGCTTCTCAGTTGTTCCATGGCCAGGTGTGTGATATTCCCTCATTACCCCAATTACAATGGCAAGCTAAAAGGCCCAGAGTTAATTTCAAGTGTGCTATTTGCATTTGGAATCTGTTTCTGTCAATTCTCAATATGAGATCCAAAGAGCTGTCACTATCAGTGAAGCAAGCCATCATTAGGCTGAAGAAACAAAACAAACCCATCAGAGAGATAGCAAGAACATTAGGCGTGGCCAAAACAACTGTTTGGAACATTCTCAAAAATAAGGAACGCACCGGTGAGCTCAGCAACACCAAAAGACCCGGGAGACCACGGAAAACAACTGTGGTGGATGACCGAAGAGTTCTTTCCCTGGTGAAGAAAACACCCTTCACAACAGTTGGCCAGAGAAAAAACACTCTCCAGGAGGTAGGTGTATATGTGTTAAAGTCAACAATCAAGAGAAGACTTCACCAAAGTGAATACAGAGGGTTCACCACAAGATGTAAACCATTGGTGAGCCTCAAAAACAGGAAGGCCAGATTTTAGTTTGCCAAACAACACCTAACAAAGCCTTCACAGTTCTGGAACAAGCGCCTATGGACAGATGAGACCAAGATCAACTTGTACCAGAGTGATGGGAAGAGAAGAGTATGGAGAAGGAAAGGAACTGCTCATGATCCTAAGCATACCACCTCATCAGTGAAGCATGGTGGTGGTAGTGTCATGCATGGGCATGTATGGCTGCCAATGGAACTGGTTCTCTTGTATTTATTGATGATGTGACTGCTGACAAAAGCAGCAGGATGAATTCTGAAGTGTTTCGGGCAATATTATCTGCTCACATTCAGCCAAATGTTGCAGAACTCATTGGACGGCGCTTCACAGTGCAGATGGACAATGACCCAAAGCATACTGCAAAAGCAACCAAAGAGTTTTTGAATTGACAGAAGTGGAATGTTATGCAATGGCCAAGTCAATCACCTGACCTGAATCCCATTGAGCATGCATTTCACTTGCTAAAGACAAAACTGAAGGGAAAATGCCCCAAGAACAAGCAGGAACTGAAGACAGTTGCAGTAGAGGCCTGGCAGAGCATCACCAGGGATGAAACCCAGCATCTGGTGATGTCTATGCGTTCTAGACTTCAGGCTGTGATTGACTGCAAAGGATTTGCAACCAAGTATTAAGAAGGGAAAGTTTGATTTATGATTATTATTCTGTCCCATTACTTTTGGTCCCTTAAAAAGTGGGAGGCACATCTCCAAACTGCTGTAAGTCCTACACCGTTCACTTGAGTTGGATGTACATACCCTCAAATTAAAGCTGACAGTCTGCAGTTAAAGCAAATTGGGTTTGTTTCATTCCAACTCCATTGTGGTGATGTATAGAGCCAAAGATGTTAGAATTGTGTCGAGGTCCCAATATTTCTGGACCAGACTGTATAAATATATGTTCACCTCTTTGAATAGAGATTCTGGTTTTACTTGCAATTGGACTATTTATTTATCCACACAATTATGAATTTTTTGTGTTTAAATTTCTAATAAATAAATTCTTGAATTAAGCACCCAAGGTGATGTTTTAGTACCTCACAACCAAATCATTAGGAACCAGTAGAGGAATTTGGATTAAGGAACCACTGGACAATGTGTCCACAAATTTACGCAATTAAACCCAAGGGTTGTATAAAAGGCTGCTAGTTGGAGTCCATTTGTAGTTCTTGAATTAGCCAAGGTTTACGGTTAACTGTAACTAGGTACACTTCTAGCAACTTTCCTGGTTTCCAGTCTACCTTGCACACAATATGCTGCATGAATTTTGGAGATGTGGTCTATTACCTGCTAATGTATGGACAGCACGCTCTGCTGTTTAAGTGAATGGTGCAAACTGGATTTGTGTGTTTGCCAGATTTTGTGCTTGCCAAGTTCTTCTGTCATAAATTAAACTCTGTAGTACCGCTTTATCTGTGATTTGTAAATATTCTTATAATCATGCCACCACGTTCTGTGAACATATGGCTTAATTTTTATCTTTTTCGTATGTTCTTTCCTCTATCTTAATGAGATACATTAACCATCCAAGCAGTAATAACAATATATCGCATTCTGATACTACTGTATGTCATGTTATCGTTTTTTCGTGGGGGTTGTCCCAGGGACGGGAAGTTATTTAGTGCTTATTTTCGGATAAAAATACTTGTGTAAAATGCTACCATTTGCACACTAGCCATAGAAATAACCCATCACTCTTAATCGCTAGCCAATCCTGGCAGTAGGACCTTCGTCTGTATTGATACAATGAGAAGTCGACTCTATAAGGGGAATAATAGAAACCTTGATCATCTGTGATTTGATACATCTATGTTTTGAACCATATCTAGGCCCTACGACTACTGGTATCTTGGCTCCCCCGCTGGTGGCCTCTTGACCGATATCGGGACACAGAAATGAGGCACACACAAATATTTCAAAACTTCGCACCCCCTCGGAGCTCACATACATCTTTTATTGAAAAAGAAAGAAAAGGGGATGGGTAGTTTTGTAAACGAGAAGTCTCGCAGAAATGCTTGTGGGTAGGATTTGGCCTTGCAGGAGGTAGTTCTTGTGCTTGCGAGGAGCAACTATGTTTGTTAGTACAGGAACATCTCAGTGGAAGGTCGTTAACTATTTATGCTTCGTAGCATATATGAAGTATAAAGAGTTTAAACCCAGTCACCTCACACAGTAGTATACCGAGGGGGAAGGGCAGGAGGGTAGCACATCAGGAAGGGAGGCAGCTGGCACTTTGTGTGCTTGTGTGCTGCCTGCACTATGTGATATCAAAAATAAAACTGCAAAAGTATATTCAATATGTATTACAAGGTGCCATGTTTGGAATCTAGGATGTCAGGCTAAACAGATAACTGAAACCCCCTAGAATCTGGTAAGATCTTACAGTTACAAGTTTTTATAAAGCACTAACAAGTTCTTTAGCGCTGTACAGTGGGAGGCAGAAAAACAAATATACATACAGACATACAGAAAAAATGGCATTGCGCCTGTACTCACCAATAGGGATGAGCTGTTCGGTTCGATCAGTTCGGAGTTCAATTCGAACTTTGGCCGTTTGCAAGTTCGCGAACGTCGAACTTTTTGGCGTGTTCGGTTCGAGTTCGGAAAAAAAATTTTTTTGAAGAAAGTATAAAAAATGCTTAAAAAATACTAAAAAATCTAGAAATAAAGAGACTCTTTACTGCAGAATATTATAAGCAACAGTTTATTAGATATTGAATTAAAAACTAATGTGTACGTGCAAAGATTCTCACCTCTAAATGGTAAACAACAGGTGTTTTTAGTCTGGTCTAATGAATTTGATACATTGTATGTATGTAGACTATACTGAGGGTGTGGTGTCTGCTTCTGAGAAGTGTTAATTTCTCTACTAAATCTTCCTCTAATATGCTGCATTTCACTGCTGTGTGCTCAGCTCATTTTTACCACTTTCGCTCATCATGTTTAAACGCGATTTGAAGCCACATTTTATTAACTAACCCAGACATATTAGATATCGTTCTTTCCGGCAGACTCCGCAGATTCATAATATATCATTTTTATATGTATACGTCATGTCCTGGCTGTATATTATGCCAAAAAATGCAAAACAATTAGAATTTTTAATCATCTGCATTGTGTAAAGTGTTTTTTTTTCACATTTTATCACATGAGCGTTTGCGGTTATGTTTTCTATGGAGTGCGCTTGTACAAAAATTAGAAATGGGGACTTGTTACATTTTGTGGGGGGAATTACGTGATTTATAGCAAACGCACCCCATTGAAAAAAAATCATTAGTGCAGCATCATTGTTCACATTATAATTGAAATGTGAACAATATTGCTGCATTAATAAAAATAACACACAAAAAAATACAGTTTTTTTTCTTTTTACTTTATACCTGGTCATGTTGGGTATCATGCTCAGGCCTTTCGATTGACACCCTCCATGACCCCCTAGCTGCCTGGAGATATCGGGGTTCAAATGAACCCCCTATCTCCACCAGGGGATTCCGGGCAGCTAGGGGTTCCCACGCTATCTGACGTCATAACGCTATGCATGAGGACGTCAGGCAGTGAGGGGGGACCCGGGGGTGGAGCCACCATCCAAGATGGCGGCCCCCACCGGAGCTAGGCCACACTTCGGCGCCGCAAGGCATCTCTATACACAGCCCCATCAGCATCTCTATACACAACCTCACAGCATCTCTATACACAACCTCACAGCATCTCTATACACAACCCCATCAGCATCTCTATACACAGCATCTCTATACACAGCCACACAGCATCTCTATACACAACCCTATCAGCATCTCTATACACAACCTCACAGCATCTCTATACGCAACCTCACAGCATCTCTATACACAACCTCACAGCATCTCTGTGAACCCTCAAATGAACCCCCTATCTCCACCAGGGGATTCCGGGCAGCTAGGGGTTCCCCGGCTATCTGACGTCATCACGCTATGCGTGAGGATGTCAGGCAGTGAGGGGGACCCAGGGGTGGAGCCGCCATCCAGAATGGTGGCCCCCACCGGAGCTAAGCCGCACTTCGGTGCCGCAAAGCACCGAAGTGCGACCCGTTGCCTAAGGAGTTAAAGCCAGGCACTGCTTAAAAGGGGAGACTCTCTCCTTTTAAGCGGTGCCTGGCTTTTTTTGTGGGACCTCCCGATCGGGAGGGAGAGGGATCCGAACGGATCCCCCCCTCCCTTCCAGGCGTTCTCCCGGCATTGCCGGGGGTCGCCTGGAAATGACGTCATCGCGCATAGCGCAATGATGTCATTTACGTCGGGAGGAGCTTGACTTCAGCGTCTGAAGACGCTGAAGTCAGAACGTCGCGGGACCCCGGACAGAGAGGTGAGTATCTCCGCCGGGGGTCCTGCAAAGCTGATGACGTGTGGGACACGTCCTCCTCAGCATACAGCGGGAGTAACTGAGCCCACACGTCGTCAGCAGTGAAGGGGTTAAAATGTCTTTTTTTAAAACTTCTTGTCCCTGTTTCCTGTCCCCCAGGGCACTACCCGGACCTGGACATTGTTTTTAAATGTTTCTATACATCCTAGAAATCTGCCACTTTACGGGCAGGTTATGGGGACCTCCTAGGCATGATATTTGAAGGAATTTTTCGGTTTTATTTTTAACCCTTATTTCATGGAAAACTCACTGTCCCTTTAAAAAAGTTTTTTTTTTACTTTTTGTTCTTGTTTCCTGTCTCCCAGGGCACTACCCGGACCCCCATACACCTTTTATGGCAAATATCTAGCATATATGCACTCTTGGAGGGCACTCTAAAAACCTGAATTTTGAGTCCCATTGACTTGTATTGCGTTCGAGTTCGAGTTCGAACTTCTGAAAAGTTTGAGTTCGAATGCGAACCAAACTCGGGGGTGTTCGGGTCATCCCTACTCACCAGAACGGCTGCAACAACCAAGATTAACAACCCAAATATACATACAGGTTCAACACAAAGTACAGTAGGTGAGATGACTCTGCTAAAGAGTTTACACTCTCAAAGGATAGGGTTGGCACAGTAGGTGAGGGTTAATAGAGATTGTGAAATAACCGCATGCATGTGGGCTGTGTCGGAACATGCAGTAGGAAATGATCAAAGGGGGATTAGGGAGTGAGCTGATAGGCTTCTCTAAAATAATGTGTTTTCAGAGACTTCTTGAAAGACTGGAGAGACGGGAAGAGTCTGATGTTGCGGGGTGAGAGTTCCAAAGAAGGGGGGCAGCTCGGGAGAAGTCTTGAAGGCGAGAGTTGGGGGTGCGGGGCTGGTGAAGCTGATAGCATCAGATCATTGGCAGAGTAAAGTGGTCAGGATGGGATGTGCCTGTCACTGCTCTGCATGGAGAGAGCCTGTGGAGTCATGGGTTCGATCCCAGCGAGCAACCTCTCCAGTAAGTGTCCTTGGCAAGACACCTAACGGTACATACTCGCCACCCAGGACATACTTGAAAACGAGAGAAATCTCAATGTATCCTTCCTGGTAAAATCCTTTCACAAAAAAAAAAAAAATAAATAAGGGAGATGTAAGCAGGGGCGCGGTTATGGAGAGCTTTGTATGTGAGCCATAGGCGTTTCTACAGGGGGGGTAGGCTTTATCCCTCACAGTATACATTTTATTTTTTCCTTGATTAATGGCATTTTAGGGGTTAATGGGTTGGCTACATGCCTCAGTGTATTCATTTCATGTTTTCTCTTGATCAATTGCATATTAGGGGTAAAGGGGTAGGCTAAATGTCACATTGTTTATTATTTTTATTGTATTTCCCTGGGTTTATGGCATTTTAGGGGTTATTATGGAAGTTAGAATCTAAAGGGTCTAATCATCTTTAGATCCTCTGTTTTTCGTCACATTTCGGGGAATTTATTTTGCCGAAAATCAGGTGAATTCCCTATTTAGCGAACGGTCACTGTAATTTGCTAAAAGTGGAGTCGCTGAAGCAGCAGTCAGACATTCAGTGAAAACTGCCGAATTGCAGCAAGTAAAATATTGAATTTAAGTATCAGGTTAGTACAACAAAAAGGCATCATAGCATCACATTACTCTGAGGTTTTGGAATCTTATTTATATATATATACTTATTTAGGGCACTATTACCTGGTGTGAGCTAACCCTTGCATTGGCATGGTTTTGCGTTAGCGCCAGCTTAATTTAGTCTAGCGCTTGACCAACAGATTGTTTGCCTCCCGCTACTAACGGGAAAAATCACTTAGCGCGTTGCTATTAGCGATTTGTACCGTGAGCTTACTGTACTTTCTGCGTCCTTTACTTAACATGGGGAGCGCTAGAGATCTCCAGCGCTTTTGCAGCTAACAGATCACTTGGTGCCAGTGCTAATTTTTTGAGGCTCGCTAATCACAACATTTTACCTACTGCTCAACCCTGGTGCTAACTCCAAAAAGACAGAAAAAACAGGTCCTCGCCCAAAATTAACAGGCAATTAACAGGCAGTTGAAAGGAACTATGGTGTTCTCTTGGCCCCATACACCATAGTAATGGATCTGGTCAGCAATGTCGCTGCTGTTGCAGTAGGCTCTATTATAAATGTATCCTTTATCCACATATATCCTAATTCTAATATATTGCCTAATTTTAAACATTTTATGCTGGGGGTTATTCATAGAATGGAAGCGGTTGATTATTAGGGTGACTGTGTGGACCATGTTTAAAGGGACACATGAATAAGTCTTGCCTTGAAACATGTGTTATTTATATGCTGCAGCAGGGAAATTTGTGTCGCTCACCTGGCCTTCCTTTTGGGTCTATTAAATGCGGTGTAATGATTCTACATGCTGCTGGGCGGCATTTATCATGCAATGATAACATGGATGCATCAAAACATGGATGGTACACAAAGGGGTGAGGTGTGAGAGGTGAGGTGGATGAGCATGGCGCAGGCATTCATAACAGACTGCAGAGGGAGACACTTAGTACCTGTACTATTGTATCAGAGTACGTTTTTGTATGTATATGTTTAGTGTGAACCTGTCACACAGTTTACTAGGGGGAAATACTGGTCAAAACAAAAGTTATAAGTTAGAAATACAGAACCCGCTCCACAGTTCTTTTAACCAGCATGGGGTGTAACAGGATTAGGGATGAGCTGTTCGGGTTCGGACGGTTCGGAGATCGACCCGAACTTTGGCAGTTCGAAAGTTTGCGAATTTCAAACTTTTTTCGGCGTGTTCGGTTCGAGTTCGAAAAAAAAAAGAAATTTTGAAAAAAGTATTGAAAATGCTTAAAAAAATACTAAAAAATCTAGAAATAAAGAGACTCTTTACTGCAGAATATTATAAGCAACGGTTTATTAGATATTGAATTAAAAACTAATGTGTACGTGGATAGATTATCAACTCTAAATGACCTCTGTTCACAAACGGGCATAACACCAGGTGTTTTTAGTCTGGTAATCAATTTGATACATTGTACACCATACTGAGGGTGGGGTGGTGTCTGCTTCTGATTGAGATTTGAGAATTAATTTCCCTAAAACATCCTAATATGCTGCATTTAACCCTTTCGCTGCTGAGGCTTTTCACACCTCTGTGCTGAGGTCATTTTTACCGCTTTCGCTCATCATGTTTAACCGCGTTTTGTCGCCATATTTTGATATATGACCCAGACATATTATATATCGTTCTTTCCGGCAGACTTGGCAGATTCATAATATGTCATTATTATATGTATACATTATGTCATGTCTGTATATTATAACAAAAATTCAATAAAAGTAGAATTTTCAATAATTTATTATGTGTAAAGTGTTTTTTTTCACATTTTAACATGCGATCGTTTGCGGTTATATTTTGTATGGGGTGCGCTTGTTAAAAAAATTAGAAATGGGGTCTCTCATTTGTTTTTGGGGAAAATTTCGCTTTTTTTAACAAACGCACCGCATACAAAAATCGTTAATGCAGCATTATTGTTCACATTATAATTGAAATGGGAACAATATTGCTGCATTAACAAAACCAAAACAAACAAAAAATTGTTTATTTTTTTTGAATTTTTTTTAAATATCTTTATTTTTAAATTTATTTTTTTAGAATTTTTTTTAAAACATTTTTCATGCTCATGTTTGGTATCCTTGGAAAGGTCGTGCTCTGGCTGATCCAACGATATCAAACATTAACCCCTAGCTGCCACGGATCGGGAGATAGGGGGTTCATTGGAACCCCCTATCTTCACCATTGGTGGCAGCTAGGGGTTAACTCCAGGACTGGCGGGAGAGATCCTGGAGGCTTGGCCGACATCCAAGATGTCGGCCAGCTCCAGGAGATGATCACGATCCGGTGCTTTTCAGCGCCGATTTGTGATCCGGCTCCCCAGGGGTTAATCACAGCCACCGTTTGGAAGGGCAGGCTGTGCCCTTCCAAACGGTGCCTGGATTAACCCTCTGCCCCCCATCGATCGGGAGGGAGAGAGGTCCAAAGGACCTCCCCCCTCCCTTTCAGGCGCTTCCTCCGCACATGCGGGGGGGCGCCTGAATTAGATGTCATCGCGCCGCCGCGATGACATCTGATTGCTCTGCCGGGGTCCCAGAGTGCTGGGCTGACATCCAAGATGTCAGCCCGCACCGGGGGAGCGCAGCAATCTGCCGGAATCCGGTGGATTGCTGCCTCCTGTGCATGGACGCGCTCAGCGCGTCCATAGCACAGGAGAACCACTTGGCTGGACGCGCTGAGCGCGTCCATAGCAGCCAAGTGGTTAACTGGTGTTTGAAAAAAATTCAAAATAACATCTAAGGCTAGGGTCAGATGAGCGCACTGTCATGGACGTACTTACTGACTGACAACAAGGTATTTTTTGACTGATGTTGTAGGCGGACAAAAACAGATTCACTTTCAAGACGGCGCCGGACCGGGCACAAGTAAGGATTGTCAGAACACGAGTCTCTTCAGGAAAGGCAAACTTTATTGTGTCGTCACACAAGTGCCCACACAGGATTGAATCGCAAAGAGTGAGCCCCCCCTTTCACCCGTGCAAGGGATCTTATACCCAAAAATACGTAATTAGGTACATCCCAGTTAGCCCACCTCCCAATGACACTTTATTCCACCCCACGTGGGTTAATACCTCCCTTTGGCTAATACAAAGACATTTCATTAATTGGCTGTAAATTGGCAAACTTTGTGTTAGTTTCAGTAAATCAAAATTAATTGCTCTTACTGTTCCGGGCTGCGCCCTCCTCCCTTGCGCCTACAATCACTTGTTACAGATGGCACCTGGCCTGATCTCTACTCCTTTGTCTTTCTGCGGGCCCCAACGACCTTGGAGGATCTACTTCACTTTTCTCCTCCGTGCCAGGAACAGCAGAGATCTTTCATAAAGCTTTAATTGCTTTTCTGCTAATCTAAACGCATTCCTAAATTTCTACGTATACCTCATTCTAGTTTCAGCTACAAACCTGTCTAGTTATATACAAGTGAACCAATATTCTGAACAAGATGGCCGCCTGTGTACAATGGCGGCCGTCTTCCAGCCTATTTCCACTTCATTCCCCCCTTGGCTCAAGTGTCAGGATCTTTTCCTGGCACCTGTAGCCATTACACTCCACTATTCTGAAACTCCTTGTACTGGGGGGTTTCTTTCACTGGGAACATACCCTGTGGGATTATCAGTGGTATCTTCTGTGTTTGTGTAGGTGTCAGTGCTGTTTTGCACAGTGGCCATAAACATAGCCCTATGCGGTATATCAGTATCCCTATGATCAAGATCACCACTATCATGAGTATCATGGATCCAATCCGTGAGATAAATCTCAAGATGGAACCAAACCATTCTCCCATTGCTCCAAACCCACGGAGCGGATTCCAGCCTTCGGCAGCAATCCTCCTGGCTATACCCTGCAACTGTGCTACCTTCTCTTGGTGATCTTGAATTACCTGGTAATAATCTGGGACTTCATGTGTAGTGTTTCTGATGAAGGTGCAACATTCATAGTGCATTGTCATTTCACACAATCCATTCAAGGCCGCACTGATCTGCTCAAGCGCCATATCATGTATCATCTGCACCTTTCGTAACTCACGCATTTCCAGATTCAGCAGCTGGATATCCATACTGGTTCTATTCAGAATCTCATCCATCAAATTGACATAGCTATTCAATCTCCTCATCATCTCTCCTCCCCATCCAGTCCATGCTGGCAACCATGTCCATATTCGATCCATCTTCGCGAACAACTCTCTCTTTGGTCTTTCAAACACCAGTGGGTACCTAGGGTGTAGTTCTGTGTCTGTGTTTGTGTCTTCTCCCCTTAGTCTCTGGATTGGGACCAGCTTAGCCAAATAACACATTCCCGTTATTGTTGGTGGTACCCATGTGTAACACACCCTTTCACAGCACACCTGGTACCCTCCTTTCACTATAAATGGTGATGAATGTAGTGTTCCCTTTGATATCTCTATCGCAAGGTGTCTCAGCCGTCTCATCATATCCACTGCACCCTGCCTCCCATTGGTCACATTCCCAATCACCGCCTCTTGGTCTCTAGTGAATTGCCTGCATCGTATGTATAAATAATTCGCCTTTTGTCCTGTTTTGAATATGTAAATGTATGATGTCCAGTTGAACTGACTTGAGTTACATAACCCACCCTCGTTATTTATTTCTTTATCTGGTCCTAGTTGAAAACACCATTCTGGTGGATACACTGGTCCTATTATGGGGTACCCGGGACTGACTGATTCTGTCTTTTCCCTTGGTGCATCGACAGCATGTATTGTGACATTCCCTGATACAAACATACTCAAATTCATTGGAACAGAGGCAAATGGTATATGAATTGTCTCTGGGTGCAGTCTACTACACACCCAGCATGCGGTTTGCCCAGACTTTTTAGCATAGTCATATTTGAATTGCACAAGTAAGTGTCCTCTTGGGTTGGTTCCAGATAGCGCCTCTCGTTTTTGTCTCCACATGGTACGGTTCTCCATCACCGGGTGCGTACCATTCCAGATATGGGAAATATTCACTTTCCCCACATTGCCCGTACAATTAGGGCCTGCTCCACGCGAAAGTCCATAAATCAAATTAGCAAGATATAAAATCAGCACCACAAATGCCCCGAATGTCAGAATTCCTTGGGCAATTCTTTTCACAGTCACATAAACCCAATCCCTCCCCACCGGAATTTCAAAAGTAAAAAACATTTCTAGATAATCAAGGGTGGGGGCCGGGCCCCTAAAAAGCACCCTGTGGGTATCCCCCGTTGGCGGGTGGTCAGGACCTGTGCCCATCAAAACACCCACTTGTTGATCCTCTGTATTATCTGGGTTAGGATCATTTAGGTGCTCATGGCTGTGGTCTTTGTCAGCTTCAGCCTCAGCGGGTTGGTCTCGTTGGTAACGACCTTCCATGCTGGTTCAGGACTGGCTGCAGCTGCTTTCACTCTGGAGTGATGTATCCACGGGACCACCTCGGCAACCTTTACTGCTGTGGGGGTTGATAACAGGACAAGATAAGGACCTCTCCATTTTGGACCTAGTGGATCATTTTTCCACTCTTTTACCCATACTGAGTCACCCGGACAATACTTATGCAGTGAAGGATACAGAAAATGCGGTATATTATCCCCCACCCAAGTATTTAATTTCTGCATTGATTTACCCAGCATTACTACCTGATCATTTAGTTTAGTTTCTCCCAATGCCCGAAGGTCCCCCCTTAGTCCATTAATTAGAGGGGTTGGCCGTCCAAACATAAGTTCGTACGGACTTAGCTTCAATTGGGGGGTTGGTCTGCACCTAATGTGCAAAAGGACTATCGGCAGCAAGTCCAACCAGCTCAATAACGTCTCTTGGCACAGTTTGGACATCAAAGTCTTTAGGGTACGGTTCATTCTTTCAACTTTTCCCGAACTTTGGGGCCTGTAGGCGGTATGTAGCTTCCAGGTGATGCCCAGTAGCCGGGCAAGTTGTTGCAAACAGTTCTGGATACTTTTGGGAAATAGTATCGCCATGCGAAAAATAACAAATCTTGTCTGTCTTGTGAATCTCTTACTGCTGGTATGAAAAAGTTCATTGCACTTTTCTTCATTCTTGGCAGTCTGTTCTTGATAAGGATCTCCTTGAGGAAGAACCTCACCAGTGGGACTTGATATTCTTCTGCTCCCAATTCTCCCAGACTGTGCAGTATTCGTGTGATCCGTAGATTATTGTGAGGATTGATTGTCAAATTTCAAAACGTGACGCGAAATTTTCTGCTCATTCAACTTCGGTTATTTCTTTGTCTTCCTCCTCCCCCACTATTTTTACGCCGAAGAATTTCAGCATCATCTTGTAGGCTCTGCACAGTCTTTGCTGAACTTCTGAGGTGTTAACCATTAGGCGTGTCTCCTGCGGATTTAGGGGAGTAGAGTAGAAATTTCGGCCTTGTGTCCGAGTTGGGAAAAGCCATTGAATATAATCATGATTGAGTTCTAATAGTTCATAATCATCTTGCTATTTGTGCAATATTATTTCAATGAACTCGCCGTGGGGTTCAAACTTTCTCAAATTCATGTAGAACTCGTAATTTGGCATAGAGGATTGCGGTTCTTGCTTGCAGATCAATACTTTAGCTTGGTCTTCTGCTGGCGGTGGTGGTTTTGCAGCTGCTTTTGCGGCTTGGTTTGCGCGTCTGTTACCTTTTGGAATTTCATCACGGCCTTTTTGGTGGCCACGACAGTGCATGATGCTGACAGCACTTGGTTTCCACACTGCTTCCAGGAGGGCCGCGATTTCAGCCGCATATTTAATTTGTTGTCCTGAAGACGTGAGTAGACCTCTTTCTTTATAGAGTGCACCATGTGCATGGACTGTCATGAAGGCGTACTTGGAATCTGTATAGATATTTACTCTTTTGCCTTCAGAAATTTCAAGGGCTCTGGTTAAAGCTGTTATTTCAGCCAATTGTGCAGATGTATGGCCTGGCAGTGGCTTTGCATCGATGACTTCTTCTGTTGAGACTACTGCATAGCCGGAGACTTTCTTCCCATCATCCATATAGCTGCTACCATCAGTGAATAGCTGTAGGTCGTATTTGTCTAGGGGTACGTCTTTCAAATCTGGCCTGCTACTGAACACTTCTTCCATAACTTGGAGGCATTCATGATCTGGATCCTCTTCACAGTCAGGCAGTAAAGTAGCAGGGTTTAAGGTAGCGATGAGGTCCAAATGAACCCGTGGATTTTCACACATCATGGCTTGGTACTTCGTCATCCGGCTGTTGCTGAACCAGTAACCTCCTTTGACATTCAGCAGAGCCTTGACAGCGTGGGGCACCTTGACATGAAGAACCTGTCCAAGGGTCAGCTTGTCTGCTTCTGCTATCAGCATTGCAGTGGCAGCCACTGCTGTCAGGCATGGGGGTAGGCCGCAGGCCACAGGGTCGAGTTGCTTGGAGAGGTAGGCCACAGGCCTCAGTCATGAGCCAAAAGTCTGAACCAATACTCCTGTTGCTGTTTGCTCTTGTTTCCAATGAAAGGGATCTTGTCCCCCCCCCCGTCGTGGCCTGATGAAGCGGCTTGGCAATATCTGCGAAGTTGGGGATCCACAGGCGGCAGAAGCCTGCAGCTCCCAGGAACTCACGGACTTGCCTCCTGGTCTTTGGTTGGGGTATGCGGCACACTGCTTCTTTTCTTTCTGCCCCCAGTGCACGTTTGGTACCTGTTAACTGGAAGCCCAGATATTTTACACTGCGTTTACATATTTGTGCTTTCTTTTTAGAAACTCTGTAACCTGCTTGGCTTAGCAGATGTAGCAAAGCTTTTGTGGCGGATAAACAGTCTTTTTCTGTGGGGGAAGCCAGTAATAAATCATCAACATATTGTAGTAACACTACTTTGTCTGGCTGAGCGTTGAAGGCGAGGAGATCTTGGCTAAGCGCGCACCTGAAAATCGTGGGCGAATTTTTTTTTGAAACTTTGAGGGAGGCGCGTCCACGTCATTTGATAGCGCGCCCCCGTGGTAGACTTTTCCCACTGAAATGCAAAAAGGGGCTGGCTTGCTGGAGCCAGGCATATACAAAAAAAAAACGTCTTTTAAATCAAGCACTGTGTAATATTGTGTATCTCCGGGAATTAACGCCAGTAAATTGTATGGATTAGGAACCACAGGGTGTAATGTTACTGTGGCCTCATTGACAGCTCGTAAATCTTGGACAGGGCAGTACTCTTGTGTGCCTTCTTTCAGTACTGGCAATAGGGGTGTGTTCCATGGTGACACGCAGAATTTTAATATACCGTTATCTTTAAATTTCTGTAAATATATCTGTATATTCTGCTTGGCTTTCTGTGGGATATAATATTGTCTTAGAGCCACCGGTGTTGCGCCGGGCTGTGATTCAACTCATCTGGGCGGGTTTTCCTCCGCCCCCACCTCAGGAATTCCAAGGAGTAGTGCGTGCGGATCCGGCGTGGCAGACAGAGTAGGTGCCGTGCGCCATTCTTCCTCCTTTGACATAACTACTGCCTGCGATTTTCGCAGATTGTGGATTGTGTGGACTGGCTGGAATATGCTGCCGAGCAGAGCCGCCACTCTCCGGCAGGTCTAATTGAGCGTGACCCCCGGGAAAAAAACATAATTTGGGCTTGCAATTTGCAAAAGATATCCCGCCCCCGGAGCCGGATGGGAAATTCGGGCATATACATATACACATTGTATAAACAATATTTTCAGAGATCTTTTCCCGTAGCCCAAAACAGACTCTTAATACCACATCTGAAAAAAATAAATTATTCCATTGTCATAAGACCACTCCTAACATCTCATAACAATAAAATAACCATTCCATCAAAAATTAAATAAAAACATACCTTTTAGAAACAGTAAAGAAAAACTACTTTAATTATTTCTCGAATTTTTTTTTCTTTTAATATTAATTTTCTAACCGTTTCATATATTTCAATTTAATTTGTTAATAAATTTTATATTTTGATAGACAATATTGTATATTATTACGTACTTATTATTGTTTGTGTGTAACAATATAAAAACCAGGACTTCCCTTTTTTTTTTTATTTAATTCTAGCTCTGAACAAAACTAAAACTTTTCGAATAATATCAACACAAAATATAAACATATATCTTGCACTCAACAGACTTCAAACAAATATTCCATTGTAACACACATTAAAATTAGCTAAATATAGTAATTCTTTTTTTTTTTTTTTCCTATTCCTTTTTACTTTGAATTCGCTGCACAGATACACAAAGGGTTATTCTTTCCAGCTATCAGAGAGCAAAGTGACTCCCTCCCCCTTCGCCCTTTCAAACAGTCTGTCAGAAAGGAGGGGGCCTATACACCAGGGAAGAGAGGAGAGAGGAAAAAAAAAACCAAGTACGAAGTCCAATCTCACAACCTCTCAGTCATTCCTACTTTAGTTTAATAGATCAATTATAAATATAATCGGACAAAATTAGTCCGAATCACACATACAAGCCATACAGCACCGCAATCATCTCACTCCGTAAAATATTAATTAATTTATATATGCTCCCATCGGGCATCTCAATCTTTTCTGGTGGAGCCTCTCTATCTCCTCCATTCGCGGCGCCCTGCTCCTCTTCCTCAGTCACACAGGACGGAGCAGAGGGAGCTGACCGAGACACAGCAGCTGCCCGCTCCCCCCTCTCCGTCCGCGCAACCGCGGCACTCAAAACTTTCCTAGCTGCCCCATAACATAATGGATAGGACGGGGGTAAAACATCACTCTCTTCCGGTTGTTCTACTAACACCTCTCTCTCTCTCCATTATTTTGGGGGTCCTGCTTCTTATTTCTCCCCGCTATCATTATAAAATGACTCTTGTTTTTAATACAATATCTCCATATATCTATATACGGGTATTGTTCAGGATGTCTGTACTGCTCTGTGACTTGGGAATGTACCTTCTGTACCAACTCCGGGTCTATTGACCCCTGCTCTGGCCATCCTGGGACTAACAACGGCCACACAACTGTACACATCACTTTAAATTTCTCTTTTTTTAATTCTACACCATAGTCATGAGTTTTATATAATGCTTCGAAATTCCGCACCATATATTCTAGGGGCGTCTCACCCTCCTTCACCTTCTTGGGCTTAGATGACCCGTTACCCATTATTACTCTTGAAAACAGTACTCTTTGCAATACAGATATATTATTTCAACAACAGTTAAAATCTACAGTCTGATACTTCAGTCAACAATTCCTTCGTATCTGCAGGCGCTTCCCCCTTCAGTAGCCGTCTGCAGTCGCCTGAGCCGGAAACGTACGTTCGGGGTCAAAACTCGTATTTGCTTCCTCGCGGAGCGAGTAGGCGCACGTTCACTCACAGCACTCGAGTCAATTCATTCACAACACATACCGTATCAGATGCTTTCATCACATAACAGAACATAAAACACTTCAACTCTTTTTTTACTAGCCGAGGGGTACTCAGTCCCTCCTCTGTGGCTCCTTATACCCCGTAATTTGAACTCTAACTCTTGACTGCTTGTGACTATGTGCACCCCGTTCTATATCTCTACTGCCGTCTGCAATTCCAATTTGCCTTATGGGTAATCTCACCCACCCGGCACCACTATCTCTGCAGCTACCGCTGGCTCCACTATGAGCCCTTTTCACTACACGACGTGCACACTAGCACTGACTCAGGCTCTCAGCCCAGTCACAGAAAATCCCTCCTCCTTTCCCTTTTACCCACGTGGTGAAGCTCTATTTACAAACACTGACTACTGACTTATGCAACTCCACGTGGTTACCTTCTCCCTCACTTACAGAACTACCCTTTGATTGGCATTCAATTCCCCCGAATCCAGACACCCGCTAGCCACTCTGGCTCCTTAGCAATGTCAGTGCTATCAGCGGCGGGCTAGATATGCCAATAGGATGGTGGCCATCGCATCCTCTTATCCGTCTATCTCAGTCGGACGTTTCCCTTAGATACCGGTATCTCCTTTAGACATACAAAACATAGAAGACACGTTACCTATCGCCGGCGCTGCTTGCTATTTCCTCAGACTCAGTGGTGTCCCGGGTCAGGGGTCCGTTTGGGACGAGACGAGGTCCACTGAACAGGAAATCCTGCTTGGCGCCTGCAGATGTCAGCTCACCTTCAACGGACGCCCAACCATCGGGATTCTCGCACTCGCTGCAGTCAAGCACTGCACTGTGTTCACAGCAGCCCGTTACTGTGTGCCCGGAAAGGGCCCGTATCCCGGCTCACGAGGCCCCCAAAAATGTAGGCGGACAAAAACAGATTCACTTTCAAGACGGCGCCGGACCGGGCACAAGTAAGGATTGTCAGAACACAAGTCTCTTCAGGAAAGGCAAACTTTATTGTGTCGTCACACAAGTGCCCACACAGGATTGAATCGCAAAGAGTGAGCCCCCTCTTTCACCCGTGCAAGGGATCTTATACCCAAAAATACATAATTAGGTACATCCCAGTTAGCCCACCTCCCAATGACACTTTATTCCACCCCACGTGGGTTAATACCTCCCTTTGGCTAATACAAAGACATTTCATTAATTGGCTGTAAATTGGCAAACTTTGTGTTAGTTTCAGTAAATCAAAATTAATTGCTCTTACTGTTCCGGGCTGCGCCCTCCTCCTTGCGCCTACAATCACTTGTTACAGATGGCACCTGGCCTGATCTCTACTCCTTTGTCTTTCTGCGGGCCCCAACGACCTTGGAGGATCTACTTCGCTTTTCTCCTCCGTGCCAGGAACAGCAGAGATCTTTCATAAAGCTTTAATTGCTTTTCTGCTAATCTAAACGCATTCCTAAATTTCTACGTATACCTCATTCTAGTTTCAGCTACAAACCTGTCTAGTTATATACAAGTGAACCAATATTCTGAACAAGATGGCCGCCTGTGTACAATGGCGGCCGTCTTCCAGCCTATTTCCACTTCAATGTAGCAGGGAAAATAAATTAAAATGAAAAAACATTCTGTCCGTCAAAAATGCTGGACGTATAAAAGCAGTCCATCTGACCTCGTTTCATCACTCACATACAAAGCTACACGGACGATGCGGACGTTGCGCACTCCGCACGTCCGTTCTAGCAGTATTACGTTCTTGCCTAACCTGCGTCCGTTTGCTGCGTCTGCCCTGCATCCGCACTTCCGTGCGGACGTACTTCGTGTGTGGGGCTCCATTGGTCAGAATGCTATGCTGCCACGGACGTACAAATGTGCGGCAACATGGACGTGATAACTGCGCTCGTCTGACCCCAGCCTTAAGCAATGTTATTTTTCACCTCGGGATTAAACATTCACAGGGTTATTCAGAGAGCGGTGAAAAGCAGGAGAATAACTGGAGAAGTGAAAATTCTAGGTCAAAAGAGCCAAACCAGAAAAATTCTCCCATTTAACTCACTTTCCAAATTGGCTATTTGGTCTAGATTGTTCTCTTCTCCTGCCAGTTCTCCTGGCTTTCACCTCTCTCTCAGGGTTGTTCAGAGAAAGGTGAAAACCAGGAGAATGGCAGGAAAAGAGAACAATCTGGACCAAATAGCCGATTTGGAAAGTGAGATAAGGCTAGGGTCAGACTAACGCATTTTTCACCGCGACCGTCAAAAAGTGCGTCCGAACGCATTACCTTATTTTTTCACGGATTGCGCGAAAACGGTCATACGATGCACATTTTTGTGCGTGATTTTTTACGGATCCAAACCAGGAAACTTTGGGTGTCTGGACGTTATGTTGGCCGGACATGAGCGGGGTCTGACGTCTCCAAATCACGCACACACGCCGCTAGTGGACGCAGCGCACTCTGTACGTCCGTACTAGCGGTTCTGCGTTCTCGAAAAAATGCGTTCATTTTCCACTTGCGTTGCGCAGCCGGACTTTCGTGCGACCGTACTTCGTATATTGGCCGTCATTGCCCGTCATTTGCTGCTAGTGCGGCCGTGATTAAGTGCGCCTAAACGCATGTTAAGAATTCGCTAGTCTGACCCTAGCCTAAATGGGAGAATTTTTCTGGTTTGGCTATTTTGACCTAGAATTTTCCATTCTCCAGTCATTCTCCTGCTCTACACCACTCTCTGAATAACCCTGTCAGGGTTATTCAGAGAAAGGTGAAACTCAGGAGAATGACTGAAGAGAAAATTCTAGGTCAAAATAGCCAAACCAGAAAAATTCTCCCATTTTTCTCACTTTCCAAATCGGCTATTTGGTCTAGAATTTTCCATTCTCTAGTCATTCTCCTGCTTTTCACCGCCAAAAAATCAGTAAACTTTTTCTGCGTGTCCGAAAATGTCTCCTCTTTTCATACAGACTGCCGCCCCAAGCAGTTGTTTATGGATAGATTAAAGGAAAAGCATTTACCGTCATTTGAAATGTCATTTTTTTGGTTTTTACATATATCTATACATCCTAGAAATCCGCCACTTCACGGGCAGGTTATGGGGACCTCCTAGGCACGATATTTGAAGGAATTTTTCGTTTTTATTTTTAACCCTTATTTCATGGAAAACTCACTGTCCCTTTAACCACTTGAATGCTAAGGACGCGCTCAGCGCGTCCTCAGCATTCCCGCTGGTGTGCTGAGGACGCGCTGAGCGCGTCCTCACTTTGGGGTCAGCGTTCGGCCGGGTTCCGGCCGATCGCTGGCCCCTCCGGTGCGGGCTGACATCCTGGATGTCAGCCCGGCATCCGGACCAGCAGCCGCCATTATTAGGTGTCATCGCGGGGGCGCGATGACACCTAATTCAGGCGCCCACCCCGCATGTGCGGAGGAGGCGCCTGAAAGGGAGGGGGGAGGTCCTTCGGACCTCTCTCCCTCCCGATCGGTGGCTCTGCGGGGCTTAACCCAGGCATCATTTGGAAGGGCACAGCCTGCCCTTCCAAATGATGCCTGGCATTAACCCCTGGGGAGCTGGATCGCGAATCGGCGCTGAAAAGCGCCGGTTCGCGATCCTTTCCCGGAGCTGGCCGACATCTTGGATGTCGGCCAAGCTTCCGGGAACTCCCCCAGAGGACTGGCGTCATCGTGCGTAGCACGATGACGCCAGTCCTACAGTTAACCCCTAACTGCCACCAAGTGTGGAGATAGGGAGTTCCAATGAACTCCCTATCTCCCGATCCGTGGCAGTTAGGGGTTAAATTTTGATATGGTTGGATCGGCCAGAGCATGGCCGTTCCAACGATACCAAACATGAAAGTTAAAAATTTTGTAAAAAATAAATAAATAAATAAATAAAAACAAATTAAAAAAAAAAATTAAAAAAAAAAAATAAACACTTTTTTTTTATTTTTTTTGGTTTGTTAGTGTAGCAATATTGTTCCCATTTCAATTATAATGTGAACAATGATGCTGCACTAACGATTTTTGTATGCGGTGCGTTTGTTAAAAATAGTGTCATTTTCCCCAAAAAAAATGTAACGAGACCCCATCTCTAATTTTTTTAACAAGCGCACCCCATACAAAATATAACCGCAATTGCTCGCATGTTAAAATGTGGAAAAAAACACTTTACACATTGTAAATTATTGAAAATACATATTTTATTGCATTTTTTGTTATAATATACAGACATCACATAACGTATACATATAATAATGACATATTATGAATCTACCGAGTCTGACGGAAAGAACGATATATAATATGTCGGTGTCATATACTAAAATAAGCCTTAAAAACACGTTTAAACATGATGCGCAAAACAGGTAAAAAATGACCTCAGCACAGGGGCGGGAAAAGCCTCAGCAGCGAAAGGGTTAAAAAAGTTTTTTTTTAAACTTTTTGTCCTTGTTTCCTGTCCCCCAGGGCACTACCCAGACCCCCATACACTTTTTATGGCAAATATATAGCATATATGCCCTCTTGGAGGGCACTCTAAAAACCGAATTTTCAGCCCCATTGACTTGTATGGAGTTCGAGTTCGGGTTCTGGTTCTGATCCGAACATTTGGAAATTTCGGGTTCGGCTTCGAACCGAACTCGGGCAGTGTTCGGCTCATCCCTAAATAGGACATCTTCAGGGTTATCCAAAGAGATCCGAATTGCTTGAGAAAGGTAACCGAACGCTGAAAATCAGCGTTCGGTTACCTTTCCTGACCATTCGGCTATCCAGAGAGCAGGCAATTCGCCAAATCCTGGCGAATTGCCTGAACATACGGTGCCTGTTCGGTCCCTGTTCGAGGGCAGTGAAATCCCCATGAAAAAGCACTGCTTCGGCTATTCAGAGAACTCAAACCAGCAGTGAAAGGTTCCCCTAATTCCCTGTCATTCGGTGGTTTAATTCGGCAAGTTTATTCAGGAGAATCCCATAGGCTTCAATGTTAAAAATATTCCTGTTTTAATTCAATATCTAATAAACCGTTCATTCTAAAATTCTGCAGCAAAAAGTCTCTTTATTTATAGATTTTTTAGGATATTTTAAGCATTTTTCTGATTTTTTTTTTTTTTAAAAGTCAGATTTGTTTTTGATTTTTTTTTTCAGTTAACTTATTTTTTTTGTAACAGCCCTCTTTATTATCATTCCCTGGACCTCCTGTGAAAATTTCAGACATTTTCGCTCAGTAGTTTCTTTGCAAACAGGGTTTCACTTTTCAAACATTCAAGCAAACTGTTTTGCTAATTTATTCACTTCACTCGTCTGCGGTGTCGGCTTTTTTCGGCGGCTGCGCTGGGTGTGATTGGCTCCTGCTCGGGTTTTTCCGGTGTCTTCAGCGGGTTAATCCAGATGTTTTTGATGGGTGTCGGCATGCATTCGCCAGGTTTTTGCAGTGACTTTTCGTCAGCTTTGCGACAGCTTTTCCCTGCGCTTCGACGGCCTGCTTGCTGAATACACCGCAGGGTCGCCGAAATGGGATTGCCGAATCGGCCCGAATTGAAGAGAAAGAAAAGTCACCGAACATGGGGTGACTTTTCGATTCTCTTTGAATAACCCTGATAGTGTTCTCTGAATAGTTTAACCATTGCTTCTCAATAGGGATTTCACTGCCTTCGAACAGGCACCATATTTTGCTAGCAATTAGCCAAAATTTGGCAAATTGTCAGGTCTTGAATAGCCGAATGGCCCCGAAATTGCACCGTACGGGGAAATTCACTGTTCGTTGCAATTTCGTGGCCAGTTCGGCCTTCTCTGAATAACCCTGATAGTTAATTAGTTCGTAGTTTTTAAATGTCTATTTCGATGTTTTATGGATACTGTTATTTATACAAACGTTTTGTTGTCACATTCGTTCTGCTAGTAATTTAACAGAAAATCTTATAAATCCCTTCTGCTCATCCTTGAAGAATGTAAAAAGATATCACTGGTTTTATTGGAGCAATATACAGTATTTTTCCATTTTTAATTTCCATACATTTCCCTTTTTTTATGCTATTACATTTCTTCATGTTATTTTAGGGTGTGGAAATATTTTCGTTTTACATGATATTCTTTAGTTTCCAAACAAATAGTTTCCTCACCAGTGCCTTTACATCAAAGGTTTCCTACTTCTGTGTTCCCTGTGTCCTGCCAAACTTGCATCCATTGTTGTAGGTTAATTATTAGCCTGACTGCGGATACAAACTTCCACCCCCTGCTGTCCTCCTCCCTGACGCTAGCAGTGATTTCCTATGATCAGTGGTGGATTTGGAGTTAAATTGTTCGCCTTGTTCCAGGGCCATTAATATAAAAATGCTCTTTAGGATATATGAAGCTGCAACATGTTCACCAGAGTCATGCCATAGGTTCACGTACAAAGCATTCAACCATTTGGTGACAGAGCAGAAGTAAATATATAAACTCGGCAAAAGAAGGAATGTCACTCGAATTCAATTCCCACAATTGGAAGAGAACTTTCCCTTTATGTCACGGGGGGGGGGGGGGTGAGCAGAGAGGGATCCTACAGGACAATGAGTCCAAGCAGCTAAATCTGGTTTAGTACCTCGAGTGTCATTCTCAAGGTTCTAAAACATTTGGGCACATTCTGGAGCTCAACTGAAAACAAATTGTATTTGTATTGAATGATATACCTTTGCATTGCTCCAGACTTAAGCCAACCCGAGTATACCTGATAATGGGACACCAGCAGCTGCTTTTGAAGATTGAGCATACTCGATCTTGGTAGTGCATGAGGTTAAAATTTATGTGCAACCTAGGATGAATGGCTTGTATATTAATGGCATTTTTTTGTTTGGCTGTGCACAAACTTCAATGTTCTTGAACCCAGGACATACTTGAAAACGAGAGAAATCTCAATGTATCCTTCCTGGTAAAATCCTTTATAAATAAATAAATAAATGAGAAAAGATTTTTTTTGGTGTGACCATAATTTCTCTAGTTCTCTTTTGGTGTATCCACACATGTTATATATCACTTTTTAGGGAACAAACAGGGCTTTCTTGTGCTTTCTTGAACCCCGATGTATACCTTAGGGCACTATTATGTTGCCCTCGCTAAAACTGGGATGCAAAGGGGAAAACTTACAGGGTTATTCAAAGAGACTCGAAAAGCGACCGCACCTTCGGTGACTTTTTGTTCTCTTAAATTTGGCAATCCCATTTCGGCGACCACACTGCGGTGTATTCGGCAAGCACCACAGGGCCGCCGTAATGCAGGGAAAAGTCACCGCAAACCCGTTAAACTCACCGCAAAACAAGGGCGAACGCACACCTAAACCTGCAGAAACATCTGGATTAACCCGCCGAACACGCCGGAGAAACCCGAGCAGCCACCGATCACAGCGCAGAGCAGCAGCTGGAAAAACCCAACACCGCAGACGAATGGAGTGGAAAAAAACAACAGTATGCTTGAATGTTTGAAAAGTGAAACGCTGCTCGCAAACAAACTACTGAGCGAAAATGTCTGAAATTTACATATGAGGTCCAGGGAATGATAATAAGAAGGGCTGTTACAGAAAAAAGAAAAAACTTTGAAAAAAAAAAAAATCGGCAAAAAAGTTTTGGCAAAAAAATCCCGAACAATGCTTAATCTAAAAATCAAGAATCTTTTTACTGCAGAATATTATAATAAACGGTTTATTAGATATTGGATTAAAACGGGAATATTTTTAACATTGAAGACTAGCAGGGTTATCCAAAGAGATCCGAATTGCTTGAGAAAGGTAACCGAACGCTGAAAATCAGCGTTCGGTTACCTTTCCTGGCCATTCGGCTATCCAGAGAGCAGGCAATATGCAAAATCCTGGCGAATTGCCTGCACATACGGTGCCTGTTCGGTGCCTGTTCGAGGGCAGTGAAATCCCCATGAAAAAGCACTGCTTCGGCTATTCAGAGAACACAAACCAGCAGTGAAAGGTTCCCCTAATGTCCTGCCATTCGGTGGTTTAATTCGGCAAGTTAATTCAGGAGAATCCCATAGGATTCAATGTTAAAAATATTCCCATTTTAATTCAATATCTAATAAGGCTAGGGTCAGATGAGCGCATTTTGAACGGACTGTGCGTCCGTGCAGTACGGACGTACTTTCTGACTGACGACAAGGTAGTGGCCACACAGTCCGTTTTTTTCACTGACGGATTTTTTGACTGATGTAGCAGGGAAAATAAATTAAAATGAAAACACATTTTGTCCGTCAAAAATGCTGGACGTATAAATGCAGTCCATCTGACCACGTTCCATCACTCACACACAAAGCTATGCGGACGTTGTGGACGTGGCGCACTCCGCACGTCCGTTCTAGCAGTATTACGTTCTTGCCTAACCTGCGTCCGTTTGCAGCGTCCGTCAGCCCCGCACTTCTGTGCGGACGTACTTCGTGCGTGGGGCTTCATTTAACACAATTGTATGCTATCACGGACGTACTTATGTGCAGGCAACACAGACGTTAACACTGCGCTCGTCTGACCCTAGCCTTAACCGTTTTTCTGCAGAAAAAAGTCTCTTTATTTATAGATTTTTTAGGATACTTTAAGCATTTTTCTTAATTTTTTTTTTTTTAAAAGTCCGATTTTTTTTTTAAGTTTACTTATTTTTTCTGTAACAGCCCTCTTTATTATCATTCCCTGGACCTCCTGTGTAAATTTCAGACATTTTTGCTCAGTAGTTTCTTTGCAAACAGCGTTTCTTTTTCACACAATCACACAAACGGTTTTGCTAATTTATTCACCTCCCTCGTCTGCGTCTCAGCTGCTTCGGCTGCTTTGGCTGTGTGTGATCGGCTCCTGCTCGGGCTTTTTCCGTGGTTTTCGCAGGTTAATCCAGATGTTTTTGGGGGTATTCGGTGTGCATTCGGTGGGTTGTGCGGTTAGTTTTCGTCAGGTTTGCGGCAGCTTTTCCCTGCAATTCGGGGACCCTGTGCTGTTTGCTGAATACAGCGCAGGGTCACCGAAATGGGATCGGCAAAAGGAACCGAATTGAAGAGAACGAAACGTCACCGAACGTGCGGTGACTTTTCGAATCTCTTTGAATAACCCTGTATGGGATTCACCTGCATAAATCTGCCGCATGAAGCCACCAAATGGCAGGGCATTCGGCAACTTTTCACTGACGGTTTTTGTTTTCTGAATAGACGAAGCTATGGGGATTTCACTGCCCTTGAACAGGCACCGAACGGGCACCGCATGTGCAAGCAATTTGCCAACATTTGGCGAACTGCCTGCTCTTTGGCTAGCCGAATGGCCAAGAAAGGTAACCGAACGCTGATTTTCAGCATTCGGTTACCTTTCGGCAGCCATTCGGATCTCTTTGAATAACCCTTTTTAGCATTCGCTAATTTCCCCTTTACGTCCCGGTTTCCGCAGCAGATCGCCGGGAGTCCGGCAGCCTGCCCCTTAATGATTGCTAAGCTCGAGGATGATGGGGCAGTGCTACAAGCATTCTAAATGTCCCAAATACCTCCAAAATATTTGTGCCTCAATAAAGTTTTTTTTACCTACACTTCTGAGCTGGTGGTAACTTTTTCATTGGCGTCAGCTCTTAGTAACTAGCATTAGGACCAGGTGATCCTAACGCTAGTTAATCTGTGCTTTCACTTTGCTCTCCCCATGTTAAGTATAGGGAGCGCAAAGTACAGTAAATTTGCGCTACGAATTGCAAATTAACGAGCTCTAATGTTTTTTTTAACCCGTTAGCGATTCAAAGGCGATGTGGGCGCAGCGCTATGACCTCCTTTAATCTAACGCTGACGCTAGTGTTAGCTTGCGGGAGGTGATAGAGCCCTTATTATTCAGTATAAAAAAATTAAAAAAAGAAAAATATATATTTTTTAAAACCAATTAATACTACAAACTAAATCCTAATCCTACCCCCTATTATCCACACATAACTCACACTAAGAATATAAAACTTAACTGTACGAAAAAATAACCCCTTAGGGTAAATTTTTTAAAATAATAAATTTTAATCTTAAAAAAGTACATCAGAAAAGGAACTGCATAGGGTAAAAAAATGCATCTGATCCTTTTGACAGGGATGCTAAAAATACTTAATTGAGGCAAAAATATTTTGGAGGTATTAGGGTGCTTGTGGTGGGACCTGGGGATGTTTGGGGTGCTAGGATAGACTGGGAGGCATTTGGGGGGGGGGACTGGGAGGGACTGAGTTACCTTTATGTGCCTGCAAACAAGCAATGCAGGCATGGAGAAAAAAAGTAACAGGGGGAATAGTTCCAAATGCTCACTTTGTCTATAAGCCCCAAGAACACTGTGATTGGTCTCACAGCATTCTAGGGACCAGAAGAAGGCTGACAAAGCGTATTAAATACTTATCTGTTACCAGCTGCCTCACAACCATCAATGGTCACAGCACCAGGATTTCACTATGATTTCCCCCAACTCTCAAGACATCCAATCCTCAATCCAACGTCATTAACGCATGTTAACCCTCAACGTATTGGTATGCAGTGTGTCAAGAAGGGGTTAACCTAGAATAAAATGGGAGTTCTGAGTATACATAATTTATCAAGACACCAAAAAAAACCTGCATTATGCAAACGTTCCAAATTAACAATTTATTTAGCATTTCTTATCACATACGATATCCAATACATAGGGTTTGAAATTTTAGCAAATTAACAGCTATATAGATACATTAAGAAGTTCGGTTTTATATTTGGTGGTATTTTGGGAAATACAAATTTCTTAAAGCATAATAAAAAAAATCTGCATATGAATGTAAATTTCAGTGACATTTTTGTGTTTTCTAGTTTGGCACACTTCGGTGGACTTCAGCGATTCCATCTCACCGACCCTGCAGTGAATTTAATATTCATCGCAGGGTTGACGTTTGGTCGAACATGGAGTTGTCGAAGAACGCCAAACTGCAGGAAAAAAAACAGAACTCTGCTATTCTTCTAAAAGGTGTTTAAACCAATAAAAATGCATGAAAATGTTTGGAAATTATAAAAAGGTCCTTTAAAAACATAATAAAAAGGTCTGTCACTGAATAAAAAAAAAGGCCTTTTAAAAAAAATTGGGAATCAAAAATTTAGTCTAAAAAATACAAAAAGTAAAAATGAAAAGAATTAACGTTTGAAAAAATATATACACAATACTATTTTTTTACATTGAATGTCCTATGGGATTCGCCGGTTTAAACCTGTCGAAGTGAATCGCCGAAAATCAGGGCATTTCGCTGACACTTCGGAGCAGTTCTGCGTTCTCTAAATAGATTAACCATTACTTCTCTATGGGACAATTTCGCTGCCGCCGAAGGTCATCTATCTGTGGCAAACTACACCATATTTTGCTGTCAATACGCCAGTATTTTTGGGAATTGACGGCTTAGTGAATAGAGGAAATGCCCAGAAATTGCACCGTACGGTGCAATTCGGTGGCAAGTTCATTGCTTATTGAATAAACCCTTTTATATTTTTGCTCTGAGCAGATGTGGTTATAGTTATGGACCATCTAGAGTTAGGAACACCCTATCAACATTACTTATATTAAATTAATTATTTTTTGTGGTGTGGCTGCTTCTTGAAAGCCTGTATAATGTTTGGCTTTTGCCTTTTGATCTCTGAGGGAAATATCTAGTAAAGTTCCAAATTTCAAATAAATTGATCTTTTTATAGGATTGCAGAGTGCTAAAGCCTACCATGGGTTTCTGTTGCGTCTGAACATTAATGACAAACCGTGTAAAGTTGTGAAGCTCCCTGATGAAAGGTCCTGTATATTGCTCCTACGTACTGATGGAAATCCCATGTTTTAATAGTTGCTGTGAACCTTTGATTACATTGTATGCATTCTCTCGGACTTGTTGCTGTGGGCAGTGTTTTACTGGAATGTGAAGGTATAAATTAAACACATTAATCATAAAATCTTTTTTTATGACCTTCATATAAACTTTTCCTAAAGGTCCGGGTAAGGCTAGGGTCAGACGAAAGCATTTTTCCCCGCGAACGTGAAAAAGTGCGTCCGAACGCATTGACGTATTTTTTCACGGAATGCGCAAAAACGGTCAGACGACACGCATTTTCGGGCGTGATTTTGTACGGATCGTCAATAAAACTCTTTTTGCGTCTGGACGTTATGTAGGCTGGACATTAGCAGCGTCTGACATCTCCTAATCACGCACACACGCCGCTATGCCGCAGCTGCGCACTCAGTACGTCAGTACTAGCGTTTCAGCGTTCTCAGAAAAATGCGTTCAAATTCCACTTGCGTTGCACGGCCGGACTTTTGTGCGGCCGTACATCGTATATTGGCTGTCATTGCCCGTCATCTGCTGCTAGTGCGGCCGTAATTATGTGCGCCAGAACGCACGTTAAAAGTGCGCTGGTCTGACCCCAGCCTAAGGCCCGCTTCAGACAAATGCAGTCATCATGTCTGTGTCGCCGCACAGTTTAACGTCCGTCGTAGCATAGAATCGTCATCAATAGGGACCCACACACAAAGTACGTGCGTACCGAACTGCGCACGCACAACGCAGATGGCAACGGATGCAATTTAGGCAAGAACGTAAAACCTCTAGGACGGACGCGCAGAGTGCGCCACGTCCACATAGCGTTCTGTGTGAGTGATAACACGAAGTCAGACGGAGCACATTTGCGTGGTCCAGCACCTTGACGCACAAAATGGCTTTTCATATCATTTTCCAAATTGTATAATTTTTCATATTAATTTCGTTTCCCATAATTCTCTTTGTTTTTCTACGTCTGTCGAGAAAAACGGATTGTGTGGTGTCTACAGTATCTGTCAGTACGTCTGTCCGTTGTGTACGCACGCACACTGCATTCATCTGACATTAGCCTAAGGCCCCGTTAACACTGTGTGATTTGAAAATCGCGCGATTTTCCGAGCGATTTTCATATTCGCGACATAGTGCGATAATGTCGCGCAACGTCGCGGTTTTGTGTGATTTTTGCTAAGCACCACCAATTCAAATCGCAAAATCACAGATAGCAAATCGCAAACAAAGGGTCATGTACCAGCGACATGCTACTGCGACGCGCGAAATGCGACGTCGCGTGACATCGCGCAGCAAGATGTGAACAGCTCCATTGAAATGCATTGGAGAAGCTACACAGCGCAATGTCGAGCGGATTTTTCTGCGACGTCACGGCAAAATCCACACGATAAATCGTACAGTGTGAACGGGGCCTAAAGGAGAGGGTGCTTGAGTGATGTTTTGTAACTATGACCTGAAATAGTTACACATTGTGCGAATACCTAGAAGTAAATGTAAGCAGTGTACTTTCCAAATCCACAATAGAAAAAAAGTATTAGTTTTGCCAAAGAAAACATGAAAGAATGTATCCTATTATTTCTAGATATTAAAATGGTGTTATAATTGTTAGGTTGAACCAAATGTGTATCAAGACCCTTGACACTGCAGCTGTACTAGGCTACCTATCATAATATACCCTCGGATTTCTCCGTGTGTTGGTTTTTGGAGCCTGACAAAGCTGCTGTTTTAATGGATTGAACCCTTATGATTACTACAAAACCTTTGTAATATTTTCATTTTTCGGAAGACTATACGACGCAGATCAATGGGACACATCTGCTGGAAACAAACTATTATTTGACGGTACTGTAATTTCTTCTAAATATGTACATGAACATATTGCTAAGTCTGCAGATATACAGTGGCAAGAAAAAGTATGTGAACCCTTTGGGATTACGTGGAGTTTTGCATGAATTGGTCATAAAATGTGCTCTGATCTTCATCTAAGTCACAACAATTTTAAAAACACAGTCTGCTTAAAATAATACAACACAAACATTATATGTTTTCATGTTTTTATTGAACAGAACATGTAAACATTCACAGTGCAGGGTGGGAAAAGTATGTGAACCCCTAGCCTAATGACTTCTCCAAGAGCTAATTGGAGCTAGGAGTGAGCCAACCTTGAGTCCAATCAGTGTGATATTATTGGATGTGTTGCTGAAAGTTGTCCTGCCCTTTAAAAACACACACCAGTTTTGGATTTAGTGGTTTCAAGAAGCACTGCCTGTTGTGAACCATGCCTCGCAGAAAAGAGCTCTCAGAAGACCTACGATCAAGAATTGTTGACTTGCATGAAGCTGGAAAGGGTTACAAAAGTATCTCCAAAAGCCTTGATGTTCATGTCCCAAGAATATTGCTACACTGAAACAGTTTTGTGAAGAGGAGTGGATCCAAAATCACTCCAGATCGTTGTGCAGGTCTGATCTGCAACTACAGGAAACGTTTGGTTGAGGTTATTGCTGCCAAAGGAGGGTCAACCAGTTATTAAGTCCAAAGGTTCACATACTTTTTCCACCCTGCACTGTGAATGTTTACATGTTCTGTTCAATAAAAACATGAAAACATATAATGTTTGTGTTGTATTATTTTAAGCAGACTGTGTTTTTCAAATTGTTGTGACTTAGATGAAGATCAGAGCACATTTTATGACCAATTCATGCAAAACTCCACGTAATCCCAAAGGGTTCACATACTTTTTCTTGCCACTGTATGTGAACCTGATTTGCTACCCTTTTGTACGTTTTTTTTAACAGTTTGTCCTTTTTGATTGTTGGCCTGATTATTGTTAATAAACATATTTGTGTATATAGATTTCTGGGACCTAGATCCCATATTGGCATCCTGGACACATCCACTCGGTGTACCGGTTTGCATTGTGTTCTTATTTTCTTGAATCAGTCTGCCCATTCTCCTCTGATCTCTGACATCAACAAGGCATTTTCATCCACACAACTGCCGCTCACTGGATATTTTCTATTTTTTGGATCATTCTCTGTAAACCCTAGAGATGGTGGTGTGTGAAAATCCCAGCAGATCAGTAGTTTTTGAAATAGTCAGACAAGCCTGTCTGGCACCAACAACCATGCCACATTCAAAGTCGCATAAATCCCCTTTCTTCCCCGTTCTTATGCTCGGTTTTTAACTTCAGCTAGTTGTCTTCTCCATGTCTAGATGCCTAAATGCATTGAGCTGCTGCCCTGTGATTGGCTGATTAGCAATTTGTGTTAACAAGCAATTGAACAGGTGTACCTAATAAAGTGGTCGGTGAGTGTATGCCTATGATACGTGTTAGGCTAAGGTCAGACGAAAGCATTTTTAACGTGCGTTTAACCGCACGAAATCACGGCCGTGCTAGCAGCAAATGACGTCCAATGCCGGGTAACATACGAAGAACGGCCGCACGAAAGTCCGTCCGCGCAACGCAAGTGGCAAACGAACGCATTTTTTTCTAGAACGTCAAACCGCTACTACTGATGTACAGAGTGCGCTGCGTCCGCATAGCGGCGTGTTTGCGTGATTGGGAGACACGTTCGGCCAACATAACGTCCAAAAGGGTTTTATTGATGATCCGTACAAAATCACGGACGAAAATGCGCATCGTATGACCGCTATCGCGTATTCCGTGGAAAAATACGTCCATTCGTTCGAACACACTTTTTCACGAACAACGTGAAAAATGCGTTCGTCTGACCCTAGCCTTAGTCGCTCCCTGCTATAAAACATTTTTTCGGGTCACAGCTGACAGTTTCTGAACCAGTGTTGAATTGAACAGGCCATATTGTTTTGTAAATTTACCTTCCATTACTTCACAAATGCAACATGTATCTATAATTGTATGTCAAAACAAAAAGAATTCTCACGTTCATATTTTAGTGGGAAAAAGCCCATTTATGAAAATAATGCAGTAACTTGCGTTGTTTGCACAGTTGTTGAGCAGACACACGTAACATGATATTAATTATTTATGGAGGAAAATATAGAACAAAACTGCAAAGGAAGTACAGTACACAGTATGAAAAAGCCTCAATGCTTTTATTTGGCTGCTAATATCTTCTGGATAATGCGTGCTGTAATAAAAGACACTGCTGCTCGACCTGTTTAAATGAGGTGTGGCACAATTGTTTAAAGAGCTACTCAGGGTAATTAGGGCCTTTAATTAAAAGTTAAAACTAAGGCTCCTTGTTCAGATGTTTTCCATTCAGGGATTATGTGTATTTATAAGCAGTGGAAATCTGCAATAAAAGATTAATTCTATGATTAAAAAAATGAAAAACATGATATTTATTTGGAAAGACGGTGTTTTTTCTGCATTAAATTGTGAACTGAAAACCAGAACCTCTATTTGAAATGGGCCATTAACTCTTTCACTGCCGAGGACAAACTAGACGTGCTGGCGTTTATCTGCAGCATGGCTTCAATTTACTAAAGTTCATAATGATAACCCACAGCAGGCTGATATCTTGCATGAGGATGTCAGACATGTGCTCTCCCAGCACTGGACCTTCAAATGATACCACATATGACCATCTGAAATGTAAAAGTAAAAAAACTGAATAGAATAAAATGAAATTTCTGTTTTTGTTGTTTTAACAAAGTGGCATTGTCCACTTTTTACTTATAAAGTGAACAATGCCACAACAATAACTCATTTTCTCATTTGCGATGCCTGTAGCAAGCATGGAGGAGATAACCATGCATGTTATTGCACACTGTGTCACACTGTGTCATCTAAAACCCAAGTCACACTGCTGGGAAAGGCAGAGGTCCTTTGACCCTGATCATGAGCCATATCATTTTGACCACATTTTGTTTATCACGGTTAAATGCTGTTTCAAATCACGTGTAGTATGTCTCATACAATATATAAAATCTAATATCTTATCATAGATCCACTCACAAAACAGGAGCCCTAACACTGGCTCTGAGCGGACCAACGCATCCGGGTTGTTTTCAGGGAGCTTCACAGGTAACCCACACCTTAGTAGCAGGAATTCCTCACCACAGTGGTTTGAATGTAGGAAGGAAGATGAAAACCAGAAGATCTATTTGTGTATTTGGTGTTATTTAGATAATAATTATTGCATAGCAATTGGCAACTCACATTTGTTGGAGCTTATCCAAGCCCAAAGTAAAGCGCATATGGATTTTGTTGCTGGTCAAATCCAATAAAAAACCACCTTGCATGCGGGAACTGATTAAAAAATTTATTAAAAGAATATAAAAACAAAAGTAAAGACTAGACTTGTGTCCAGAACGCATTTCGCCGCTAACACATGGCTTCATCAGTTGTAATGTATGCTATTTTCTGTTTTATTTCTAATATGTATCCATGTGAATGATGATACCTTGAGAGCCATCTGAACTCCTAAGCGTTGAATTTCGCGCTGACCAGATACGTATCCATAAAATAATGTAAATTTGCACATTTTCAATTTTTCACGCATTTGTTTATGGTTTACTGAATAATTGTTGAAATGAAAGATTCTGAACTCTAGATGGTGTCCTTTATCTTACATAATTTCACACACGGTCTGCATTATCAATATACAGGCAGAAATGGCCTGTGTATCAAACACAGCAAATAGCTAATAACAATTGTCAGATATACTGTTTATGGATATTTGTAGCAATCATAATGAGATTATTAGCAGTGCAGCTTCCAAAAACATACCAATAGAATATAAAATAATATCTGTATGTGACATAATGCCTGTATATGGAAATTACAGTAACACCTTGTATCTGTACTGTACAGGGATTTTCGCTCATTATAACCCACTGAATCTTATCCCTGTACAGTAGTGAGTTACCCCAGAGTTCTTCCTGTATTCGGCCCTCTCCCAAGGTGTTGAAGTGCAGCAGCAAAGTTTTTGAACTTATTGTTACAGTGAGGTTTGGGGCTACTCTTTGCAGCTTGCTTTACTGTATTTGAGGGACAGGACTGAAGTTTCACAATGAATTTGTTTTCTCCACAGAGAACACACTAATCCTTCCTTAAAAATATATGCAAATTGGGCTTTGCTATGCTAATGACTGATTTTCAAAGTATTACAGTGCAAAATCTCTGTCAGTGAAAGGGTTAAATGAAGAATCCAGACAAATTATATATATTTTTTATAGCGGATTCAAAATATATCACTACTATTTCTATATGTCGTATCATATCAGAATGCTATATAAAAAATGTAAAAAAAAGTGTAAATTTCCATTCGGATTTAAATAATTTGCAGCATGTAAAATTACTTTTCCGTATTTAGTCATCCAATCTCTTGTGGTTATATGTTTTATAGGGTTCTCTTAAGAAATAAAGAGAGAAAAAAATGAAGGGCATTTTACTGCAGTTTTCTAAGGAACTAAACAAGTGTAACCAAAATTGATAAAAAAATTATTTTCACTTGGATCTTGGCTTATTGCATCTCATGAATAAATGAAAAGGTGAGTAATGGCAGTAGCCTTGTTTGCTTTATATGTGAAGCATTGACAATGCCACTGCTTTAGAACAAAACTAAAACAAAGACATTTGTTTTTACCTTATCTACTGTACAGTGTGTTGAACCTGTATGTATATTTGTTAGTCTGTCTCCCATTGTGCAGCACTACGGAACTTGTTAGCGCTTTATAAAAACTTGTACTGTATTTAATTTTTTTCCTCCCTTTTTTTTTCACACATTACATTGTCATGTTTGGTATTATTGGAAAGACCAGACCCTGACCTGTCCAATGACACCTTGCCCTTGTGGGGTGTATAGAATGGAGATACAGGGGTCCAAAGGATTCCTGCCTCTTCCCCCAATAGTGCACCAGCTTACATTTCAGATGGCAAAGTGCATAATAAGGTTCCTCATTTCATACACCTCTATATGGGCACCATTAGTTGCACGAAGCACAACAAGACGGTACTCAATTTCTTTCCATGTTCGCTGTAGCATACCCTCATCAATGGTGGCAATGGCTTTAGATTAGTGATGTCCCGTACCTTTGTTCGATACATGATGGGCTATGTTACAATCTTCGCGCAAAAACCCTTGCGCAAAGCGTGAATTTTTGCGCCAAGCGGTAAACCTTTGCGCGTGCAAATCACTGCTGGAATTACAATCCTCGTGCGTCTTTTCCATCCAGCGATCAATAACACGCAAACAGGACGCGCCGAACTGCTCACGCAGTACCGTCGCGTGGAAAAAATCTGTGTGCGCACTGTTTTTTTCACGCGATTCAGCCAATCAGAATTAAGAACCACAATTATCTCACGTTAAGTTTTTGCGCCTGCCAAAGTCAATCTGAGCATATATGCTGCAGCAATAATACATGCACACACAACTTCTCCATTTTATTGGTTTGGAATGAGTAGAATGTGTAACTATACTTTTCTGCATTTTTTTTATGGGCTGGTGTATTTGGGTTCGGCCAGGTTGTTCAGATTTGCCATTAACACCAGCTTTTAGGAGTTGCTAAATTTATGTGCGCAAAGGCTATGCGGTAATTACCGCGAATAGATTGTAATACCATCCATGTACCAGCGCACATTTGCATTTGCTCTCACAATGTTAAGTATAAGATGCGCGCAGTACAGTAAGTTCACGCAGGGTTCTCGCAGGTTCACCCGCGGTAGACGATTGCACGTGGTTGTTGCGCTGACTATGTAATATGGGATTAGGCGCAAATGGTTTAACCCATCGCATTAATGTTTTTTTGCGACGGCGCAAACGTTTGCGTGTAGATTGTAATTTAGCCCAATATATTTTAACATAACCCCATAGAAAGAAGTCGTTTTTCTTTGGCGAGACATCAATTACTGCAAATGTTTACCTTGACCTTTTGACTGAAAATGTGGCACCACAACTACATGCCCTTCATCCAACCATCATTTTCCAGCAAGATGGGGCACCACCACATTAGGGACTGCATGTTTGTGGGTTCCTAAATTAAACATTTCCAGACCGGTGGACTGGAAGGGTGACTCAATTCCCTGGCCACCTTGTTCACCAGATATCACTCCCCTCGACTTATTTCTATGGGGTTATGTGATGGTTGGTTGAAGGTCAGTACTGTCTTGATGTGCTTCGTGCAACTAATGGTGCCCATATAGAGGTGTATTAAATGAGGCAAAAAAAAACCTTAAATATATACGTCTCATTTTGTAATCATTTTCACTTATCTGTCTTTTCATTTGTAATAAATTTTTGAAATTGTAGAGACTTTATGGACACCCTGTATATTTAGTCACAGGTACAATTTTTGATTTTTTCCGGTATTTACCGATACATATTCAAGGTATAGTTATATAACGGATATGGGCTGAAAGTGTACACTCTCAGGTTTCATTTGAGGGTATGTACATCCAAATTGGAGGAAGGATTTAGGAATTACAGCTCTTAAGAGTAGCCATCCCCCCTTTTTCAAGAGACCAAAAGTAATTGGATAATTGAATCAAGCTGCTTCATGACCAGGTGTGGGCTACTCTTTCGTTATTCTTTTTCAATTAAGCAGGTAAAAGGTCTGGAGTTGATTCTAAGTGTGGTATTTGCATTTGGGATCTATTTTTTTTTTGGAGAAAGGATTTTATCAGGAAGGATATATTGAGATTTCTCGTTATCAAGCATGTCCTGGGTGGCGAGTATGTACCATTAGGTGTCTTGACCAAGGACACTGTCACGGAGCTGACGTAGCGCTCCATGCTTCAAACCCCAAGAGACTTTATGTTCATTTATATTGTGTGGTTTTAAATATATTTGACATCGTTTGGTTTTAGTTTAAATTAGTTTAGTGTAAAATGGCGTAGCTTTAGTTTTTAAATACTTATATTCCTCTAGGTAAATGTGTTTCTGTATAGCCAGTAAACAAGCTTTACTGCTGTGTAATTTATGCAACAGGGCTTTTCCCCTTATCTAGCTGCATGTTTAATTCAAGGGATCTGTGATAGTGTTTGTGTTTAATCTACATGTGTTAGAACAATGGATTATACAAATGTTGTGTGAGTTGAAGGCTAAAGAATGTAAAGAATGTTTATTGTAAATAACTGACATATAGTAATTAGTATATTGGTAGGACGAGGTACGTCATTTTATGCAAATTATGACTGTTGGACTTCAGCATAAATGGTGGTGTTTTGTTCATTAAAAGTCAGAGAACTCTCAGAGCTCAGAGAAAGAGAATCCTGTTTTAAAGCATACAGCCGCGCCTGGTGTCTTTATTACAAACTACGCTACACTATATACTCAACATCAGAGGGCACTGAGAGGCCTTCTGGAAATTCCTAATGGCCCCAGGGCAGAGGAACAGAAGCAGGTGGGTCAAGCTGCTCGAGGCGCTGAGGACAGCACTCCCAGTAGCCGGGCTGACCGCAACAAAGGGGTGTCTGGAGAGTCAGGACAGACGGAAGAGAACGGTTCCGTCACAGACACTTACTGGAGAGGTTGCTCGCTGAGATTGAACCCATGACTCCATAGGATCTCTCCATGCAGAGCAGTGATGTTACCTCTACTCCACCCAGCCGGTATTGCTGTAAACCTTCATCATGCATTCGAAGGAGCTGTCAATGCGAGTGAAGCAAGCCATTGTAAGGCTTCAAAAATAAAAAATCCAGCAGAGAGATAGCAGCAACATTAGGAGAGGCCAAATCAACAGTTTGGTACATTCTAAGGAATGAAGAATGCACTGGTGAGCTCAGCAACATAAAAAGGCCTGGACGTCCACGGAAGACAACAGTGGTGGATGATCTCAGCATCCTCTCTCTATAGTAAAGAAAAACCCACACAACAACCGGGTTGGAGATGCTTCAATTACCCATTTGGGTGTTGAGTAAACACACTACTCCCTGTCTTTTTTCAAACTGTATCCAGTGCGAGTTCTTTATACTCATACATACATATATATATTTTATTTTATTCTTTTGTGTTTTCTATTTTTATCCTTTGCCAGTAATTAAAGGTTACGTTTTATTCCTAGATCATTTCCTAGCTATACATTGGATCACTTCTGCCAGATCTGGACAAGATCTATTCCTCTCGGCCCGGCAACACAACGATCTAGCGGCCAGGATCTGCTAGTCTCCATGGAGTCCTGTGGACTCCAGGAGGTGATACAGCACGGAAGTGCTACCGCGAGTATCACTGGGGGGTAGTGCTGCGTTCCTGGGCAAGGTGCCAAAGTAGCACCTACCCCGGAATCTAACGCTAAAATGGGGACGCTACGGGAAAATCTGCAGGTTTAGCGTCCCCATTTTAGCATTAGCTACGTAATCTAGCCCTATATGTGTTGATAAATCTCAAACAGATCCCCTTAGCAACCAATAAGAATAACCCTGGTATTTATTTCATGGAGATCCCTTAAATTCTAAGTAAAAAGCATAATTGTAATTCTTTTTTTTAAATACTCATTTCTGCAAAGGTTCACAGCTGAAATTAAGGTTTGGCTTACCCTATTTTACATTGGAAACAAAGTAACTTGTGATAAAAACTATATTGCTGCTGTGTTATACCAACAGTTAAGTCATTGCGTGCACAAGGAACCTGTATAATTTTTGCCTTTGGCGGAGCGGGTCACCTATCAGACAGCCTGGGTGTGCTGTTTTATTTTGAGAAGCTTGCAGTGCAAAAATAACAAAATAGGAAAGCAGACAAACCTGGCAAATGAGTGAGTGTGAGTCAGTTTGCAGACTACACATGATGACAAGATGCAAATGACATAACTCTTGCCCGGGGCCATTTTTGACTGGGAATGCCAGACAAGCAGAACTCTCAGCCTGTCTGCTGCAGGTGTTACAGACAGCAGCTACACACCAGAAACTAGCTTATTAAAGAAGACAGGAACACAAGCTTGAAATGTTTTAGCTCATAATCTTGCTGCCATGGACAAGATAATCTGTTCTGAGCTATATGAAACATTGAAATATAATTAATGGGACACTTTACAGTTAAAATGGGAGGGAGCATTAACTCCTCTTGACCCTTCCACATCTCCCCCCTGTGTTAACCCTTGATCTTATTAAAATGTATCATTGTTTTCAGCACAGCCCTGGCTCTCTAATTATCTGAATGGGACATGCTGACTTCCTTCCTGCCACGTGGAGCATGACACGTGGCCACGGAGAGGTTGGATGCTCCAGTGAGCATCCAGCCAATCCAATGGATGGAAGGTAGAGAGGTGGGACCAAAATTGGTCCCAGCTCTCATGTCTTGATAACTCAAGCTGAGAACAAATCTCAGTGATCAGAGCTTTATTAGAGGAGCTAAGCCCCTGCACTTAGAGGGTTGAATCGGAATGCTGAATGCTGCACATCTGATGATATTGCCATTTAGTCCTTTCATTTTGAAGGCGAGTGGCTGACTTACTTACTGCTGGTTTAGATGCTGCCATTCTCATCTTCCCGGAACCACAACTATTGGTTATAAACTTACAAATTGTGTTAAAAAACAAGCTAAAATGTATTATAATTGCATATGCATTTTTCTACTGGTTCAATAATGGAAATCCACTTATTTACCTTCGCTTTCTAATGTCTGTATTGTAGTTTCACAATTCCATTTTCAAGAATTGTTGGTATCTTACAGTAAATGTTTGAAAAAGAGCCGAACAGTGAATTTCCCTGTACTGTGCAATTTTGGGGCCATTCGGCAATTCAAAACCTGACAATTCGCCAAATGGTGACAAATTGCCAGCAAAATTCCCCATAGAGAATCAATGGTTCATCTATTCTGAGAACACCAGCAGTGAAATATCATTGAAATACCCTGAAGTTCGGTGGTTTCATTCGGTAGGTTTAATCAGGCGAATCCCATAGGCTTCAATGTAAAATATATTCCTGTTTTCATTCAATATCTATTAAACAATTTATTCTCTTAATTTGCAGCAAAAAGTCTCTTTAATTTTTTCAAGGATTTTTAGGCATTTTTCAGGATTTTTTAGGCAAATTGTTTCCAATTTTTTTGGATCCGTGCACCAGCGCACACTCACATTTGCGCTCACAATGTTAAGTATAGGACGCATGCAGTACAATAAGTTCGCGCAGGGTAAATGTTTACCTTGACCTTTTGACTGAAAACGTGGCACCACAACTACATGACCTTCATCCAACCATCATTTTCCAGCAAGATGGGGCACCACCACATTAGGGACTGCATGTTTGTGGGTTCCTAAATGAAACATTTCCAGACCGGTGGACTGGAAGGGTGGCCCAATTCCCTGGCCACCTCGTTCACCAGATGTCACTCCCCTCGACTTCTTTCTATGGGGTTATGTGATGGTTGGTTGAAAGTCAGCACCGTCTTGATGTGCTTCGTGCAACTAATGCCCATATAGAGGTGTATTAAATTAGGCAAAAAACCTTAAATATATACGTCTCATTTTGTAATAATTTTCACTTACCTGGCTTTTCATTTGCCTTTTTAATAAATTTTTGAAATTTTAAAGAGACTTTATGGACACCCTGTATATTTGGACACAGATACCATTTTAGATTTTTTTTCCGGTATTTACCAAAACATAGTCAAGCTATAGTTATATAATGGATATGTTCATATACTATATGCAGCCAATGGCATTGAATAGTGGCTGCCCATAATTGAGCTGCTTATAAAGAGCCACTAAGACTTAAGGGGTTTTTCAAAAAAGAGCCAAACAGTGAATTTCCCTGTACTGTGCAATTTTGGGGCCATTCAGCAATTCAAAACCTGACAATACGCCAAATGGCAAATAGCATTTTTTCTGTAACAAATATTTTTTAATATTATTCATAGGACCTTCTTTGTGCATGACCTTCAGGCATTTTTGTTCAGTATTTTAATGCAAACGGCTTTAAAAAGTAGCAGTGGTTTTTTTTGGGGGTTTTTGTCAGTTTTTTGGGCAGCTGGTCGATGCTCTGTCAGATTGTTGGCTTTTTTCAGGGTTTTCAGTAGGTTTGTGGCAATTTATCGGATCCGATGTTTTCCCGCAGGGTTTTTTGGTTTTATTATTATTATTATTTATTTATGAAGCGCCAGCATATTCCGCAGCGCTGTACAATGGGAAAGCTATAGACAGGGTTACAGTACATTTAAGAACATTTGACAAACCAGTACAGGAGGAAACAGAGGCCCTATTCCCCTGGGAATTTACAATCTAGAAGGATTGGGGTGGAAACAGGAGGAGACAAGACTGCAAAGGTGAGAGTGATGGACTGGTGAGAGAGATGGACTGGTGAGTGTGATGGACTGTTTGTGTCAGTGAGTCGGGTGGTAGGCTTCCCTAAATAGGAAAGTATTAAGGGAGCGTTTGAAGGAAGGGAAACTAGAAAGTCAGACCATTAGAGGTAGAGTGTTCCAGAAGATGGGGTCTGCGCTGAGAAATCCTGCAGTCTATCATGGGAAGAGGTGATGCGGGGAGCAGCTAGTCGCAGGTCACTGTTTGACCTTAGGGAGCGGGCTGGGGTGTATTTGGTGATTAGTGAGGACAGGTTGTGGGGAGCTGAGTTAGCGAGAGCTTTGTAAGTAAGGGTAAGGATTTTGAATTTAATTCTGCAGTGGATGGGGAGCCAGTGAAGGGACTCGCAGAGAGGAGCAGCAGAGACCGAGTGGCAGGTGAGGTGGATGAGCGTAGCAGAGGCTTTCAGAATGGATTGTAGGGGGGGGTGAGATGGGAGAGAGGGAGGCCAGCAAGAAGACTATTACACTAGTCAAGTCGGGAGAATACGAGTCTTAGACATGTTAATTTTTAGGTGGTGAGAGGCCATCCTGGAGGAGATGCCAGATAAACAGGCGCTGACTTTGGAAAGGACAGGAGGAGAGAGATCAGGGGTAGAGAGGTAGCTCTGAGTATCTTCAGCGTAGAGGTGGTAAACAAAGTCTTATTGGATTCGAAAATTTTGCTGTTTTTCCTTTCAATTTGGTGTTTTTTCTGCGGCTTTTCCCTGCACTTTGAGGACCCTGCGGTGAATGCTGAATCCACCGCAGGGATGGTGAATTTGATTCCCCAAAGAGGGGGGAAAGAAAGAGCAGTCTTTGAATAACCCCTTCAATGGCTCACACTGACGTTTCGTCTTTAAGGCTCCTTTTAACTAGCTCTGCTGGAATAGGTGGCCCAGTTTATAAAATAAGCATTTTAGTAACTAGTTACTTTGTTTCTTCCTATGGTGATATAATCCTATTCCTGCTGCATCCTGCAGAAGCCTGCAAACTTCACTTGTTATCCTTATCTCTTTGGTTCACAGCAAAAAGTGCGAATTAGGCTGGTGTCAGACGAGCGTAGTGTTCACGTCCGTGATGGCGCCTAAAGGTTCGTCCGTGATAGCATGACAGAAAGTCCATTGGAGCCCAACACACGAAGTACGTCCGCACTGAACTGCGGACGCACAACGGCCGCGGTCCACAGACGCAAGGCAGGAAAGAACGTACAACCCCTAGAACAGCCGCACAAAGTGTGCTGCGTCCGTAACGTCCGCATAGCTTTGTGTGTGCGTGATGGAACGTGGTCAGACAGAATGCATTTATATGTCCAGCATTTTTCACGGACAAAATGGTTTTGCTTTTTATTTATTTTCCCTGCTACATCCGTCAAAATATACGTCAGTGAAAAAAACGGACTGTGTGGCCACTACTGCGTCTTCCGTATTACGTCCGTCCGTGTGCACGGACGCACAGTCCGTAGAAATCACGTTTGTCTGACCCTAGCCTTACTGCTGCTTTGTTCGAGCTTCAGGGGAGGGAAATATTTCAGGTACTTCTTAACAAATATGAAAGGTATTATCTTACTTAGGAAAAATATACTTGTGGTGTTAAATTATAATGGACCAATTCTTCAATTCCCCAGAATGATGGCTTACAGGCCATTAACCTCTTCACTGCCAAGTTGTTTTCCATAAATCCACTGCAAGGATCCAGTGGATTTATGTAAAAAAATAAGCATTATACATACATTAAAATTGCTCTTCAAATATAGCTTCATACAGCAGAAGCACATTTTCAAATATATGAATTATTTGACAGGGAGATTGTGCCATTTGCTGGCCAAATAGCGCTACCATATCTCCCTCAGGTTGGGATTTGTTTTATCCTTGTGGGAGAAAAAGGAATCCAAGCTATTTAAAGTGTTTTGGCATTCGGTATTATGTTCAAGGAAAACATTGGGACACTTTTCGGCGTCAGTTTTGGGAAAAAAAACATTCCTTTGCCTTACTCGAGTATTTGCAAAACACCTGCTGATGCCTCAATATTGAGTATAGCCCACATCGAGTACATTCAATTTTGGGACACCAGCAGGTGCTTTGCAAGGGTTAAAAAGCACTTTTCATGCATTAATATGTCTACAGACCAGTCTGACTTTGCTTATTGTTACTACAGACTGTCCCTAAAGATATTGTTTTCAGATATACAGGGTTATTCAGAGAAAGGGGACACTCTGGAGAACTTTTGGAGAAGTGAAAATTCTAGGTCAAAATGGCCAAACCAGAAAAATTCTCCCATTTATGTCATCTTCCAAATCGGCTATTTGGTCTAGATTGTTCTCTTCTCCTGCCAATTCTCCTGGTTTTCACTTTTCTCTGAATAACCCTGATAATGCAATCTATTATTGACAGGTCATGCTATGGCCATGGGTGCAAACATGGAACCCTCTTATGCTAATCTGCTCATGGCAGATTTCTCAGCAAGGTATGTCTGCAAAAACAACTCTTTCAGTTTACAGGTTTTCATATGTTGTGGGGACAATGACAATTGATTTATAAGGCTAGGGGCAGACTAACGCAGTATCAACGTGCGTTTAGCAGCACTAAGGCTAGGGTCAGACGAACGCATTTTTCACATGCGTTTAGCCGCACGAAATCACGGCCGTGCTAGCAGCAAATGACGTCCAATGCCGGGGAACATACGACGAACGGCCGCACGAAAGTTCGTCCGTGCAACGCAAGTGGCCAACGAACGCATTTTTTCGAGAACGTCAAACCGCTACTACTGACGTACAGAGTGCGCTGCGTCCGCATAGCGGCGTGTGTGCGTGATTAGGAGACGTCAGACGCTGCTAATGTCCGTCCAACATAACGTCCAGACACAAAAAGTGTTTTATTGACGATCCGTACAAAATCACGGACGAAAAGGCGCATCGTATGACCGCTATCGCGTATTCCGGGAAAAAATACGTACGTTCGTTCGAACGCACTTTTTCACGGACAACGTGAAAAATGCGTTCGTCTGACCCTAGCCTAAATCATGGCCGCGCTAGCAGCAAATGACGTCCAATGCCGGGCAGCATACGAAGAACGGCCGCACAAAAGTGCGGCTGCGCAACGCAAGTGGCAAACGAACGCATTTTTTCGAGAACGTCAAACCGCTAGTACGGATGTACAGAGTGCGCTGCGTCCGCTAGCGGCGTGTGTGCGTGATTTGGAGATGTCAGACGCTGCACACGTCCGGCCAACATAACGTCCAGACGCAAAAAGTGTTTTATTGATGATCTGTACAAAATCACGGACGAAAATGCGCATCGTATGACCGCTATCGCGTATTCCGTGAAAAAATGCGTCCATTCGTTCAAACGCACTTTTTCACGGACAATGCGAAAAATGCGTTAGTCTGACCCTAGCCTTAAGGGGAGAGGTAGCAGAGTACAGCTACAGGAGTTTATCGGGTCTTAAATTCTAGGGATCAACATTTACATTGTTGAATGAGTCATACGATGATCAAGTGTCGACCTGCAGTTCATCAAAGGAGGGAGATTTTGCTATCAGTGCAGCAAACAAAATTAATGATAATATACAGCAGGATAGGATTTTTGGTACAAGTGCTTTAAATATGAATAATAAATAATGTCCTGACCAGAAGAGTATGAAGGTTTTGCAAGTCCTCATATGCGATATGAGCACCGCAATTATGGAATAACCTCCCAGACGCCATCAAATCTTCCCCCAGTCTAAAGTCCCTTTAGAGATCTCTATTAACATACCTCAATACGGAATGCACCTGTAAACATACATACAGGATAATTCAAAGAGATCCGAATGGCTGCCGAAAGGTAACCGAAAGCTGAAAATCAGCGTTCGGTTACCATTTCTTGGCCATTCGGCTAACCAGAGAGCAAGCAATTCGCCAAATCCTTGTGAATTGCCTGCACATACGGTGCCTGTTCGACGGCAGTAAAATCCCCATAGCTTCGGCTATTCAGACAACAAAAACCAGCAGTGAAAGGTTCCCGAAATGCCCTGTCATTCGGTGGTTTAATTCGGCAGGTTTATTCAGGCGAATCCCATAGGCTTCAATGTTAAAAATATTCCAGTTTTAATTCAATATCTAATAAACCGTTCATTGTAATATTCTGCAGTAAAGAGTCTCTTTATTTATAGATTTTTTAGGATACTTTAAGAATTTTTCTGGATTTTGTTTTTTAAAAAAAGTCCAATTTTTTAAAATTTTATTTTTTAAGTTTACTTATTTTTTCTGAAACAGCCCTTTTTATTATCATTCCCTGGACCTCATATGTAAATTTCAGACATTTTCGCTCAGTAGTTTCTTTGCAAACAGCGTTTCAGTTTTTAAACATTCAAGCGAACTGTTTTTTTTAATTTATTCACCTCCTTCGTCTGCGGTGTCGGCTTTTTCCGGCGGCTGCGCTGCGTGTGATCGGTTCCTGCTTGGGTTTTTCCGGCATTTTCGGGGGGTTAATCCAGATGTTTTTGCGTGTTTTCGGCGTGCATTCGGTGGGTTTTGAGGTTAATTTTTGGCGGGTTTGCGGCGACCTTTCCCTGCAATTCAGGGACCTTGTGGTGTTTGCTGAATACACCGCAGGGTCGCCGAAATGGGATCGGCAAAACGAACCGAATTGAAGAAAACAAAAAGTCACCGAACGTGCGGTGACTTTTCGATTCTCTTTGAATTACCCTGTTAGTGAATATATTTACTACATATTTATTTTCTGTGTTAATCTGTATATTTGTGTTTTGTTTTTAATATCTTGCATTTTATTACTTTATTTCTGTACCTATTGTAAAAATTCAATGTTCTTGAACCTTATTGTACAGCGCTGCGGAATATGTTGGCGCTTTATAAATAAAGAATAATAATAATAAAGGACATACTTGAAAACGAGAGAAGTCTCAATGTATCCTTCCTTGTAAAATACTTTATAAATAAATAAATATAGAGAACCCTCCACTTAGTACATCTAGGCTCTCAAACAGCCAGAATACTCATTGTCCCTGACTGTCAGTATATGTGTTTGACTATTACTATTTAAATAGCTAATATCATTGCCTAGCTTTGAATTATATTGTTTCAATAATTATTGATATTGAGACAATATATTCTGCAGTAAGGTTCAGTGAGAATTTACAAAACAAATGACAAAGAGGATAAGGTGAATTTCAGTGAGGGAAAAGGACGCCCTGCTCATACAAGCCTACAATATAAAGTTGATTATTTTAATATAGTGCAACATATTACGATTCAGGGAAGAAATTTCTACAGTTTTCTTTTTTTTTTTAATTTACGAAACAGTGCATTTTTTATTCTTTCCTCCTTTCTTCAATCTTTAAATAGTGTTGCAGCTCAGTGTGTGACCTCAGTTTGCTATCTCTGCATACCCAGCTGTGTGTAGCATGGCGAGAAGCTGTCTGTATTCTACAGCAGGACAAAGGACCGAGAGATAAATCTTTCAAACACATAGAACACTGTTATCATTTTCATCTATTGTTTCATGTGTTGCTGTACACAACCATATTCTCTGAATAATTGGAGCCATTATATTTCAAGCAAATAAAATGTAACCATGATCTTGTTACAAATAAACCTCTATTCAGAAGCACATACGAATATGTTACTTTTAGATATGATTATTATGGTTACTTGTCGATAGCATTTTAAAGGAACTAAACTCTACTCAAAAAATCCCCCCCCCTGTTTTTTTATCCTAACCTATCCCTATTCCCTTAATAAATTAATTTTTTTTTTGTAACTGTAATACTTACCCTAAAATCCTCTTCCTTCCAGCGGCGTCTTTTTTTTTTTTTATACTCACCTCCCTCCTCTTCCGCTCCCGTCCTTCTTCATGCTTCTTGGCTTCTGGTTTACGTGAGAAGCGCGCATGCGCGCCTCTCACATAAGCCAGCCAATCGGCAGGCTTCCTCCCGGCTCCATCTGAGGATTAGTGTTGCGCGCAAGAGGATGCGCGCAACACTAACCCTCAGCGGGAGCCGCCAGCTTCTGCGGTGAGTTGGAGACGTCATCGCGCTGAAAGCACGATGACGTCTCCTACTCGGCAAAAGTCGGCAGAAGCGGGAAATATGATTCCCGCTCTGCTGACTGACAGCTGGGAGGGCGGAGTAAAGTCCTCCGCCTCTCTCAGCTGTTTTCAGCCTTTCCTGACGATCGGCTGAGCGGAGGCAGGAGGGACAGGCAAGGGAATACTCCGGGCATCATGACCACCTAAAATAGCTTAGGTGGTCATGTTGCCTAGAGTGTCCCTTTAATGAATGTTTAACTACAGTGTATGTATTCTATAGACATGCTTATACAGCGTACAATAAAATATTTTTATAGCATTGTGTAAAATATTTATTAGAGAGACATTTTGCATATAACTCTTTGTTTAATGGTTATCACTTTCTCTGTGTTCTTAATTTTCCAGCTCTCCTATATCATTTTAGGTAAACTCAGCATTCATATTCTCACACGGTAACATGAAAATCACGTGATTTATTTCGTGTTTTTTTTATTATTAGCATAAGATTCAGAAGAGTGAGAGGCTCCCATTTCCCATTCCAAAACAGTCAGTAACAAGGAGTCAATAAAGGTAAATATTGTCACAACGAGCCAATAGTCTGTAGTCTCTCCATCTTATCGGCTCTGTTACAACAGATTTGGGGTCCTATCACCTGGTGTGAGCTAAAACGCCATCGCTAATGGAAAAATCTAGCACAAGTCGCTAAAAGGTAGCACCTGACGACCCACCAACAGATTGCCTTGTCTGCGGTAGTTCGTGTACATGGTTGTTTAACGCACGCTAGGGAAACGCTAAGACCCGGGCTGAGATCCAGTGCTAATACGTTTGTGTACAGGATAGAACTGTTCTTTTCCAGTGCAGAGTGCCGGGCCATACCTATACCCTGCCCTCACAAGCTTGTATAAGTATGAACACATCCAGCGAATAGCCCTCACAAAACCCTGCGTTATTAAAATCCTCAAAGGTAGCCATATCATCCTTGTTTATATGCACATATATATTAATTAAGACTGATGGGCATTGCATGATTAACCCCTTCACTGCTGAGGCATTTCACCGCTGTGCTAAGCTAATTTTTACCGCTTTCACTCATCATGTTTAAATGCGATTTGAAGCCACATTTTATTATACGACCCAGACATATTATATATTGTTCTTTCCGGCAGACTCGGCAGATTCATAATATATCATTTTTATATGTATACGTCATGTCCTGCCTGTATATTATAACAACAAAATGCAATAAAATTTGAATTTTTAATCATCTGCAGCGTGTAAAGTGTTTTTTTCACATTTTATCCCATGAGCATTTGCGGTTATATTTTCTATGGGGTGCGCGAGTACAAAAATTAGAAATGGGGACTTTTGGGAGGAATTACGTGATTTTTAGCAAATGCACCCCATAGAAAAAAATCATTAGTGCAGCATCATTGTTCACATTATAATTGAAATGTGAACAATATTGTTGCATTAATAAAAATAACACACAAAAGAAACCATGTTTATATTTTGATTTATTTATTTTTATTTATTTATTATTATTTTTATTTTTTTATTTTTTATTTACTTTGAACATGGCCATGCTCATGCCTTTCGAATGACACCCTCCATGACCCCCTAGCTGCCACGGTTATGGAGATATCGGGGTTCAAATGAACCCCCTATCTCCACCAGGGGATAGGGGTTTCCCGGCTATCTGACGTCATCACGCTATGCTCGTGATCCAAGATGGCGGCCCCCACCGGAGCTAGGCTGAAATTCGGCGCCGCTAGGTTGTGGGGTTAAAGCCAGGGGTTAAAGCCAGGCACCGCTTAAAAGGGGAGACTAGACATGTGCATTCGTTTTAGTACTAAAACGATTTAGTCCAAATTTTGGGATAATTTAGTTTTCGTATGACTCAAGAGATACGAAACTGCTCAATACAAAAAACGAAAGAAACTAAAATAAAATGCACTACATTTTAGTTTCAGTCCTTTTTGTGATATTACATTGAGGAGTGAAGGAGTCCAGCAATGAAGAGCGCAACATCCAAAGTTCTGCACCCTCCACATGCCAATGCAGTAGGATGTTCTATACAGAGAGGGGCATTAATTAATGCAGGAGGATGTTCTATACATTATACAGAGAGGGGTATTAATGCAGGAGGATGTTATATACATTATACAGAGCAAGGTATAAATTGAGGAGGATGTTCTATGCAGAGAGGGACATTAATTAATTCAGGAGGATGTTCTATACATTATACAGAGAGGGGTATTAATTAATGCAGTTGGATGTTGTATACATTATACAGAGAGGGGTATTAATTAATGCAGGAGGTTGTTATAAACATACAGAGAGGAGCGTTTTGTTTTAGCCCTTTAAATCCAGTGGCTGTGAGCGCTGAGATCGGCTGCTTGTTATATTATCTCAGTACAATGTATCAGGCTCAGATGTTACAGTAACTGACTGTAACAGCGCTCAGAGTTTCAGTAAAACAAGGAAATAATATTGTTCTAACCTCTTATATATAAAAATATTATTTACTAGTTTTACTGAAACTCTGAGCGCTGTGATGAGCAGCAGTCAGTTACTGTAACAGCTTTGCCTGACACGGGGCAGTATTACAAAGTTGGTGCTAACTTAACTAGAGCTGTTGTAAACGTAAAACCTCTAAAGGCTATAATGGCTCTGGGAAGTTTACAACAGCTCTGGTTAAGTTAGCACCAACTATGTAATATGGCCCACATTGTGCTGAGAGTGAGAGATACTGTAACAAGCAGCGATCTCAGCACTCTGAGGAGCCACTACAATAGTTATTGTATCCACTGGTTTTCGGATGAATGAAATTAGTTTTCATACTAAAGAACTGAAAACGAATTTCTTTAGCAACTAAATAAATTGCATTTTAGTACTAATCCATTAGTTCAAAACGAAATTTTGTGCTGTGCACATGTCTAGGGGAGACTCTCCCCTTTTAAGCGGTGCCTGGCCTGTGGTACTGCTCCTTCCCGATCGGGAGGGAGAGGGATCTGAATGGATCCCCCCTCCCTTCCAGGCGATCTCCTGGCATTGCCGGGGGTCGCCTGGAAATGACGTCATCGTGCATGGCGCAATGACGTCATTTACGTCGGATGGGGCTTAACTTCAGCATCTGAGGACGCTGAAGTCAGACCACTGCGGGACCCCGGACAGAGAGGTGAGTATCTCCACCGGGGCTCCCGCAAGCGGATGACGTATGGGGCACATCCTCCGCATATAGCGGGAGTCAATGAGGACGTGCCCCACACATCATCCACAGCGAAGTGGTTAATGCCACCCAACAGCATGTAGAATCGTTTCATTGCATTTAATAGATCCAAAAGGAAGGCCAGGTGAGCGGCAATAATTTCCCTGCTGCAGCATATAAACAATACATGTTTCAGGGCAAGACTTATCCATGTGTCCCTTTAAACATAGTCCACACGGTCACCCTAATAATCAACCGATTACATACGCTGAATAACCCCGATCATAAAATGCTTAAAATTACCCAACATATTAGAATTAGGATATATGTAGATAAAGGATACATATATATCATACTATAGCCTAATGCAACAGCAACGGCATTGCTGACCATATCCATTACTATGGTGTATGAGGCCAAGAGAACAGCTGTGCTGCATTCCTTTCAATTGTCTGTTCATTGCCTGTTAATTTTGGGCAAGGACCTTTGACATTTTTTCCCTTTTTACCCCTTTTTTTTCCTTTTTCGTCAGTGAACACCAGGGTTGAGCACTAGGTAAATATTTGTGATTAGCGTCCATCTAAAAATTAGCGTTAGCACCAAGTGATCTGTTGGTTACAATAGCACAAGTGCTCTCTAGCACTCCCCATGCTAAGTATAGGACGCGGTAAGTACAGTAAACTTGCGCTACGAATCACAAATCACCACGTGCTAATTGATTTTGGCCGTTTCTATCAGGAGGCAAATGATCTGTTGGTGAGGCACTAGGCTCATTTTACCTGGCGCTAACGTAAAAACATGGCGATGCTAGGCTTAGCTCACACCAGGTGATAGTGCCCTAGTGTTAGTGTTTTAGTAAAAGTACACTCCTTATAGTAAGGAGCATGCCACTGCTGCATTCCATTCCAGTGTAACTCTTTATCAGCTCTGCAAAATAACACTAACACCAGGGTCTACTAGTCGGTATTCATTCTTGAATATCGTCTGGAGCTGAGAAAAATGAGATAATGCACCATGTTACAAAGCTCAAATCATCTCAAACTGGTTTCTTGAACATGACAATGAGTTCACTGTACTCCAATGGCCTCCACAGTCACCAGATGTCAATCCAATAGAGCACCTTTGGGATGTGGTGGAACGGGAGAATCGCAATATGGATGTGTAGACGACAAAGCTGCAGCAACTGCGTGATGGTTTCATGTCAATATGGACCACAATAAACAATACCTTGTTTAATCTATACCATGAATAATGAAGGCAGTTCTGAAGGCAAAAGGGGGTCCAACCCAGTACTAACGTGTACCTAATAAAGTGGTCCATGACTGTATATGTGTAATGTGTGGCAAAATGTAGTTGAGCTTAGCTTCACATAATGGGAGGTGGCTACAAGAAAATAGTCAAAGCATTAAAAATCCTGATTTGAACACCAGACTGCTTCTGCCAGAAAGGTTGTAATGGGCTGTGGTTGGATCTTCCAGCAGGACAATAATCCAAAACACATCATAATCAACAAAAAATGGTTTCCTGATCACAAAATGTGCCGGCTGGGTGGAGTAGAGGTAACATCACTGCTCTATAACCATGGAGAGAGACTGTGGAGACACAAGTTTGATCCCGGCAAGAGCACCTATCCTGTAAGTGTCCTTGGGCAAGACACCTAACGGTACATACTCGCCACCCAGGAAATACTTGAAAATGAGAGAAATCTCAATGTATCCTTCCTGGTAAAATCTTTTCTCAAAAAATAAAAATCATGGTTCTACCATGACCACCCCAGTACCCTGACTTTCTAATAGATAATGTGACCTGCAGAGGTGAGTGCACCACCGCTAGCCAAGAAATTTCAAGCATCTGGAGAGATTCTGTATATGAAGGAATGGCCTCAGATCCCTTACCATGTATTCTCCAAACTCATCAGGCATTATAGAAGAAAACTCAGCGCTGTTATCTTGGAAAAGGAAGGTAGCACAAAGTATTGACTAAAAGGGTGCCAATAACTGTGCCATTTATATATTAAAAAGGTTTAGTTTTTTGGTGTAAACCTGTGCTGTGTTTGCAGCCATTTGATATCCATGAAATCAGATTATGTTTATGTATTTTATGAACAAATGATCCAATGATCATTAAACGCTCCCTATAGAAACTTCTGTTTATGGAAGCCTACCACTTAACTTCGTAATGAACATCCAACCAATCCAATAATCGTCCTCATCTCTCTATATTCCCATCATTGCAGTCGTCCCCTCCTGTTTCTCATCCATCCAGATTGTAAAATCCCACTGGAATAGGGCCCTGTTCTCCTCCTGTATCTGTTAGTGAAATATTGACTTGCCTGTTTGGTGTATTGTAAAATTGTCTTGTACCCACTGGAACACGAGGTATAACATTGAACAAAAGGTAAATACAAAATATACAGGGTTATTCAGAGAAAGGTGAAAACCAGGAGGACTGGCAGTAGAAGAGAACAATGAAGACCAAATAGCCGATTTGTAAAGTGAGATAAATGGAGAATTTTTCTGGTTTGGCTAGTTTGACCTAGAATTTTCACTTTTCCAGTCAATCTCATGAGGTTCACTTTTCTTTGAATAGACCTGATAAACAGGATTGATACTGTCTACTGGAAGTGTGAATATGATGGGCAGTATACCACACGAGTCAGTTATATTGAGTCGCAAATAGCAGAATTCGGTGCGAGCCATTAACCATTGGCAGCCCCATATTACCAGCTATATTTCAAGTGAACTGCTATGTTATCGTGGGACCAGAAGCAACTATCAGGGTTATTCAAAGAGATCCGAATGGCTGTCGAAAGGTAACCGAACGCTGAAAATCAGCGTTCGGTTACCTATTCAGAGAGCAGGCAATTCGCCAAATGTTGGCGAATTGTCTGCACATACGGTGCCTGTTCAGTGCATGTTTGAGGGCAGTGAAATCCTCATAGAGAAGCAATGCTTCGTCTATTCAGAGAACAAAAATCAGCAGTGAAAAGTTGTCAAAATGCCCTGCCATTCGGTTGCTTCATTCAACAGATTTATTCAGGAGAATCCCATAGGCTTCAATGTTAAAAAATATTCCAGTTTTAATTCAATATCTAATAAACCGTTTATTATAATATTCTGCAGTAAAAATTCTCTTTATTCATAGATTTTTTAGGATCTTTTAAGCATTTTTCGGGATTTTTTAGCAAAAAAAAAATTCTGTTTATTTTTTATTTTTTAAACGTTTTTTTCTTTTTTCTGTAACAGCCCTTTTTATTATTATTCATTGGACCTCATATGTAAATTTCAGACAATTTTTCTCAGTAGTTTGTTTGCAAACAGCGTTTCACTTTTCCAACATTCAAGCGTACCGTTGTTTTTTTTCACTCCATTCGTCTGCGGTGTCGGGTTTTTCCGGCGACTGCTCTGCTCTGTGATAGGCTCCTGCTCGGGTTACTCCGGCGTGTTCGGCGGGGTTAATCCAGATGTTTTTGCGGGTTTCGGTGCGCATTCGCTTGGGTTTTGCGGTGAGTGTTCGGCGGGTTTGCGGCGGCTTTTCCCTGCACTTCAACGGCCCTGTGATGCTTGCTGAATACACCGCAGGGTCGCTGAAATGGGATCGCCAAATCGCACCGAATTGAAGAGAACAAAAAGTCACCGAACGTGCGGTGGCTTTTCGATTCTCTTTGAATAACCCTGTATGTAATTTTTTAATACAAAGCCTTTAACACCAGCTTTTGTAAAGTTGTGCTTTTATATATTTTTCTATTTAATAAAATACCAGTTGCAAGTGAGAATAACAAGAGATATTGGAAACGTTCATAATTATTGACTCCCGAAAGAGTGTTCTGTATAAACGGTGCACCGTTTTTTTTTTCGGTTCGATTCGATTTTTCGGATTTTTAAAATTTTCGATTCGGCTCGTTTCGACCAATTTCTGTTTCGATTCGGTTCGGCTCGACTCGTTTTTCATGTACATTTTTTTCTCGGAATTTCGACCATTTTTCATATTTTTGTGTCACTTAGCTCGTTTTTTGGATCGACTTTTCGTAATTTCGGAAATTTTCGTTTTTCGGAATTGTAAATGGTTTCGGAATATCGACCATTTTTCGTATTTTCGTGTCACTTAGCTCGTTTTTGTATCGACTTTTCGTATTTTCGGAAATTTTCGTTTTTTCGGAACGTCTGTTCTCCTCGTTTCAAAGCAATAAATTTTGATTTGACACATTTCAAGTCCATTCGAAAATTCCGAAAATATTTCGTTTCGGCTCGGAAAACTTTTCGGATCTGCCATTTTCTGATCTAAAAATTTTCGGAAAATCGGCCGGATCCGAAAACACGAATCGGGAAATTTCGTGAAAATTCCGAAATTCCGAAACCCGAAACGCACATCCCTAATAAAGTATAGGAAGTGCAAATGTTAAAGTAACCTGCCGTAGCAGCCAAACGGCAACGAAGTTTGCAGCTCGGATGAAAGAGCAGAGGAGTTGTTACCATTAACAAGTAGGGCCGTTATAAATGACAACTCGCTCGTTAAAGCTAATGACTAGAATGAAGAAGGGCCGAGGTTTTCTGATGAGAGGCAGAAACTCTGTTCTTGGGCTTTATTGGCAGATTTTTCTTTTATTTAGAAGAGAAAAAAGAATGTACCTGATGCTAAATGTTTGAAATTGAATTAACATTAAAGATATTTTTCGCTGTAGAATCCTATGAAGCCTTTCATATTTTAAATGATACATTTTCTATAACAGATGTATAAGGCAAACAGAGTAGGCGAGTCAACATAATTCTAAATAAAGTCGTTTGCTAGCATGAGACGAGTCTTATCATGCATTGTGCTTTGATTCTTATCTAAATCTCTTATCGTGCCTATTCTAGCGCTTTGCTCGCTTTTGTTAGTCTTCTGAGTCTCGTCAGAATTAAACATGGCTTCTTATAAAAGAAACCTGACCCGCTCAATATAATGCAAAGTATATTGTTTTAAAAGGAAGCTTTTAAAGCATTTCATCTGCTACATAAAGAAACGATAATTTTTGTAGGGGATATGGTTTCATATATTTTCCTAGATACCTACTGTCATCAAATGCATCCATGTCTTCAAAGGACACAAAATGAATACAGCCGTTCCTCTGTATTCTCCTTTAGTTCTTTTACAGTTAAGATAAAATAGATTTTTTTTAAAATTATTTTTATAATACATCGTAGGTTTTTACTGCGGAGGAACAAGCAGTTATCGACTACAAAGTCAAGAAAATTCTGAGACCATTTTGGTGTCCAGATCATAGACTAGATCAGGTTTGACTCGGTGCTCAAAGTGACGCAATGAGGGGGGTCTTCAATCAGTCTTCAAACCGAAAATCTGGGACAAATAAAATAGAGCAGATTCAGAACAAAATCTAGACCTTACAGCTGATATATTGTTAAATGGTGTGGCAGCTAGGCTCTGATTGTATAAGTCCCAAAAAATCCAATTATTTTCAGGAAAAATGTGATGCACAATACAATTTCCAAACTGCAACACACATAAGTATATAGGTTTCAGTTATCAAATAATATAAGCTGTGACCAAGAAAATTTAGATGGCATGGAGTTATTCTATGACCAGCTAATCATGGACCAACTGACCGGATGGGGAGGGAGGTCCAGGTTGGCTTTTCTGCCCCTGCAGTCCAGGACGTGCGTGAAGCGTCATGGGGATTCCCTACCTATTGTGCAGGATGCTCCACGCCCGTACTGTTGGGCCCCTGCTCGATGCCGATCTGGCTCAGAGCAAGGGCTTCAGCTACAGCAGGCTGGCATCAGCCCTTGCCATGGCACTCCCCTCCAAGCCGCGTGTATCATCACGCGTGCGAGCGATGACCTCACCCTTTGGGATTCCCCCTGCTCAGCAGTACAGGAGATGCAGGGGTCCTTTAGACCCCTGTGTCTCTGGATCCATAAGAGCTACAGGGACAGTTAAGGTGTCATTAGAAAGGCCAGAATATGGCCTTACCGATGATATTCAAAGACCCTTTCAGGGTTATCCAGAGAGAGGTGAAAGCAGGAGAATTGGCAGGAGAATGAACAATCTAGACCCAATAGCCGATTTGGAAAGTGACATAAATGGGAGAATTTTTCTGGTTTGGCTATTTTGGCCTAGCATTTTCACTTCTCCAGTCATTCTCCTGCTATTTACCTCTCTCTGAATAACCATGTATGTAATGTGTAAAAACATAAACAACAAAAATAAATACATTTAAAAAGATATCCATTTTTTGTTCTAAAAGCCGCAAAGCAGGTTTTTTCCCCCTTATAAAATTAACAATGCTGCTGCACTAACTCAGTTATTTTTTGATACATATTTTAATATACAATTATTTTAATAATATGTTTATATTTTTTTGCTATTATAGTTATTTTAATTAAATATATATTAATAAATTACTGCATTTTGATATAACTTTAGTTTAATAAATAATAAGTTAAATGTTTTTGAGTTTTATTGCTGTGGAGCTCTGTGATACATTCATACACACCGCAGATTACCGTGAGTTTTATTGCTGTGGAGCTCCGTGACATGCTCATACACACCGCACATTACTGTGAGTTCTTTTGCTGTGGATTCTGTGGTACGCTCATACACACCACACATTGCTGTGAGTTTTATTGCTGTAGAGCTCTGTGATATGCTCATACACATCACACATTGCTGTGAGTTTTATTGCTGTGGAGCTCTGTGATATGCTCAAACACATCACACATTGCTGTGAGTTTTATTGCTGTAGAGCTCTGTGATATGCTCATACACATCACACATTGCTGTGAGTTTTATTGCTGTAGAGCTCTGTGATATGCTCATACACATCACACATTGCTGTGAGTTTTATTGCTGTAGAGCTCTGTGATATGCTCATACACACCGCACATTACTGTGAGTTTTATTGCTGTGGAGCTCTGTGATACGCTGATACACACTTCACATTACTGTGAGTTTTATTGCTGTGGGGCTCTGTGATAGGCTCATACACACTGCACATTACTCTGAGTTTTTTTGCTGTGGTGCTGTGTAATTTGCAGTGTGTACAAGTGTATCAGTTATGTACAATATCTTAAAAATCTGAAAAGTGATCAGCAGCTTCTCACATGTGCAGCAGGAACTTTCTGTGCCGCGGCGCAGCCTTAGCTGCAACGAGTGGCTGATGGCTGCTGCAGCAAAGCAGTGGCTATCTGTAAGTCTGGAGGGTGCACAATGGATTCCCCAATTCGCTGCTGGGCCAGAGTGGAATTTCTTAACTCTGTAAATTTTGAAAATTGTGGTAATAAATTAATTCTTTAACACAATACTTTACATGAGGGCTGTGCATTGTATGGGTGTTTTTTTATGAGTTTAACCTTCTGTGGGCATGGCACAAAGGGCCCCACGATCTCCTATTGCCCGGGTGCCCCATTATTATTGTTTGTTCATTTGTATTGTACCAGCTAAAACTGATGCTATACAGTCTTTTTAGGCTGCGGTCACACAAGAGCACTGATTGCACACAGTGCGTCCATTGAAACGGATGCACTCTATAACGGATGAGATTGTGGTTACAATGTATCAGTTAGTTATGACTGACGTTGAGAAAAAGAATTAAGGCCAGTGTCAGACGAACGTTTTTCGGAGCAGAAGGAACCACCGTGAGAGTGATGCCAGTGTGGCTACCTTGCTGAGCGCAGTTAGTGCACTCAGCGCTGCAAGGCTCGATCCTCCTATGGAGGATCACGCTTTGCAGCCCCGTCGAAAGCATGTCGTAGCGTTTCCACGGGGAGGCAATTCTTGCACGCACTACAGCATGTGGCTGGCCCTGTCAAAACGTCACAATGCTGTGACGGGCGTCAGACCGCACATCAGTACAGGCGCACTTAATGTGCTCGTCTGACATATAACAGCAGTTACTTTTGCTAGGTTTGACGAAGTTGAGAAAAGGGAAAAAAAAAAAGCTTTATCCAGGGGTTTCTCTACGCCCCGATGTACCTTTTCCATGTTGATGCCATTTTGGCATCCGTTGCAACATGCATTGCCCATGTGTTAAAAAGTGTGCATGTGCTTCATGTGTTGTCCTCTATTGATTCCTTTGAAAAGCTATGATGGACAGCAAACAGTGCGGTCAGAGGACGCAAAAAATACGCTGGTGTGACTGCAGCCTAAGGCACGGGTCAGACGAATGCAGTGATCATGTCCGTGTCACCGCACAGTCTAACGTCCGTCGTAGCATAGAATCATGATCAATAGCGACCCACACACGAAGTACGTGTGCACTGAAGTGCGCACGCACCACACAGATGGCAACGGATGCAATTTAGGCAAGAACGTAAAATCGCTAAGACGGACGCGCAGAGTGAGCCACGTCCGCATAGCATTCTGTGTGCATGATGAGACGAAGTCAGACGCAGTGCATTTGCGACGTCCAGCACCTTGACGCACAAAATAGCTTTTCATATCATTTTCCAATTTATATAATTTTTCATATTAATTTTGTTTCCCATAATTCCCTTGTTTTTTTTACGACTCCATACCATATCACTGTATCCTGGACTCACAACAACACCTGATGCACACGCCGCATGACACTAGGATTCTAAGTAACTAATTTAAACTGAAGATTAAAACCAGAGATGCTGAGATATTGATAAGATCATCTGTCAATATTTTAAGCTAATGGTTGGAACAGGCAGTAATACATGAGCAAGGTGGTAATGAAGTATCTTGGCTATGATGAATGCCATCCAAAAATGGTAAGTCAATACGGACACCCCTTGATGTGTGGGCAGTGTCAATAAACACTGCCTGGTTAAAATAATAGTCGCACAGTCTAGTTTTTTGTTGGCCAGCCTTTTGCTTTGATTATGGCACACATAACACATTTACCATGGCATTGCTTTGATGAGCTTATGTAATGTAACAACATTTATTTCCATCCAGAGTTGCATTAATTTGTGCGCGATATCTTGTATTGATGAAGGGAGAGTACTACATAAAGTCTTCTCCGTTGCATCCCAAAGATTCTCAATGGTGTTAAAGTCTGGACTCTGCGGTGGCCAGAAAATTATGTCTCATGCTCCCTGAATCACTTTTGGACAATTTAAACACGATAAATCCTGGCGTTGTCAACAGCAGCTTTTTATTCATATATAATTGACAGCTATAAGCTATAATGAGCACACAAACACTTGTTTCTCCAACATGAAGATCACTGCAGACACAAGAAAAGCGAGGAAAAAATAAAAAAATAAAATGACAACAGCTTTAAAGGATGAAGTTAAGTGGAGTCATGATGTTGATTATCAATGTAATTGGCCTATTGTTTCAATGAATGTTGATGAAAGGCTCGAGTGAGATTTATGCACTGATACTTTCAGAGAGACCTTTACACTGTGAAAGTGTAAATTCTCCCATTTAGGCTAGGGTCAGACTAGCAAATTTTTAACGTGCGTTTAGGCGCACTTAATCACGGCCGCACTAGCAGCAAATTACGGGCAATGACGGCCAATATACGAAGTACGGTCGCACGAAAGTCCGGCTGCGCAACGCAAGTGGAAAATGAACGCATTTTTTCGAGAACGCAGAACCGCTAGTACGGACGTACAGAGTGCGCTGCGTCCACTAGCGGCGTGTGTGCGTGATTTGGAGACGTCAGACCCTGCTTAATATTTAATATGTGGGTAAAAGCTTCTTGATCCAAGGAGAAATCTGACGCCATTCTGGGGTCAAGAAGGAATTTTTTCCCAGTATGTTGCATATTGGCGAGCATTTCAGACTGGGTTTTTTGCCTTCTTTTGGATCGACAGCGGTAGGTTATGTGGGAGAGGCTGAACCCGATGGACGCATGTCTTTTTTCAGCCTATATAACTATGTAACTATGTAACTATGAAACTATGCTCATGTCCGGCCAATCTACAGTTGTGTTCAAAATTATTCAACCCCCACTGAAATTGAGTGTTTTGGCCAGTTTGACATTGATTTTGATCATTCAGTCATTTTGCTTACAATTAAATCAAAGAGGCACGTGTAGGTCAGACAAATATAACATAACATTTATAATGAAATAACCACAAATGTCTTTTCTGTGCCCACATCATTATCAGTTTTATTCAACCCCCAAGTGACATTCAATCTTAGTACTTAGTACACCATCCTTTTACAGTTATAACAGCTTTTAAACGTGAAGCATAGTTTGACACAAGTGTCTTGCAGCGATCTACAGGTATCTTCGCCCATTCGTCATGGGCAAAAGCCTCCAGTTCAGTCACATTCTTAGGCTTGCGCACTGCAACTGCTTTCTTTAAGTCCCACCAGAGGTTCTCAATCGGATTTAAGTCAGGTGACTGCGATGGCCACTCCAAAATGTTCCAGCCTTTAATCTGCAACCATGCTCTAGTGGACTTGGAGGTATGCTTGGGATCATTGTCCTGTTGAAAGGTCCAACGTCTCCCAAGCCTCAGGTTTGTGACGGACTGCATCACATTGTCATCCAATATCTCCTGGTACTGAAGAGAATTCATGGTACCTTGCACACGCTGAAGCTTCCCTGTACCTGCAGAAGCAAAACAGCCCCAAAGCATGATTGACCCCCCGCCATGCTTCACAGTAGGCAAGGTGTTCTTTTCTTCATAGGCCTTGTTCTTCCTCCTCCAAACATAGCGTTGATCCATGGGCCCAAACAGTTCTAATTTTGTTTCATCAGTCCACAGAACACTATCCCAAAACTTCTGTGGTTTGTCCACATGACTTTTGGCATACTGCAGTCGACTCTTCTTATTCTTTGGAGACAGCAAGGGGGTGCGCCTGGGAGTTCTGGCATGGAGGCCTTCATTACGCAGTGTGCGTCGTATTGTCTGAGCTGAAACTTCAGTACCCACATCTGACAAATCTTTTCTCAGTTCCTCAGCAGTCACACGGGGACTTTTCTCCACTCTACGCTTCAGGTAGCGCACAGCAGTCAAAGTCAGCATCTTCTTTCTGCCACGACCAGGTAGCGTTTCAACAGTGCCCTTTGCCTTGAATTTGCGAATGATGCTTCCTATGGTCTCTCTTGGTATGTTTAACATCTTTGCAATCTTCTTATAGCCATTGCCCTTCCTGTGAAGAGTAATCACCTCTTCTCTTGTCTTCCTGGACCATTCTCTTGACTTCACCATGTTTGTAACCACACCAGTAAATGTCTTCCGCGACAATTTGCGCACGAAAAATCTTGAAGGAAGAAAAAATGCGCTCTGATCGTAATACCACGTTGATTTTCACACGATAAAGGTTTTTTCGTGCACAAAAAAATTGCGCTGCCCGAGCGCAACTGCGCAGAGAATGTAATAGGGCTCATAGTGCGAACCTATATAACAATAGGTACATGGATATAGTACAAAGAATCCTCTCACATGATTTAGAGCCTCCTGAGAGTGGTGGCTCTGCAGGTAAGCATATGGACCTTGTAAGATAACCCACCCACTATTCCTCTGCAACTGCTGGTAGGACTTCTTAGTTGTAGCAGGCAACGTGGAATTAGTGGTATCAACTTGAGTTAGGAAAAAGGGAAAGATGATGGAGTATCAAAGAGTATGCAGTCAAAAGGTAGTATATGAAAACAAGTTTAATAAAATACATACAACAATAAAATAAAAACAACCTCTCGCACTCCTGCAAGCTTCATCAGTCAGTGAATAGTAGCAACATAATTTGTGTCCTTCAAATAGTCAATCCAATTAGCCAATCAAGGGGGCATGGTCTTTGGTGTGTGTGCCATCAGGTAGGGATGGTTTTGGCGTGTGTTCCATTATTCCCACATGTTCCCGGGCGCCTTCAATGACGTATTTCCACTTGCCAAGTGTCTTTCTTCTGTCTTTACCCACACATACACTCCATAAGCTTTTGCTTTCATTATGAGTTATCCGGATCCGCGAGTTATATAGAAGTTAAGAGTTGGTAATGGTGTGTTCTCTATCGGTATGCCCTTCACAAAAGTGTAAATAAACCAACATTGATATTAGTGTGGCTCTATATTAAAGGCATCTTACGTATGCTATACATTTGATAATGATGGACCTGTCTAGATGTTGAATAATAGATATGGAAGCTATTATTTAAAGGAAATGGCAGATCTTGAAATCGGTGTTTAGGCCTCTAGGAATTAACATATCTAGGACATAGATATCTAGGACACAACAGCTACTCCCCCCTGCAACATATTGCCGGCCTGGAGGAAAGAGTAAATCTTTACAATGGAATATCTCCATATTTTTCATCATATAGGTCAACGAGAAATGCCTATCAAATGGGCAAAAGTATTTCTGGCCATGATAGGTGCACTTTAAACATTGCTGTAGAGTCATGGGAGTGGTAATCAGATGGGTTATTGTGTTTGCTGGGTGTCTTGGAGTCCAATTCACACCAGCAACAACAAAGTGTGATGTCCCAGGACAGTAATCACTTTGCCAATAACAGTGGTTACTCTTTTGTGTAACTGTCTCTTACTGTCTCAAAAATGACTACCAAATAAACGGAAATCCTAGGCATATGATGTTCATTGTCAGTCTGGACAAATTAATTTTATTGTATTCATTTTCATTTGATTGAATTTTTTCCTCATGATACATTAGAATGTATATATAAGGCACATCGAATTAAAGCCCTCCCTGTACTTTAAAAAATGGTATATAGTATGTGTGGGTGCAGTACATAAAAAAGATGGAAATCGGAGTTAAACACAAACAAAGCAGACCTGCTAAATTTGCTTGGGTCCTCTCTTCAACAAGTGGTTTGCCAAAAAGATACTGACAGGATATTGGGTATTTAGGATTTGTAACAAAATCCCTTAAATTCAGTGGATTCAGTGCAGGGCTGGACTGGGACAATAAAGTGGCCCTGGACTTCATCCAGACCGGCCCACTACGATATACAAACACGCAGGCACGGATTAAGATCTCTATGGGCAGAGCTAAAGATTTTTTGGGGATTTTTAGGCATTCAATGTAATGAAAACCTATATTATTTTAAATTGAGTGCAATTTAGCTGCTTTGTGCTTCACCGCATTTCGGCGCTCTTCAGTGATTCCATTTCGCTGAAAATTCAGTGAATTCACTATTTAGTGAATGTTCACCGTGTTTTACTGAAAACTATTATTGGACGTCAGCGAAAACTGCAGAATTGCACCGAATTGGCATCGGAAAATTCCTCTGAACTGACAAAAAAAAAAAGGTTTCCTATTCTCCTAATAGGAGCTTAAATCAATAAAAATGTGTCTAAATAATAAAAAATGTCGATTAAAATAATAAAAAGATTCTGACAAAATTAAAAAAGTCTTTTAAAATTAAAACAAAATTGTCTTTAAAAAAAATACAAAAAGATCTTTAAAAATGGAGAAAATAAAACGTGTTTTAGCAAAATTTAAAAAGAATGGTGTGTTTTAAAAAAATGCTGTTTAAATAAAAAATGGTGTTAATAAAAAAAAAAGACCTGCTGTCAGATGGAGACTCCTGTCAGGGACATGCCTGCAGGGAGCTTCATGTCACTGGGGGTTCCTTCCAGCCCACACAGATCAAAGCAATGAGAATGTGCCGATATCACATGGAAGTCCCCAGTAACTGAGTGCAAGCTCTTGTGGCGAGCTTGTTCATTTCCTCCTACGAAGAGTATACAAAACTATTACAACTGGTTACGTTTTTTGCGTGACATACTATTATTAGTTTATTATGTCATCATTAAGAGAAATAGAACTAATTAACTCTTGCATCCTACCAATCAGCTGCTCTCTCCTGTGTCGGCTTACTCCCCGGCTCCTTTGGTGGTCCAGTGTGGGTTCCCCCTGGGCTTAGTGGCCAGTTGTGTCCTGGTGAAGTGCGACGTGTGATGGCCTGGTCCTCCTTTGGACAGATGGTCATGTTACGGTGCATGGCTTACCTCGGTGTCCTTTTGCCTGGAAAAAGCAAAAAGGCACCAGGGACCCAGGGGACTTATGGTAGGTATGCTGGGTGTGCTGATGAGCACTGATTGATTGGCCGGGGATCCCTGAGGAGGTTTTTCTGGTGTGCATTCATATGACTATCAGGGAGCACTGCCCACCTTGATGTTCATCTTACCTGTAGTGTATATAAAAACAGGACAAATTGAGGAGAGGACTTGATAAAGACTCAGTGTCAAAAGGTTGTCTCCGGGAATCCTCCACTGAAGTTGCCCTGCTTGTGAAGAGGTGGAGTACCCATGCCTTTCTTTGCTACTTGAACTACCTAAGTGACCTACACTATCTGGGTTCCTTGCCTCCCCATCACCACCCTGCCCAGGTGTTACATAATTATGGTTGGTTTGGCTTTTACTATAAAATATTAGTTATGCCACTACCTTGGTAACCAGAAGCTCCATGAGACTCAGAGACTGAGGCAGGTTTACCAGAGTCACCATGGTTTTGCAGGATGTTCGATATTGGACAAAGCAGTTTAATAGGGCTGGACTGTCTGTGTTTGTTAGGTCTTGGAGCTTTAATACTACATGCAGTGGGTGGGATGGGACCCCTAATCACCCCCCCCCCGGGACCCTCATCGGTCAAGCTGTGGAAAAACTGACTGCGACTCCCAGATGTTAATATTCTCCAGCATGACGAGGGTGCATGGAGCAGCGAGTGTCCCAGGAGGCAGGACCAGCAGCAGGAAACACAGAGCAGCAGCCATAATTCCTTCCCTCCGCCACGTCCACGTGACCGGAAGAACTTGTCAGCTGACCCAATAAGCTGCTGACAGCTCTGGCCGCGGAGTCGCTGGACGTTGAGAGGCAGGTTTTTTTGCAAGTGTGTTTAACGCTGTCAGCTTTAGGAAAGAGGCAGCGTTTAACATCCTGTTGTGCAGTAATTTCCAGCGCGGGATGACCCGGATTGTGCAGGGGGGAAGGAGGCAGTGAATCGCCAGGCTCGGCCGGCGGCCCTGGTGATCACAGCGCTCTTCCGGCAGCCAGGCCCAGGTGATCGCCGGGCTCGGCTGGCTCCTCGGCCCACTGAGCCATCAGCCCACGGGAATCTCCCGGTACTCCCGATGGCCAGTACATGCCTGATTCAGTGCTACTGTGAATAGACTGCTTCCCCCAGCAGTTCCCTCATCCTATAACCTGCGATCCAGGACCAGCACATTACTTGCAGTACCACAATACAAAAAGAAAGTGGCTCAATCCCCATTTTCCTACAGAGCACCAGCACTCCGACTGGGTGGAGTAGAGGTAACATCACTACTTTATAACCGTGGAGATAGACTGTGGAGACACAGGTTTGATCCTGGCAAGTGCACCTCTCCAGTAAGTGTCCTTGGGCAAGACACCTAATGGTACATACTCGCCACCCAGGACATACTTGAAAATTAGAGAAATCTCAATGTATCCTTCCGTGTAAAATCCTTTCTAAAAAATAATAAAAATTATGGAATAACCTCCCAGACGCCATTAAATCTTCCCTCGGTCTAATGTCACTTAAGAGATCTCTATTAACATTCCTCAATACGGAATGCACCTGTATACATGTAACATAATGAATATATTTCCTACATATTTATTTTCTGTGTTAATCTGTATATTTGTGTTTCGTTTTTAATATCTGGCATTTTATTACATTGTATTTCTGTACCTATTGTAAAAATTCAATGTTCTTGAACCCAGGACATACTTGAAAGCGAAAGAAATCTCAATGTATCCTTCCTGGTAAAATACTTTATAAATAAATAATCTTCCATGTTTCGCATGATTCCCTCTCCTGGTGAGTCCACTTTCAGCTCTGAGGCTGCCTGCACATTTCTGATGGGGAAACTGGACTGTCAATGTCAGCTACATACAGTACATAATCTCTCTTGTCTAATTCAATCTATCTTGGACTTCAGCACTGTACAAATTTGTTTTCTTATAATTGTCTAATTTTATTATTCTTAACATCATCATTATCATCTAACTATAACCAACAAATTCCATTGCAATTTACAATAAAGAATGTGGTACTAAACTAAAGCAGTTACAAACAAATGCAGAAATAAGAGGCAGGCATGAACTCTAGAGGACTATCTATCTATCTCTCTCGGTCTATACCATGAGTGAATACATAACATTATCACTTTACGTTGCTCATTGAGATTCTTTTCCTATACTGTAAATATCTGACAGCTTGAAAGCCGTTGTTATTCCTCTTGAGAACCATTCCCAGTTTCATTCAGGATGTATCATTCTCGCCTGTTTCCCTGTGGCCATATTGAGGATCATAGCAGAGGGAAGTTATGTCCATAAAGTTGTTGCTAATATTTGTCTTAGTACGAAAGAGACTAAACACGATGTTAGCCCCACGCTGAGATGTTTCCTAGCTTTTTGTGTAAGTAAATGTCAAATGTGAATTTTAAACAATTGATTGAGGTTTGTGACAGAATGGAGATATTCTGTGTCTGTTTTGCTATTCTAATGTCTTCTTGAAAATACTATTTAGTTTGGCACTCAGTGGATTTTCTTATGTTTGCTTGACTTGCCCCATTCACCAAAAGGTTGAGTTCCAGGGGCTAAACTTTCAGGATATTATTGAACACAATGCCACTGTTTTATCTCATGGACTCCAGTCTTTAAAGTCTCTGCAGGTCATTGTTTCAATGTCCTGTTGGATGGAAGCTAAACATAATGACACAATCTTCTGAGTCAACAACATGACAATACTCATCCTCCCATGACTCCATTTTTTTAGCTGCTGAATTCCACAAACCAAATTTTTTTTTTTTAAACTAACAAGTATGTTCCAGGGGCAATTTACAACAGAATTTACTAAACTGTGCATTTACTGGAGCTCTTATCTACATTAACTTGATGTTCTTTTTAATCGTAAAGCATTTTTACCTAGAGAAGAACGTGCAATTCTATGGTCTTCTTTTCATTCTTCTTGTCTTGAGTTGGGATTCAGAAACAGAACCCGGCTTCAAGGCTGGAGTCAGACGAGTGTTAGTAAGAGCGAAAGGAATGTCCGTGAGGGTGGACGTTCCATCACTCGACGCCCATCTGACGCCCATCTGGCCGCCTTGCTGAGTGCAGCTAGTGCACTCAGTGTTGTAAGGCTCGATCCTCTTATGGAGGATCGCGCTCTGCAGCCCCGTCAATGCGCATGACCCCCTAGCTGCCACGAATTGGGAGATACGGGATACAAAGGATCCCCCTATCTCCACTTGGCAGATAGGGGGTTAACTGGCCCCCTGGCATCATCACACATATGGTGACGATGTCAGTGGTTGGGGGGGTGACTCGGAGGCTTGGCTGACATCCAAAATGTCAGCCACTTCTGAGTTTGAACCGTGATTCGGTGCCGAGTGGTGCCATATCGGCACCAGAGGGGTTAAAGACAGATACCACTGAAAAGGGGAGACTCTCCCCTTTCCAGTGGTACTTTTCATTTTTTTGTACATGGAGCAGTTTGGGAGGGAGAGGGCTCTAAATGAGCCCACCCTCCCCTTTCCTATTTTTCACTCCAGGCACTGGGGGGGGGGCACCTGGTGATGAGGTAATCAAGCACATTGATGACGTCATCATGACTACCGGACCCCCTGAAAAAGCAGGGCAGACTTCCAGCATGCCAGTCTGCTGTAGGAGCCCGGATAGAGAAGAGAAGTGTGTATAGGGAGGGAGGGAGGTTAGGAGACCACGACGTACATAGCACGCCCGCGGTCGCTAGGGGGATTTCCCCAAAGGTTGTACTATGTACGTCAGCAGTCAGAAAGGGGTTAAATACTGCCTACTGCCTTCAAGTTTCTTTGCAGTCCTGTCAGCTCTCACTTTTTGGTGGCAGGCTATCAGACAAAGGAGAGAGTCAAGTAAACCCATTCAGCTCCACATTTTGTCATGCTATGAGCAGTGGAAAACAATTATTGACCGATGTTGGTTTTTCTACCTGGACCTCTTCTCCTGGGCTCCTGACAGTACCTCTGACGGAGTTTCAAACACACAATCTACAGTAGTATCTTACTTACATATCTATAAGGTATGTACTTGAAAACGCAAGAAATCTCAATGTATCCTTTCTGGTAAAATACTTTATAAATAAATAAATAAATTAGTACAGACCTGGATTTAAACTACTTGGTAGAAAAGACTCTAGACAAAAGATAAATCATTACTAGAACAGTAATACGTAATAGATAAATACTTCAAATAACTGTACTACTTGCTGTAGGTGCACTTATATTTCTACATACCTATATCATTTTATCAATGTACCTGTTTTATCACTGTCATTATCACTATATCCAGCACTTGGTCTCTTGTGTCACCATTTGTCAGCATCATGGAAGATGTGCGTGTGTGTCTAATTGCATGTGGGATTATTGTGTGTGTGTGTGCAGAGGTATGTGCGTCAGACCAATATGTGAATGAATATGCACTCTCCATCCTCACTCTCGGTGCCAGACAAAATCCCAACAACCAGGATCCCGAATGCCAAAATCCCGACGGCCAACTTCCCTACAGTGCCTGACATACAAATTCCCAACACAGACAAGTCCACGACGGCCAACTTCCTGTCATCCAAAATACCAGACGGTTAGGGTTAGGGAGTTAAGGTTAAGGAATTAGGGTTAGGGCTGGGAGTTAGGGTTAGAGGGTTAAGGAGTTAGGGTTAGAGGGTTAGGGTAAGGGTTAGGGAATTAAGGTTAGGGTAGAGGGTTACGGTTAGGGGTGACCCTCAGGATTTTGGATGTTGGGAAGTTGGCCATCGGGCACTTGGTGTGTCGGAATATTGGATGTCGGGAAGTTGAGTGTCGGGGAGGTTGTCTGTGTCGGGAATTTGGTATGCCGGGCACTTGTTCTATGTGGAAGTTGACCGTCGGAGTGTTGGCATTTGGGAAACTGGTTGTCGGGATTTTGACCCAAACCCCCTCTCTCCACATGCCCTCCCTTTATTTCACATAAAAAAGGAAAAGTGGAAGAAGGCAGTCTCTCTATTTGTTTGTCATTGACCCCCTACATCTCACTGTCCCTGCTATATGGAGTTAGCATACTAGACCCAACATGTTTTTTTGGACACATACTGATTCTCTGATTTCTCTCCTGCAGCAAGCACACTGTACATACTACATGGCAACATTTTAGATCTGTTTCCCTTCAGATAGATAAGTGTTATGAATCCTTGTCACGGACACCTTACTCTCCCTGTCAATACTTGTCATTCCTCTGACTTTTCCTCTCTCCTATCTCTCATTCCTCACTGTTAATTCTCCATCCCTCGCCTTGAAATCTTCTTCCTTTTCTAACCTCTAACCTGCTGTGCTTCACCTTTTATTTATTTTTTATTGTGATAAAGCATTCAACTATTTCTAATGGTTGGGGTGGTGGGGGATCTGTCATTGGCATATAGTTTAAAGCAAAGCATTGAACAGTTAAGAGCACTCATGGCTCTTGTATATAATTAAATATAAATAATTTCAAAAGATATATATATAAACATATACGCTCATCAGTATTTACAAGATACTTTGCATTTGTCATTTTTATTTACATAAAGGTGTCAAAAGCATGAAAAGCATGTCTTAAATTTTTGTTTGTATACATGTTCATAATTATTTGATATCAGGATGGGGGTATGTGTGGTATATATCATTTTTAACATTGGATAACAATTCTATTTAAAGTTTTATTTTTAAAATTGCATACATTCAATGAATAATTGAATGGTCTTGAAATCTGTTAATTTGAAGAGAATGTAATGAATAGATAAAGGTTCAACATATTAATTCCTAAGTACTAGCCAGACTGAAAAGTTACTTACCACTTCTGATCCTAAGTGGTCAATGACAAATCTCACATTTGCAAAAGGTCAAGTTTTCACCAGCTCTGCTTATATTATCACTCTCCCTAGGTTTGAGGACGATTGGAAATTTTGAGCCCTGGAATAGACGCTAGTATTTTGAGTTATCCATTGAAAGTAACTTCATTTTAAATTTAGTTATCCCTTCTGACTTTTTTTCCTTCAGCCCTTGTAATGTAATCAATAATGTCATAAATTATGCCACTAGTGATGTCATCAATTATGTCATCCAAGGTTGCATGGATAGCCCCAAGTGGGGCAATTTAAGTTTGCACATGGATATTTTTTGCTGCACAGGCTCACAAACCCGATTATAAAAATGATTGTGATTATTTTTTAACCCCTTCATTGCTGAGCCATGTCACCTCTGTGTGCTTAGCTAATTTTTACAATTTTTGCTCATCATGTTTAAACGTGATACAAAGTCACATTATAGTTTACGACCCAGACAAATTATATATCCTTTTTTTTGGCAGACTCGGCAGATTCATAATATATCTATATATATGTATATATGTATATGTCATGCCATGCCAGAATGCTATAACAAAAAATGTAAGAAAATGTGAATTTCCAATCATCTACAGCATGTAAAATTATTTGTTTCACATTTTATCATCCGAGCCATTGTGGTTATATATTCTATGGGGCACGCTTGTTAAAAAAAATTAGAAAAGCAAACCCATTTTTTTCTCAGAAAATACATGATTTTAGCTAAAACTAAAAAAAAAACATTAGTGTAGCATCATTGTTCACATTATAATTGAAATATGAACAATAGTGCTGCAATTTTTAAAAAAACATGAAAAAAATGACATTTTTATTTTTATAATTTTGTATTTACTTATTTTTGCTCTTTGATGCTCTGGCATTTCCAATGATACCAAACGTGACCCTCTAGCTGCCGCCGATCAAGAAATAGTCAAGTCCAAAGGACCTCCGTATCTCCACCATAGGGATTTCCATAGGAAATCCCATGCGCATTGAAGTCAGATGGTAGGGGAGGCCCGGAGGCTTGGCTGACATCCATGATGCCAGCCACCTTCGGGAGAAGTCCGCGATCCGGCACCGATTGGCGCCGGAATTCTGACTGGCACCTCAGGGGTTAAAGAGAGGCATCGCTGGAAAGACCAGACTGTGACCTTTCTAGCAATGCCTCTCTTCAAGCTGGGTCTCCTCCCAATCGGAAGAGAGAGAGGACCAAAGGACCCCCCCTTCAGGCGGTTTTGCCTGTCGGGGGAGCCTGAAACTAACATCCTTGTGCCAATAGCAATGATGTCAGTGCACTGGGAGGTGGTATAAAATCAGGGTCTGACTTCAAGGAAGTCAGACCACAGTGGGACCCTGGAGAGAGAGGGGAGTATTCGGCGGAATACCCCTCTTAGCGGATGACGTGTGGGGAACGTGTGGGATCCACGTCCTATAGCGGTGGATCCCAATGATGTCAGGTCCAAACTAAAAATGGATCGAATGCAAACATTTCCTCCTGTACTAGTATATCAAATGTTGTTCAGTCTCAATGTATTGTAACCCTGTCTACACTGTGCCCACTGTTCAGCGCTGCGAAAATATGTCGGCGCTATATAAATAAAGAATAATAATAACTGAGTTATCTTACTACTACAGTCTGTGTCCCATGAGATCCACACAGAATGCCGTTGTATCCGGATAATCTCATCGCTGTTCAGGATAGGTAATTATCAATCATGATAAAGCTTCTCCCATGATGTTCACTATTTTGGAATCTTTGTAATATCTTGACACAAACAATCAAAGAAATACATGGGTCCTATTCCCATGTTACCTATACGCTCGAGTCATTCAGAAAAACGCTGTGCTTATTTTTTAGCGGCTTTTTACATCCAAGATGCAAGCTGAGCTAAGCGGGATCTCAGATGTAACATCAGGTTACTGTACATTAGAGTCTCCTATACTTTGTATGGGAGATGTTAATGTGGCCCCCACAGATGGAGAACGAGCTATTCCAACCTGCTCGTTCTCCATCTGAGCCTGACGTTATTCTAAAAAGCATAACAATTCTCAGACCCAGGTTTTAAATGATTGTGCCTTTACACGATCACATAAACACACAAAACTAAACCTACTATGAAATCCTATACTCACCTCAGATCCCTCGGTGGCAAGAGAGGCACAATCTGCCGCTGCCACGCTCCGCGGAAGAGGTACAGTGGGAACCAATAAGTCCCAATGTTCCTCCTTGTATCTCTCCGCCTGCCTGGCAGGATCTCATTCGCACAGATGAGATCACGTCCTGTCTCCTTGGAGTCTTATGGACTCTTGAAGCTGTTAACACCGCGTCGCTTAGCGATGCTAGTGTTATCTCTAAAAACTTCCCCAGGTTTACTACTAGAGCTGCTGAAAAACGGCTTCTTCATGATACGGATGTTACATGGTAGGCGCTATGGAAAATGGCAGACCTTTAGGTTTTAGAGAAGTACATTAGTTTCTGAAAAATTCAGAATTTGGAACAAAATTTGATAATTCATATTTTGGAAGTACTTCCGCATAACGAATCGATACGATACGAATTCGAAACGAAACGGTATATAACAAATTTATTTAGTTTTACACTGTGTCATCATCATCATAAAAGAAAAATTTTAATAATTGATATCAACTATCGAATTTGAAATGAACTATCAAATGGATATCAACAACTATCGAATCGATTTGAAATTTCAAATCAATCCAAAACAAAACGAAATACGAAACAAACTTAGTTACGAAATTCCGAAAACGAAATTATTTAAAAACGTAACGAAACGAAACTAAACAAAACAAATTTTTCAGCCATGCACATCACTAGGTTTTCCATTAGCGAAATATAATGATAATGTTGGACTATGGCCCTATGATTTTATTAGGCTTATTGGAGCATAGTTCTATAAGCCCATTGCCAAACCCACTTTTATATTTTCCATATAGATTACATTCATACTTTTGTATGTGTTTTTTTCCTACTGAAAAGCTATTTTTGAAATCACAGGGTCTTTTGCAGGTTTAAAGAAGGTTAGACGTATTAATAAAATAAATGACTGTAGCTTTTACGTTACTAACACTGCATCTTCTTTATAAGAAGAAATACTTCATAAACTAGCATTGAATATATCAGTGAGAAAACGTAAGAATACGTTGTGAGCACAGAATATAATTTGGGTCTAGAAGGAATGTTTGTGTTGTTTTACAGGCTTAATGGACTTTTCATTATGTGAGCCTGAGCAGACTGTTTCTCCTGACTTTGTTATTTCTGGGATACAGGGCACTGCCTGTTTAATCAATGACAAAAGTGATTCTGCATTTCAAAGGGGCGCACTTGTTAGGAACAAGAGGGGACTTTTTTAATATGTAAATGAAATAAACTCTCCAGGCCTCTGCTACCCTTACTCACTCCTTTCAATTACAGGTCGCACTACCTTTGTAGTGTTAGAAATGTTAAAAAGCGAATTTCAACCTCAAAGCACTTGCTGCTGCGGATTCTTGTTTGTAGACACAACTACACTGGATTACATTTGAACTTCCAACAGCAATTGTTTATCATGCAAATGACACATTAATTGCTGGTTGCACTGTTTTGATACATGTCAATTCTTATAGAATATAAGCTTGAAACAAAACAAAACAATAAAAAATCTAAACAACTGTACTATAATATCTTTTAATAGTAAGAATATTAAAATGTTTGCTGTTAGTAAATGTGAAAATGTTAAGGTCTTTAAAAGATGTCATAGACTTGTGGAAGTTCTAGCAATCGGTTAATTAATGCAGATGTCTTATTAAGCGGAGGATACTCTCCAAAGAAAACAATTAAGGAAACTTGAGTGGTTGGAGAAACTGTACAAAAGCTCTTTCTTAAAAAAAAATTGTATTTAATTGAAAGCTTTATCGTCAACAGAGGAGCTACTAAGTGGCATGACATTATACAATAAGGGTACACTAAGACCATAGGAACCCCAGGTTTTGGTGTATACCGTTCTCAATGGGAAGTTCCCTCTGAAAAGAGGCTTTATGTCAAAATGTTTAGATTCATGGGGTGTCAGCAAGCGATTTAATTAATATGCTAAGGCAGTGGGTCCCAACACTGTCCTCAAGTACCCCTAAAAGGCTAGGTTTGTCTGATATCTGAGGAACAACAGGTGCTGCTCAGTGATGGCAGTATTCAGTCGGCATTTCTCTAATGTAATCCTTAAAATCTGGCCTTTTAAGGGTACTTGAGGATAGGGTTATGAACCACTGTGCTTAGTTGATAGTCACTGTTTCTGTGTTGTGTAAACGTTGTATAGTATTGATATCTGTATATTTGTGCTATCACAATGAAAATTAACGTGATACATTATATTACACTGTCTATTTATTGACAACTTATTGTAACGTTTAATAACTATTGTATTTTTACTTTTCAAATATCGGTGTGTCCATTTTATTGTATAATTTCATCTCGGATTTCTTGCACCGCTCTCAGGTGAAACATTGTGTTTATGATTTATAGTGACCTCTGAATGCCACCTATTCATATATTAAGCAATTAAGTGACACACATATCAATTACGTCTGGAAGTATGCGCAGGATCTTGTTAATTCAATTCACATTGTTTTTCGTTTATTCAGTAATTGCAGGTCAACCTCCTATGACTGAATAAAATGAACAATATGAACTGAATTAATAATACCATGTGTGCACTTCTACTTATTTTGGTATATGATTGTGGGAGAATCCAGCACCAAGGCAACTACCAATGTGTATACCGTGTGCTGAACGCATGAAGTATATATAAATATATATATTTAGTTGTGTTTATTATTGCAGGAGCCACCTGCATATCATAGCAATTCAAAGAATTGCATCCCAGAGCTCCTGTACCACATTCCCCATATGCATTCGGGGTAGGATATGCAATTGACCTCTGTCTCACTTTTATGCATCCTGGTTCTGTTATTACACAGAGCTCTAAAATCAATGCTATGCCACACTGTGGCTTTCTAGCAGAGAAAAGGTTATGCAACCGGTCAAAGCCACTCCCAGGACAGCGCTGTTTCAGGTTTGTTGAACCCTCATCAGCCAGGAGGTAGGCATGACCAGTTGCAGTGGATGCTTGGTCCATAGGTAAGTAAGTGTCTATACACTTATAGAACCAGCGCTGTTCCTAGGAGTGGCTTTGACCCAGGGCCACCCCGTCCATGGAGCAGGGTGGAGCAGATTTTAGGGTTCTGAGTAATAACAGATCCAGGATGCAAAAAAGTGAGACATCCACCACCACAACCCTTATAGGCACATATATATATCTCCTTAATTTTAACCATTTGAAGTCACTTTGAACAAGCTGGTAAAACACTGTCCAGATTTAAGTTAATCTTCACTACCAAAGTGAGATATCTCCGGCTTTAAAGGCACCATCCGTTACGCAATATCGCAATATCTGGATCTGCAGCCCAAAAGTAAATTAAATTAATTTGCTGCAAACTAATTTTGTTTGCCTGTGGCCTGCAGAAGGTGCCACATAATGGCCAAAGAGCTAAAACTGTAAAATCGGCTTAAGAATGCCTAAAATCAGTCATTCAGCAGCCGATGCAAGGGGAAAATAATTTTTTAAAAAACGTATTATACTTGCAACTACGACTTATTATTTCTGCATTGGGTGTATTAGGGAACATAAGATCAAAATCCAGTAAAATGTCTTTAACCCCTTCACTACCTAGGGATTTTCCAAAAAAACATTGCCAGAAACCAGTGTTTTTTTGTACAATCATTTTACTTAATTTTACAGTAATAAATAGCTATTACTGTAAATAACCGATTTGGCCGGTAGATCTACTGCCAAATTGAGTTACAGAGGTTTGAGCAGCATGTCTAGTTTTTTTTTCTCCCTTCATCGGCTGCTGAAAGACTGATATTTCACAGCATTCAGCAGCTGATTTTTACAGATTTAGCTCTTTGGTCATTATTTATGACCGCAGGGCTAAACCTTTGGGGCAACATTCTGCAGCCCAAAAGCAAACACAATTAGTTTGCAGCAAACAAATTTCATTTTCTTTTGGGCTGCAGATCGAGATATAGGGGCAGCGGATGGTGCCTTTGAAGCCCGAGATATCTCAATCTCGGTAGCGAAGGGGGTTAAGGTAGACTTAGAGTTATAACAGGAATCAAGCTCCAAGGCTTGAAGAAAGATTAAGGTTCAGGCTGGCTCAGTTGAGACTTGTGTCCTGTTATTCACCTTCAAGTTTAAGGTAAGCTCACTACAGGTATTGTCTCATTGCCATTTGGGATTCTGTTCCATGCAGCACCTGTAGGAGGTCAAAGGTGTTGCTCCTGATTCAACTTGCTCACTTTATGGATGTTGCCCTGATATCACATTGTTCTTGCATCCTGTTTAATTTTTATTTTTTTTGCCAATACATTGTACTTCTCAACTTCCATAGTGGGTATATATCCCATGTATAGGTGGATTTCCTGCAGCTAAGCCATGACAGATTACTCAGAGTTAAGGTTACATGATGTCTATATGTAGTGTGCAACACCTTAAAGGTAGCTACCCCCTATTACTGCCAGTAAGTGAAGTGCTTGTTTTCATAAGTCCTAAACACTTCCCAACTCATGTCACAATAATATTTTACCGCATGACAAATAATTATAGCAGAAGCACAGTACAATAAACTTAAAGGTGATGTAATAATTGAACATGTCATGTCATCTCATGTCATTATTATCATTGGCAAATGGTGTTATTCAGGAAGCACCGACATTTCAGTGCACTTTGTCGATTCCGAATTCACTATTCACCACTAGGGATGAGCCGATCACTCCCCGAGTTCGGTTCGAAGCCGAACCCGAACTTTCCAAATGTTCTGGTCCGACCCCGAACTCGGACCCCATACAAGTCAATGGGGCTGAAAATTCGGTTTTTAGAGTGCCCTCCAAGAGGGCATATATGCTAGATATTTGCCATAAAAAGTGTATGGGGGTCTGGGTAGTGCCCTGGGGGACAGGAAACAAGGACAAAAAGTTAAAAAAAAAAGTTTTTAAAGGGACAGTGAAATTTCCATGAAATAAGGGTTAAAAATAAAAATGAAAAATTCCTTCAAATATCGTGCCTAGGAGGTCCCCATAACCTGCCCGGGAAGTGGCGGATTTCTAGGATGTATAGAAATATGTAAAAACCAAAAAATGACATTTCAAATGACGGTAAATGCTTTTTCTTTAATCTATCCATAAACAACTGCTTGGGGCGGCAGTCTGTATGAAAAGAGGAGACATTTTCGGACACGCAGAAAAAGTTTACTGATTTTTTGGCGGTGAAAAGCAGGAGAATGACTGGAGAATGGAAAATTCTAGGTCAAAATAGCCAAATCAGAAAAATTCTCCCATTTAGGCTAGGGTCAGACTAGCGAATTTTTAACGTGCGTTTAGGCGCACTTAATCACGGCCGCACTAGCAGCAAATGACGGGCAATGACGGCCAATATACGAAGTACGGTCGCATGAAAGTCCGGCTGCGCAACGCAAGTGGAAAATGAACGCATTTTTTCGAGAACACAGAACCGCTAGTACGGACGTACAGAGTGCGCCGCGTCCACTAGCGGCGTGTGTGCGTGATTTGGAGACGTCAGACCCTGCTCATGTCCGGCCAACATAACGTCCAGACACCCAAAGTTTCCTGGTTTGGATCCGTAAAAAATCACGCACAAAAATGCGCATCGTATGACCGTTTTCGCGCATTCCTTGAAAAAATAAGGCAATGCGTTCGGACGCACTTTTTGACGGTTGCTGTGAAAAATGCGTTAGTCTGACCCTAGCCTTATCTCACTTTCCAAATCGGCTATTTGGTCCAGATTGTTCTCTTTTCCTGCCATTCTCCTGGTTTTCACCTTTATCTGAACAACCCTGAGAGAGAGGTGAAAGCCAGGAGAACTGGCAGGAGAAGAGAACAATCTAGACCAAATAGCCAATTTGGAAAGTGAGTTAAATGGGAGAATTTTTCTGGTTTGGCTATTTTGACCTAGAATTTTCACTTCTCCAGTTATTCTCCTGCTTTTCACCGCTCTCTGAATAACCCTGTGAATGTTTAATCCCGAGGTGAAAAATAACATTGCTTAAGGCTGGGGTCAGATGAGCGCAGTTATCACGTCCGTGTTGCCGCACATTTGTATGTCCGTGGCAGCATAGCATTCTGACCAATGGAGCCCCACACACGAAGTACGTCCGCACGGAAGTGCAGATGCATGGCGGACGCAGCAAACGGACGCAGGTTAGGCAAGAACGTAATACTGCTAGAACGGACATGCGGAGTGCGCCACGTCCGCAACGTCCGTGTAGCTTTGTATTTGAGTGATGAAACGAGGTCAGAGGGACTGCATTTATACGTCCAGCATTTTTGACGGACAGAATGTTTTTTCATTTTAATTTATTTTCCCTGCTACAGTCAAAAAATACGTCAGTGAAAAAAACGGACTGTTTGGCCACTACCTTGTTGTCAGTCAGTAAGTACGTCCATACTGCATTGACGCACAGTCCGTACAAAATGCGCTCATCTGACCCTAGCCTTAGATGTTATTTTGAATTTTTTTCAAACACAAGTTAACCACTTGGCTGCTATGGACGCGTCCAGCCAAGTGGTTCTCCTGTGCTATGGACGCGCTGATTCCGGCGGATTGCTGCGCCCCCGGTGCGCGCTGACATCTTGGATGTCAGCCCAGCACTCCGGGACCCCGGCGGAGCAATTAGATGTCATCGCGGAGGAGATGTCATCGCATGTGCGGAGGAAGCGCCTGAAAGGGAGGGGGGAGGTCCTTTGGACCTCTCTCCCTCCCAATCGCCGGGGGGGCAGGGGGTAATCCAGGCACCGTTTGGAAGGGCACAGCCTGCCCTTCCAAACGGTGGCTGTGATTAACCCCTGGGGAGCCGGATCACGAATCAGCGCTGAAATGCGCCGGATCGTGATCCTCTCCTGGAGCTGACTGACATCTTGGATGTCGGCCAAGCCTCCAGGAACTCCCCCTGAGGACTGGCGTCATCATGCATAGCACGATGACGCCAGTCCTGGAGTTAACCCCTAGCTGCCACCAATGGTGGAGATAGGGGGTTCCAATGAACCCCCTATCTCCCGATCCGTGGCAGCTAGGGGTTAATGTTTGATATCGTTGGATCGGCCAGAGCATGGCCTTTCCAGGGATATCAAACATGAGCATGAAAATTGTTTTTTAAAAAAATAAATAAAAAATACATAAATAAAAAGATTTAAAAAAAATTCTAAAACAAAAAAAAAAAGTGTTTTTTTTGTTTTTGATTTGTTAATGCAGCAATATTGTTCCCATTTCAATTATAATGTGAACAATAATGCTACACTAACGATTTTTGTATGCGGTGCGTTTGTTAAAAAAAGCGAAATTTTCCCCAAAAAAAAAATGTAACGAGACCCCATTTCTAATTTTTTTAACAAGCGCACCCCATACAAAATATAACCGCAAACGATCGCATGTTAAAATGTGAAAAAAAAACTTTACACATAATAAATTATTGAAAATTCTAATTTGATTGCATTTTTGTTATAATATACAGCAGACATGACATAACGTATACATATAATAATGACATATTATGAATCTGCCAAGTCTGCCGTAAAAGAACGATATATAATATGTCTGGGTCATATATCAAAATATGGCTACAAAAAGCGGTTAATCATGATGAGCGAAAGTGGTAAAAATGACCTCAGCACAGAGGTGTGAAAAGCCTCAGCAGCGAAAGGGTTAAATGCAGCATATTAGCAGTGGCGTAGCGTGGGTTGTCAGCGCCCGGGGCCAGCCAAGAATTGTGCGCCACCCCCAACCTGTGGACACGTTATCGATATTGCCCCAGCTCTCACATGGATATGCCCCAGCTCACAAATGGATATTGCCCCAGCTCACACATGGATTTGCCCCAGCTCTCACATGGATTTGCCCCAGCTCACACATGGATTTGCCCCAGCTCACACATGGATTTGCCCCAGCTCATGGATTTGCCCCAGCTCACGGATTTTCCCCAGCTCACGGATTTTCCCCAGCACACGGATTTGCCCCAGCACCTCATGGATTTGCCCCAGCACATGGATATGCCCCAGCTCATGGATTTGTCCCAGCTCATGGATTTGCCCCAGCTCATGGATTTGCCCCAGCACACGGATTTGCCCCAGCACCTCATGGATTTGCCCCAGCACATGGATTTGCCCCAGCACATGGATATGCCCCAGCTCATGGATTTGCCCCAGCACATGGATATGCCCCAGCTCATGGATTTGCCCCAGCACCTCATGGATTTGCCCCAGCACATGGATATGCCCCAGCACATGGATTCTCCCCAGCACATGGATATGCCCCAGCACATGGATTTGCCCCCGCACATGGATATGCCCCAGCTCCTGGATTTGCCCCAGCTCATGGATTTGCCCCAGCACATGGATATGCCCCAGCTCATGGATTTGCCCCAGCTCATGGATATTCCCCAGCTCATGGATTTGCCCCAGCACATGGATTTGCCCCCCAGCACATGGATTTGCCCCAGCTCATGGATATGCCCCAGCTCTCACCTGGATATTGCCCCAGCTCCCGGGCAGCGGGAGTGCCTGCCCGCCCCGGTCCTAAACAGTGAGTCGAGTCCGTCCTGTTGATTGAAGGGGAGGCGGCTGCGTGCGTGCGCAGGACACGCGGTCCGGCCAGTCAGGTGGTACAGAGACTCAGTACCACCTGATTAGACGGACCACGTGACCTGCGCCTGCACGCAGCCGCCTCCCCTTCAATCAACAGGACGGACTCGACTCACTGTTCAGGACCGGGCAGCCGGCAGGCACTCCCGCTGCCCGGCATCTGGGTCCCCTCAACCCGCGGGCCCTTGGGCGGCGCCCGAGGGCCCGGCGGGTCAGTCGGGCCAAAAGTTTTAGGGGCGCATAATTTCAAAAGAAATTATGCGCCCCTAACAAAACTGCGCCCGGGGCCACGGCCCCCCCTGCCCCCCCACGCTACGCCACTGCATAGTAGGATGTTTTAGGGAAATTAATTCTCAAATCTCAATCAGAAGCAGACACCACCCCACCCTCAGTATGTTGTACAATGTATCAAATTGATTACCAGACTAAAAACACCTGGTGTTATGCCCGTTTGTGAACAGAGGTCATTAAGGCTAGGGTCAGACGAAAGCATTTTTCCCCGCGAACGTGAAAAAGTGCGTCCGAACGCATTGACGTATTTGTTCACGGAATAAGCAAAAACGGTCAGACGACGCGCATTTTCGGGCGTGATTTTGTACGGATCATCATTAAAACTCTTTTTGCGTCTGGACGTTATGTAGGCTGGACATTAGCAGTGTCTGACATCTCCTAATCACGCACACACGCCGCTATGCCGCAGCTGCGCACTCAGTACGTCAGTACTAGCGGTTCAGCGTTCTCAAAAAAATGCGTTCAAATTCCACTTGCGTTGCATGGCCGGACTTTTGTGCGGCCGTACATCGTATATTGGCCGTCATTGCCCGTCATCTGCTGCTAGTGCGGCCGTAATTATGTGCGCCAGAACGCACGTTAAAAGTGCGCTGGTCTGACCCCAGCCTTAGAGTTGATAATCTTTCCACGTACACATTAGTTTTTAATTCAATATCTAATAAACCGTTGCTTATAATATTCTGCAGTAAAGAGTCTCTTTATTTCTAGATTTTTTTGTATTTTTTTAAGCATTTTCTATACTTTTTTCAAAATTTCTTTTTTTTTTCGAACTCGAACCGTACAGACCCAAAAAGTTCGAAATTCGCGAACTTTCGAACTACCAAAGTTCGGGTCGAACTCCGAACCGTCCGAACCCGAACAGCTCATCCCTATTCACCACGGGGTCCCCGAAGTACGCCGAACGTGGCGCAGACGAACACGGTCACCGATCAAACGCCATACACTGCCAATCAGACTGCCGAACTGACCGCCGAACTGCAGAAAAAAAATGGAGCTTTGCTATTCTTCTAAAAGGTGCTTAAACCAATAAAAATGTGTGGAAATAATAAAAAGGTCCTATAAAAGATAATAAAACAGTCTGTTACAGAATAAAAGAAAAAAAATGCCTTAAAAAAAATTTGGAATCAAAAGTTTTGCCTAAAAAAATACATCAACATCTTCCAAAAAATAAAAAGATGGTTTGTTGAAAATGAAGAGGATAAAACGGTTGAAATTAAGAAAAAGTGGATAAAAACGATAATAATGGTTTACATTGAATCCTATGGTATTCTCCTGTTTAAACCTATCGAACTGTTTCACAAAAAACAGGGCATTTCACTAAAACTTCAGTGCAGTTCGGCGTTCTCTGAATAGAGTAACCATTACTTTTCCATGGACAATTTTGCTGCCGCTCAATTGCAGCGATCTGCGGTGTATTGCACCGTATTTCGCTGTCAATTTGCCAGTATTTGGAGAATTGTCAGCTATCTGAATAAACGAACTGCCATGAAATTGCACCGTACGGTGCAATTTTGTGACAAGTTCGTCGCTTATTGAATAACCCTTATAGGTATGCCCAGGCACACCCTATTGTTGGAAGAGGTCCTCTTCCACCTCTTACATTGATATTTTAGATTTCCCATATCATGATGATAAAAATAAAAAAAGCCGACTGTATCGCTGATTAAAGGCTCATTATTTTTTAATGAAAAATGTGCATTTTGTGCAAAGTATTCTAAACATAAGTTTTCAATTAATAAATGGTCCATGGGTGCACACCCTAATGTAGCAGACTGCACACGCCATTGACCACTGAGTTTTAACAAAATACAGTATTTTGAAATAGTAACATTATTTAAAAAAAAATAACAAATTGAAAAATAGAAACATGCAATGTCTTAAACAAGTCAAAGAAACAAGCTAAAAGATTTTAGAAACATATCTGTTCTCCACAAGTCTCATCCAGGACCATGATGTCACAAAGGTTTATTAAAACCAATACAATATCTGCCCCCTGATGGAATATCGCACGGGAAGTGAACAGGTGCACTTTAATATGATGCAGATACCTTTCTCGTGATAGCACAGAGGGATATTTTCTTGTCCTGTACTTCAAATAATAAAACATTGCTGAGCTTGTTGAAAAACAAATTTCTGTCGTATTGGATTAGGAGTTAACAATCTTTCATTCTTTCTCTCTTTTTCTTTTTCTGTAATTTATTGAGGACGCATTGGCAGCAAAGCCCCCTCTTTAAAGGGATACTCTAGGCAACATGACCACCTAAGCTTTTTTAGGTGGTCATGATGCCCTGAGTATGTCCTTGTCTTTCCCCCCGGCTGAAACAGCTGAGAGACGCGGAGGAATTTACTCCGCCCTCCCAGCTGTCAGTCAGGAGAGCGGGATTCATATTTCCCACTTCTGCCGACTATTGCCGAGTAGGAGACGTCATCGCGATGACGTCTTCAACTCGCGCAGTAGCTGGCGGCAGCGGCTGATTAGTGTTGCCCGCATCCTCTTGCGCGTAACACTAATCAAAGAAGAAGAGGAAGCCTGCTGATTTGGCTGGCTTAGGTGAGAGGCGTGCATGCGCGCTTCTCACGTAAACCATTAGCCAAGTTCAAGCTCTAACAGGACGGGAGCGGAAGAGGAGGGAGGTGAGTATATACAGTTGTGTTCAAAATTATTCAACCCCCAATGCTGTAAAGGGTTTTAGGGAATTTAGTGTACATTTGTAATTGTATTCAGAATGAAATCCTACAAGGACTTTTTAAAGAACCATATGCAACTAAAATGACATCAATTGGTTTTGTAATACAGTAGTAAATGTTTCTTTTGTGAATTCTTCATTGACACAATTATTCAACCCCTTAAAGACTACCACTCTGAAGAACAGAGGTTCATTCAAGTGTTTTCAATCAGGTATTGAAAACACCTGTGGATGTCACGGAGAAGCAATAAAGCATAATAAGCACCAATTAGGCAGCTTTAAAATGACTGTGATACTCAGCTCCTTCTAGACATTTACTGGTGTGGTTACAAACATGGTGAAGTCAAGAGAATGGTCCAGGAAGACAAGAGAAGAGGTGATTACTCTTCACAGCAAGGGCAATGGCTATAAGAAGATTGCAAAGATGTTAAACATACCAAGAGAGACCATAGGAAGCATCATTCGCAAATTCAAGGCAAAGGGCACTGTTGAAACGCTACCTGGTCGTGGCAGAAAGAAGATGCTGACTTCGACTGTTGTGCGCTACCTGAAGCGTAGAGTGGAAAAAAGTCCCCGTGTGACTGCTGAGGAACTGAGAAAAGATTTGTCAGATGTGGGTACTGAAGTTTCAGCTCAGACAATACTGCGCACACTGCGTAATGAAGGTCTCCATGACCTTCGACTGCGGTATGTCAAAAGTCATGTGGACAAACCACAGACGTTTTGGGATAGTGTTCTGTGGACTGATGAAACAAAATTAGAACTGTTTGGGCCCATGGATCAACGCTATGTTTGGAGGAGGAAGAACAAGGCCTATGAAGAAAAGAACACCTTGCCTACTGTGAAGCATGGCGGGGGGGGGGGGCAATCATGCTTTGGGGCTGTTTTGCTTCTGCAAGTACAGGGAAGCTTCAGCGTGTGCAAGGTACCATGAATTCTCTTCAGTACCAGGAGATATTGGATGACAATGTGATGCAGTCTGTCACAAACCTGAGGCTTGGGAGACGTTGGACCTTTCAACAGGACAATGATCCCAAGCATACCTCCAAGTCCACTAGAGCATGGTTGCGGATTAAAGGCTGGAACATTTTGGAGTGGCCATCGCAGTCACCTGATTTAAATCCGATTGAGAACCTCTGGTGGGACTTAAAGAAAGCAGTTGCAGTGCGCAAGCCTAAGAATGTGACTGAACTGGAGGCTTTTGCCCATGACGAATGGGCGAAGATACCCGTAGATCGCTGCAAGACACTTGTGTCAAGCTATGCTTCACGTTTAAAAGCTGTTATAACTGTAAAAGGATGTTGTACTAAGTACTAAGATTGAATGTCACTTGGGGGTTGAATAAAACTGATAATAATGTGAGCACAGAAAAGACATTTGTGGTTATTTCATTATAAATGTTATGTTATATTTGTCTGACCTACACGTGCCTCTTTGATTTAATTGTAAGCAAGATGACTGAATGATCAAAATCAATGTCAAACTGGCCAAAACACTCAATTTCAGTGGGGGTTGAATGATTTTGAACACAACTGTATAAAAAAAAAAGACGCCGTTTGGAAACAAGTGGTTTTTAGGGTAAGTATTACATTTAAAAAAATATATATATATATACTGAACAACTAGGTAGGGAATAGGTATATTTTAATGTAAAAAAAGGGGGTGATTTTTAGTTTAGAGTGTTCCTTTAACCCTTTCGCTGCTGAGGCTTTTCACACCTCTGTGCTGAGGTCATTTTTACCAGTTTTGCTCATCATGTTTAAACGTGTTTTGAAGGCTTATTTTAGTATATGACCCAGACATATTATATATCGTTCTTTCCGTCAGACTCGGTAGATTCATAATATGTCATTATTATATGTATACGTTATGTCATGTCTGTATATTATAACAAAAAATGCAATAAAATATGTATTTTCAATAATTTACAACGTGTAAAGTGTTTTTTTTCACATTTTAACATGCAAGCAATTGCGGTTCTATTTTGTATGGGGTGCGCTTGTTAAAAAAATTAGAGATGGGGTCTCGTTACATTTTTTTTTGGGGAAAATTACACGATTTTTAACAAACGCACCGCATACAAAAATCGTTAGTGCAGCATCATTGTTCACATTATAATTGAAATGGGAACAATATTGTTGCATTAGCGAATCAAAAAAAAGAAAAAAAAATGTTTATTTTTTTTATAATTTTTTTTTAAATATATTTTTATTTTTATTTTTAATTTTAATTTTTTTAAAAAACTTTTTTCACTGTAGTGTTTGGTATCGTTGCAACGGCCATGCTCTGGCTGATCCAACCATACCAAACTTTAACCTCTAGCTGCCACGGATCGGGAGATAGGGAGTTCATTGGAACTCCCTATCTCCACCGTTGGTGGCAGTTAGGGGTTAACTCTAGGACTGGCGTCATCGTGCTATGCACGATGACGCCAGTCCTCAGGGGGAGTTCCGGAGGCTTGGCCGACACCCAAGATGTCGGCCAGCTCCGGGAAAGGATCACGAACTGGCGCTTTTCAGCGCCGATTCGCGATCCAGCTCCCCAGGGGTTAATGCCAGGCACCATTTGGAAGGGCAGGCTGTGCCCTTCCAAATGGTGCCTGGGTTAACCCCCGCAACGCCGCCGATCGGGAGGGAGAGAGGTCCGAAGGACCTCCCCCCTCCCTTTCAGGCGCCTCCTCCGCACATGCGGGGGGGGGCGCCTGAATTAGGTGTCATCGCGCTGCCGCGATGACACCTAATTTCATCGGCGGCGGTTCCGGATGCTGGGCTGACATCGAGGATGTCAGCCCGCACCGGGGGGGCCAGCGATCGGCCGGAACCCGGCCGAACGCTGACCCCAAAGGGAGGACGCGCTCAGCGCGTCCTCCGCACACCAGCAGCCATGCGGAGGACGCGCTGAGCGCGTCCTCCGCATAGAAGTGGTTAAGTCACAAATCGGCTTGATGCTGGACAATGATATTAGTAAAATAAGTCTGAAGCTCCTTTCTGTGTCCGAACTTCCTTTCTGTGACAATAGTCATGTATTTCCTCCTGTCTTTAGCCAAATTATCTAGTGAAATTAAATTTCTAGTTATAAAAACAGAGCTCAATTGATCCTTTCATAATTGAATAGACATAGAAAAGATGAATTAAGGACAAAAACTAGACATGTGCACAGCACAAAATTTCATTTTGAACTAATGGATTAGTCCTAAAATGCAATTTATTTAGTTACTAAAGAAATTCGTTTTCAGTTCTTTAGTATGAAAACTAATTTCATTCATCCGAAAACCAATGTATACAATTACTATTGTAGTGGCTCCTCAGAGGGCTGAGATCGCTGCTTGTTACAGTATCTCTCACTCTCAGCACAATGTGGGCCATATTACATAGTTGGTGCTAACATAACCAGAGCTGTTGTAAACTTCCCTGAGCCATTATAGCCTATGGAGGTTTTCAGTTTACAACATCTCTGGTTAAGTTAGCACCAACATTGTAATACTACCCCGTGTCAGGCACTTCAATGTTCTTGAACCCAGGACATACTTGAAAACGAGAGAAATCTCAATGTATCCTTCCTGGTAAAATCCTTTATAAATAAATAAATAAAATAAAGCTGTTACAGTAACTGACTGCTGCTCATCACAGCGCTCAGAGTTTCAGTAAAACTAGTAAATAATATTTTTATATATAAGAGGTTAGAACAATATTATTTCCTTGTTTTACTGAAACTCTGAGCGCTGTTACAGTCAGTTACTGTAACAACTGAGCCTGATACATTGTACTGAGAGATAATGTAACAAGCAGCCGATCTCAGCGCTCACAGCCACTGGATTTAAAGGGCTGAAAAAAAAGGATCCTCTCCGTATAATGTTTAGAACATCCTCCTGCGTTAATTAATACCCCTCTCTGTATAATGTTTAGAACATCCTCCTGCGTTAATTAATACCCCTCTCTGTATAATATATAGAACATCCTCCTGAATTAATTAATGTCCCTCTCTGTATAGAACATCCTCCTCAATTTATACCTTTCTCTGTATAATGTATAGAACATCCTCCTGCATTAATTAATGTCCCTCTCTGTATAGAACATCCTACTGCAATTGGCATGTGGAGGGTGCAGAACTTCGGATATTGCGATGTTGCGCTCTTCATTGCTGGTCTCCTTCACTCATCAATGTAATATCACAAAAAGGACTGAAACTAAAATGTAGTGCATTTAATTTTAGTTTCTTTCGTTTTTTGTACTGAGCAGTTTCGTTTCTCTTGAGTCATACGAAAACTAAATTATCCCAAAATTCTGACTAAATCGTTTTAGTACTAAAACGAATGCACATGTCTAACAAAAACCCATTTCCTCATATGATAAAAATTTGTTGTGTAAATCCATGATTTTAAAAAGACAATATAGTCATCCTGACCACTTTATTGTTTTAAAGTGATCAGGATGTGTAAGGTCTACCCCCTTCCTGCAGCCCTGATCTGGCTAAAACTCTGAGTGAAGTGGAGGAGCTTCCTCCACTCCACCCAGCATCAGCAACTGAGATTTTGTTTTTTCTGGAATTCGCTTTAAGGATTAGATTTAAATTCCTGGTTGTGACACATAAAGCACCCATTGATACTACACCCTGCTATGTTTCAACTAATTGGCAACATACTTACAAGCAATATCCACACTAACAGGTTAATTCGGCAAGCACCGAAATGTCACACAACATTTTGGTGCCCTACCATTCCCCGTTTGTCCTCCTGTTTCCCGCATTTTGGCGAGTCCGCACCCTGCGGTAAATTCAGCATTCACTGCAGGGTCCCCGAAGTGCAGGGAATAAATTGCCGAACGCATCCAAAAAAAGCTGCTAAACCCCTGATCTCTGAAAAAACATTGAAAAAACACTGAATTGATCCGAAAAACTTTGAAAACCCGGTGAATCAATTAAAAAAAACAGAAAAAGACGACCGAATTGATCTGAAAAAGCCGACGACTCGCCGAACAGAGCGCTGATCAGCTGCTGGAAGAATCTGACAAGTTGACAAATAGGTAAATAAATAAACCTGCATCTTTTAAAAGCTGTTTGCAAAAAAACTACTGCACAAAAATGCCTGGAAATAATATATAAGGTTGTTATAGTCACTGTGTATGATTGAATATAAAATTGTCCTTATATTCCTGAATTCACATGTTTACATTTGTATTTTAGTTCACTGTGTTTTGTACAACATTGCCTTGATTTGCAGTATCACTCTGTGTGAATGTAGGTAGATATTTGAGTGTACTGTTGGTGTTGGCTGTTGCGCAGGGCCGGCCCAAGCAACTGTGCTGCAGGGAGCCAAGAGTGAACTGCTGCCCCCCCCCCCAAAGATTTTTTTTTACGGCGTGTACGGTGTATGAACGCATCGCAGAGCTCCAAAGAACAATAAAAGTTCCAGCAATGTGCACCGTGTATGAACATATCAGAGTGCCACAGATCCTGACACACACCTGCCTTGAGGCCGCTGCACGGCCCGTCAGGTGCGGATCCAGGGGGGCAATAGGGCAATTGCCCCCCCGAGAAAATATTACCAGCCGCCGACTGCATTGCTCCCTATGAGCATGCTGCTTGGCCGCTCGCCTGGGATCCATAAGCCGCGATCTCGCGAGTTCGCACCATTCTATGTTGTCTTTTTTGTATATCCAAGTGTGTACTTATGTAGAATGTCTGTATGTGTGGATGCAAGTATATTAACCCTCACCTATTGTGTCACCCCTCTCCTCTTAGATTGTAAGCTCTTGAGCAGGGTCCTCTCTTCTACTGTACTGTATGTTGAACCTGTATGCATTTTTGTTATTCTGCCTCCGATTGTACAGCACTATGGAACTTGTTAGCGCTTTATAAAAACTTGTAACTGTAACTGCATATATTTGCATGCAATGTCAATGCGTATCAATTTTGAATTCATATATGTGAATACAGAGGTTCCAAATTGACATCATGAGAAAATCTATAAAAGAAAGGCCTGACAAAGACATCAAGTTAATTATTCCCTAGCAGACAACATGTTTTTAGCAGAATGTTGCAAGCGCCTCTATAATCCATAACTGTTTTACATTAACCTACTGGAACATGATTCATTGTTCTTTAGTGGAGAAATACGGTTTGCATTTGTATCTATTGCCTACTTTTATAATACATGTAGATTGTGGGAGCTCTGTGGCTGTGTTACTGAAAATTCTCAGGTGACATAAGGGGTTATTCAAAGAGCACCGAAATTTCCATGCTCTTTCATTCGGCGCACTTCAGCGAGTTCAACTTGCTGATCCTGAGATGAATACTCAATACAGTATTCACCGCAGGGTCCCCGAAGTGCACTGAATAGCATAACAAGATCCACCAAACGCCGCCGATAAACCCTCCTAACGCATCCGATAAACCTCAGAACGCCGCCAAAAAACCACCGAATGCATCTGATAAACCACCGAACCCTGCGTAAAAACTGAACGCATCTGCTAAACCACTGAACTCAGCCGCAAACCACTGAACGCCACCGATGATCCGGCGAAGAGATTGCCGAACGCCTTCGATCAGCCACCGAACGCTGCCAACAAAACAGTATAAAACCTAATTTTAAACAAAAATAATGCATGGAAATAATAAATAAGGTTCTATGAATAACATTAAAAAGGTATGTTGCAGAATAATAATAAAAAAAAGGCATAAAAAAAATTGTAATCAAAAATTTCATCGAAAAAAATCCAGAAAGATGCCTGAAAATTAAAAAAAAAGAAATTAACCCCTTCCTGACTGCTGACGTACCATGTACGTCCTGCCCACGGGTCTCCCTTAGACCCGTGGACGTACATGGTACATCAGCGGGCTCCTAAAACCTCCCTCGCCGGCTCCCTCAACCTCTATGGCAGGCTGGATGCCTGCCCTGCCGTTTCCATGGGGCCGGCAGGCACGATGCCCCGCTGCGTGATGACATCATCGGCAGGCGCACATCGCACCTGCAGTAAAATCTAGGAAGGGGAGGGGGGGCTCCTTTGGAGCCCTCTATCTCCCCAACCAATACATCAAGAGAGATCCTGATCTCCAAACCTGATCAGTGGCAGCTAGAGGTCGTGTTTGACATCATTGGAAAGGCCTGATCATGGCCTTTCCAATGATACAAATCATGACCAGGTTTGGTGTAACAAATAAATAAATAAATAAAAATGTCTGGGGGGGGTAGTTAAATAGGACCTAGGCTGTCATCTAAAAATAATGAGCATAAAACGGTCATAATGAGTTCAGCGCACATTGGTGAACTGGCTCAGCAGTGAAGGGGTTAAAGAGCAAAAAAATGTAAAAATTGGGTATTTCTATTCTCGGGACAAAATTTTGAAACTATTTAGGTGGGGTCTTTGTTGGTGGTTTTAGATTTTGGGGATTAAATTATGAAAAAGTGTGTTTTTACCATTTTTTCATTATATTTCATATTTTTTTATAGTAAATTATACGATATGATGAAAATAATGGTATTTTTAGAAAGTCCATTTAATGGCGGGAAAAGCGGTGTATAATATGTGTGGGTTGTATAAACGAGTAAGAGGAAAATTTGACCTAAACACTAACAGCGCAGAAACGTAAAAAAGAGCAGCGGGCACTAAAGGACAGATTTGTGTAAAACCGCCCGGTCACTATGGGGTTAATAAAAAAGACTTTTTGCTACAAGTGAAAAGAATAAACAGTTGAATAAAAAATTTATAAAAACAGTGATTTTTTTTACATTGAAACCTATTGGATTTAACCTGTCGAATGAAAGCACTTAAAATCTGGGCATTTTCCCAACTTTTTGCTGCTGTTCGGCATTCTCCGCATAGTTTAACTATTACTGCTCTATCAGGAGTTTACTGGCAATTCATCTATATTTGGATAATTGCCAGCTTTTTGAATAGCCGAATTGCCACCTTGTTGCACCGTATGGGGAAATTCCATGTTTGGTCCAATTCAGTAGCAAGTTCGGCTCTCTTTGAATAACCCCTAATCAGACAATACCAAATAAAAGACACGCTTTGTGGAGTCTCCTCTCTTCTTTGGGGTGAGAAGCAATACTGGTATCTATCTATCTATCTATCTATCTATCTATCTATCTATCTATCTATCTATCTATCTATCTATCTATCTATCTATCTATCTATCTATCTATCTATCTATCTATCTATCTATCCTAGAGAGAACACAGCAGTCCATTTGGATTCTTAAGCTCCTTAAAGTCTTTTCTCTATAAGTTGTATTTGTTTGCCTTCAGAAGCACCTGTATGTTTTTTTAGGTTGAGTGCAGCCTTTCCCCTGTTGTATATAGGTATCCATAGATCAGTATTGCTTCTTGCCTGAAGCAGTATATAATTGCAAGTGGCTTGCGAAGAAGAGAAAATCAATCATTGAGCACAGGGCTGAGATCATATTTTGGCCAAATAAAAGGGTTAATTCCTTCCAAAGAGAAGACAAATGCATGTTTAATTTCTCCTGACCGGAATTTGCAGATGTCACATGTCGGTTATGCTATTCACTGATGTTTACGGCCAGAGTGCAGTTTGTCAGGAAATTTAGCCACAGCGGTAATTGGATTTGATGGTATTTTCTCGTTGTTATCTTTGATGTGTCCTCCTAGTTTCTTCTCAGTGTGACTGTTTCTTTTCTTTGCCTCTGTGTCTGTGCTTCTTCCACGCTCTTTCAAGCAATGCACAGGGGGAAGCGAGAGGACTGAATTTTTAGGAGATTTCGTAAAGTTCAGAGAGAGTTGGCAACAGTGACTCAAAAATAATCATGTTTTCCCTACTGTTTATCTGACAAAAATCCCGCACAGGAGCCGCATAGATTACTTTAATCAAACTGGATAGAGCTCAACACTTGAATCAGAAACTGGTAAAACGGGCTCTTTAATCTCACATCCCACCACCAGAAATGATCACCCTCAGGCATACAGACGATATGTCAGAAGCCAAATCCATTTGTAGCCAACATCATAAGCACAAAATCCAGAACACATGCACAAAAACCCCAACAAAAATGTAATATTGCCACACAGGGACTTATTGCTAAAGTTACTTAAATTTAATACCATCAAAGACAAAAAAACACACAGTATATAGAAAATGTGCTCTATATATATGTCATTAGCCAGTCATTTAAGTAACACAAATGTATTTTCATTCGTTAAATATAAATGGCAACGTTATAATACCTTTAAATGGGTTTCTTCAATTATTAACTGAAAGTTAATACAAGCAGATGACCATAACATCCGAGGCTCAGCGATTCATTCATCAAATCTGAATGTGAGGCTTATTTCAGACATTGATTGGCGATTGAAAGAAACAAAGACACGTACTACGAATCAGTGAATACAAAAGGGAAGGTCATCTTTAGATGTAGAAAGTGAACCATATGTATCCATCGGAGACAGTTTCCCAAGACCCCCTTCTTATAGCAAAGTTGGAGATGTTTATATAAAGATAATACGGACATTACAGAAGAAGAAATGTTGTTATTTCTTAATTTACCCAGGACATACTTGAAAACGAGAGAAATCTCAATGTATCCTTCCTGGTAAAATACTTTATAAATAAATGAATAAATTTCTAGTAGGATGTTTTATCTGGCACTTGATAATGGTACCCTTTCCCCAAACTAATTAAAGAAGCCTGAAATATTGGTGAAAAGCATTATCCCTAGATGTAAGATAATGTATGCTTTTATTTTCTAACAGGGTTATCCAAAGAGATCCGAATTGCTTGAGAAAGGTAACCGAACGCTGAAAATCAGTGTTCGGTTACCTTTCCTGACCATTCGGCTATCCAGAGAGCAGGCAATTCGCCAAATCCTGGCGAATTGCCTGAACATACGGTGCCTGTTCGGTCCCTGTTCGAGGGCAGTGAAATCCCCATGAAAAAGCACTGCTTCGGCTATTCAGAGAACACAAACCAGCAGTGAAAGGTTCCCGAAATGCCCTGCCATTCGGTGGTTTAATTCGGCAAGTTAATTCAGGAGAATCCCATAGGCTTCAATGTTAAAAATATTCCCGTTTTAATTCAATATCTAATAAACCGTTCATTATAAAATTCTGCAGCAAAAAGTCTATTTATAGATTTTTTAGGATACTTTAAGCATTTTTCTTATTTTTTTTTTTTAAAAGTCCGATTTTTTTTTAATTTTTTTTCAGTTTACTTATTTTTTTTGTAACAGCCCTCTTTATTATCATTCCCTGGACCTCCTGTGAAAATTTCAGACATTTTCGCTCAGTAGTTTCTTTGCAAACAGCGTTTCATTTTCCCAGATTCATACAAATGGTTTTGCTAATTTATTCACTGCCTCCTCTACATCACAGCTGCTTCAGCTCTGTGTGATTCGGCTCCTGTTCGGCTCCTGTTCGGCTTCTTCGAAGGTTAATCCAGATGTTTTTGCTTGTTTTCAGCGTGCATTCGGTTAGTTTTCGTCAGGTTTTCGGCAGCTTTTCCCTGCAATTCGGGGACCCTGTGGTGCTTGCTGAATACACCGCAGGGTCACCGAAATGCAATCGGCAAAAGGAACCGAATTGAAGAGAACGAAAAGTCACCGAACGTGCGGTGACTTTTCGAATCTCTTTGGATAACCCTGTAAGTAAAATAACCTTAATACTTACCTGTTTGCAAAGTGTTCGTCCCTACTTCGGGCCCTATTACAATCTTCGCACAAACGATTGCGCCGGCACAAAAACGCATTAACGTGAGGGGTAAAACCCTTTGCGCTGATCGTCGTATTACAATGTCAGCGCAACAAACGCGTGCATACATCTACCGCAGGTGAACCTGTGCGAACCCTGCGCGAGCGTACTCTACTGCGCACGTCCTATACTTAACATTGTGAGCGCAAATGCGTTTGTGCGCTGGTACGCGGATGGTATTACAATCTATGCGCAGGAATTAACGCATAGACATTGCGCGCATAATTTTAGCAATTCCTAACAGCTGGTGTTAATGGCAAATCCGAACGTCCTGGCTGAAACCAAATACACCAGCCCAACAAAAAATAGGCAGCAAAGTATAGTTACACATTCTACACATACCCAAACAATAAAATTGAGAAGTTGTGTGCATGTCTTATTGCTGCAGCATATATGCGCAGATTGACAGGCGCAAAAACTTAACGTGAGATAATTGTGGTTCTTAATTCTGATTGGCTGAATGGCGTGAAAAAACAGTCCGCACACTGATTTCTGCACGCAACGTTACTGCGCGCATCCATTTAATGCGCGTTATTGTTCGACAGATGAAAAAATGCGTGTGGATTGCAATTCCAGCGTTGATTTACGCACGTTAACGTTTAACGCTTGGCACACAAATTATGTTTCTGTTTTATGAGAAGTCTTTCCTAGAGGGTGTGCCTCGTATTGAATAACAACCCCTGTGAGCTTAACGCTGAGCCATTAGGAGCCTCAGATACCCATTTATTGACCTATATACTGAATATATATTTTTTTATAATTTTAAAAATAATGTTATATACATATACATTTTTGAGGACACCTAGAAAAGAAGTTTACGGATGTGTGAATTTTGCGGATATACTGCCATGCTGAATAGCTGATGGGCAGCTAAATATAATAGTCCACAGGTGAAGCATAGAGAGCCTATAAGGTTCTTTATATGTGAGTGGGATCACTATATAATATGTGCAGAAAAATAGTTTTGCGCCTATTCCCTAACTGGGTTTCTCCGTAGCCCAGAAGTATCCAGCCTGCTTCAAGTATAAAACATAACAAGAAAATTTTTTGTCATTTGCGCTCACCTCTGTAACTCTATGCGAAACAAAACACAGGCAGTGGTTTTGGTTTACTTGAATGGCCATTAAAGTGTAAGCTCACCTGCCACGACACGGCACCTCTGGTCAGGTGAGTCCTACCTCCTGAAACCAAGAGCTGCTTTCTAAGCAACCATATATCCTCATGCTGCTTATCAGTCATGAAAGAGACTGGTGGGTTTACATTTATACCCTAACCAGGAACAATTCTACTTTAGGATAGGCTTGTGCACCGATTTTTTTTTCGGTTCGATTCGATTCGATTTTTCGGATTTTCAAACTTTTCGATTCGGCTCGTTTCGACCGATTTCTGTTTCGGTTCGGCTCGACTCGTTTTTCGTGTTCATTTTTTTTTCGGAATATCAACCATTTTTCGTATTTTCGTGTCACTTTGCTCGTTTTTTGTATCGACTTTTCGTGATTTCGGAAATTTTCGTTTTTCGGAATTGTAGATGTTTTCGGAATATCGACCATTTTTCGTATTTTCGTGTCACTTTGCTCGTTTTTTGTATCGACTTTTTGTGATTTCGGAAATTTTCGTTTTTCGGAATTGTAGATGTTTTCGGAATATCGACCATTTTTTGTATTTTTGTGTCACTTAGCTCGTTTTTTGTATCGACTTTTCGTGATTTCGGAAATTTTCGTTTTTCCGAATTGTAGATGTTTTCGGAATATCGACCATTTTTCGTATTTTCGTGTCACTTTGCTCGTTTTTTGTATCGACTTTTCGTGATTTCGGAAATTTTCGTTTTTCGGAATTGTAGATGTTTTCGGAATATCGACCATTTTTCGTATTTTTGTGTCACTTTGCTCGTTTTTTGTATCGACTTTTCGTGATTTCGGAAATTTTCGTTTTTCGGAATTGTAGATGTTTTCGGAATATCGACCATTTTTCGTATTTTCGTGTCACTTTGCTCGTTTTTTGTATCGACTTTTTGTGATTTCGGAAATTTTCGTTTTTCGGAATTGTAGATGTTTTCGGAATATCGACCATTTTTCGTATTTTTGTGTCACTTAGCTCGTTTTTTGTATCGACTTTTCGTGATTTCGGAAATTTTCGTTTTTCCGAATTGTAGATGTTTTCGGAATATCGACCATTTTTCGTATTTTCGTGTCACTTTGCTCGTTTTTTGTATCGACTTTTCGTGATTTCGGAAATTTTCGTTTTTCGGAATTGTAGATGTTTTCGGAATATCGACCATTTTTCGTATTTTTGTGTCACTTTGCTCGTTTTTTGTATCAACTTTTCGTAATTTCGGAAATTTTCGTTTTTTCGGAACGTCTGTTCTCCTGTTTCAAAGCAATAAATTTCGATTTGACACATTTCAAGTACATTCGAAAATTCCGAAAATATTTCATTTCGGCTCGGAAAACGTTTCGGATCTGCCGTTTTCGGATCTAAAAATTTTCGGAAAATCGGCCGCATCCGAAAACACGAATCGGGAAATTCCCTACTTTAGGATTAAAAAGAAAAACACGAAAAAAGGGGCAGCAGCAATACTGACCTCTATAATATAACTGACGTGTTCTTTATACAGAAAGCAGTATGTGTTTTTGGTGTTACTTTAAAGGAAAATACTGAGACCCTGTCTATTTGAAATCATCTTTTATTGTTGTAAAAGTAAGGTACGATAAATAACATTGTATCCACTGGGCAATGCACCATTTTTATCTTCATTAACTCAACCAAATCACATATTTTTCACACATAATCTGACCCTGAAGGGACTCTAATCAGTGGCGTAGCGTGGGTTGTCAGCACCCAGGGCCAGCCAAGAATTGTGCGCCCCCCCCAACCTGTGGACACGTTATCGATATTGCCCCAGCTCATGGATTTGCCCCCAGCTCATGGATTTGCCCCCAGCTCATGGATTTGTCCCCAGCTCATGGATTTGTCCCCAGCTCATGGATTTGTCCCCAGCTCATGGATTTGTCCCCAGCTCATGGATTTGCCCCCAGGTCATGGATTTGCCCCCAGCTCTCACCTGGATTGTTGCCCCAGCTCCGGCAGGGGGTTGAGGGACCCAGATGCCGGGCAGCGCGAGAGCGCCTGCCCGGTCTTGAACAGTCCGTCCTGTGAAGTGGATGCGGCTGTGTGCGTGCGCAGCCGGTCACGCGGTCCGGCCAGTCAGGTGGTACAGAGACTCAGTACCACCTGATTAGCCGGACCACGTGACGGCTGCGCACGCACACAGCCGCATCCACTTCACAGGACGGACTGTTCAAGACCGGGCAGGCGCTCTCGCGCTGCCCGGCATCTGGGTCCCTCAACCCCCGGGCCAGTTTTAGGGGCGCAAATGCGCCCCTAACAAAACTGCGCCCGGGGCCACGGCCCCCAGCCCCCCCCACGCTACGCCACTGACTCTAATAGCATATCTCTCCTAAATGTCAATTTTTCAAAGTTACTCTGCAATCTACAGGGTTATTCAGAGAGATCCGAATTGTGGCCAAAAGGTAACTGAACAGTGAAATTCAGCGTAAGGCTATCTTTCCTGGCCATTTGGCTATTCAGAGAGCAGGCAGTTCGTCAAATGTTGGCGAATTGCCTGCACATACGGTGCCTGTTCGTTGCCTGTTCGAGGGCAGTGAAATCCCCATAGAGAAGTAATGCTTCGTCTATTCAGAGAACAAAAACCAGCAGTGAAAAGTTGCCGAATTGCCCTGCTGTTTGGTGGTTTCATGCGGCAGATTTATTCAGGAGAATCCCATAGGCTTCAATGTTAAAAATATTCCCTTTTTAATTCAGTATCTAATAAACCGCTGATTATAATATTCTGAAGTAAAAAGTCTCTTTATTTATAGATTTTTTAGGATCTTTTAGGCATTTTTCGGGATTTTTTTGCAAAAATGTATTTTTTAACCCTTTCGCTGCTGAGCCTTTCCACACCTCTGTGCTGAGCTCATTTTTACCGCTTTCGCTCATCATGTTTAAATGCGATTTGAAGTCACATTTTATTAATTGACCCAGACATATTATATATCCTTCTTTCCGGGAGACTCGGCAGATTCATAATATGTCATTATTATATGTATACGTTATGTCCTGTCTGTATATTATAACATAAAATGCAATAAAATTAGAATTTTCAATAATTTACAACATGTAAAGTGTTTTTTTTCACATTTTAACATGCGAGTGTTAAAAAAGTTAGAACGGGGAATCGTTGCTTTTTTTTGGGGAAAATTACGTGTTTTTTGGCAAACACCCCATAGAAAAAATCGTTAATGCAGCGTCATTGTTCACATTATAATTGAAATGGGAACAATATTACTGCATTAATAAAACAAAACAAAAACAAACAATTTTTTTTTTTTTTAATTTTTTAAATTTAATTTTTAATTTTTTTTTAAACTGTACATGGTCATGTTTGATATCATTGAAAAGGCCATGCTCTGGCAGTTCCAATGATATCAAACATTAACCCCTAGCTGTCATGGATCGGGAGATAGGGGGTTCATTGGAACCCCTATCTCCACCATAGATGGCAGCAAGGGGTTAATTGCGGGACTGGCGCCATCGCGCTATGCGCGATGACGCCAGTCATTAGGTGGATATCCCGGAAGCTTGGCCGACATCGAAGATGTCGGCCAGCTCCGGGAGGGGACCGCGATACGGCGCATGTTACCGCCATATCGCGATCCAGCCCCCTAGGGGTTAAAGACAGCCGCCGCTTGGAAGGGCAGGCTGTGCCCTTCCAAGCGGTGTCTGCCTTTACTGGCTGGCCTGCACGGATGGGGAGGGGGAGAGGTCCGACGGATGTCCCCCTCCCCTTCAGGCACCTTCCCCGCAATGGCAGGGGGGGTGCCTGAAATAGACGTCATCGAGCATGCGCGATGACGTCTATTGTGCTCGCCGGGGGGGCCGCTGCGATCGGCCGGAATCCCGTGATGGCCGCTGCACATGGAGGACGCTCTGAGCGCGTCCTCCGCAGCGAAGTGGCCATGCGGCAGGACGCGCTGAGCGCGTCCTCCGCATGGAAAGGGTTAAATTGTTTTTTCTTATTTCTGTAACAGCCCTTTTTATTATCATTCATTGGATCTTATATGTAAATTTCAGACATTTTAGTTCTGTAGTTTCTTTGCAAACAGCGTTTCACTTTTCAAACATTCAAGCGTACTTTTTTTTTGTTCAGTCCATTCGTCTGCGGTGTCAGCTTTTTCCGGCGGCTGCTCTGCGCTGTGATCGGCGGCTGCTCGGGTTTCTCAAGCGTGTTCGGCGTGGTTAATCCAGGTGTTTTTGCGGGTTTCGGTGTGCGTTCGCCGGGTTTTACGGTGTGTGTTTGTCGGGTTTGCAGCGGCTTTTCCCTGCACTACAACGGCCCTGTGGTGCTTGCTGAATACACCGCAGTGTCACTGAAATGGGATCGCCAAATCGCACCGAACTGAAGAGAACGAAAAGTCACCGAACGTGCAGTGACTTTTCGATTCTCTTTGCATAACCCTGCTAATCTCCCCATAAACATTGCAAGTGAGAGTTTCCCAACCCTGTCTTCAGTACCCACTCACAGGTCATATGTCAGGTCATATGACAGCAGGTCCTGGGGATAGGTTTGGGAACCACTTCTTTATTCACTTAAGTATATAGTTGCCTGATATTGACGAATGGTTATTAGTTGCCTAGTTCTAGTAAATTAGGCAACAAAATACTACTACGGCCAACTCCATAGCCAACTTTAAAGGAAGTGCCAGCAGGGCCATGCGTTATGGAAAATCAATCCCCAAACTAGCACATCGATGCCGTTGGCATTTATTTTTTGGTGGTTCCGTGTTTAGTAAAAAGAGAAGTGCGAGTGTATTCCACAGTGTACAGAATTCCTGCGTGAGGTGTGTGCACCAGGGAATGCACTCCTCACAGAGCGTGGTGGCTTACAACTACGGTTCTCCAGAGGCAAGATCTGAAGGTGGTCCTGGTTGGCTTGTGAAACATAACGTCTACTACTACACATTAAAATATCCACACCCTGCACATAAATAACTAATAATTTCAAAGCAATCCTTGTCACATATGTCAGCCGATATTACCTATAGAGTTTATTTAATAAGTACAGTAGCATTCTTTAATTGTAAAACGGTGGTTTTAGTTCGGTGAACTATGGTGCATCAAGTACAGTGATACTATGCGGAGTTCGGAACTCCACCATAGTTCATCATTCTTTTCACATTCCTTTCCACTGTAGTGTCTGCCAAAGTTATTTATTGGGGATTTCACAACAGTTTCCACCATAGTGTCAGTCAACACTGTCTAGGGTTGCTTTACCATTGTTTTCAGAATTGGTTAGAGATTTGGTTAGAGATATGCTCTCTAGATTTATAAGAGTTCATCAGAGACCACCACTCTGAAGTATATTCTAACAACGGTGGAATATTGCTAAATGGAGAGTAACCATAGTTTGCTCAGGATATGGAATAACAGTGGCCCCGTTGCTCACCGTTGTTTATTTATTTATTTATAAAGGATTTTACCAGGAAGGATACATTGAGATTTCTCTCGTTTTCAAGTATGGGGGGCTACACAAGCATCAACATCTAAGAGCACGTGGATTGAACTCAGGATTTAAAGCCCCCTGGAACCAGTCAGAACTTTACACGCAGGGATCGTGAGTTAGCTGTTGTGTTTATTATCCTTTTTATTTTATCTATCTGTCTATGCACTGTCTTTTTATGTATTAAACCCCTATTTAATAGCTTACTGGTGTTGGCTGTTTCGGTATCGGGTATTTTTGGGAACCATCTGTGTCTGGGTCTGGGGGACAAGCCCAGCGTTACGTCACAGACGGCTTCTCTTCTTCTGTTTGAAGTTTGAAGCAACTCAGCCTGCCGTTGTAGAATTTTTCTTCTCTGTTACGCTGAAGCTCACTGTAGTTGCAAAAGAGTTAATTTTTAATAAACATGGGTATAATTTACACATTATTAATTGAACAATATTTATCCAACTGAACAGATTGACCCCCCCCCCCCAATTTTGCATATTGATATCTGCAGGGTGAAATACTTAAATAAAATATAAAATATATTAAATAAAGTAGCTTGGTAGTCATGTCTTCAGCAATTTCACTTAAAGGTAAAAATAGATTTTGTGATTAAAAAATGCATACTTTGTTGCACTTATAGATAACACAGATATTTATTTATTTATAAAATATTTTACCAGGAAGGATACATTGAGATTTCTCTCGTTTTCAAGTATGTCCTGGGAAATTCATGGCGGTAAATGATTCTTTGGCTTCAAAATCCACAGACACTTCATGTCTTGCACACCACCACCCTGAGAGACACAAATACATTAATATTACAGAAAAACAAAAAGCTTTAAAGAGCTTTCCTGGGAAACACCGTCTGTGATCTAGAGAGATATTTTGAAAGGTTGGCTAACCAGCTGGAGGTCAACACGAGTTCATGTTTACAAAAGTTCAAATTATTCTCATTCTTCAAGGACCACAAAATAGACCTTTCTTTTTCCACTCGCAAAAGGCCTTACAATTCGAATCCCCTGAAGTTTTGGTAAACAGCCTGAATGTCATAGCCAAAGAAAGGCCATGTTAGATTAATGTGCTCCAACATCTGTCTCCCCTCTCTACTGAGTAAGCTCATTCCCTTCACTTTGAGCCACCACACAATAGTGGTTGGGTAATTGCGATTCGATATGCTCTCTAGATTCACATACTGATATTCACCGTTGGTTATGCCTATTTCATTCTGTCCATGTTGGTTAGATTGGCAAAACGTTGGATTTGCTTAGAAAAAAAAATGTTTTAAATGCAAATTTGTTTAGGAAGAATGAGACAATGTTGTTTGAGTAGACAGTCTTAAAAGTAAAATTTATACACTGGAAAATGCCACGAGCATGAAAAAGTCCATATATTTGCTATACGACGATTGTCGTAATTTGGGAAGGGGATATTCGAACAATGGATGGTGATTACAATATAAATAATAAGAAAACCCATTTGTTAAAAGCCATCCTCTCTGTTTAGAAAATATGACTCACAGTCTTTGTTAGAATATCTTTAGGATGATTTGATCATTTAAACTTTTTCTGCATGATTTACAAAGTACTTCTTTAAAGGTGATTCTTTATGTAAACATATTTTATTTTGTTAAAAATAAAACACTGTGGTTCTTAAGTAACTTCTTATAGTCAAACACGTTATGTTGCCTATACAGAATAATTCTAAGTTGACTCTGTTTAACTGGTAATGATCGTGGTGGCCAATAATTCCCAAATAACTGCTACTGAGACATTATCATGCCCCACCACCCACATCATGCCCCACCACCCACATCATGCCCCACACAATCGCAAGCTGCCTGGTAATGAATGTGTGAGTAGGATGATCACCACATAATTGCTGCTGGTGGTTGATTTACCATTCCTGTTTTACTGCTTAGCTAATGCGTGCCTGAAATATACTTTATTTATTACTTACTGGACACCCACATTCAGCATTACCGATAGAATAGCAAGTGATTCCAAGTAATGCATGCCGAAAGGCCCGAATATACCAGAACCTAAAATTTCTCATGACGTGATAGTAAAACATTAAGGTGGTTATTCAGACAGCACTGAAATGTTGCTCTCTCGTTCCCTGCACTGCCCTGCACTTTGGGGAATCAAATTTACCCACCCTGCGGTGAATTCAGCATTCACAGCAGGGTCCCTGGAGTGCAGAGAACACACGCTGCAGACCTGCCGAACACTCACCGAATACCCACCAAAAACCTGCCGGAAATGACGCAAAAACATGCCGAACACGTAGGAAAAAGCCAACGAGCCGCCGATCACAGACCAGCCACTGGAAAAAGCCGACAAGCTGACGAACAGGGTAAAAAAAAAGCTATACGATTGAAAATGTCAAAATTGAAACGCTGTTTGCAAACAAACTACTGGACAAAAATGAATGAAATTTCCTGTTCGGTAACATTTTGAGCATGGGCGCCGCAGCATGGGGCAAGGGGGGGGCACTTGCCCCCCCTGGATCAACAGGCTTAAATTATAATTTATTCACTGCAATGCTGCAGTTCCTCGGTTCTCCACTAGGTTGCACCAGCATCACTTCCCCACTCCACCTCCAATCCACCACGTGCTCCCAATCACTTTGCATGCTGGGAAAGGCAGGGATGAGATGCAGGTGCAGCTGCTCTATGGGCCACTGGAAGGGATGCTGGACACAAGAAAAAAAGGTAATGATTGTCAAATAAATACATTTTTATTAAGCTTGATGCCAGTATCTTTATGAGATTCCCATGATCTGAGGTCTAGTTTATCTGTCTGGGGAGGAGGGATACAAAATGATTAATAGTAATCTGGTGGGGGCCTGTGTTAAGATCACAGAGCTTGCATGAGGTACAGGCCAGGGCAATATTGGCAGAATTCAGGCGCTCTAGGCAGGGTCTTGCCTGGGCAGTGGAGATGAGGACCCTGCTCCAGAGCTTACAATCTAAGAGGAGAGGGGACCCTGCTTCAGAGCTTACAATCTAAGAGGAGAGAGGACCCTGCCCCAGAGCTTACAATCTAAGAGGAGAGGGGACCCTGCTCCAGAGCTTACAATCTAAGAGGAGAGGGGAACCTGCTCCAGAGTTTACAATCTAAGAGGAGAGGGGACCCTGCTCCAGAGCTTACAATCTAAGAGGAGAGGGGACCCTGCTCCAGAGCTTACAATCTAAGAGGAGGGGACCCTGCTCCAGAGTTTACAATCTAAGAGGAGAGGGGACCCTGCTCCAGAGCTTACAATCTAAGAGGAGAGGGGACCCTGCTCCAGAGCTTACAATCTAAGAGGAGAGGGGACCCTGCTCCAGAGCTTACAATCTAAGAGGAGAGGGGACCCTGCTCCAGAGCTTACAATCTTAGAGGAGAGGGGACCCTGCTCCAGAGTTTACAATCTAAGAGGAGAGGGGACCCTGCTCCAGAGCTTACAATCTAAGAGGAGAGGGGACCCTGCTCCAGAGCTTACAATCTAAGAGGAGAGGGGACCCTGCTCCAGAGCTTACAATCTAAGAGGAGAGGGGACCCTGCTCCAGAGTTTACAATCTAAGAGGAGAGGGGACCCTGCTCCAGAGTTTACATCTAAGAGGAGAGGGGACCCTGCTCCAGAACTTACAATCTAAGAGGAGAGGGGACCCTGCTCCAGAGCTTACAATCTAAGAGGAGAGGACCCTGCTCCAGAGTTTACAATCTAAGAGGAGAGGGGACCCTGCTCCAGAGCTTACAATCTAAGAGGAGAGGGGACCCTGCTCCAGAGTTTACAATCTAAGAGGAGAGGGGACCCTGCTCCAGAGTTTACAATCTAAGAGGAGAGGGGACCCTGCTCCAGAGCTTACAATCTAAGAGGAGGGGACCCTGCTCCAGAGTTTACAATCTAAGAGGAGAGGGGACCCTGCTCCAGAGTTTACAATCTAAGAGGAGAGGGGACCCTGCTCCAGAGCTTACAATCTAAGAGGAGAGGGTTGAGGAGAGGAGATATGTGTGTGTGTATGCAAGGAAGGTGAGTGTGTATAAATATATGTAAATATATATATATATTAATATGTAGGAAGGGGTGTGTGTGTGTGCATATATATATATATTTGGAGTGGGGGGCCTGGTGTGGGTGTCAGTATCTGTGGGGGGGGTGTCATGGTTTGTGTATAAAGAGCTGGCCTTAAAAAAAAAATTCCTTTAGTGCCTTGATCCTGGGTGTATGACTAGTGTGGTGCATTGAATGGCACTAACAGCTAGAAAATGCAACACTCAGATCAGACACTTACACCTTTATTCTTCTATTAGACTTGCATCAGGTTTCGTAGCCTCCATATTTCTACGCTTTATTTTCTGACTGTCCGCTTTATGACAGTGTCAAAAGGGCAGAATATGGACTCCATTACAATTTTGCCCCCCCTGAAAAAAATTCTGCGGACGCCCATGATTTTGAGGCCAGATCGTCTCTCTCTAAATAACCCCTTAAGTGCCCTATTCCCTACCTTATAGTAATGGATTACTATAAGCAATATTTTTTGGAGTTACCACTTCTTGGTCACTGCTGGACTCAGAATACAGGCCCACAAGTAAAAGCAGGTGACCAATTTCACTAAGACAGTTACTCTATTGCAGCATATAAAATTGATCAGATCGTTTAAAACTACGAATGAGCTGGAAAATTCCTTCCTATAATAAGTTGAACATTTCCCATCCTGCAATCCAAAAAGGGCCAATAATTAAGAATGCATAATGTAACATCCCTGCTCATTAACCCTGAGGGAATATCAATCGTCTTATTTTACATTTTCCACCAACACCCTTTAGGCTAGGGTCAGACGAACGCATTTTTATGTTGTCTGTGAAAAAGTGCGTTCGAACGAATGGACGCATTTTTTCACAGAATACGCGATAGCGGTCATACTATGCGCATTTTCGTCCGTGATTTTGTACGGATCATCAATAAAACACTTTTTGTGTCTGGACGTTATGTTGGCCGGACATTAGCAGCGTCTGACGTCTCCTAATCACACACACACGCCGCTAGTGGACGCAGCGCACTCTGTACGTCAGTACTAGCGGTTTCACGTTCTCGAAAAAATGCGTTCATTTTCCACTTACGTTGCGCAGCCGGACTTTTGTGCGACCGTACCTCGTATATTGGCCGTCATTGCCCGGCATCTGCTGCTAGTGCGGCCGTGATTAAGTGCGCCAGAACGCGCGTTCGCACTGCCTCAGTCTGACCCTAGCCTTAAGTAATATCAATGATAAAACTCTAGATTGTAAACTCTTGGACAGGGTCCTCTCTCCTACTGTTCTGTGTGTTTAACTTGTATGTATATTGTTATTCTGTCTCACCCATTATACAGCGCTACAGAACTTGATAGCACTTTATAAATACTTGTAACTATATTTTTAACTTTACTTATATACAGTCTTCTACTCTTCCTCAGCTGACAAATAGTAAATTGTCACTTGTTGCTTTTTGAATCTTCGTTTTGAGAAATGCTGGCATTTACTGGTTTATGCATTGCTGGCAAACACAGGCGCTTTGCGAGTAACTCCTTTAGTTTTCATCTTTCTGAATTCTTGGCTGTCAAACGACCAACTTTCCTAGAGACAACTTGTAGCAAAGGTTGCAATGTTGTTCTGACTGCCAGCTTTTGAGTTTCTGACATACAATCTCTTTCGTTGGGTTTTTTGTCCTGATGGTGATTCCCTCTGTATTTATCAAAAACTACCCAACTTGTCCTTTCAAACCTAACTTGTATCCAGGCCACTGTTTCTTGACATATGAATGGTGGATTCTTTAATCATTGCAATTCCGAAGCTGATCTTCTGCTTTTATCCTTATGGCGACCTTTTGTACAGACTGGTTAGATTACTGTTGATTACTGTTTACTGTTCAGATACCTTATAAATAAATCACCTTTCAGCTTGCACATCATGGCACAAAATTCCTAGCTTCTATTTAATATAAATAAAGAGAAATGTAAAGTATTTACCAACATATTTATCATAAAATTATGATTTTCCAATGATAAAAAAATAGGAATATCTGGGAATGAAAGTTTTCATCAATCCATGTACAGGTTCGGCACCCCTTATATGTAATGCTGAAATCCAGAAGACGTCTAAATACGAATTTCAGAATTACTTACTTCCCTGGCGCTCTGGAGAAGTCCTGCTGCTTATCAGTTTGCCTCTGACAGCTGCAGCACAGCTCAGAACACGCCAGGAGACTCTAGGCAGCCCAAACATGGGATATGATAGCCAGAGTCATGCTGAGTCTGAGCAGTATCAGGACTATTCAAAGAAAGGTGAAACTCAGGAGAATGACTGGAGAATTGAAAATTCTAGGTCAAAATAGCCAAACCAGAAAAATTCTCCCATTTATCTATCTTGTCTAGATTGTTCTCTTCTCCTGCCAGTTCTCCAGGTTTTCACCTTTCTTTGAACAGACCTGTATGTCCCTCGAAAAGGGCTGTTCAGCATCTCTTAGCATGTACACACGCAGGCGATGCAACAGGATGTGGTTTGTAGCTCTCCTGCCACCTTCCCCTCCGACATCAGTTTCTTCTGGATTCCAAAATCTGGAAGTATCTGATATCTGGAATCCTCTGGGGCTCATGCATTCTGGGTAAGAGGTGCTCAACCTGTATAAATCAAACATTCAACACAAAGAAACACATAGATCTATATTCATTTGCTTATTCTTGTAGTGTTCCGTTGTAACCTAAACGTGTTCTACCTACTCCCAAACTAGATTTTGATTATCTTGACATATTTGAAAGGACTTGCCAATTAATGAGAGTTCCACTTTTGGATTGGAATGCCATAAACTGCTTCCATGTGGTTTCACCTGGCTTCTCTTTCTGTATAATCACAAATATTCTTCCCTCTCCTACTCAACTCTGAAGAGAGCAACAGCGATCCCACTGAATGCTCCTATGGCCCCACCATTCCCAAACCACTGGCACTCATGATCCTGCTATCTAATAAAATTTCTCTGGTCTTCCTCAACCCCAATCCCTCTAGATTGTAAGCTCCTATGAGCAGGGCCCTCTACACCTCTTGTTTCCATCATATGTCCGTTTATCTCGTTCCCTTTGGTTATTGTAAAGCGCTGCGGAAACTGTTGGCGCTATATAAATGATGATAATAATAATAATAGTGTCTTAGACTAAAGGTGGAACTTGGACAGTCAGACTATGAAGTACAAACAATATGAATTTACTGTCTATCAAATGTCTGTTAGACACTATAAACTGTATGGAATTAACCATGAGTTGTCCGTAGCATAAAATAAGAGTAATAATTACAAAATAACACATTTAAAAGTGTGAGGCGAGGTACACGCTTTTGTTCCGTACATAAACCTTTTAATAAAATAATGCATTACAATACATGAAGACTGACAAGCTAGACATGCCTCACCTATAATTGAGCTAGAAACTTTGAAGGTTTATACAAGCTTTTAGTCTGCTATTTTTCCCTCACATCAATCCTTTTGTGGAACTAAAAACAAAGCTTGTAAAATATTTAAGGGTCTATTCACTTACCTCCAAACAAGCAACCGAAACGCACCAAATTGTGAATTTCACCATGGTGCAATTTCGGGACAGTTCATCTATTCACCAAGCTGTTAACTCTCCAAAAACAGTCAAACTGATGGCGAAATACGACGCAGTTCACCGCAGTTTGGTGGTCTCCGGCGGCAGCGAAATTGTCCCATAGAGAAGTAATGGTTCTTCTATTCACAGAATTTGCCATGGTCACTTCAGTGCTCTTTGACACTCTGTGACTTCTGCTCCTCATGTTGCATCAACTTGGCCTTGGTGACACCGCTCTCTCCTGGTTCTCTTCCTATCGCTCTCTTCGCTCCTTCAGTGTCTCCTTTGCTGGTGCCTTTTCACCCCAGCTTCTCTCTCAGTTGGGGTACCTCAAGTCTCTGGTCTGGGTCCCCTACTCTTCTCGATCTATACCGCCTCTCTTGGTAACCTGATCTCGTCCTATGAATTCCAATATCATCTCTATGCTGGCGACACCCAAATCTACATTTCCTCTCCCGATCTCTCTCCTCCTGTGTTGGTCCGTGTTACTGCCTGCCTGTCAGCTGTCTCCGACTGGATGTCTGCCCATTTCCTGAAGCTTAACCTAACATTGAACTTCTCGTCTTCCCTCTTTCTAAAACTAACATTCCTGCACCCATTTCCCTTCAGGTGAATGGTGCCACTATTACCTCTACGGCTCGTTGCCTCGATGTCCTCCTAGACTCTGATCTCTCCTTTACTCCTCACATTCAGTCACTAACCAAATCCTGCTACTTCCACCTAAAAAACATTGCGCGCATCCGTCCCTATCTTAATCAGGACTCTACTAAAATGCTCATCCAAGCTCTTATTATTTCTCACTTTGACTACTGTAACCTCCTTCTCTCTGGCCTTAAGAGATCCCAGATTCTCCTTCTGCAGTCTATTATGAATGCCTGTGCCAGACTCATACACCTCACCTCTCACACCTCATCCCATTAACAATCTCTACACTGGCTCCATTTCCTTTAGAATCCAATTCAAAATACTGGTTTTCACATACAATGTTCTCTATAACCGCAACCCTGACTACATCTCCTCCCTTATTTACAGGTACATCCCGTCCCGACCACTTCGCTCTGCCAATGATCTGTCATTATCGTCTCCTCGTACCCACACCCCCAACTCTCACCTTCAGGACTTCTCCCGAGCTGTCCCCTTTCTATGGAACCCCCCCATAACGTTAGATTCTCTCCAGTCCTTCAAGTCTCTGAAAAGACATTACTTTAGAGAAGCCTATCGGCTCACTCCATAATCCCCCACTGTACAGTTCACTTCTTCCCACCCAGCCCACATGTGTCCCACTACTTCATGTTCTCTACCTACCCTCACCTAGTGTGTCACCCCTCTCTTAGATTGTAAGCTCTTGGGCAGGGTCCTCTCTCCTACTGTTCTGTGTGTGTAACCTGTATGTATATTTGTTATTCTGTCTCTTCCATTGTACAGCGCTACAGAACTTGTTAGTGCTTTATAAAAACTTGTAACTGTAACCGTTTTCCAACTTTTTCGTGGGGCTTCGGCAATGCTATCTTCTGCGCACTATGATGACCATTCAGTGAATTCCCCGAAATGTCGGCGAAATGGAATCGCCGAAGTGAAAAGCAGTGCAATTTCAGTGCTTAGTGAATAGACGCTTACAATAGTGCTGAATTTTTCTGTAGTGAGAATAAATACTAGTTAAGGCATTGCATTAGAGATGTGGAAGAGCTTAGACGCTTTCAGTTTTCTTTTTTTTTTTAAGACTAGTAGTTTAATTGATTTGCTTTCTGTCTTTTCGCCATGATCTCAAGTGATCAATCTTTAAAATCTGAACCTTCAGTTCCAAACCAGAATGATATAGGTTACATAGTTACATAGTTACATAGTTATATAGGCTGAAAAAAGACATGCGTCCATCGGGTTCAGCCTCTCCCACATAACCTACTGCTGTTGATCCAAAAGAAGGCAAAAAACCCAGTCTGAATGCTTGCCAATATGCAACATACTGGGAAAAAATTCCTTCTTGACCCCAGAATGGCAGTCAGATTTCTCCTTGGATCAAGAAGCTTTTACCCACATATTAAATATTATAACCCTTAATATTCTGTGTCTGCAGGAAGTCATCCAGTCGTTTTTTAAAAGTCTGTACAGACTCTGACCCAACCACCTCAACAGGCAGAGAATTCCACAGCTTTATTGTTCTCACCGTAAAATAACCCTTCCTATGCTTTAAGCTAAATTTTCTTTCTTCCAGTCTAAATGGATGACCCCTTGTCCTATGTATAGTCCTGTTAATGAATAGGTTATCAGACAATGGTTGATAATGGCCCCGTATATATTTATATAAGGTTATCAGATCCCCTCTAAGGCGCCTTTTCTCTAAACTAAACAGGTTTAAGCTTGTTAGTCTTTCCTCATAACTTAACCCTTCCATCCCCTTATTAATTTAGTTGCCCGTCTCTACACTTTTTCTAGCGATATAATATCTTTTTTTAAGACAGGTGCCCAAAATTGCACGGCATATTCAAGGTGCGGCCTGACCATTGATTTATACAGAGGCAAAATTATGTTTTCATCCCGTGAGTGAACTCCCCTTTTAATGCATGCCAGTACTTTGCTGGCCTTGGCGGCTGCTGTTTGACATTGCACATTGTTACTTAGTTTGAAGTCTATGATTATTCCCAAATCCTTCTCCTGCTTGGATTTCCCTAACTCCGTACCATTTAGGGTATAAATTGCTTGTGTGTTCTTCACTCCAAAGTGCATAACTTTGCATTTATCTAGATTAAATCTCATCTGCCATTTAAGTGCCCAGTCCCCCAATCTATCTAAATCCCTCTGCAGCGAAGTAACATCCTGCTCACATTGTATTACTTTTCCTAGCTTTGTGTCATCTGCAAACACTGATACATGACTTTCAATGCCTATCTCAAGGTCATTTATAATAAATTGAATAGTATTGGTCCTATAACAGACCCCTGAGGGACACCACTTACCACTGGTGTCCATCTTGAAAATGTACCATTTATGACCACTCTCTGTACCCTATCTTTTAGCCAGTTTTCTATCCAAGAACAAGTATTTTCATCTAGACCATTTTTTCTTAATTTAAATAGTAACCTTTTGTGTGGAACTGTGTCGAAAGCTTTGGCAAAATCTAAGTAAATCACATCCACTAGGTCATTGAGCATTACATTTATATATTAATTGTAGTCATTTCTATCAAGTCTATACAAAGAAAGGTGAAAACCAGGAGAACTGACAGGAGAAGAGAAGAATCTAGACCAAACAGCTAATTTGGAAAGTGAGATAAATGGGAGAATTTTTCTGGTTTGGCTATTTTGACCTAGAATTTTCACTTCTCCAGTCATTCTCCTGAGCTTCACCTTTCTTTGAATAGAACTGTATGTTATACTTTTCTATATAAATTACCTGTTGACGGGTAGAGAAAGACAAAAAGATAGATAATTACATAGGTGATACATTGAGAGTTAGAAGAACGATAGAGATAGATAGAGGATTAAATATCTATCTGAATTGTAAGCTCAGTTATGCAGCCTTTGTTCTCTGTTTTCTGCATTTGTAATTGTTTTAGTGTCGTTATTGATTTTTTTTGTAAAACAATATGGAAATTGTTGGTGCTATTGAAATAATAATAATAGAAAATTCTAACAATAAAACAAAACTAACGGGGTTATTCAGAGAGCGGTGAAAACCAGGAGATTGACTGGAGAAATTAAAATTCTTGGTTAAAATAGCCAAACCAGAAAAATTCTCCCATTTATCTCACTTTCCAAATCGGCTATTTTGACCTAGAATTTTCAGTTCTCCAGTCATTCTCCTGCTTTTCACCTCTCTCTGAATAACCCTGTATGTTTTTGCAGGCTGTGGAAGTCCAAGATAGATTAAGATTCTGAATTTTTATTTATGGCTTCATGACAGTCCAGTAGTGAAAGATTTGTGGTTTTGGGACTTTCAGGAAAATCTGCTTTGTCTTATACTTTAACTTTTTCTCTGTGCAGCTACCTCCTCCCAGCACTGAAGCTGTGCAGGGTGATCGCCTACAGGCCAGCAAGGTACAGGAGGACCCATATGCAAACAGGTGCTTATCATCCCTGAGGGAAGAATGGAAATAGGGCAACATGCCAGAAAACTGACAAGCTTGTCACTTTAGATCAAAGCACGCAGCAAGACCAGATAATCAACATGCCCACCATTTAAAAGCACAGAGTGATTTATCACCCGTCTGTCAGTAGTAATAACCTTTGTATTAAATACTTGGAAACATTAGACATTTAAAACAAGTTACATATTTTCTTTAGTATACAAGTGTATACTATATATACATATTTCAGTGCTAGAAGTACATAATATTTAAGTCCTGTGAGGAAGAAGAGAGGAGGGGGGGGGATTTTCTGCTGGAACTAATTGCAAGTTACAACAAAACATTCGGCATAAATCCCATATATGCGCCGTACATCTGTCTCTGGAACCTATTGATCTTTCCTACTCACGGGCACAGCAAGTTCCAGCAACTGTTTTCCGCTGGTCTTTTCAAAGTAGAATTAAAAGATCATGTGGGTAAACATTTAACCCGTCAACTCCCATATAACCTATTTCATTATATTTTATGTCTAATTCAATAAATTAAATACAATAAAAAGGACATGTGGTTTTGTTTCCGTTTTTACAGCAAATGTTTGAAATATGACTACAGTGAGGTTGACTCTAACCAGACAATGGCTGAGACATCCCAACCAATCCCGCACTTCTTCATATGAATGAAATAAGGATTAATAATATATATGTGGGTGACATCACAAAATTAACTATGAATAACCATCCACTTAAATCAAGCGACGCAAATCCTAAATATGTGCAATTCATACGCTCTATCAGGGTTATCCAAAGAGAATCGAAAAGTCACCGCACGTTCGGTGACTTTTCGTTATCTTTAATTCGGTGCGATTTGGCGATCCCATTTCGGCGACCCTGCGGTGTATTCAGCAAGCACCACAGGACTGTCGTAATGCAGGGAAAAGTCGCCAAAAACTCACCGCAAAACCCGGCGAAGGCACACGAAACCCGCAAAAACATCTGGATTAACCCGCCGAAAACGGCAAAAAAACCCGAGCAGGTGCCGATCACACGCAGCGAAGCCGCCGGAAAAACCTAGACAAGGATAGCTGAATGGCCAAGAATGCTAACCGAATGCTGATTTTCAGCGTTTGGTTACCTTTCGTCAGCCATTCGGATCTCTTTGAATAATCCTGTAAGAGTCCTTTTCTAGCTGAGCACTTATTTCAGTCGACCTGCAAACTTCTCTTATGGTTTCTGTCGCTCTTTACTACCTACTAGAAATTAATGTGTCCTATATTTAGTAAAAAAAAAGCGCCAATGTATTCCTTATCTCATTCAAGTCTTGCTGGTATCCTATCTGGCTGGATGGAGTAGAGGTAACATCACTGCTCTACAACGGTGGAGTACCAGGTTTGAATCACGGGCAGAGCACGTCTCCAGTAAGTGTCATTGGGCAAGACACCCAACGGTACATACTTGCCTACCATGCAATATCGGCTGTGGAGTCCAGTGGTAATGTCTCTGCCTTTTGACTGTGGAGGAGCAAGTCAAATCCTGTTCACCATATCCCTCCAATCCAACTAAGGAGAAGCAAGTCTCGATTTTACAAGACGTGGCTTCATCCTAACTCACCAGGTCGCTGATCTATAATCATGGAAAGCCGACTCGATCCTACTCTGGGCAAGACACCTAACGATATGGATGCGCCTACCTCACAAAATACTTGTACATCTCATAGATTGTAAATTCCCTTGGGAACAGGGTCCCCCTTGAATCAGGTCATCATCCATGTGTGGTATTGTAATGTATCAATCCCTTGTACACTGCACTTGTAAAACGCTGTGGAATTTGTGGCGCTATATAAAGGATAATAATAATAATAATAATAATATCCAAGAGACTATAGGAGACTTGCACAAGCCCTGTAGGAGCTCAATTGAGCAGGATCAGCGGAAGGATACTGGAAACAATTTCTTCTTAGTGTTCTTCTGCTTGTGGCAAGCGAAGGCAGCACTAGAGGGGGATGGTAGAAGCCAACCATGGGAGCACTTTATACTAAAGGGACCTTGCACCCTGAAATGTCTCCATGTACAGTGACAGTGTTTTTGCTTTATTTATTGGATAATATTTCCCATACAATGTATAGAATGAAAATCCTTCTGTGCTCTAGCGTGAATACTGTTACCATCGCACATTCAAATATAATTCAATTCATACACATGCCTGAACACACTTCAATCAAGTAATCAAATACTTATATTTCCACAATTCTGCTTCCGTGTATGAAAACCAAACAAAAATATACCAAAAATAATGCAATATTGTCTATAATCAAGTATTTGGTATGGGTTTGAGATCGAATACACTCTCATATTCCAGAGCCTGTTTCAAATGAACTGACTCTGCACAGAGAGACTTGTGCCTCTTTTCTGGGTGTCAATGTTTTCGAATCCTTTTTAAATTATGTTATTAATAACAGTTAAGTTTAAAAGGGCCAGCACCAGCAAAAAATGAAATGTTCTTATTTTCTTTGTTTTGTGTTGCCGACATCTGACATGTATTTTGTTTTCACTTGTATATTTAGTTAAGAAAATATCTTACTCTATATGTGTACACTGTCAATGTCACACTGGCTGCATCGATTTTGGGATCTTTTTGGGACCAATACCACGGGACAGCATAACACACCCCATTGGCGTCTATGGGATGTGTTAGCCCCGCCCACTAGTTGTCATGCAGCGTGCATCATTCGCTGCCACAGGATGACCTCAACTCAGGCTGTCCCCCTGCTGCCAAAGATGCGCGACGCACGTCAGCTGCGTAGGCGGGCCGGAGGAGGGGCCTGCCACAGCAGCTGGGAAGCGGGGTGTACTAGTATGCCAGTCAGCGTTGACACCCTCCCACCGGGCAACCCACCTGACGATAAGGGGTAAAGCTCTGGTTCTTACCTCATTCAGCTGCTATCTCTTATCTCCGTTAGTCTGGAGAATAATAGTCTCCTGCCGCCTTATCTAAACATTTCCTCCTTTAACTCATTAACTGTTAAATACTGTAGATTAAATAAACAACTACAGTAAAGTAAAGCTTTTGCACTGATTTTGGTAAATGTGGTATCATGGGAAAAATCCACAAAAGGGAAACAGGAGATAAAAAACGTAATTTAGTTTTTTTTGCTTTTTACATGCAATTACTTCATACAAAGAATAGAAAACAGCAGCATGTGTTTTATAAAGTGGTTTTATTTGTAATGCACAAGTAATCTAGTCACAGCTTATGTAAGTGGTAGCGTCCCTTTAACCTTTTCCAAAGTATCCCCTTATCTCTACAGACATTTTCAATTTATCTCTGGATTATTCACTTACCTAAAAATTGAGAAGTTACTAGTTGAATACAATGGTTAAATTGAACTTCTAGCGTTGTTTTATTTTACTTTTTATTACAACTTGACTATTTTGACCTAATTTTACAAGTGTCGGTTCTCTATTTTTCACTGTTTAGTGTATACCTCTGTTAGCTACACAGTGCTACATGTCTAAAGTTCAAGGTAGATGTCCACACACGACTGTTTGATCAGGCCACGGTGAACAGTTCCAAGAAAACGACCTGAAAACAAGATAAAACAAATAATAGGGAAAAAAAAGTTATGTGAATACATTTGCATAGGTTCTGGATGCTTTGGGCTAAAGCCCTTGGTGGATCTAATAAATTGGATATAGTCCTCATGATTTTATTTCAAGATGCGAGGCTCTCTACTTATTAAGAAACCTTTCTTTGAACATTTCTGACTTAGGGAAATACCCTCCTATTGCCTCGACCAGGAAGAAATCAAACAGGATTAGCTCGTTGAAAAATTCTGAGCGGACTCAAAACAATAGCATCTGTAGAGGATGGGGCAGATTAACTAAGTCCAGCAGGTTTCATTGAAATACTATTAAATTCACATGAGGGGATGGGTAAGTGGGGGTTAAAAAAAATTAAGTGCTCACTTTTAGTCAATTATATTATGACGTTAAACACTCGTAACCTCTGCAGTGCTAGAGCTGTGTGATTTTCATTGGACTCTATTGGCATTTTAAGACGATAATCAGCCATACCAGTGTCGGGGCAAGTCAATACAACCTCACTGATGAGGAGAGATACCTTCTGTTCCACTCCCAAAAAGCCCACACCCCCTCTGCACATTGCCTAAGAACAATTTAACCTGTTAACCCATTAATTACAGCTTTGCCTTCACATAGGCACAAGGAATCTGTTTTTATAAAAGGTATCATAACTATTAAAGCTCTGTGTATGATATGTATGGATTACGAGAGTGGGGTTTATAACAAGTTATGAATTACATAATCATACACAGATTTGATATGAATTGTGTTATTGATGACATTTGTAGCTTACATTTATCACTGTACCAATAACAGTGTATGTGAGTTGAAAGAAAAGTATAACATACAGGTTTATTCAAAGAAAGGTGAAACTCAGGAGAATGACTGGAGAGTGAAAATTCTAGGTCAAAATAGCCAAACCAGACAAACTTTCCCATTTATCTCACTTTCCAAATCGGCTATGCGGTCTAGATTGTTCTCTTCTCCTGCCAGTTCTCCTGGTTTTCACCTTTCTCTGAATAACCCTGATAGGTATATATAGATTATATCTCATTCCATATTTGCCAGTAACGGTCGTCTATATACGACCACAGAATGTGCTGCTGAACATGAACATGTCACATACTGTGCGCTGGAAATACAATAAATCTACAGAATATTAATCGACGTTTCTAAAACGATATTTGAAGTTTATTTACTAAAAGCAACAGGGTTGATTTGAGCAGAAGATCTGAAAATTGACCAAAGTAACCAATTTAAATAAATAAATAAATAAAAATCCTCTTTTGTTTGGCTATTTTATTCCGAATGTTTGAAAAGCGTTTCTCAAGTCGTTACAACTGGCTGTTTAGTGAATTATCCCCATCCCGTACACAGTATTTCTTGTCCTATCTAATTGCTGTGTTCTGGAACAGAAAGCAGGTTATATATCTTACACACTGGAGGTCGCCTTTGAAAAGACTTCACAGTTGAGAAATCCATCCAAAGATCAGTTTTATGATCTGCAAAGCTTTGAAAGGAGAGATAATATGGGAGCAGATGAAAAATTTAAAAGCCTATCCATGTCATGTGTTATCAGGTACACTTTCCTGCGGTATTCCTCACAAAGTACGCCCAGTGTACGGTTGGTTTCCAATTTAGGATTTCCTAGGAAAATAACAGACCATCTTTAACCTTGGTGGTGGAGGCTAAAACCACGCAATAGACTGGTTTTTACGCTTAAAATATCAGGGATTTTATTATCATCGCAAATAATGGTATTTATTAAATACCAATGAGCTGTGACGAGTCGACAACAAATTTACAAGATCTAGGCCAAAACAGCAAATTACTAACAAATTTCCATTTTCGGCTCAGGAGATTTTTTTCCCTAAAGTGAACTTTTTGAACATTATTTTCAACTTAACAAAACTTTAGCAAAGATCCCCATCTCCTAAAAACACATTTAAATGACTTAGCATTCTAGAAAAAAACAAAACTTTGAATAAAGGCGAGCAGTTCCTGCCCTCTCAGTTATAGTTTTCATGAGAAATTTCCAGGAAAATGTAATGTTTGACCTAACTTTACCACACACACACACACACACACTCAGACACGCTTTTGACTGTCTTTCGTATTAATAAACATCTTAATACATATTAAAACGGAAATTCACACACAGGTATGAAACTAAAGAGCATTTATTTATTTTCTTAATAAAATAGTAAGCCATGAAAAATAATCATATATTACAAATATATACAAGAGAACTGTGCTTGTCGGGCACAGCACAAGAGCGACACACAATACAAAAGGTTCCCTTTGCTGTATCTAGTGCTGTTTGATCTATTCCAGAGCAGAATTTGTTTCACAATAGAAAGAGTCAATAAACCTTTTCAATTGATCCATCTCCTTTTTTTAACCAAACAGTCCCAGTGTATAACATTTGGCCTCATTTCCATAAAAAAGCCACAAAGTAAGACTAGAAGTAATCCTAGTGAATAGCTTTCTTTTGTGGTCTTGTTTAAAAAGGAAAAAAGGAGATATTGCACATTTATTTTCCCCCCATCTACATTTTTTTTTCGGTTACTCTGTGTGACAGAGACCTTCTGAAATAGCTCTCAGTTACCCAAAAGTTTTAGAAAACATTTTTTTTGTCACCAAATTTTGAGAACTGGTTTGTAGAAACATGATCCCTTCCCAGACTTCTTTTTATCTGGGTTTGGGCGACAGTGGCTGTCGGTATTGTAGTAGACTCCATCTCCTATGTTTGAAGCTGTAGGTTAAAAGGAGCTGGAGATCCACTGCAGCCCAACACAAGACTGTAGTCCAACCCTGGTGTAAACTTAGCCAGAGCTGTTGTGTTGGGCTGCAGTGGATCTCCAGCTCCTTTTAACCTACAGCTTCAAACAGTCTATGGAGTTGCTAAGTTTACAACAGCTCTGGCTAGGTTTACTCCAGGGTTGGAATACAGCCCCCCAGTGTCATGACGTGTCTATTTGCAGAAAAAATAAGTTAACAGGACCTAATCCAATTATTATTTTTTTCAAGAAATGTAATTAGCTATCACGTAAAACTGCTAAGTGGATATCTGACCACAGAATAGTACAAAAAAGTGACTTTTAGTGGAAAGCTCCAGAACTGGAAGAATTAAAAATTTCCAAAAATTCGACCTTATGTTTTTCCCTTCCTGGTTTTGCTTGGTGGATAACCAAATAAAAATAGTCTTAGTTCATTTTTATGGGCTGTGCGTTAAGTGTTTATAACTAAAAGTACCATTTTGTCATGCCTATACACAGGTGGGAGATGGTAAGGCAGATTCATACTTTCCGTGGTAGATTTTTTGGAGCTGCTGGGTCTTTTTGTAGATCCCTGTACTTGTGGTGATAACACTGGCAGGTTTTCGTCTGTTTCTTTTCTTTAATCTCTTGCTGAAAACATTCTGCCAGGATTGTAAGGTTTTGGAGGTCCATATCCACATTCCACTAGTAATACCCACCACCAGTAACATAAATATTTTAACCATGAATATCTCTACCGCTGGAATAGAGTTAGTCATGGTGCAGTCCAAAAGCTTTGTTTGTTTATTTAGCTTGCACTTGTCTTGTGTGGCCAGAATTTTCCAGTATTCCATATTGAGTCGCTCATAAAAGTAACAAGCAATGACACATGTGGCCGGTACTGTGTACAACACGGAGAAGACACCAATCCTGACCATAAGTTTCTCCAACTTGTCTGTGTTCTCGCCACCAGTTTTCATCACCTTCCTGATATGAAAAAGCGCCACAAAACCAGACAAAATAAAAGAGGTCCCTATGATGAGATAGCAGGCTAATGGGATGAGTACAAACCCAGTAAGAGCATTAACGTCCATGCTTCCAACATAACAAACCCCTGTAAGCTCATCACCTGCCACTCTCCTCATCACAAGGATCATGATAGTCTTCACAGCTGGGATTGCCCAAGCAGCTAGGTGGAAGTAACTGCTGTTTGCTTCAATAGCTTCATGTCCCCATTTCTTCCCAGCAGCCAGAAACCATGTTAGAGTTAAAATCACCCACCACAAAGAACTCGCCATACCAAAATAGTAGAGGATGAGGAAAACTATGGTGCATCCAGTGCTTTCCAGGCCTTCTTGGATAACATAGAGCTGACCACTGTCCCTGTCACAAGCAATACTGTCAGCTCCAACAAAGAGGCGACTGATGTATCCCACAGAATAGACACAGTAGCACATAGACAGAAAGATGATGGGTCTTTCAGGGTACTTGAAACGTTGCTGGTCTATGAGGAAGGTCAACACGGTGAAAGCGCTGGAGAAGAAGCACAACACGGACCAGATGGCAATCCAGATGAAAGCGAAATCTTTGTCCTCTTTACTCCAGTAGACATCCACTCCAGATGTGCAGAGAGGGGCGCAGGATGCACTCTTCTCCACGTGGTGAAACTTTCCAGAATTCTCACAGTTTGCTCTACTGGGCATCTCTTTAGGTAGGAGGTCTTGGCCACTGTTGGGTCTCTGTGGACGGAATATAGGAGGCAGTATATTCGACCCCCTGGGTGCTTCATCTGAGCCATTGTTAGGAGCTTCCATACAAAGGTAGTTGGGGTCATTCTTGTTTGGTAGCTTGCTACAGTCCAAAGAGTCTGGCCACTTGAAATTGAACTGTTCCATAATAGGGGAACACTTCAACCTGGCCTGCTCACACATCACCCTGCAGGCGGGAATAGGAGTGGAGACTTGCTCAGTGCACATAGGAGCATAGAGAGAACACAAGAAAAACTTCAGGTGGCTGTGACAGCCATACTCCACCAGAGGGGCAAACTCATGGAGCTGGATGGCTGCCTCCTTTTGGTTCTCATGTCCCATCAGATTGGGCATCCTGGTCATGTTGTAGCCAATATCCTTGCACATAGGGATCTCTATATGCTGACATTTCCCATCCCCAGTCCTGTCTGGGTCTATAGAGCTGATTCCCATACACATGCTGACTCCGAGCAGAAGAACCAGCACAGATCTGAGGAGCCGAATATTATCCATTGCTGCAGCTCAGAGGGGAAGGAAGCAGAAAGTGTCCTTTAAAGTTTAGTCACACAGACTCATGTAATACAGTGTGACCGAGACAGAAGTCAGAGCGGCATAACTCCAATGGGAAAAAATGGCTCTTCCCCAGGCGGTGTCTGTAAACAGAAAATGCTTACTTGTGCTTGCAGTCAGTCATGGTTGGTCCAGCTGCTTAAAACCCACTGGAGCAGGAGGAAAGTTGCAGCAGATGCAGGGGGATGCAGGTACCAGCACTTTGTATCCTGGAGGGACTTGTCCTCCCCTCCAGCAGAGGCAAATCTCTGTGCTCCTTGACCATACCCCAGGGACTACCTGCTGGAGATATCACAGGCTGCAGGAAGCCTGTCTGCTGCTCTTCCTTCCCTCCCTCCTCTGTCTGTGTGTCTGTCTGTCTGTCCTCCGGTGTCAGCGCCAGAGTTCCAAAAGAACGCGTTCTAGAATCCTGAACGTTCTGAGAATGGAATCCCTCTCAGGTTCGCAGCCTGGGCTGATCTGCAGACACTCCCCTCACTCTGCTCTCTGGCTCCTCAGCAGCTGTTTGGGGGGCTGTGTCCCGGGATATAGGAAAAAAACTCACACACACTGCTGGAGATCCGCCTTTCATACGACATCTATTTAGCATAAGAAAGGTGACGCTGACACGTTGATTACTTTGCTATGGGTCGGGATTGAAGCCCTGGAGTCATCCAGCAGGACCCTTTGCACTTTCCCTGCTCCCTCCCTCTTGCAAAGCCTTAGAAGAAGGGTGGGATACAAAGTAATCTCTTTTAAGTGCAGGTAGGAAGTGAGGGGGGGTCAGAGGAGGCGCTGCTGGTAAAGATGAGGTAGGGAGGATTAATTGTTTGTAAACAAATCACTTTGGCTTTTGATTCTCTTTTTCTCTTTCTTCTCTGTTTGGGTTTGTACAGGCTGCACACCCATCAATGATGTTTATGGTGCCTCCATAAAGTGCGATGAATGGCTGGAGGATAAAAAAGCAGTTTGTTATACTGACCTGCTATCTCCTGTGCATTGCATTGAAAAATGCTAAGTTGTTTTTTATTTGTTTTGTTTGTTATTTGTTAAGTCTCTCACTTTCCTATTATACAAAGCACATATTCTGACCATTTTCACAACATTCCTCTCCAGTTCCATCACAAACACATTTACTGAAAATGTATTTCTTTATAAAGTATTTTACCAGGAAGGATACATTGAGATTTCTCTCGTTTTCAAGTATATCCTGGGTTCAAGAACATTGAATAAACACTGGTTAAATATTTGTCAATAATAATAACAGTCCAAGTCATTTTTGCTCAGTTTATACTTCAAATTATGTTTCTGAAAAATGATAGACCAGATGATACAAAATATATAGATTTATAATATTTTTTTTTATAAAATTGTATAATATATATATATAAGTTTGATGTGTTTTTCTTTCTTATTAGCAACCCAATGTTATTTTCAAGTGCCGAGTGCTACAGATTTGTATAAATTACAACCATAATGTTAATTATATAGAAAGCAGGGCCCCCTGCTGCCAGGCTTTTTGATGTGTGTAGTTTCAAACGAATAAATGATTATCTCCAACTAGCACTTTGCCAGAAAAAAAAAGTAAAATAATCCAGCTCGGAAGGGTGATGAGTGATCTCCCAATTTATACGCAGGGATATCAATAATTTATTTATAGAACTCCAACATATTTTGTAGCGTTGTATGATGAGTTAAAATAAACTCACAACAAGTATCAGAAAAATATCAGGGTTATTCAGAGAGAGGTGAAACTCAGGAGAATGACTGGAGAAGTGAAAATTCTAGGTCAAAATAGCCAAACCAGAAAAATTCTCCCATTTAGCTCACTTTCCAAATCGTCTATTTGGTCTAGATTGTTCATTCTCCTGGCATTTCTCCTGGTGTCCACCTCTTTCTGAATAACCCTGTATATGAATAGATTTTAATGAAAACGGTGATACTTTTCCCCTTATATTTTAAATAGCTAGGGAGGGAACCTTTTATTTTTAGGGATTGTGGCTTTGCGTGTGGCTAGGAGACTGGTCCTTAGTTACAGGCATTTATAAAAGCGCCAACAGGTTCCGTAGCGCTGTACAATGGGAGAGACAAAATATCAAATGTACATACAAATTACACACACCAAACAGTAGGATAGAAGACCCTGCACCAGAGCTTACTTAGCACCTTGTAAGATATATGCATTTTTTACAGACCAGGGGCATAGGGATGTAATTTTTCATAGACCTGCTAGGCCCATGGTGGCAGATTTGAGGTGACTGGGATAGGCATAAGGCTATCCTAAACAAAAGATAAATCCAGGTAAAGTATCCATGTAATTGGGCAGACTAGATGGGCCGAAAGGTTCTTATCTGCCGACATTTTTCTATGTTTCTATGACTCTGCATTTGTTAAATATTTACTGTGTGAAAAAAATGGCAGTTACCTAGAGGGTGAAACTTTAAAAAATATATTTAAGTCCCTTGGTTTTTTTCCTAAGTGTCTTTTTTGGAGGTCAACTACAATTATAATTATTTATAAAGGACCAACATATGTCACAGCCATGTACAATGGGTGACAGAAAACAAGCAAAAAATTATCAACGAGGATGATAGGAAAAAGAAAAAGAGGAATCTGCCCAAGAGCTTACAATCTAAGGCTAGGGTCAGACAAACGCATTTTTCACGTCGTCCATGAAACGTGCGTTCAAACGAATGTATTTTTTCACAGAATACGCGATAGCGGTCATACGATGCGCTTTTTCGTCCGTGATTTTGTACGGATCATCAATAAAACCCTTTTTGCGTCTGGACGTTATGTTGGCCGGACATTAGCAGCATCTGACGTCTCCTATTCACGCACACATGGCGCTAGCGGACGTAGCGCACTCTGTACGTCAGTACTAGCGGTATCACTTTCTCGAAAAAATGTGTTTGTTTGCCGATTGCGTTGCGCGGCCGCACTTTCGTGCGGCCGTACTTTGTATATTTCCCGTCATTGGCCGTCATTTGCTGCTACTACGGCCGTGATAAAGTGCGGCTACACGCGCATTCGCACTGCGTTCGTCTGACCCCAGCATAAGAGGGCTAATATTTTTGAGGTGAGATGGTGTATAGCAGAACTGCAGAAAAATCAATCTATAACCTGTAATACATTTTTTTTAAGAAATCATTTTGTGTTTTAATAAGATTCTTTGACTTTGTTCTAAATTGCATGTGACATAAATGGTCTGATGAGTATCCCTATTAGTTTCATGTTGATGGTATTATTTGATATGGGGGATAGCAGAATTTGGAATGGGGCGCCAAACACCCCTTTCTATAGACTAATTGCTATTGCAGTTCTGTCATACACTCATGCACATCAAATATTTGAAGCCTCTGTCTAAAACAAGGGGTCAGCAATCATGGCCCTTGTAATGGTTTGGACAAACATCTACTGTGATGCTCAGCCACTCATCTGGATTGCTGAGCCTTATGGGAAATGTATTCCAAACCAGCTGGTGGACCAAGGTTGCTCACCTCTGATCTAAGGCTAGGGTCAGACGAACGCATTTTTCACGTTGTCCGTGAAAAAGTGCGTTCGAACGAATGGACGTATTTTTTCACAGAATACGCGATAGCGGTCATACGATGCGCATTTTCGTACGTGATTTTGTACGGATCATCAATAAAACCCTTTTGCATCTGGACGTTATGTTGGCCGGACGTGTGCAGCGTCTGACGTCTCCCAATCACGCAAACACGCCGCTATGCGGCCGCAGCGCACTCTGTACGTCAGTAGTAGCGGTTTGACGTTCTCGAAAAAATGCGTTCGTTGGCCACTTGCGCTGCGCGGACGAACTTTCGTGCGGCCGTTCGTCATATGTTCCCTGGCATTGGACGTCATTTGCTGCTAGCACGGCCGTGATTTCGTGCGGCTAAACGCACGTGAAAAATGCGTTCGTCTGACCCTAGCCTAAAAGAATAACATTAGGATAAAAAAGGACACATGGGGATATGAACATAAAATGAAGACCCTACCACAGTAACACACTTAATATGGAACACCTTGGCATATGAAGATATCTATTTTACTGTATACAATTCTTTAAGAGGACACTGCCACTTACATAAGCTGTAACTATAGAAACAATAGTAACAATAGAAACAAAACACCTTATAAAACACATGCTGCCATTTTCGTTTTCTTTTTCCGTAATTACATGTAAAAAAGGGCCCTAATTTTATTTTTCCTTATCTCCTGATTACATTTTTGGCATTTTTTTCCATGATGCAACATTTACCAAAATCTTATGGTGAGTTTTACATTGTAGCTGTGCTTTATCCTATACAGTATTTAACTGTTAATGAGGTGGAGAAGGGAATGTTTAGATAAGGCAGCAGGGGGCTATTGTCCCACCTCTGCTACCCCAGCTAAGAGATCAGCAACATAAAGTAAACACAATATGGACATTTTAGGCAGAGCTGTTCTAAACTTACAAAGTTACAGTTGCAAATTTTGTAACAGCTCTTACTAAATTAGCACCAACTTTGTAATACTGCCATTGATTTTTTTTGGTGGTAGTGTCCCTTTAAGACATGTGACTTTTACATTAGCACTGAAAACTGTAACTTAATATTGCTGCTTCTGTTTCTTTTCCTTTGTTATGTGTAAGAAGTGCCAGCAATTTGAAACATTTCTTCTGTTTTGGTACAGTAAAGGTTAACTGGAACATTACTGGAGGACCTAAATGGAAAGGCAGGTCAGGGTAGTGTTAATTATAACAGCTAGTGCCTTCTCCCCACTGAAAATACCAAAATAGTTTCACCATGACAAACATAATCCATCTCATCTCTTTAATACCATGGATCTGGTATGGCACCTCCTGGGAAAGGGTTAAATCAAAGGTCCTGTTACTTGGCAAGTGGTATCATGTGCCTTTAAAACAGAAGAGAAAAACAATGTCCCCTCAACTGAGATCTCAGAAAGAAGTGTCAGGGAAAGAAGGCTTGCTCAGGGACAAAAAAAAAGGACAACACTTTTCAGGATAAACCTTTGGAAGGAAAACAATTGGTTTTCTTGATTACACTGCAATGTGTAATCTGGAAAGTGGTTGTTTGCATCTGAAACAAGGATAGGTACTGATAACATAAAGATTAAAGCAAAGGACCTTCCCATCCTAGTGCTTTTCTAAGAGATCACAAACAGATTTACAAAATACTCATATCAACAGCATCAGAGAGACAGGCTGCCTGGGATTTAGTTATTCAAAATCCAGTATTTGTAGCTAAACTAATCTAACAAGATTATTTTAATTATCCCTTATTCTAACACTGAAAGTTGCTTTGATTTTGGGTTGCATTCATAACAAGAGACCCTGTGGCACTGTCAACTGGGCTTTGTTTTTTTTTTAAAGAAGTGCAAACAGAAAAAAAACCACTTTAAAAAGTAGTTACTGAAACAAATGAAATAAATGTGATTTATATATTTATAAAAAAAATTGTAACATCAATAAACTCACTCCTAAATAGTATCCAAGTACTGTTCAAAGCAGAAATGTCAATCATCAACCAAACTGCTCTTACATTCTTCTGTTGCACAACATCAGATATTGTGTTTAGTGAACTACATTCTATTTGTGTACGTTTTCAATGTTATAAGTATTAAAGATAAATAGAGAGGGGTAACAGACAGGTTTTTATTTGTGCACCAGATTTCATGTTTAGAAAACTTGCCATGCTCTCTGCACCTCCCTGTTACTTCTATAAAGGCATTATTTTGAGATCCAAGAGACTGGGCAGTGAGTAAAAGGGGGCATTCTGATGGCCTTCAAATAGAAGTATATTTTATTTTATGTGCGTTTTCTTCTTTCTCTCTCCCCCCTGCGTGTGGGGTTTAAGATGAGACTTTTTTGGTGCAGCATCCCTGACTCCCTGCTGCTAGGCTTGGCTGCAGCCTACTACCCCCCTCTGGCAAATGTTATGGAGAATTGGGAGGAATTTTATGCTTGTCTCTATTTTTTCTTTTGTCTTCTTTGAAGAATGACTTTGGACATTTTATTTACATATTTAAGCATGGATGAAAGAGGAAAAAGAAAAGCATTTGCTTTCGTTATGGGAATAGCGATATGTTTAAATTAATGGTAAAATCTTATCAGACCTATAGAGTCGCAGGCTGACGATTTACTATTCTTTTTTTTACAAAAAACTTTAGTAATTAAACAGAATTTTGTAATAACGGTATTGCCTTTTCTTCCTTTTTTAATGGTTGATACATTTTCCCAGTAGCAATAAATATTTGAAGAAATGCTATTAAATGTTTATACCTCTAGGCCCTGGGGGAAAAAAATAAGATTCTCAATGAGAGAAATATTTTACAAACTGAATATTTAATGGGGGGTGTAAAAATTTAAACCCTTACTAAATATTTTGTAGACATAATGCACATGCTGCATTAAGTCAAGGCAGCGTTTATCTCTTTAGCGGTGCTGCTGATCTTTGGCTGTCCCTCAGTTGGTTAATATCACAAGATCCGATACAGACAGCATCCCATCCTGATTAATTTTTGAAACATAGGTCAAATGATATGTATACTGTATTTTAAGTCTACTTGAAGCAAAGGTTGGTAAGGAAGGATGAAAGAAAAATCAATGAAGATGAAGTACGTTGACACATCGCTATTGGAAATGGCAATAATTCATGGTGTTTTAAGGGTTACCAGTTAATTAAAACTGCCAAGATCAGTAAAAATATGGCAGCTAAATTTGCATGAGTAAGAGGTATTCATTTACAAAACAAACTTTGGAAAGTACAGCATACTTGACATTGCTCCTAAGCAGAAATTATTGACTATGGACTTTAAGTGTTAACCTTTTCACTGACTAAGCAATTTTGGTTAAAAAATATATATATTTGGACCATTGGATGCTTGGCTGACACTTGAATCTAGCATAAAATAACAGTTTTGTTTACAAATTCTTATTCTGAGATAGTTAAGATATTAAAAAATGTTAATTTCTATTTTTTCATGTATTTTCATCTACTACAGAAATATTGAGAGGAAAGATTCTAAACTCTAGATGGTGTCAGTTATAGCAGTGGTCCCCAATCACGGTCCTCAGGGCCCACTTAAAGGCCAGGTTTTAAGGATTAACTTGGGGAAATACGGACTGAATCCTGCAATCACTGAGCAGCAAATCATTTCACCTGTGCTGTGCTTGAGATATCTGGCAAACCTGGCCTGTTAGTGGGCCCTGAGGACCAGGGTTAGGGTCCACTGACTTATAGAGCCAAGTTTCAAATGGGGTCTACGTTGTTTGCATACAGATAGAAATGGCCTTTGTGTCAAATAAGATAAATTTAATAAATACACATAATAAACATGGGCAGATCTTCTGCTTATGGGGATTTGTAATGATTAGAATGAGATTAGGAACAATTTCTGAAATACAAATAGAATATAAAAATAATATCTGTGATACAGTAATCTGCATCTAAACTGCTTACATAGGAAATTAACACTTTAACCCCTTCACTGCTGAGCCATTTCACGTCTTAAAAAAAACAATTTTTTCTTTTCTGTATTATTATTGTTATTATTTTTGTTCTTTACATTAAACATGGTCATGTTTGGTATCATTGGAAAGGCCATGCTCTGGCCTTTCTAAATGATACCAAATATGACCCTGCTAGCTGAAAACAGTCGGGAGATATCTGGGTTCAAAGGAACCCTCATCTCCACCCCTATCTTTCCTTAGGAGTCAATGAGGACGTTCCCCACATGTCCTCAGCAGTGAAAGGGTTAAGGGGAACCTCTATGTTACGGCTTCTTGGGCCCGGGGACTCTATCCTGCTTGGCCCCCGCTGATTGCTTTTGCTGATAACGGGTTGCAGAAATGAGATGCACACAATTATTTTATCGTCTTGGCACGCTGCTTAGAGCTTGCACATATCTTTTATTGAAACGTGAAAGAGAAAGAGAGGTGTCGTTATGTAAGCGGACCCCAGGAATATTCATACGTAAAATATGACCTCGCTTGGTTGTACTTGTTTTAGTAACCTGAATGTTCTGTACGGCGGGAACAAGGAGCTTATGTTTCTAAACATTTTATTATGAAAACACCCTGAAACAATCAAGCTGAAAACACTTTAATTCTAAGGCAGCGGTTTTAACTATTTGTTACATCTCATTACAATCTGTATGTGGCATAATGCCTGAGTATTTAAGTTACAATAACACCTTCAGGTCTTTTCAAAGAAAGGTGAAAAGCAGAACTGTCAGGAGAAGAGAACGCTCTAGACCAAATAGCTGATTTGGAAAGTGAGATAAATGGGAGAATTTTTCTGGTCTGGGTATTTTGATCTAGAATTTTCACTTCTCCAGTCATTCTCCTGAGGTTCACCTTTTATTTATTTATTTGCAAAGTGTTACATGTCTGGTGGCTTCCAACTATCAGAATTCACATACTTCAATTTTTTTCATGTTCAGTGGTAAATTATTGTAGCATATCATATGTTCTAGTTTCTTTTAAATGTGCTCTACATAAGTAATGTCCTTCCTTTGTCATACTACTTAATGGCTTTCATCATCTCAAGCTCCAAGACAGAGAAGTCCACAGCAGCTGCATTGCAAGAGACTGTGCTACAGACTGTTGGCATGATGGGAGAATAAAGGGAATTTCAACTTTTATGACAAAGAAGTATGTTCATGGTAAAATCTGCAGTCTGTGGCAACTACAGTAAAATGCTAGATATTCCCAATGTAATTGATGTCTCCATAATGTTTCCAGACATAGATCTTGGGGTTAATTACCACCCACAAACACAAATACAGTGCTCTATGCCATGACTGGTCTACCACATGATATTGAGAATTGTAAGCAGAGCAACCAAAATATGAATAGATGTACGTGCCGAGGAAGGGTAGGAGACCATCCACCAACCGAACCCCCAGTTGATTTGAGTGCTGGGCAGTGTATATCTATGACCAGCATACATTTCCAAACCAATTATACCACATGGACTAAATAATGTGGTGTATTTGGTGTATAGAAAATAGGTGGATCAATTATGACTACACTACCATTTATACCCCTTTCGGCTTAATGGTTGGCTGGTCTATCCCAGGAGAAACATGAAAACTAGAAATATATACTTATTGGCTGGTCTATCCCAAAACACAGTGGAAATACATAATGTATTTCTTCCTGTTTTTTTTTATTTTTATAAATAATAGTTGAGATTGCCGGGCAATATTCATACTAACTGGTGTCTTGCCAAAGGACTGTGTGAATACCAGGAGCAGAAAGTACTATTTGGGGACTTCAACATTCCCATTGATGATCCTTCTGCCCCTGCTGCCTCCAAACTTCTTTCACGCACGTCCTCCCTTGGACTCACACAATCCTTCCTCCTCCCTACCCACCGCGATGGTCACTCTATTGACCATGCCTTTTCCAACCTCTGCTCAGTTTCTGAGTTCAACTGTCACCCTTTCCCCATCTCTGACCACCATCTTCTCTCTTTCAACCTATCTGTCCTTTCCAAAGTCAGTGACTGTTTATCTGGCATCTCCTCCAGGATGGCCTCTCACCACCTAAAAATCAACATGTCTAAGACTAAGCTCCTACTAATTCCTCCTCCTTATGCCTCCCCGCCTCCTGAATTTTCTATTATGGTTGATGGTATCACTATCTCCCCATCAAATCAGGTTCGCTGTCTCGGAGTAACACTTGACTCTGCTCTTTCCTTCATCCCCCACATCCAGTCTCTTTCCTTCTCCTGCCGCTACCAACTACGTAATATTTCCAGAATTCGGCCATTTCTCACCGCTGACACCACAAAACAACTCATCCACGCCCTTGTAATCTCCCGACTTGGCTATTGCAATAATCTCTTATCTGGCCTCCCTCTCTCCCGCCTCTCCCCCCTACAATCCATTCTGAACGCCTCCACCAGGCTCATCCACCTCACCCGCCGCTCTGTCTCTGCTGCTCCCCTCTGAGTTCCTTCACTGGCTCCCCATCCACTGCAGAATTAAATTTTAATTCCTTACCCTGACCTACAATGCTCTCACTAACTCAGCTCCCCACTACCTGTCCTCACTAATCACTAAATACACCCCAGCCCGCTCCCTAAGGTCAAACAGTGACCTGCGCCTAGCTTCTGCCCGCATCACCTCTTCCCATGATAGACTGCAGGATTTCTCACGGGCAGCCCACATCCTCTGGAATGCTCTTCCTCGTACAGCAAGACTTTCCCCTAATTTCTCTTACTGCAAACTCTCCCTTAAAAAGTTCCTATTTAGGAAAGCCTACCACCCAACTCACTGATGCAACCATCAATCACTCTCACCTTGCAGTCCTCTTCTCCTGTTTCCAACCCTGAAGAGAAATAATGGTCTCCAATTGTCCGTCCTTAACCCCTAAGACCCTGTCTTAGGCACACCTTGAGTTAACTCTCCTTCTGCGCAGGGAGAGAGAAAATCCTTTAAAAAAAACACACGAGGCATGTAATTTTGTCTGGCAATTTCTCTCTGCCTTCCAACGGTCCCTTGACACTTATTTATACCCTGTGTCAAGGCGTTGGCTCTTTATTTCATTAATTAACATTTCAAAACATAACATCGTTCATTGGCTAGTTTCAATACAAGTCTGGTGACACATTTCTACACAGTCCCGTGGCCTCTGCATGTGATTTCTTGAGATATCAGCATTTCTTCAGACATCAGTACCTTTTTTATCACTTCAAAGAAAATCTGCAAACATCAGCGTCCTTGTCACTTCCAAAGCCATTTGCAAACATCTTGAGAAGTGAACCTTAGTCCTATAATACTGCTGACTATCAATTTATCTTAAAACTATTATAATTCATGGGGTGTCATTTAACTACTTATAGGGTCCTTCTTATAGGTCAGCAGATGGTGGTCTGAGGATTCCTTTTCCTTCAATCCCCTCTTAGAATCATAGTATGATCATACTATTTGATTCTTTCTTTGTTTCATCTATCTACTGTAAGTTAGTATGGGTTGGGGAGCGAGACCCTCAATACCCATGTGGATCAATATAGAACTAGGGGGGGGCTGTACCTGCCACGGAACGGGTAACACATGGCAGTCTCCCAGTGCCTATTTATCTTCCTAACATACAGTATATTTTACTTCCTATTAGCTATTCGGCGGAGTTGGACATATTCTGCATAATCATTTGGAGTGAACGGTAGAGGTGTACTGTACATCATGGTGGTGGGGTTACCCTTGGCCATTTGGGCCTACATTATCAGGGATGTAGGTACAGCATGTACCTGTCTCCTCTATCATTTTGCATACACCTCTTTTTTCAGCCAATATCATGTCCAGAGCCATCCGGTTCTGGAACGTCATAATGGATGTGGATTGTAGTTGGTCAGCGAGGCCCTGTAAAGCTTCGCGAGTATAATTAACAAATCTCTGCTGGTTATAATATAAATAGTTAATCCAATCTACATTCTTATTAATAGTAACAAGAGGTGCTAGGAATGACTCAAACCCTGCCTTTACCTGATCCCTTGCTTTAAATTCATCAGGGACCCCTCTTGGTACCCCTATAACATCAATATTGACACACATAACAATTTGTACGGTTATTGTTTAGGGCACTAAATTTTACCCATTCTAGCCAAACATTTACATCTGAAAATCCTGTTTCCATTACTATGCTGTCTTCATAGGTGGGATTGGCTATTGATTTGGTGTTAGGTAGGAGAGGAGGAGGTCTCACTACCTCTCCATATTTCCTGGGTAGGAATGGGTTCTCTTCCTTCTTATAAATGGCCATATCTTGGAGTTTGAACTTGTATCGAGGGAATTTGGTTGTGGCAGTTACGTTTATTCCCATTACATAGACACCCGTGTCGGCCTGGGAAGGGTGTTGTATAGTCAGCGTCAATTGTACTGACTGAGCTCCGCTATAGTCAGCGTCAATTGTACTGACTGAGCTCCGCTTCTTATTGAGCACCGCCACCCACCTCTCCTAATCAAAGTCATACGATTTAATAGGCTTTGTCCCTCGGAACTGCGTCGTCGTGCGGCGCTATCTGGTTTATATCCCCATCTGTTAACTACGGCATCAGAGGTACCATATCCCATATTGCCCGTGTCCCACCCCACTGCGCCCCAATAATCACAATTATGTCCCCAGTACTCATCGGTTACACATATATATACAGTTGCCTTGTACAGTATCATACTGCAGTAATGGTGGACAATAAAGAAACAACAGTGGCCAGACAGTGATGGTTTGGGTTGGGGTTCTTTCTGGTAGGGGGGGTGTGGACAATAGGGGTTGTGATATATGTTCCGAAGGGGGGGGGGTAAACATTATTTCAGTCTTTTTCTTCCCCCCACATGCGTCTCCATACTCTTCGAAAAGGATCATTGGTTGTCATCTTCTCTTTGTTGGAAACCAGGGCTATCTGCCCTCACATTTCTTGGTCCGGGTCCTCTTCCTGATGGAGGCCAAGGCTATTAGCTGCCCCCGTTAGTACCCCTTGTTGAGTCCTTTGTTGAATCCGCTTGACTCGAGAGGGTCCCTTGTTGAATCCGCTTGACTCGAGAGGGTCCCTTGTTGAATCCGCTTGACTCGAGAGGGTCCCTTGTTGAATCCAGACCGGGCTGTCCTCTGTCAGTATAGCTGTGCGGGTTACAGCTACCACCGTGGTCTCTGGTCCATAGGCGAAATCCTCTGGTCTTTTTCCTTTCTGTAGCCGCTTTACCAGCACCTTGTCTCCTGGATTAAATAGGTGGGTAGATTTGTCTGAAAGAAAGGGGAACTTAAATATAACTTCGTCTCTGGTTGTCTCGAGGGTTGAGATCAGCTGCCTAACATATTCATCCCTTATCTGCTCTAAGTCCCCTGTCTCCACTGTTAGCCTACCTGTAGACCATGGTAATGGAAAGGGTCTGCCCATAAGTATCTCGAAGGGGGAGTAGCCTGTGTTCCTATTAACCGCCATTCTGATTTCAGCCAGAATGATGGGGAGTACCAATTTCCAATTCTTTAGCTCTTCTGTGGTTGCATATTTTTGTAAAGTACAAAATAATTGGTCCCTATCCATTATGGGAGTTTGCAAAACCCGGTATTACTAGTTTAGCTATGTCCTGTTGTGCTGCTCGTTTAGCTGCTTGGTCAGCCAGATGATTCCCTTTTGCAATAGGATCTGAGGCTCTGGTGTGTGCTCTAAAATGTAACACCGCTATCTGAGAGGGCATAAGAATGCTTGCTAGGAAGTCCGTGACCAGGGTCGAATGGGAAATCTTCTTGCCATCTGCGGCCACAAATCCCCTCTTTTCCCATATCGTCCCATGGTCATGGACCACACCATAAACATATTTGGAGTCAGTGTATATCGTGACAGGTCTACCCGCATAGAGCCTGCATGCTCGTGTTAATGCAATCAGTTCTGCTGCCTGGGCAGACTGGTAGGGTACAGGCCCTGACTCTAGAACAGTGTCAGGGAGTTGAACCTACTGCATAGCCTGCATAATAAGCGTTGTCATTGGGGCGGGTACAGGAGCCGTCAACAAAGACGACATCTGCGTCCGGAACAGGTGTTGACATGAGATCAGTGCGGGGTGCAGTTTCAGACTCAATGGAGAGAGCACAGTCATGTTCGAGTGGGATGGTATCTAAGGGATTCTTAAGACCCAGTAAAGCGTTTAGGATTGGTGCTGGACCAGAGACACTTGAACTGTATTCTATGTGCAGTGCAGGGTTGCTTAGCAGTGTGACTTCATATCCACTAAAGCGCTGTGACATGTGCCGTGTATGTATGCCCTTAAGTAAAAATAAAACATCATGGGTTGTGTGTAGGTGCGTTTCGTACCCTAATGTGTATTGGCTTGCCATACTAACGGCCATTGCACATGCTGCCAGGGCACGCAAACAGGCCGGCATCCCTTGTACCGTTACTGGCAAAATCTTTGAAAAAAATGCTATGGGGCACAACCGGCCCCCCATGTTCTTGCGTCAGTACCCCGGCCTTGGTTGTACAATTGTCCCTTGCAAACAGATGAAATGAAAGTACATAATCAGGGAGGCCTAGCGCGGGGCTTATCATCATTGCATTTCTGAGAACCTTAAAAGCATTTAACATTTCATTAGACCACGTTATCACATTGGATTGACCCAACAGGGTGGCTTGTCTCAGAATGTTATCATAATAGGAGCAGTCAGGGATCCACTGTCTGCAACAGTTTATCATGCCTAAGAATGACAGCATGTCCTTCTTAGTTTTCGGGTTGACCAGGCCCGTGACAGACTGGACTCTCTTCTGACTGATGCTCCGTCCCCCTGTCTGAGAACAAACCCTAAATATTCAACTTGCATTTGACACCACTGCATTTTTTTTTTTTTAAGGGAAACCTTGTACCCACATTCCTATAACCATCTAAGAAGTGATTTACCATCCTCCGGCAGGCCTCCTCTGATGAACTGCATACGAGGAGATCATCCACGTATTGCAGCAGGACAGAACCATGGCTGGGGTGCCAGAATTTCAGAGTGGCCTGCAGTACAATACTGTAGACCACTGGGGCGTCAACGTACCCCTGAGATAACCTTTTCCATGTAAATTGGGTGCCTTCAAATGAAAAATGCGAAAACAATGCCGTGTCCGGATGTACAGGGATGCTAAAAAATGCATTCTTCAGGTCAATTACAGAAAAATGTGTATGTGTCACTGATATTGATGACAGAAGTGACGTGACATCTGGGACAATTGGCGCAATTAGAATCACTAGGGAATTAACTGCGCGCAAGTCTTGAATGAACCTGACAGTCCCGTCAGCTTTGTTCACGGGGTTAATTGGGGTACTGAAGGGGAAGACTACAGGTTCCAGGATACCATCCTGTAGAAACTGGTCAATCATAGGACGTAGTCCGTCCTCTTTCTCTTTTTGACAATGTTTAAAAATTCTATTAATATCTTCTATTTCTATCGCCTTTTTAAGTAACTTATTCCCCACGGTCATAAACGGAAAGTGATTTTGTTTTCTCAGCGCAAAATGTTAAAAGTCAGGAGGTTTTATCTCTGTTCCTGTTTGTGTGCGTGTATTGATCTTAGGGATCGGACTTTTTGTTATCTTCCTCTTTTCCTTCTGCTCTTATCTCGTCTATCATTTTTATGTCCCTAGTATCTTCTATTTGTGGTTTACTAGGGCTGACGATGTACATTCGATTGCTGCAACAGCACCGAGTATTTCGGTGTCTTGGAAACCAGCAAGTGAAGGATACATTGTGTATTTGTAAGAGGGAGGGGTCGAGGGCCCCAGTCCGCTCGTGGGACTTCCTGTTTTCTCCGTAATATGCTTAATTCTATTTGATGTAATCTTTCGCTATTTAGACCATCTGGACTTAGTTTCTTGCATTGTTTATTGACTCTATTAAACCAATATCCTGCAGATATTAATCACTGCTCTCCTCCCAAACGCATATATGTCATATCCCATTGAGGGTCTCCTGCATAGTGGGGCCATGCCTCGGTGTCACCAAGACATAATCCTTTCACTATATCCATATAGAATGGGCTGTGGTCTCCCTGTCTGAGGAAAGGATCACAACTCCCACTGCTTCTGTCCATCCCGCCATACTATCTATCCATGGGTTAATTAAATAGCAATCTGTGCCCCCTACTCGTGCTACATAATCTTTACAAAACTCTCCTATTTTCGGTAAGGGATATTCTTTAACCTTGCTACTTTAAATACCCATGGCTAGTTGTACAATTGAATAATCAGGCAGGTAAAATAGAGAAAGAAAGAAGAAGAGAGACTCTTCACAGTGCTCGAAAAGAAAAACAACTTAAATTCTTACTATATATATACATACACATATATATACATATATATATACATAATATATACATACATACATATATATATATACACATATCTCTCTATGCTACATGGATCAACAAAAGATGAGCTAATTTAAGGATAAATAATAAAAACTTATTTAGTGAATTCTCCCCTAATCTCGAGAATCAAACTTCTAATCTTTTGCTTTTTATTTTGTAGTTATATAATTCCTTCATATCATAAACAAAAATTTATAAACCACAATCCAATAGTATATAAAAACTAGCTTCACAATATATGTATCTCCGGTTAGTAACTGCATACATGACCAACATCATCCACCCCATCAGTCAGCAACTAACACACAAATGGCCAACAAACACCTCTGCTTAATACAACATACACCTCACAGCAAACAATGTCCAACCAGTCAGCTCTTATATATATACATATATATATATACAATACCATCAGTATACAAAGGGGCAAAAGTCTGCATACTTTACAGATTTTCCTGCCAACCAATTAACTTATCACTCTATAATAATATATACTTTAACAATATATACATATATATATATATACATATACATAACGACTTTTCCGCCTCACCTTGCGGATTGTTCGTTATTTTAACTTATAACTCTATTATCACAACTGAGGGACGTCTGTCTTACTTTACAGATCGTTCAGCAGTGAATCTTAACACTCTAATATTCTTATACTCTAATATTCTTATACTGTAATATTCTTATACTCTATACATTTTATGAGGGTTAACGCAAGGTGTGATCAATTGGACATATAATGTCCCTTCTATTGAGTGTGGTCCCTGACCTACTCCTTCTTTAAATAAACGGCCCCTGGCAACGTTTTTCTTTTAATTTGTAATAAACGGCCCCTGGCAACGTTTTCTTTTAACTCTATAATAAACGGCCCCTGGCAACGTTTTTCTTTTAACTTCTATAGGACATGGACAACTAACTTTAGTTCGAGATAAACGCTGTCATTGCCCTCGTCCAGACAAGACAATATACTCACCAGGACGAGGGGTGACCGTTCATCTCAGCAGTGCCTCCAGATTGAAGAGAAATAATGGTCTCCAATTGTCCGTCCTTAACCCCTAAGACCCTGTCTTAGGCACACCTTGAGTTAACTCTCCTTCTGCGCAGGGAGAGAGAAAATCCTTTAAAAAAAACACACGAGGCATGTAATTTTGTCTGGCAATTTCTCTCTGCCTTCCAACGGTCCCTTGACACTTATTTATACCCTGTGTCAAGGCGTTGGCTCTTTATTTCATTAATTAACATTTCAAAACATAACATCGTTCATTGGCTAGTTTCAATACAAGTCTGGTGACACATTTCTACACAGTCCCGTGGCCTCTGCATGTGATTTCTTGAGATATCAGCATTTCTTCAGACATCAGTACCTTTTTTATCACTTCAAAGAAATCTGCAAACATCAGCGTCCTTGTCACTTCCAAAGCCATTTGCAAACATCTTGAGAAGTGAACCTTAGTCCTATAATACTGCTGACTATCAATTTATCTTAAAACTATTATAATTCATGGGGTGTCATTTAACTACTTATAGGGTCCTTCTTATAGGTCAGCAGATGGTGGTCTGAGGATTCCTTTTCCTTCAAACCCCAACCCTTCTAGATTGTGAGTTCCTACGGGAATAGGGCCCTCATCTCCTCCTGTACTGTTTGACATATGTTGTTCAATGTATTGTAACCCTGTCTATACTGTGCCTATTGTACAGCGCAGCAGAATATGCTGGCGCTTTATAAATAAAGATTAATAATAATAATTTGGAAAAAAAAGGCTTGTTGATTTGCTTCAGGCATTGCAAAAAAATAAGAACATAATCTCGTTTGTGCAGGGACCTCATTTTAGAAGTTGTTCTCTTTGTTTCAAACTTGTTTTGTTAACTTCTGTTTGTTTTTGTCATTGTAATTATTCTATATTAATTTATATAAATGTACAATTTGTACACCCTTAAGTGAAAATGTCCAAATTTGGCCCAATTAGCCATTTTACCCTCCCCGGTGTCATGTAAATCAGTAGTGTTACAAGGTCTCAGGTGTGACTGGGGAGCAGGTGTGTTAAATTTGGTGTTATCGCTCTCACTCTCGCATACTGGTCACTGGGTGTTCAACATGGCACCTCATGGCAAAGAACTCTCAAGGGTATCGGAAAAAAGAATTGTTGCTCTACATAAAGATGCCTTAGGCTATAAGAAGATTGCCAAGATCCTGAAACTGAGCTGCAGCACGATGGCCAAGACCATACAGCGGTTTAACAGGACAGATTCCACTAAGAACAGGCTTCGCCATGGTCAACCAAAGAAGTCGAGTGCACGTGCTTAGCGTCATATCCAGAGATTGTCTTTGGGAAATAGACGTATGAGTGCTGCCAGCATTTCTGCAGAGGTTGAAGGGGTAGGGGGTCAGACCATGCGCTGCACACTGCATCAAATTGGTCTGCATGGTTGTCGTCCCCGAAGGAAGCCTCTTCTAAAGATGATCCACAAGAATTTGGACATTTTTACTTAGGCGTGAACTCCCTTTTGTTGCCAGCGGTTTAGACATTAATGGCTGTGTATTGAGCATCTGTGATGTCGTCATGGAGGAGTGGAAGAAGACTCCAGTGGCAACCTGTGAAGCTCTCGTGAACTCCAAGCCCAAGAGGCAGTGCTGGAAAATAATAGTGGCCACACATTTTCTCATGTACTTAAGTACACTGAGAAGGCATGGAAATTACAATTTCTCAGTGTTTGCCAGAGGAATGGCATTCTCATGCATAAAGAAGCGCTGCAGCTGCTATGCCTCCCTGTAATCTTTAAGACCGGAATGTACAGAAATGTTGGTGAGTTCCCACACTATATTTTTACAACTTGACCCCTAATCAAGGGGATCTCATTGTTAAAAGGTATCAGTCAGGTGAATGGTACAAAAGAATTTCCAAGATATACGATGGAACACAGTGAAGACAGTCATCATCAAGTGGAGAAAATATGGCACAACAGTGACATAACCAGGAACTGGATGTCCCTCCAAATGTGATGAAAAAAACTGGTCAGGGAGGCTGCCAAGAGGCCTACAGCAACATTAATGGAGCTGCTGAAATATCTGGCAAGTACTGGCTGTGTGGTACATGTGACAACAATCTCCCGTATTCTTCATCTGTCTGTGCTGTGGGGTAGAGTGGCAAGACGGAAGCCTTTTCTTACGAAGAAAACCATCCAAGCCCGGCTAAATTTTGCAAAAACACATCCGAAGTCTCCTAAACACATGTGGGAAAATGTGTTATGGTCTGAAGAAACCAAGGTTGAATGTTTTGGCGTTAATTCCAAAAGATATGTTTGGCGCAAAAACAACACTGCACATCACATGCACATTATGAACAGTTTCAAATACCAGTCAATATTGGCACAAAACCTTCAGGCTTCTGCTAGAAATCTGAACATGAAGAGGAACTTTATCTTTCAGCATGAAAACGACACAGAGCATACATCCAAATCAACAAAGGAATGGCTTCACCAGAAGAAGATTAAAGTTTTGGAATGACCCAGCCAGAGTCCAGACCTGAATCCGGTGGAAAATCTGTGGGGTGATCTGAAGGGGGCTGTGCCCAGGAGATGCCCTCACAAACTGACAGATTTGGAGTGTTTTTCAAGGAAGAGTGAGCAAATATTGCCAAGTCCAGATGTGCCATGCTAATAGACTCAAACACAAGTTTTGTAATACTTAGTCTAAGTTTTGTAGACTAAGTGCTGTAATAAAATCAAAAGGTGCTTCAACAAAGTATTCGTTTAAAGGTGTGCTGACTTCTGCAACCATATTTTAGCTTTTTATTTTTCCTCCCTCCACCTAAAAGATTTCAGTTTGTTTTTCAATTGAGTTGTACAGTTTATTGGTCACATTAACGGTGGAAAAAGTTCTGAAATGATTTATCTTTGTGTCGTTTTTTTTTTACATCACAGAAACCTGTTATTGGTGATCTCACGCTAACCTGGTTTCAATCATATGTATCTGATCGGTCGCAATATGTGTCCATTTCTGGCAGCGCCTCCCTCCCCCTCCCAGTCACCTGTGGTGTACCCCAAGGCTCAATACTCGGCCCCCTGCTATTTACAATAATCATAAATGATCTGCCTAACATCTGCAAAGCCTCGACTGTACACATGTACGCAGACGACACCGTAATCTATACCAGCAAACCAAATCTCCCGCAGCTGGAAGCCGTGCTGCAAGAACAATTCACAGGGGTAGAAAAGTGGATCAAACACAACAAACTTTTTTTAAATAATGACAAAACTGTAACCATGCTCTTTGGAACAAAACCTAAACTACATAAATTGCAAAATCCCCATCTATGTGTGGGGACAAGATCAAATGGCACGCTGACCACAGTCACTGCTCTCAAATATTTAGGTACTGTATGTGGTTAGACCCAAATCTATCCTTTGGCCCCCACATCGAAAAACTCTCATCTAAACTTTACCCCAAACTAGGTGCCCTGTACAGAAACAAATCCTGCCTGAGCCCCGCGGTAAGAAAGCAGATTGTACAACAAATGCTTATGCCGGCTATTGAATACGGAGCTGTAGTGTATGCAACGGCCCCGCAAACACACCTTCAGAAACTTACCACATTGTATAACTCATGCTGCCGCTTTGTGCTACAATGTAACTACACGACCCACCATCGTGACATGTTAAAAGAGCTAAACTGGCTATCGCTGGAGTCTAAACGTACCCTTCACCTTTCCAACCTGGTGTTTAAGAGCTTCTCTGGGAAGCTGCCACCCTACCTGAATAGACTGCTTCCCCCAGCAGTTCCCTCCTCCTATAACCTCCGATCCAGGACCAGCACCTTACTTGCAATACCACAATACAAAAAGAAAGTGGCTCGATCCTCATTTTCCTACAGAGCACCGCATTTATGGAATAACCTCCCAGACGCCATCAAATCTTCCCCCAGTCTAAAGTCACTCAAGAGCTCCCTATTAACATACCTCAATACGGAATGCACCTGTAAACATGTAACATAGTGACTATTTCCTACATATTTATTTTATGTTAATCTGTATATTTGTGTTTTTTTTTAATATCTTGCATTTTATTACTTTGTATTTCTGTAACAAGTGTAACATTTTAATGTTCTTGAACCCAGGACATACTTGAAAATGAGAGAAATCTCAATGTATCCTTCCTGGTAAAATCCTTTATAAATAAATAAATAAATAAACCTGACATTTTAACAGGGGTGTGTAGACTTTTGCTATCCACTGAATGTTGTCACTTGAGCTGCAGATAACCTATAACTAATATGTGATAGAACATGCTACATAGCACGATGACTGAAAGATCACGAGGTGCCTTATACTTCCAAGAGAAACGTGTGTCACATGATGGGTATGTATGCTATCTGGTTGTGTCTAAAGTTAGAGGACTGAAACATTCTCAGTCATCACCTTGTGCTTTGCTGAGTTCTGCTACAGTGGAAGAAAATGAGGGCAGCTAGAGGGCACGTTGGTTTGATTACTAATATTATAAAACTGTACATAAACTATGTTCACTAGTTCTAGCATCTATCATTATGTCATATTGTTATAAACGGGATAACTGTAATGGAACATGGAAAACACACAAACACACACGCATGTTACACCTACACAAGTGGAAAGAAGCTGAAATGTCAATCACCTCTACTATGCCTAGAACCTGTTCTGTTCACACCCATATATTCACCTGCTGTGTCTGATGTCGACACCAGCAGGGTTATTCAGAGAAAGGTGAAACTCTGGAGAATCTTTGGAGAAGTGAAAATTGTAGGTCAAAATAGCCGATTTGGAAAGTGAGATAAATGGGTGAATTTTTCTGGTTTTTCTATTTTGACCTAGAATTTTCACTGAGCTGAGCTCCTTAAATATAAGCATATTATCAGCTCCTGAAGCTGAACCATCATTACAGAATCTGTTGTCGCTATATAAATTAATTAATTAGTGTACCGGAAACCAACACGTTTTCATTTCTGTGTCCTCATTCCTGACGCTGATCATTTCACTATACTATTTTGTGGTCTTCTGCAATATTACACTTCCACTACATGATAGGAATATTTTCATTCTACATTTGCACAACAAACTACATCTCTATATTATATGTTGTATTCCTGAATGTAAGTATCAGGGATGTATATTCAATCTGTTTTCTTCACCATAAGCACATTGGCATGTCATCATACTCAGGATGCCAACCCGTCGCTATAGGGGATGCACAATGCTGCATTGAGGAGAGTCACCGGGGTCATCTTATAGGTGCTATGACCGCTTGTTTGTTTCTCAGACATTTCGGTTGGTCACTTTAATGACGTTCCCCTTGAAATGTGGCTTGAAATATTACCAAAGGTTCTGCGGGGTGCATTAGTGTGAATTGCAAATCAGAACATTTCTTTAATCCCCCTTTCATAGGCTGGCTTTGGATCAGTGGAGTCTTAGGGACTCCCCACTGCTTCTGGCTCAGGAGGAACCATTCACTGGGGCAGCTTCACTCCTCTCTTCCCACACTCCCAAAAACAATGCCACAGACAGACACCCTCCAACTAAATTAGATTAAACTCTCTCTCTTCCACAGCACATTAGCCTTTTCACTGCTCACAATTTATTATTCCTATTCTCCGAACATATAAAGATACTGTATCCTTTACTTTTCTCTTCTTTTTTTAATTTCCATACAGGCATGAAAGCCTTTACTTGAGAACGCACATCTGTTTATAGAAAAATAAATAAGGATATAATGGCTAAACATTTAGTCTATTTTCTCTGTAGATACAGATTAAATAATTAATTTTAGTAATGAAAAAAAATAATTTTATAGAATAAAACATCTACAATGTTAAACTGGTGCCAGGTTATTTATTTATAAAGTATTTTACCAGGAAGGATACATTGAGATTTCTCTCGTTTTCAAGTATGTCCTGGGTTTGCAAAAGCAAAACAAAAAAAAATATTTTTTTTTATGTTATGAGGGTTTTAGCCTGGGATAAGGGTTGCCGAATGCAAAAGGTAGTGTTTATTTCCTTGTATGACTATGCTACATATATTTCTGCAGAAAAAACATCCCTGTGCATTTCCTCTGTGATCCTCTCTCAGCACCAACAAAAGGGTAATGTTTCAGGTTGTCTCCAGTCTTTTTCTTGTTTACACCACTGCTTAACTATTTTTATGCCAGAGGCAAAACAACAATATGTACTGAGATGAACAGGCGTGCTGTACACAGGATACAGTATCTGTCATGCAATACCCTGAAGATTATGATGGCTATATGTATTATAATGTACATGTCAGATACTGTATGATTGTGCTATAAAGGATGAACAAAAATTTAGGAGCAAATAAATTATTATTCTTCTTCTTTATTAATAAAGCGCCAGCATATTCCAGAGCGTTGTACAATGGGCACAGTATAGACAGTGTAATAATAAATAACACAATGCACAACCTATACATGGTTTGTTTAGGAAAACTTGAGAAGAGTTGAAACGTGATCATCCTCAGATGGAAACAATACAATGGTGACCTCAGGTTTACTAAAATTACCTTGGACTTTAGTGTCTGTCCCTTGGTACCTGTGTCCCTGCTGAGGTCAATGTAATATGCATGAACAGCTGCCTTGAGATGTTCACCTCCGAATAAATTAGCCACCAATTAAAACATGGCAGGTTTCTTTCAAGCTGAGCTCAAAAGATGAGTCTCTGTAAACCAAAACAAGTACAACTTTGCATGGACATGGGTCAAAGATTTATTACATAAACATGAAATTCTTTAACGTCAAAATAATTTTTTAGAGTTATAATTTATTATTTCTGTGGAATGACTTGCCTCGCCCTATCAAACTCTCCCCTGATCTTCAGGCCTTCAAGAGATCCCTCAAAACCCATCTCTTCAGATTAGCGTCCCACATCACTGATGCAACTCACCCCTCTGCTCATTGACTCACTCATGATTGAAGCTGCTTGTATGGCCCCACCATTCCCAAACCACTGGCACTAATGATCCTGACATCCAGTAAAATTCCCCTGGTCTTCCTCAACCCCAATCCCTCTAGACTGTAAGCTCCTAGGAGCAGGCCCCTCTACACCTCCAGGTCTATTCAAAGAAAGGTGAAACTCAGGAGAATGACTGGCGAAGTGAAAACCCCAGTACATACTTGAAAACGAGAGAAATCTCAATGTATCCTTCCTGGTAAAATTCTTTCTAAAAAAAAATAAAAATAGCCAAACCAGAAAAATTCTCCCATTTATCTCACTTTCCAAATCAGGTATTTGGTCTAGATTGTCTCTTCTCCTGCTAATTCTCCTGGTTTTCACCTTTCTCTGAATAGACCTGCTAGTGTTTACATCCTATGTCCTTTTATCTGTATCTCGTTCCCTTTGGTTATTGTAAAGCACTGAGGAAACTGTCGGCGCTATATAGATGATGACAATAATAATAATTTCGGAGAAGTAACGGATTAGTGCATGAAGGCGTGTTAAGGGGTCACTCTTGGCACCATAATCATTCATTTTATTATGAAAGGTCATGGTGACCTGAATTTCCTCTCCCTGCAACTCCTGCATGAGCGAGCTTTCTGCTTAAGCAAGGCTCTTACAGGATGTAACAGTAGCTGTCAGCTTGGAGCAGTGCTGAGGAAATCAGGTGCTGCATTGAGGAGTGACCAAGGCCCGTGTCAGACGAATGCAGTGATCACGTCCGTGTTGCCGCACATTTTAACATCCGTCGTAACATAAAATTATGATCAATAGAGACCCACACACGAAGTATGTGAAAAACAGAAGTGCGGATGCACAACGCACGTGGCACCGGACACAATTTAGGCAAGAACGTCAAACCGCTAGGACGGACGCACAGAATGCGCCATGACCGCGTAGCTTTGTGTGTGAGTGATGGAACGTAGTCAGACGGACTGCATTTTTGACGTCCAGCATTTTTGACGGACAAAATGTTTTTTCATATCATGTATCAATTTTTTTCATTTTACATATTAATTTTATTTCCCATCTACATCAGTCAAAAAAACCAGAATCTACAGTGTCTACAGTATCACAAGTCAGAAAGTACTCTCTGTGGTATCTGTATGAGTTTGCTGTCTTCCTGTCATTTTACTCTGTAAATGATATGAATCATCTTCCTCTTGCCCTTTGCAGCAGAAATGCAGTCTCACTACTATGAACAATATGAACGAGGAATATAAGGAAGCAGAAACCTAACATGCAGTATCCTACAGATTGCTTAATAAATATGATTAATTCTATGTATGTAGAATATAAGCAAAAGGATAATACCCTTGTACAATGTAAAGGGTTATTCATTAAGCGCAGAACTTGCCACCGAATTGCACTCAATGGTGAATTTCACCGTGCGGTGCAAATTTGTGGCAGTTTGGCTATTCCGAGAGGCGAGCTGTCAATTCGCCAAACTGCGCCAAACGAAAGAGAACCAAAATTTCCCTGAAATTTCTGTGCTCTTTGAAAAACCCTTTTAGTAAATGATATTGTGCAATCAGTGTGGATATAATTAGAGTCCCTAGGCCTTGCACGTATTAATGAGGCATGCTTAAACTATGCTGATTAGTCTACCCTGTCAGGACAGGTTGTGCTTGGTTCCACCTGCAGGCAGTACAAGAGTCAGGGAAAACTAAACAAACCGGATATTAGTTCAAGACTTTATATGCGACATGGTAATACATTGCGTGTTGGGCCTAGTGACTAAAGGAATAAGTCACAAAGTGCCAATGCACCCCTATGTTGCAACTTCAGACATCCAAACCTGCAAAAACTCATTTCAGGGAGGCACCCCACGTGCACACTTTTGATGAGGATTTTTTTCTACTGTTATTTTCAAATAAAAATTAAAAATAATTCAATGTGAAACACCAAAATCTGGCAATCATGAAAGATACTAATCTATGGCTCTTTGTGAAATGCATTGGAGTACTAACACTGCAGGGCTTACTGTACAAATAATATGGATTCAGTCTCCCTAAGCCTTACCATGAGCAGAATAATATGTTATATACTGATTCTCCCCTCTCTCACATTGCTCAGTGTGTGTAAAGTGCTGCCTGTAATCACCCTGATCACAACCATGGGCCAGGGCTGGCCCTTCCATGGAGCCGGGTGGAGCAGCTGCTCCAGGTGGCCCTTTGTCAGGAGAGGCATTTTGCCACCCTGTCAAAGGCTGTGACATGCATGCCCAGCCCGGACCTCAACAGGGCACGGCCCTTAAGCAGGCCGTTGTTCTGGCACATGAGGGGACCAATCAAAACGGGCGATCGGCGCACTTCCATTCAGCAAGGTATCTTGAGCATCGATCACACCTGTTTTGAGCAGTTTCCTCATGTGCCAGAACACCGGCGCCTGCCATCCAGCAGGCTGGTGCCCATCTGTCCAGCAGGCCGTTGACCGGCCCTCCAGCATCCAGTGTCCTCCGAGCATGGGCCGTGCAGTGGCCCCGCGGTTGACCTTGACAGGGCCTGGATCAGGGCTGTGTGGATGTTTATGTGTGTGGGTGTGTGACTGTATGTGGATGTGTGTGACTGTATGTGGATGTGTGTGTGACTGTATGCGGATATGTGTGTGTGACTGTATGTGTGTGTGTGTCTGTATGTGGATGTGTGTGTGACTGTATTTGGATGTGTGTGTGTTTGTGTATATGTGTGTATGGATGTATGTGACAGTGGGCTGGGACATGTGGCGCTCTGTGATACGCTCATACGCACAACACATTACTGTGAGTTTTATTGCTGGAGCTCTCTGATACGCTCATACACACCACACATTACTGTGAGTTTTATTGCTGGAGCTCTCTGATATGCTCATACACACCGCACATTACTGTGAGTTTTATTGCTGGAGCTCTCTGACACGCTCATACACACCGCACATTGCAGTGAGTTGTTATTGCTGAGGCGCTCTGTGATATGCCATATTTAGTTTTTGATAATTTTGTCCAGTTTTTTCAGCACTTCGTATCATTAGCGTTCTGTTTTATTTCGTTTAGGTTCCATAACGAAATAATTTTGTTTGTGTTGAAACTTCGATCCGGGATTTCGGAATTTTGGACAGCCGATATTTCGTTTTGGAAATGCTCCTGAAAGAACAAAAATGGTCACTTTTTGGTCGGAATGAAATGAATTGCACATCCCTAGTAAATGCCCGAAAGAGGTTATTTTTGGACAACATCCTACAGATTTGTGCCTTTAAACATGAAGAAAAAGCTGATGTTTAAAAATTATTTCCATTTTATACCCTCTATTTTTAATTTTTTATTTTTCAAATTCAAATTTATTTATAAAGTTAGCAAAGGCACAGTATACCAAAGAAAGGAGCAGTCACACAGGACCAACACAACAGGTGTCAAAAAATAAGAAGACAAATAACAGGTATATGAGAAAACATGGAGAGCGGCTCAATAATGCAGATAATCAAACAAAAAGGGGAAAAAGACAGGAGAAAGGGGCAACAAAAGCTATTGGGCGGTCTGGACGAGGAAGGTGATGAAGGCAGCTCGAGGACATCAGGGGAAACAAAAATGGGAAAGGGAGAAAGGGGCGAGGGGGCAGGGGACTGCCCTGGAATAGTGACGTTCCCAGCTCACCCAGTGGGGCCTTGAGGCAAGTATGACATTGCTGTAGGGGGACGACCTGAGCCCCCCTTACGAAGGGGACCTGGCGCCAGCTGATGGCAGTACTGAGAGGATACAGGGGACCGCCAGCTCCCTGCCAGAGTGCGTTGGAGGAGACCTTACCCAGTCACGGTACGAGGGGTCTGGAGGCCGTTGCTGGTGACATGCACTGCAGGGCTGGAGCTGCGTATACCATGCAGAGACGGCTCCAGAGTGGCGTGATGGGGCATCGCCGCCTTCTACTGGCGGTGAAGTGGAGGTTCCCGGGTTGCCCGCCGTGAGCCCCCCCATGGAGATTCTGCCAGGGGTGCTGAGGCCCCTAGGGAAACTGTGTACCAGTGGTCTGGGGTGCCGCTCCTGGCCCCATGGTATGACCGCGGCCGGGGTTGAGGGGGCCTGGGGGTTGCTGATCCGCCGCGACCTTTGTGTGATACCTTGGCCTGGTGGAGCTGCCCACGCGGCCATCCTATTGGACACGGGCTGAGGCGGACTATTTTGCATCCTTTTTTTTTTCATTTTTTCACTGCAGGCCCGCACCTTTCCCGTAGTGAGCACCTCTTTTTTTTTGCTGGCTTTTGCTGACTTTCTCCTCCCCCTCTATGCGACATCTAGTTCTTTTGAGACTTCCCCCCTGCAATGACATTTTTGATTTCTACTTTTATTTTGGCTCACACAGTTTTTCTGATCTATGTTTGTTTTGTTTTTCTTGTTTTATTTTCTGTCTATTCTGAGAGTTCTTTCTTTGGCCCTGCGAGGCCAGTTATGCCGGTCGATATGTGACCCTTTTCACAAAATAAAAAATATAAAATGTAAAACAACAGCAAAAAAAAGAAATATATTTGTTTTACTTTGTCGTAGAAGATAAAATACATATTTGCTTTATTTTGTGAATGAGTCGTCATCTCCCTTACCTGCACCCCCAGCTCTCGCCTTCAGGACTTCACCCAAACTGCCCCCTTCTTGTGGAACTCCCTACCCCACAACATTAGACTCTCTCCATCTCTCCAGTCCTTCAAGAAGTCTCTGAAAACGCATTACTTCAGAGAAGCCTATCGGCTCGCTCCATAATCCACCCCTGTACAATTCTTGCCCCTACTTGCACCCCACTACTTCACATACTCTGCCTCTTACCCTCACCTAGTGGGTAGGGATGAGCTGTTCGGTTCGGAGTGCGATTCAAACATTGGCCGTTCGAAAGGTCGCGAACTTCGAACTTTTTGGGATGTTCGCCAAAAGTTTGAAAAAAAATGGATTTTTTAAAAAAAATCTTAAAAATTCATAAAAAATCTAAAGATAAAGAGACTCTTTACTGCAGAATATTATAAGCAATGGTTTATTAGATATTGAATTAAAAAGGGAATATTTTTAACATTTTAAGCCTATGGGATAAAACATTCTTGTTGCTAAAACATCAGACAGACGAGGCCCTCTAATCAGGCACTGTAGAGGGCAGCTCTCCGGAGCCTCCCTCCCAAGGACCCCTTGAGGAGCATACGGCAGCAAGATTACAGAGCTGCGACTGTGCGGGCTGGCCAGCCGGGTGCATGTGGCAGAGAGGTGGCGCAGGGACTCCAGGGAGGGAGCCACGGCAGACCCCTCTTCCCCACAACCAGGATCCAGGGAGCCCCCACTGACCACCAGGCTAAGGTGAGGCGACACATTTTTAAAAAAAATAAAATCCGAAGACATTTTTAAATGTCCCCAGCAACATAAAATAAAACCTTTTTTTTCTTTCTAATACTCACCTGATTCCTGGATCCACAAACTGTAGAGGTGATGCCCGGCACTTTACGAAATCGTATGCTGCATTAATTATACTGTAAGGCTTGGTTCACACCTGCATTTTTTTTTACGCACGCAATACGTGCCTTTTTTAACGCGTGTATCGCACAAACGTAAAAAACATGTGAACGCGCATTGCAGCACGGCCATAGACTGCAGAGTGAACGCGCTGCAATATGCCCCAAAGAAGCTCCTGTACTTCTTTGGGCGTGGGACGTTTTACAGTGCGTGCCTGCATGCTGTAAAACGCCCAGGTATGAACGGGTCCCTTAGCAAATAATGGGATTTCCCTGTTTATGCGTTTTACAGCGTGCAGGAACGCACTGTAAAACGCTTAGGTGTGTACCGGGCCATAAGGTGCTGCCCGGCAGTGTGAGGATTCATATGCTGCATTATTTATTCTTCTTACAAATTTGGTTACTTAACCCGTTTGCGTTTGGATTGTAATATTGTGACATCCAGGGCCCCGGGTGGCGATGGGGGGGGGGCCCAGACGCATGGTGCCGCCAGCTGGCCGAATGCCAGGATCTCCGGCAGCACCCGGCGCAGCCGTGATTGATCAGGGGCAGGGCGTGGCGTGATGACGCAGAGCCGCCGGGACTGGTGCATGCCAATTCTCACCATATACAGTAGCGCAGTACTAGTGCCTAAATGTTGTTGAGCTGATTTTGTTCTAACAACTACTCTCGCTCTGTGCCCCTGTCTGGTATATTCCGCTGCTTGTTACTGCTGGTGCTCTTCCATCCTGTCATACGCTATAGTGCAGTAATATTTGGGTGCACGGCCACTGACGCCTATATTACCAGATTCATATCATTTATAATATTGGACCGCAGGGTCCAACCCTGCACTCTTCCACAATACCAGAGGGGTTACTTACGGTGTGAGGGCACTTGCTGCCACCAATGGCTCAATATTTGGGTGCACTGACGCCTGTACCATATTCATATCATTTTAATATTGGACCGCAGGGTCCAACCCTGCACTCTTCCACAATACCACAAAGGGGTTACGGTGTGAAGGCACTGTTGCCGACACTAAAGGCCCAATTTTAAAGCACCTATTGTTACTTTCATCTAAAGCCTGCATAAGTTTCACCATAATTTAGCCAAAAAAATCACTAAACTTGTTCTGCGTGTCCTAAAATGTCTCCTCTTTTCATACAGACTGCCGCCCCAAGCAGTTGTTTATGAATAGATTAAAAGGAAAACTGTTTACCGTCATTTGAAATGTAATTTTTTTGTTTTTAAAGGTTTCTATACATCCTACAAATCCGCCACTCCACAGGCAGGTTATGGGGACCTCCTAGGCACGATATTTGAAGGAATTTTTCGTTTTATTTTTAACCCTTATTTCATGGAAGACTCACTGTTCCTTTAAAAACTTTTTTTTAAAACTTTTTGTCCTTGTTTCCTGTCCCCCAGGGCACTACCCGGACCCCCATACACCTTTTATGGCAAATATCTTGCATATATGCCCTCTTGGAGGGCACTCTAAAATTCGAACTTTCGAGTCCCATTGACTTGCATTGAGTTCGGTTCGTGTTCGAGTTCGAACTCGAACTTTTGAAATTGTTCGAGTTCGAATGCGAACCAAACACGGGGGTGTTCGGCTCATCCCTACTAGTGGGTCATCCCTCTCCTCTTAGATTGTAAGCTCTCGAGCAGGGTCCTCTCTCTTATGTTCTTATGTTCTTTGTGTTTAACTTGTACGGACATTTTTTATTCTGTCACTCCCATTGTACAGTACTACGGAACTTGCTAGCACTTTATAAATACCTGTAACTGTCATCACAGAAGAGTTTATTAAAAATAAAACTCATTGTAAGCCTCCAATAATCAGGATGATCCATATTATATGTCTCTGATAGATATAAATGAATAGATTTGTTATAGTCCCTCATAACACTATTGTTAGCACTTTCCTTATTCCTTTAATTATAACTTCATTTTTATTCCATCATATAATACATCTGTAGCTCACAAAGTGCCACTTACAGCTCATATTTTTGTCTCTGGCCCTATACCAGTCCTCTTTATATCTGATCCATCTTTCCTCCAGACTTACAGGGTTATTCAGAGAAAGGTGAAAACCAGGAGAATGGCAGGAGAAGAGAACAATCTAGACCAAATAGCCGATTTGGAAAGTGAGATAAATGGGAGACTTTTTCTGGTTTGGCTATTTTGTCCTAGAATTTTCACTTCTCCAGTCATTCTCCTGATTTTCACCTCTCTCTGAATAACCCTGTTAGTGATTAACGTCGTAATGAGGTGCTGTAATTATAATAGTCTCCTTTGTGGTTTGTTTTAATTCTAGTTTGCCAAATAAATAAAATTCTCTTGGGCAGAACAGAGGACATCATTCAAAATCAACAAGGCTGATAGAAGGAGGGTGTAATTATTTGGTGTTAACAACAAGAAACGGTGGGAGGTTGATAAACAAAGGCATCATTATCCAGATGCTACTCAAAAGCTTCCCCTGTCATCTGAGTTGCTTTGACATATTGCATTTGGCTAGTAATGTTGTTCGTTTTGACACTGAATCCCATCCAAAGAAGGAAGAGATTGAGACACTGTTTATGTTGAAGCACTTGGCGGACACTATACATGTGTCACTTGTGACATCAAAGCTTTCTAAATGTCAATAAGAAAAGACAACCCGGTACACCAGTGCCATACATTTTCATCAGGAAGAAAATTCCTTTGCTGCCATTAATTGACAACAGGAGACCACAGAATAATTAGGATTCAAGTTCAAAGTTATGGTTCCAAAGTATAAATATTTTATGTGGTTTCCCAAGAAAAATCAGGACATATGGAAAAGTGTTGAAAAGTTTTAGTAAGTTTGTAAATTTTACTGCCAGGAGGGCTTCAAGCTTTCTGCAGAAAATTCAAACAAAACAAGGTGTCGCAGACATCTTCAAAGTTATTTCAAGGTTATTTAGGGAGTTTTTCCAGGAACAATATATTGATATTTATCCGTTTTCAATACCTGATAGAAACCATGTATAATGCAATGTTTCATCTTAAGCAAATGAGTTAAAGTAGATGACTTTTCATTTTCTTGTCTTTTTCTTTTAGAGAACTGTTAATGAATTCCTTCTGAAACTGACCAGTGCCCCCCTCCCATCCCATCTGCTGTTAATGTAAAACATCACCCCAGTTATTCTTAAATAACTGTTTTATACCAATCTGGAGTAAAGGTAGTTTATCGTCTTCCAGTAAAAATTTTCAATTTATGGATGATCACAAACTAGACCAGTGGTTCCCAACCCTGTCCTCAAGTACCCCTTAGGCTAGGGTCAGACGAACGCATTTTTCGCGTCGTCCGTGAAAATGTGCGTTCGAACGAATGGATGTATTTTTTCACGGAATACGCGATAGCAGTCATACGATGCGCATTTACGTCCGTGATTTTGTACGGATCATCAATAAAACCCTTTTTGCATCTGGACGTTATGTTGGACGGACATTATCAGCGTCTGACGTCTCCTAATCACACACACACGCCGCTAGCGGACGCAGCGCACTCTGTACGTCCGTACTAGCGGTTTGACGTTCTCAAAAAAATTTGTTTCCCGCTTGCGTTGCGTGGCCGCAGTTTCGTCCGGCCGTACTTTGTATATTGCCTGTCATTGCCCGTCATTTGCTGCTACTACGGCCGTAATAAAGTGCGGCTACACGCGCGTTCGCACTGCGTTCGCCTGACCCTAGCCTAAGAGGCCAAGTTTACAGATATCCGAGGCACATTATTATTATCATCCTTTATTTATATCGTGCCACAAAATCTGCAGCGCTTTACAAGATCAGTGTACAAGGTGTTGATACATTAGAATATCACACATAGATGATGACCTGATTCAAGGGGGTAGACATGTGCACAGCACAAAATTTCGTTTTGAACTAATGGATTAGTCCTAAAATGCAATTTATTTAGTTGCTAAAGAAATTCGTTTTCAGTTCTTTAGTATGAAAACTAATTTCATTCATCCGAAAACCAATGGATACAATTACTATTGTAGTGGCTCCTCAGAGGGCTGAGATTGCTGCTTGTTACAGTATCTCTCACTCTCAGCACAATGTGTCAGGCAAAGCTGTTACAGTAACTGACTGCTGCTCATCACAGCGCTCAGAGTTTCAGTAAAACTTGTAAATAATATTTTTATATATAAGAGGTTAGAACAATATTATTTCCTTGTTTTACTGAAACTCTGAGCGCTGTTACAGCAGGAGGAGGGCAGGAGGGCAGGAGGAGGGCAGGAGGAAAAGCAGCAGGAGGGGCTTGGAGCTGCTCAGTAGAGCGGCCTTTTGGTATATGTTAGGTAGGTACTCACTCTGTAAAGAGGTGCCGTGAAGTGGCGAGTGAGCTTACGTTGCAATGGCCATTGAAACAAACAAAAACCTCAGTTTTGTTGTACATGGAACACAGAAACGAGCGCAGATGACACCTTTTTTTCCTTGTTATGTTTTATACATTAACTGGGCTGTTACTCCTGGCAGTTGCTGCCGCTCCGGTGAGTATGGGTGCGACGCAATTTTTTCTGTATTACTGTAACAGCTGAGCCTGATACATTTTACTGAGAGATAATATAACAAGCAGCCGATCTCAGCGCTCACAGCCACTGGATTTAAAGGGCTAAAAAAAGGCTCCTCTCTGTATAATGTATACAACATCCTCCTGCATTAATTAATACCCCTCTCTGTATAATGTAGATAACAACATCATCCTGCATTAATTAATACCCCTCTCTGTATAATGTATACAACATCCACCTGCATTAATTAATACCCATCTCTGTATAATGTATAGAACATCCTCCTGAATTAATGTCCCTCTGTATAGAACATCCTCCACAATTTATACCTTTCTCTGTATAATGTATATTACATCCTCCTGCATTAATACCCCTCTCTGTATAACGTATAGAACATCCTCCTGCATTAATTAATGCCCTTCTCTGTATAGAACAGCCTACTGCATTGGCATGTGGAGGGTGCAGAACTTCGGAATGCAATGCTTATCCAGTACAGGAGAGGGAACTTTTACTTAAACTTTATCTCTGTGGGGGAGACAGACAGGACTATAAAAGCAGGGGAGAGGCAAAATCTTAATGTAAATCGGTCTGAAAGCTCAGAGAAGAGATGACTAGTGTAAATTTATTTTTATAATAAGATAAAGCACTTTAAATCTAGGGAAAACATTAAAATAAATCACACTGAAGGCTCATAATGACAGAGTAACTGTGAGAGCTGGATACTAAATGTATCAGACGTAAAAACCCCTTTATAACAAGCAGCACTGGGAGAGGAGAGGGACTTTATATAAAACGTGTATTATAGATGAGGAAAAGGGGATAGTGCTCCTGGATAATATAAAATGTATCAGACCTAAGCCCCTATTATGCAGAGCGGGAGGGGAGATAACACACGTTTTATAAAGTCCCTCTCTTCTCCCAGCACTGCTGGTTATAAAGGGGTTTTTACTATCCAGCCCTCCTCGGTCATTAGCTTTCAGTGTGATTTATTTGTTTGTTTTCCTTCTCCAGCTGCTTTTATCATCTTGTCGGCCTCATAGACATGCAATGGTTAAGTAAAGGTTTCCTCTCCTGTGCTGGCTGTCTGTGTCCTGCGAGTGAGTATTCTGGAGCTCTATCACTGTCAGATTTTCGGGTAGGGGTCGGGAAGGATTATGCATACAAACCTTTTCTGTAGCTTTGCGATGTTGCACTCCTCTTTGCTGGTATCTTTCACTCATCAATGTAATATCACAAAAAGGACTGAAACTAAAATGTAGTGCATTTTATTTTAGTTTCTTTCATTTTTTGTACTGAGCAGTTTCGTATCTCTTGAGTCATACGGAAACTAAATTATCGCAAAATTCGGACTAAATCATTTTAGTACTAAAACAAATGTACATGTCTACAAGGGGGTCCCTGTTCCCAAGGGAACTTACAATCTATGAGATGTACAAGTATTTTGTGAGGTAGGTGCATCCATATCGTTGGGTGTCTTGCCCAAGGACACTTGCTGGTGGCGTCTTTTGCGTGGGAACGGGTCGTCTTTCCATGATGGTAGAGCAACGACCTGGTGAGTAGGTTGAACCTGCTTCTCATAAAGTCGAGAATTCGAGTGATTGCAGGATTCAGTCTGAATTTCTCCTAAGGTAATCATTAAAAGTTAGTTTATTTAGAGTACTTGTGAATAGGGTTGGGAATCATTGATTGACAATTTATTTTTTAAAGGACCTTTTTTAATTATTTAGACACATTTTAATACATTTTTATTTAACCCTTTCGCTGCTGAGGCGTTTCACGCCTCTGTGCTGAGCTCATTTTTACCTGTTTCGCTCATCATGTTTAAACGTGTTTTGAAGGCTTATTTTATTATATGACCCAGACATATTATATATCGTTCTTTCCGTCAGACTCGGCAGATTCATAATATGTCCTTATTATATGTATACGTCATGTCCTGTCTGTATATTATAACAAAAAATGCAATAAAATATGAATTCAATAATTTACAACGTGTAAAGTGTTTTTTTTTCACATTTTAACATGCGAGCAATTGCGGTTATATTTTGTATGGGGTGCACTTGTTAAAAAAATTAGAAATGGAGTCTCGTTACATTTTTTTGGGGGAAAATTATGCGATTTTTAACCCTTTCGCTGCTGAGGCTTTTCCCGCCCCTATGCTGAGGTCATTTTTACCTGTTTTGCGCATCATGTTTAAACGTGTTTTGAAGGCTTATTTTAGTATATGACCCAGACATATTATATATCGTTCTTTCCGTCAGACTCAGTAGATTCATAATATGTCATTATTATATGTATACGTTATGTCATGTCTGTATATTATAACAAAAAATGCAATAAAATATGTATTTTCAATAATTTACAATGTGTAAAGTGTTTTTTTCCACATTTTAACATGCGAGCAATTGCGGTTATATTTTGTATGGGGTGCGCTTGTTAAAAAAATTAGAGATGGGGTCTCGTTACATTTTTTTTTGGGGAAAATGACACTATTTTTAACAAACGCACCGCATACAAAAATCGTTAGTGCAGCATCATTGTTCACATTATAATTGAAATGGGAACAATATTGCTGCATTAACAAACCAAAAAAAATAAAAAAAAAGTGTTTATTTTTTTTTTTTAACTTTTTTTTTATTCTTTTTTATTTTTATTTTTCATTTTTTTTTTTTTTACAAAAATTTTCACTTTCATGTTTGGTATCGTTGGAACGGCCATGCTCTGGCCGATCCAACGATACCAAAATTTAACCCCTAGCTGCCACGGATCGGGAGATAGGGAGTTCATTGGAACTCCCTATCTCCACAGTTGGTGGCAGTTAGGGGTTAAGTCTAGGACTGGCGTCATCGTGCTACGCACGATGACGCCAGTCCTCTGGGGGAGTTCCCGGAGGCTTGGCCGACATCCAAGATGTCGGCCAGCTCCGGGAAAGGATCGTGAACCGGCGCTTTTCAGCACCGATTCGCGATCCAGCTCCCCAGGGGTTAATGCCAGGCATCATTTGGAAGGGCAGGCTGTGCCCTTCCAAATGATGCCTGGGTTAACCCCCTGTGCGCCGCCGATCGGGAGGGAGAGAGGTCCGAAGGACCTCCCCCCCCTCCCTTTCAGGCGCCTCCTCCGCACATGCGGGGGGGGCGCCTGAATTAGGTGTCATCGCGCCCCCGCGATGACACCTAATTCTGGCGGCTGCTGGTCCAGATGCCGGGCTGACATCCAGGATGTCAGCCCGCACCGGAGGGGCCAGCGATCGGCCGGAACCCGGCCGAACGCTGACCCCGATGGGAGGACGCGCTCAGCGCGTCCTCCGCATACCAGCGGGACTGCTGAGGACGCGCTGAGCGCGTCCTCAGCAGCGAAGTGGTTAACAAACGCACCGCATACAAAAATTGTTAGTGCAGCATCATTGTTCACATTATAATTGAAATGGGAACAATATTGCTGCATTAACGAACCAAAAAAAAGAAAAAAAACTTGTTTATTTTTTTTTAAAATATTTTTTTATTTTTATTTTTTTTTAACTTTTTTCATAGTCTTGTTTGGTATCGTTGGAACGGCCATGCTCTGGCCGATCCAACAGTACCAAACTTTAACCTCTAGCTGCCACGGATTGGGAGATAGGGGGTTCCAATGAACCCCCCTATCTTCACCATTGGTGGCAGTTAGGGGGTTAACTCCAGGACTGGCGTCATCGTGCTATGCACAATGACGCCAGTCCTCACGGGGATGTTCCCGGAGGCTTGGCCGACATCCAAGATGTCGGCCAGCTCGGGAAAGGATCACGAACCGGCGCTTTTTGGCGCCGATTCGTGATCCAGCCCCCATGGGGTTAATTCCAGGCACCATTAGGAAGGGCAGGCTGTGCCCTTCCAAACGGTGCTTGGATTAACCCCCTGCACCCCCGGCGATCGGGAGGGAGAGAGGTCCGAAGGACCTCCCCCACTCCCTTTCAGGCGCCTCCTCCGCACACGCGGGGGGGGGGCGCCTGAATTAGATGTCATCGCGCCGCCGCGATGACATCTAATTCGGCCGCCGGCGGTTCCGGGTGCTGGGCTGACATCGAGGATGTCAGCCCGCACCGGGGGCCACAGCAATCGGCCGGAACCCGGCCGATCGCTGGCCCCAAAGGGAGGATGCGCTCAGCGCGTCCTCCGCACGGAACGCTACCTGAGCGCGTTCACCGCAGTGAAAGGGTTAAACACCCTTTCGTAGAATAAGAAACATCTGTTTTTTTTTTTTTATTTTGCAGTTCAGAGGATTTTGCCAAGGCCACTTTGGCACTCTTTGGTGCTTTTCGGTGCTCTTTGGCGACGTTCTCCAACTTTTTTGTGGGGCTTCGCCGACTCAATGTTCAGTGCACTATGGTGACCATTCGATAAATAGTGAATTCACCGAAAGGTGCGCGAAATGGAATTGCCGAACTGCACTGAACTGTGCCAAAGTGAAAAAGTATCAGCTTACTGAATGAAATCATTAAGTTAAAGAATAACAAAATCTACAGCCAATCACAGACCCCTATAGAGCTACAGTCAGGTCCAGAAATATTGGGACATCGACACAATTCTAACATCTATGAGTCTATACACCACCACAATGGAGTTGAAATGAAACAAACACAATGTGCTTTAACTGCAGACTGTCAGCTTTAATTTGAGGGTATGTACATCCAACTCAGGTGAACGGTGTAGGACTTACAGCAGTTTGCAGATTGGTCCCTTAACAAGTGGGAGACACAAGGTAATGGGACAGAATAATAATCATAAATCAAACTTTCCCTTCTTAATACTTGGTTGCAAATCCTTTGCAGTCAATCACAGCCTGAAGTCTGGAATGCATAGACATCACCAGACGCTGGGTTTCATCCCTGGTGATGCTCTGCCAGGCCTCTACTGCAACTGGCTTCAGTTCCTGCTTGTTCCCTTCAGTTTTGTCTTCAGCAAGTGAAATGCATGCTCAGTGGGATTCAGGACAGGTGATTGACTTGGCCATTGCATAACATTCCACTTCTGTCCCTTCAAAAACTCTTTGGTTGCTTTTGCAGTATGCTTTGGGTCATTGTCCATCTGCACTGTGAAGCGCCGTCCAATGAGTTCTGCAGCATTTGGCTGAATGTGAGCAGATAATATTGCCCGAAACACTTCAGAATTCATCCTGCTGCTTTTGTCAGCAGTCACATCATCAATAAATACAAGAGAACCAGTTCCATTGGCAGCCATACATGCCCACACCATGACACTACCACCACCATGCTTCACTGATGAGGTGGTATGCTTAGGATCATGAGCAGTTCCTTTCCTTCTCCATCACTCTGGTACAAGTTGATCTTGGTCTCATCTGTCCATAGGATCTTGTTCAAGAACTGTGAAGGCTTTGTTAGGTGTTGTTTGGCAAACTCTAGTCTGGCCTTCCTGTTTTTGAGGCTCACCAATGGTTTACATCTTGTGGTGAACCCTCTATATTCACTCTGGTGAAGTCTTCTCTTGATTGTTGACTTTGACACACATACACCTACATCCTTGAGAGTGTTCTTGATCTGGCCAACTGTTGTGAAGGGTGTTTTCTTCACCAGGGAAATAATTATTCGGTCATCCACCACAGTTGTTTTCCCTGGTCTCCCGGGTCTTTTGGTGTTGCTGAGCTCACCGGTGCTTTCCTTCTTTTTGAGAATGTTCCTAACAGTTGTTTTGGCCACACCTAATGTTCTTGCTATCTCTCTGATGGGTTTGTTTTGTTTCTTCAGCCTAATCATGGCTTGCTTCACTGATAGTGACAGCTCTTTGGATCTCATCTTGAGAGTTGACAGCAACAGATTCCAAATGCAAATAGCACACTTGAAATGAACTCTGGGCTTTTTATCTGCACATTGTAATTGGGGTAATGAGGGAATATCACACACCTGGCCATGAAACAGCTGAGAAGCCAATTGTCCCATTACCTTTGGTCCCTTAACAAGTGGGAGGCACATCTGAAAACTGCTGTAAGTCCTACACATTCTCCTGAGTTGGATGTACATACCCTCAAATTAAAGCTGACAATCTGCAGTTAAAGCACATTGTGTTTGTTCCATTCCAACTCCATTGTGGTGGTGTATAGAGTCAAAGATGTTAGAATTGTGTCGATGCCCCAATATTTCTGGACCTGACTGTATATGCCCAAATCTGGCAAGGAAGGACCCATGGGAGGGCCTATACAGATAATTGTGTGCATGCCGGGATAAGATACTGGATGCTGCAGGTCCTATCTTGATCTACTGGACCTTATTGAAGGTGCCTTGCTGGGAGACAGTATAGGAGATATATCTGTCCTTCAGGGATGAACTCACTGAGCAGTCTGCCTCTATCTAAGGCAATGCTATATCAGTATTTTCAGTAGAACAGCGCAGAAACCTGTTAGTTACAGGGTTATTCAGAGAGCGTGAAAAGCAGGAGAATGACTGGAGAATGACTGGAGAATGACTGGAGAATGACAAATTCTAGGTCAAAATAGCTAAACCAGAAAAATTCTCCCTTTCATCTCACTTTCCAAATCGGCTATTTTGACCTAGAATTTTTCATTCTCCAGTCATTCTCCTGCTTTTCACGCTCTCTGAATAGCCCTGCTAATCTTCATCACTAGATGGCTCAAATGGCCTCCACAAAACCTGTTTCAGAAGCAAAAGGTCTCCTATTTGGTGACTCTTTTCTAAAAGACCTTGGTGAATACTAGGGATGCACCGATACCACTTTTTTAAGACCGAGTACGAGTACCGATACTTTTGTTCAAGTACTCACCGATACTTTTTCTTAAAGGGATAGGACACATTTTTCTAAAGCAATACGAAAGAATGAATTATTTTTCCATTGCTGAATAGCGATTAATAATAATTAATCACTATTCTATTCACTATTCAGCAAAGGGGAAAACATTTTGTTTATTTATGCTGTATTCACAACATGGTCAAAGATGAATGAATATTAACCCTTTCCATGTGGAGGACGTGCTGAGCGCGTCCTCCGCATGGCTCCCGCTGTGCGGAGGACGCGCTGAGCGCGTCCTCCCTTTGGGGTCAGCGTTCGGCCGGGTTCCGGCCGATCGCTGGCCCCCCCGGTGCGGGCTGACATCCTCGATGTCAGCCCAGCATCCGGAACCGCCGCCGATGAAATTAGGTGTCATCGCGGCAGTGCGATGACACCTAATTCAGGCGCCCCCCCGCATGTGCGGAGGAGGCGCCTGAAAGGAGGGGGGAGGTCCTTCGGACCTCTCTCCCTCCCGATCGGCAGCATTGCGGGGGTTAACTCAGGCACCATTTGGAAGGGCACAGCCTGCCTTCCAAATGGTGCCTGGCATTAACCCTGGGGAGCTGGATCGCGAATCGGCGCTGAAAAGCGCCGGTTCGTGATTCTTTCCCGGAGCTGGCCAACATCTTGGATGTCGGCCAAGCCTCCGGAACTCCCCCTGAGGACTGGCGTCATCGTGCATAGCACGATGACGCCAGTCCTAGAGTTAACCCCTAACTGCCACCAACGGTGGAGATAGGGAGTTCCAATGAACTCCCTATCTCCCGATCTGTGGCAGCTAGGGGTTAATGTTTGGTATGGTTGGATCGGCCAGAGCAGAGCATGGCCGTTCCAACGATACCAAACACGAAAGTGAAAAAAGTTTTTTTAAAAAAATAAATAAAAATAAAAATAAAATATATTTTAAAAAAAGTTATAAAAAAAAAAAAAACATTTTTTTTTTTTTTTTTGGTTCGTTAATGCAGCAATATTGTTCCCATTTCAATTATAATGTGAACAATGATGCTGCACTAACGATTTTGTATGCGGTGCGTTTGTTAAAAATCGTGTAATTTTCCCCAAAAAAAATGTAACGAGACCCCATCTCTAATTTTTTTAACAAGCGCACCCCATAACAAAATATAACCGCAATTGCTCGCATGTTAAAATGTGAAAAAAAAACACTTTACACGTTGTAAATTATTGAAAATACATATTTTATTGCATTTTTTGTTATAATATACAGACATGATATAACGTATACATATAATAATGACATATTATGAATCTACCGAGTCTGACGGAAAGAACGATATATAATATGTCTGGGTCATATACTAAAATAAGCCTTCAAAACACGTTTAAACATGATGAGCAAAACCGGTAAAAATGACCTCAGCACAGAGGTGTGAAAAGCCTCAGCAGCGAAAGGGTTAATTTGCTATAATCACTGTTTATAATAACTGCTCCAGCACTCCGTTTTTCCCCCTGTCAATTTATTTTCTTTTGTTTAGGGGGTGGGGGGAGAGAGGGGACAGACAGACTGAATATAAACTTCAGAGTCCTGCTGTCCCAGCACTCTGTTTTCCCCCCCTATCAATTTATTTCCCTTCGTTGGGGGAAGGGACAGACATACTGTAAACTTTGGAGGCTTGATGCAGCGGTTCGGAGGCCTGTCCCGACACTCCGATAAATAAGTTGCTGGGCAAAATAAATTATCGGAGTGTCGGGACAGGCCTCTGAGTCCGAACCGCTGCATCAGGCCTTCAAAGTTTATAGCATGTCTGTCCCTTCCCCCTGCAAACTAACAAAAACAAGTTGCTGGGCAAAATAAATATTTTTTTTTGTTTGGGGGGGAAAGAGACAGCCAGAACATACGAACCTGCTTCTAGTGAGACGTGCCACTCCTTTATGACTAGCAGCCAGTCCCACGTGATCTGTCAGTCTCTCGCTGCGGTGATGCGCTGACTCGTGCGACGAACACGCACAGAGTGAGTGCCGGAGGCCGAGTTTGAAGCCACGGATGCCGCGATTCAAGCAGTTTCAAGCCCGGAGGCCGCGATTGAAGCGCCGGAGGCCACGATTGAAGCGCCGGAGGCCACGATTGAAGTCCCGCTGGAGCGGAAGTATCGGTAAAAGTATCGGGCGATTTTTGACGAGTACGAGTCTAAACGGTAGTATCGGCACCGATACCGATACTGGTATCGGTATCGGTGCATCCCTAGTGAATACATCAAGGCTCAATCTACCTTGAAGCAATTCTTCAACACAAAGGATCTTGGAAAGGCTGAGAAAGGCAGGGTCCACTTTTCTGGACACATCCCACCTCCAGACAACCTGCCAGGCAATGATTGGTCACTCCAGGACATACTGATACCAGGTCCTTGCCCATGTCTTCTTACAGAGTGGCATTCCCTGCCCAACACGGGTCTCCTGGACCAGATCTCCTTATAGTTAAAAGTGAATTTTAAACGGTGTTAACATTTTAGAAATAAACTGTATTAACCCTGTAATTTTTTTTATTTCTTTCAAGTGCTTTATTTAAAACTATTATATAAAAACAAATTATTCAGTACTATTTAATGTATTTAATTAAAGGACGCTTTATCATCATAATTTTTTTTATTTCTTGTATAGCAAGCTATTCTACAGTGAGGTTTACTATCCTGTTTCCATGCAAACATTTTATCTGATTCTGAACAGGTGTTCATCCTATACAATTAAATACCACTGAAAACAATCCAAGCAGCCTGACTGGCTGATCTTGGGCTCTATCACCTCCTTCAAGCTAACACTAGCTTGCGTCAGCATTAGTGCTAGCTTAATGGAGGTCATAGCGCTGTGCCCACATCGCCCTCGAATCGCTAATGGGTTAAAAAATCTGTTAGCGCTCGTTGATTTGCAATTTGTAACACGAGTTTACTGTACTTTGCGCTCCCTATACCTAACATGGGGAGCGCAAAGTGAAAGCACATTCTAACTAGCGTTAGGCTCACTTCACTTGGTCCCAATGATAGTGTTAATAAGAGCTGGCACCAATATAAATGTTGCCACCAGCTCAGAGGTGTAGGTAACGAATTCCGCTGCTGCAGAATCCATTACCTGCAGCTCAAAACCCCCTCAAAAAATCAGATACTCACCTCTTATCCCGCGGCGAGAACGGTGGCCCGATCCGCTGCTTCTGGCCACTGGGAACAGAGTGAGACTGGGGGAAGAAAATCTCCTGTCTCCCTCTGCAATCACTCCATCGACCAGCAGGATCTCGCGAGAGGCAAGATCCTGCCGGTCATGTGACCTTGCAGCACAATTCTCCATAGAGTCCTATGAATGCCATGGAGGGGATGCTGGGGACGGCACTGTAGCGCTGCCCCCATCATCTTCAAGCTAAGCGATCACTAATTGGCAGGCTGCCAGACTCGGCACCTGCTCCGCGATCTACTGGGAAACCGGGATGCAAAGGGGAAGCTAAATTTTGCGTCCTGGTTATAGCGAGGGGCAGCTGATAGTGCCCCTTATCTTTAAAGGGACATGCATGCTTTGCTAGTGTGCTTTTAAAAACGTGCAATGCCTTTTGAATGAGTCAGTAATGTCATTCATCAGGCATAAAAAGCAAGAAAATATGATATTTTTTCATATTTACTTGATCTTCTTTCTTGGAGTTTTCCACGCCCACCTCAGGAGGCATTTTAAGCTAACCAATCAGTGCCTATACCTAGGTATAGCTAAAAAAGCACGTGCAAAAGCATGTGCATCTGAGCTGTTCCTCCTCCCTCCTGCACTGTGAGCTGAGGGGAGGGCGGGGCTGAACTTTCACCCACAGTTACTGCAGAGACAGGGAAGGAATGAAATCCATACACACAGGGAGAAAAAGAGACAGCAGAGAGAGGGACAACAAAGTAAACCACAGACACAAAGCAAGAAACGGTAAAGAGAGAAAGACAGCAAGATAAAACAGAGAAAGCACAAGAAAATGTGCAGTGAGAGAGAGCACACACAAGAGATAGACAGCACAAGAAAGAGTGTGAGAGGGAGTGACTTTGTGAGGGACTTTGAGTGAGACATTGAGTATGTAAACCATGAAAAAGCACAAGTGAACATGTCAATGGGTGAGTCTGTGTGTGAGAGAGCGTGAGTGTGTGAGTGAGTCAGCGGGTGAGTGTGTCAGCAAGTCAGCAGGTGAGTGAGTTTTGCTTTCACAGTTGCAGTGATGCTAATATTCAGTTCCTCGGTTTCCCCAGTCTGAGGTCCTGAGCTGCACAGCTTGTGTTAGTTCATACAATCACAGGTATTTATAAAGCGCTAACAAGTTCCGTAACAATGTACAGTGGGGGAGGCAGAATAACAAATGTCCATAAAAGTTAAACACACAGAACAGTAGGAGAGAGGACCCTGCCCAAGAGCTTACAATCTAAGAGGAGAGGAGTGACACACTAGGTGAGGGTCATAGCTGAGTATGTACTGATGAGAGACTGAATGGGAGTGAAGAAGCTTAAGAAATTTCCCTGTTTAAAGAAAAAGAAAAATTCTGCCACAAAGGCAATGATTTTTTGACCTTGATTATAAATAAAAGACGTGACCAATACTTTTGTCATGTGTTTTATTTATGGGGAGAGTGGGGGCAGGGAGGGGGGATGGTTTGGGGGGTTGAAGGGAAGTAAAGATAATTTAAGAGAAAGGTAATGGTGGAAGAGAAATAAGGGTAAAATGCTTAGTACTGACGAGAGACTCAATGGGAGCGAAGAAGCTTAAGCAATTTCCCTGTTAAAAGAAAAAGTAGAAAGTTGGGAGGAGTTACAATGGTTCCCCTTTTGTTTCAGGAGTATCGCTGGGATTGGGTCTCGGGGGCAGATAACAGAAAGGGGAGGGGCAGGGGTAATAGAAAAGGGTAAGCAAGGGACAGAAAAAAATCAGTCTAACCTTTGTCTTTTTCTTGTTGCAGGATCCCAAAAGCTGCTGCCACATCGAGATGCCTGGAAGGAAGTACCGTGCCCAAGAGACTCTGGGAATCGGAGCTTCAGGGGGCAACCCGGCTGGAGCACATTGCTGGAGCAAAGAGGAACCAAGCGGGAAAGCAGAGGAGCGAAGCCGATCCGAAGAGGAGCCGAGCAGGACCTGCAGGAGAAAAAATACAGGGAGTATCCGTGTCTTCAGAGCGCGTCCTCTCCCCTTCTCTCTCTCCTATTTCTACCTCCGCTAACTTTCCTTCCCTTGCTCCTGCTTCGGCGCCAGCGGCTTCCCTCTCTGTCCCTGCTTTCTTTACTTCCCTTCCACCACCCCCCTCCGGTGCCGATTGTGGGGCCGATCAGGCGGCTGATTGGGTGTCAGTCCAGAGGGCTGTGCGGGCTGGCAGCCCGGCTACGATGCGGCGGGGGTTGACGAGGAGCTCAGCGGGTCCTCGCCAGGTCATCTTCCCGGCCACTCCAGCACCCCCTCCGGCCTTTTGTTTTCCCCTCCTCATGGCCGGCCAGCCCTTTGCCCCGCCCCTCTGATGCCCTGGTTCTCACAGGTGGGCGGGGCCTCCTCGTGAGTGGGCGGGGCCTCCACCATTTCAAAAGGCACCAAATTCAAAAGGGCCCACGAACCTTCCTATGATTCCCCGGCATACCGATCGCGGTATGGGGGAGTTTGTGAGCCGGGACATCGCCAGCAGGTGTGGGGGGCTAGCCAGGCTAAGAGGTGAGCCACCCAGCTACCAGGCAGGACAAGGGCGGACAGTTAGGGACAGCATGGGGGGGAGCAGGCATCTGAACTTGCACGGGGGGGGTGTATGGCAGCTGGGAGGTTTTCAAGTGGGGGGGCGAGGCCCGGGGGCACCAGATGGACTTCCCCAGTGGCAGTTTTGGGCAGGGGGGAGTCGCATAGGCGCAGGAGCAGAGCGCATTCTTTTTCGTCCTGTGGGTCTGGCCCTACCATTGTGTCCACAGGGGATGGGCAGGGTTATGGCAGGGACAGGCTGGGGAACTGGTACAGGCGCATGGAGGAGCCGTCGCAGCGCGGGGGGAGAGCAGCAGTGAATCTGTTTGTAATGATATGCTATTACAGGAGACGGACCGTGATTCAGCAGCATGGACTCACAGCGGCCCAAGAGAGAAGGACAAGGGAGCGGAGCAGATGGAGCGAGCAGAGGACATGGAGCGGCCAAGCACCAGCAGGGAAGGAGCCATTCATTCGGAGATCGGAGGGATGAGAGGACCTGCAAAAAAGGTAAGAGAAAAAGGGGTTTAAGATTTTCATCTAACAGTTTGGGGAGGATTCTAGTTCGGGCTCTGCGGGGAAGGGGAGGGGGGCGAGTAAAAAACTGTTTAAAATGGTTTAGAAACTGTATGGTAAACATAGAATGGAGGGCACCGATTCAGAGCAGGATAGAATGGCCGGTCCATTTCTGAAATCCCCAATCCCTGATTTGGTTGTTTCCCCCTTGGGGGTTGTTGCTAAGAAAGAAACGGGGAGGTATAGAATGATCCAGCATTTATCGTATCCAAGAGGTCAGTCCGTGAACGATGCTATTAGCAGGGAGGTCGATTCGGTTACATACCAGTCATTTGAACAGGTGGTGGATCTGGTGAAGGAAGCCGGGATGGGGGCAGAGTTAGCGAAGGTGGATATCGAATCAGCGTTTAGGTTGTTGCCGTTACATACGGAGAGTTTTAGGTTGACGGGGTGCAAATTTGAGGGGCGTTTTTATGTTGATAAGTGTCTGCCCATGGGGTGCGCAATCTCCTGCGCTCATTTTGAACGATTTAGCACTTTCTTGCATTGGGTGGTAGAGAAGGAAGCCGGCAGTAAGGGTATTGTGCATTACTTGGACGATTTCTTGATAGTGGGTTCAGAGGGGTCTGGTGAATGCAGGAGGGCCATGGAGGTGCTCTTGGGAACATTTAGGCGTTTGGGGGTGCCGGTGGCAGAGGATAAGTCAGAGGGGCCCTGTGCGAAGCTGACATTTTTGGGAATTGAAATCGACTCTGAGACAGCGTTGTAGGTTGCCCGAGGACAAAGTGACTAAGATGAGGCTGGCTATTAGACAGGCTATGGAAGGGAAGAAAATAAAATTGAAGGATTTGCAGAGATTGTTAGGTTTTCTGAATTTTTCATGCCGAGTGATTACGGTTGGTAGAATTTTTAAAAGACGTCTAGAGATGTGTACCAGGGAAGTGACGGGGCCAAATTTTCAGATTAGGTTAGGGCAGCAGGTCAAGGCGGATTTAAGAGTGTGGGATGTTTTTCTGCAAGGCTTTAACGGAGTGAGATTTTGGGAGCGGAGAGTGACTGCGGAGGAGATACAGCGGTTTACAGATGCAGCAGGAGGTGCAGGTTTTGGGGCATACTTGAATGGTAGATGGTGCGCAGGAGAATGGCCTCTAGAGTGGATTCAAAGAGGTTGGGTGAAGAACTTGGTTTTGCTGGAACTCTTTCCCATTGTAGCGGCAGTTGAGTTGTGGGGGGAATACCTAGAGAATAAGAGCATCCTGTTCTGGTCAGATAATCAGGGAGTGGTGTAGGTACTGAATAACATGTCGTCATCATCCCCCCAGGTTATAGCCTATGTCAGGTATCTGGTGTTGATCTGTCTTAAGCGTAATATAAATTTCAGGGCAAAGCATATTCCGGGGGTAAAAAATACGGTTGCAGATGCATTACCTAGATTTAAGTGGGATCTGTTTCGACGTTTGGCACCCGAGGCGGATTTGCAAGGGGAAGCGTGCCCTTCATTTCTCTGGCAGATCGGGAGCAGTTAGGAGTAAACAGCAATGGGGGGGAGGAAATTTGTTTAAAGGGCACCGGTCTTAGTAAATTATGAAATACCAACTAGCCTGCTAAGTCGGCGAGGAGAGGGTTGTGAATAAATGGGGGTATGTATATAACCCTGATTCAATTTGCAGTCACGATAAAAAGTTGGTATGTGTTTGAGCATTAATATACTGTTTTTGTTTTTTTCTTTCAGAGCGGGCAAAGAGAGTATGGATCCTGGGACACTCCTATGTGCACTGGGCGGCTGTTTACGCTGCAAGCACAACGAATGGAGTGAACCTAGGGTTCAGCCTCACTAAAGCGGGAATTAAGTGGATAGGAAGGAGGGGTATGGGGTGGGCGCAGCTTTTAGGGGTAGCACAGGAATCTAGGAGAAGATGGGGGAAGCCAGATATAATGATAGTGCATTTAGGGGTAACGACATAGGGGCTATGACTAAGATAGATTTGCAGAATAGGGTCCGGGAAACACTTAGGTGGTTCAGGAAGGAATGGCCGGATGTTCAGGTAGTGTGGTCTAATGTAATTGCTAGATTAGTGTGGAGGAACTGCAGGGAGCAGGGCGCAGGATACATCGGGAGAAAGAAGCTAAACAAGGCAGCGAAAAAGATTATGCTGGAGATGGGAGGAAAGGTTCTGGAGCATCAGAACATAGTGACAATGCAGGAAGAATTGTTTAGGAATGACGGCATCCATTTGTCCGAGGCGGGGAACAACCTTTTCGTTGGCAACATCGAAGGGCTGATAAAGACTCTTGTGTAAGGTAAGTGAAAAGGTCATGGTCTTTTATTGGTGGCAGAAAAAGAGGGTCCTCATTTTTGGTGGTGGTGAAATATGCGGCCCTGGCACGTGGAGAGGCGATAGAAGGGGAGGATCTGTAGGTTAGGGGGTCTGTGTGGTGTTTGTGCGGCCAAACACAGGTGCCTCCTGGTTTGCAGATCCTCTAGGCCTGCTATCTGCTATAAAGAGAGCTACGTGTGGTCGCGCTAGCTTAGCCACGTGGGGCTGGCCGCTATTTCTGGGCAATGCTGGCAGTGCATTGCGGTTGCCAGTGTTATCTGGCTGGATCTATGGTACCAGTGTTATCTGGTGTTACCTATTCCAAGAAAGCGAGGATCACTGATAATTCTGCCACAAAGGCAATGATTTTTTGGCCATGCTTATAAATAAAAGAAGTGACCTTTTCAAACCGCCAATACTTTTGTCATGTGTTTTATTTATGGGGAGAGCGGGGGCGGCGAGGGGGGGATGGTTTGGGGGGTTGAAGGGAAGTAAAGGTAACGGTGGAAGAGAAATAAGGGTATAATGCTTAGTACTGATGAGAGACTGTATGGGAGCGAAGAAGCTTAAGCAATTTCCCTGTTTAAAGAAAAAGTAGAAAGTTGGGAGGAGTTACAATGGTTCTCCTTTTGTTTCAGGAGTATCACTGGGATTGGGTCTCGGGGCAGATAACAGAAAGGGGAGGGGCAGGGGTAATAGAAAAGGGTAAGCAAGGGACAGAAAAAAATCAGTCTAACCTTTGTCTTTTTCCCACCCTACCCACCCTGTTTTTAGGTTACTGCCTGTTTACCGAGTCGAAAAGGTCACGTCGTCAGAGAGCAGCATTGACCACGGATAGGGGCTAATGAAGTTGTGATTCCGCCAGTCATTTCAAGACCGCCCGTGGGATCCCATATTTATTTATTTATTTATTTATAAAGGATTTTACCAGGAAGGATACATTGAGATTTCTCTCGTTTTCAAGTATGTCCTGGGTTCAAGAACATTGAAATGTTACAGTTACAGAAATATGGAGTCATGCCATGTCGCAGGAAGTTGGTGGTTTGTGCGGCCAAAGCCGGTAGATTGCTTTAGATAGGTAATTTCACCATGTTACATGAACCCAGCTGGTGGTTGTGCAGCCAAAGCTGGGGGATTGTATTGACAGTTACTTCGGCTGGTGGTTTTTCTACGGCCAAAACCGGGGGGATTGTTTTTTGAGTAAAGACATGGTTAGTTGAGGTGCAGTCAGTTAATTTCACCATGTTACATGAAGCTAGCTGGTGCTCTGTGCGGCCAAAGCTGGGGGATTGTTTTTGAGTAAAGACATGGTTAGTTGAGGTGCAGTCAGTTAATTTCACCATGTTACATGAAGCCAGCTGGTGGTTTGTGTGGCCAAAGCTGAGGGGATTATATGGACAGTTACTTCGGCTGGTGAAATATGCAGCCGTGGCACGTGGAGAGGGAATAGAGGGGGAGGATCTGTAGGTTAGGGGGTCTGTGTGGTGGTTTGTACGGCCAAACACAGGTGCCTCCTGGTTTGCAGATCCTCTCGGCCTGCTATCTGCTATAAAGAGAGCTGCGTGTGGTCGCGCTAGCTTAGCCACGTGGGGCCGGCTGCTATTTCTGGGCAATGCTGGTGGTGCATTGCGGTTGCCAGTGTTATCTGGCTGGATCTATGGTACCAGTGTTATCTGGTGTTACCTATTCCAAGAAAGCGAGGATCACTGATAATTCTGCCACAAAGGCAATGATTTTTTTGGCCTTGATTATAAATAAAAGACATGACCTTTTCAAACCGCCAATACTTTTGTCATGTGTTTTATTTATGGGGAGAGCGGGGGCAGGGAGGGGGGGATGGTTTGGGGGATTGAAGGGAAGTAAAGGTAACGTAAGAGAAAGGTAATGGTGGAAGAGAAATAAGGGTAAAATGCTTAGTGAAGCAGTGGGGTGCATGGGGGCTGTGGGCAAGATGGAGCAAGAAATGTAGTTCATGTGAAGCTTTGATGGGTGCAATAGTGGGTGGGGTAGTGGGCAGGGAGGAGGCGGGGAATATTCAGGAAGTATGAGCTGAAGATACACCCTGAGGGGCGTCGCCGGCAAAGATGAAATGACAGATTAAAGCACATTTTTAAAACTTTTATTGATTTATAAATATAGACAAACTAGAATAAAAGTGTTTAAATGTCATTTTATATAAACCTTTTCTAGACATGCATAGCCCTTTAATTTTAGAAATACTGCTAAATTTGAGAAGTAGCAGTAAATGCAAGAGTGTAAATGTACAATTTTACTAGTTATTTATTATTATTTTCGTAATCTATTATAGATGCAAAATCTGCCTATTTTTACCTGCAATAAAGAAAATCAATAATACAACAAATGTATTATCGTAGAGAATTATTATTTTGTAATTTTTTATTTTAGAACTTTGTACCTCACAGTATGACAGCTAATTGTTTGGAAGCATACAGTTTGTAGCAAGGTGATTAAGATTGCAAAGGATCATGAACTTAAATGCTCTCTCCAAATCAATTACCTGAAATATTCATCTAGCAATAGCAAGTATGCAATCTAAAACTAGGCATATTTAATTATACGTCTAATTATATTTACTGCATTTCTCAGAAATGCCTGTTTCTATTCATAATCTGGTGCTAATAAAGGAAAAAAAAAAATCAAGCTGGACATAATTGAAAAGTCCTTCCAAAAATAAAGTACATGGCACTCAGGGATTCTCCTGTGTAAGCAAATTTATTGAAACATATATCAGCCATGTTTCAACTCTAAGAAAACTCATATGTGGGCTTTTTCATCGCTGATATATGCTCCAATAAATTTGCTTACACAGAAGAATCCCCGAGTGGCATGTACATCATTTTTGGAAACACTGTGCTGTGAAGTTGGGCCACTTCTTCATGCACATGAGCACTTGCGTAGCTGAGTATATGCCATTATAACCCCCTGAAACTTATCCTTGTACAGTAGTGAGTGGCCCAAGACCAATGATTTTTATTAGTTGGTATGTGCAAAATTTTTTTGATGTGCACTTTTTTTCTGTTAAAAAAGTATGTGCGTGCTTGTGCATTAAATCAAAATAAACAAACTTACACTAGCCAAGCGGGGGTAACCCGAACAATATAGCAAGTAAAGCTAAGTAGGAAAAAACCCTCCTCAGCAAGAATCCCTACCAAGAGAATGAACTACCAGCTAGTAGGGATGTGCGTTTCGGAATTTCGGAATTTTCACGAAATTTCCCGATTCGTGTTTTCGGATGCGGCCGATTTTCCGAAAATTTTTAGATCCGAAAATGGCAGATCCGAAAAGTTTTCCGAGCCGAAACGAAATATTTTCGGAATTTTCAGATGGACTTGAAATGTGTCAAATCGAAATTTATTTTCGCTCTATTCATGATTTTGGTTCCATTCGTGATTTCGGTTCCATTTCGGTAATTCTGGACATCGTATATTTAACTATTATCGGTTATATCACTGATTCTGTAAATTTTGTATTTGTAAATGCGTATCACTTGTTTTTGTTTCCAATGATCCGATAATTCTGTTGATACGATAATTCCTTCGTAATCGGGTCGGATCCGATTCGTCCGCGGGTCGCGCATGCGCGCACGGATGTCGTAACTTTATTGAGCCAGTTTTTTGACAACTTTTTGGACAGGACAAAAAATATTGGTTTTTATTATTCAATTCATCATGGCTGCAAGAGACGAGTGCCATTCAGACACCTCCTCATCGTCTTGCACCCATGAAACACCACCACCCAGGAAGAAGCGGGCCAGCAACATGGCATTTGAGGAGATGGTCGAGCTGGTCCGGATCTTTGACAGACGAGATTACGACTGCCGTAAGGGCCCTTACGGCAGAAAGAATAATGCAAGAAAGGACCGTATCCTCGATAAGGTTCGCACCACCATCCTGGAGCTGTTCGGGAAGGACCGGACGAAGGACCAGCTCCGAAAACGCTGGTCCGACCTCAAGGTACGCGAGGAGGAGCAGCTGAGGCACATCCGTCGCGTCATAGCCAAACGTAAGTGTCATGTTATATTGTAAAGCGCTGCGCAAACTGTTGGCGCTATATAAATCCTGTATAATAATAATAATGTGCTTGCATGTGCTAATGTGCACAGAAATACGTTGATTTATCTAGTCCTTTTTTCATGCAATGTGATTGTGTATAGCTTTGCGTTTTCACGACTCGTCATACATGCATTTTTGCCATAGCTCTTCCTTTTTGTGATTTTACGTATTCGTGAAAATTGTGACATTTGATGTATGTAGATGAAGTTACAATGCTGGATTTCTTTTGGCACTGTGTGTACTGTAGTGTGCTGGGGGGAGGAGGTTGTTGTGATTGAGTGATGCATACGAGATGACCCGCAGCTTGCCCAATATTGGCTCCCACCTGCGCATCAATAAAAATCTCTACGTCTCTGCTAAGTGGTAGGATGGGACATGTAGTTCTTTTGAAAGTGCATCCAAACAGAGCCACGTTCAATACATCCTCAGCAGCTGCTGAATTGTTGCAGCGCAGCAATTCAGTTTGCTGCAGCAGTGTCATTATTGAACGCTTTAGATGCAAATTTCAAAACAAAATGGCGGATTTCTGTTGTTTCTGCAATATCCAGTTTTATTGGCAGAAACTGAAAGTGAAATTGAGGCTGAGGCCTTCTATAAAATAAAAGCAGTCGCACAATGTGTTTTGTACGCACACAACACAAATAATAGTTTTTATTGAATAAACGTAATGTTTACTTCTGAAAAAAATATATAATTGAACGGTAATATATGTCTATGTGCAGGGGAAATAAATAAATATTTTGTGACTTTAGAACTATGAGATGGGAGTAGTGGTGGGTCAAGCTGGTAGAGGGGTAGTGGAGGGGTGTCGCAATACTTTCGGCAATATATTGTATAGATATACCATTTTTTCCAGTCTGCATTATTTACGTGTTATTTTTTGGATTTGGCAGAAGACAGGAAGAAGGCAGCATCTGCCCCGGCGGGCACCAGTGCCCCAGTGGAGGAGGAGGAGGAGCCACGGGCGACCACCAGCGCTGTTATATACTGTTTTATTTTGCAACGACTTTTGGTCAAAAACAGAAACATTTTTTGTTTACTGTATTTTAATTTAATTTTTTTATGTATAGCACAAGAGGAGCAGGAGGAGGAAGAGGAGGAGCAGGAGGAGGAGCAGGAGGAGGGCGATGGAGAGAGGGAGCCGGAGCCGCAGCAGGAGGCCGCGAGTCCAGGTTTTTTTTTTTACTGTTGTATTTTGCATCGACTTTTGTTCAAAAATAAATCAGTTTTGTTGTTTACTTTATTTTTTATTTCTTTAATTGCTTAGATATAGCACCGGATGAGATGCTGACGGTGGTGGTGGAGGAGGAGGAGTCGGAGGAGTCGGAGGAGTCGGAGGAGGAGTCGGAGCCTCAGGAGGCCGCCAGCACTGGTATATACTACTGTTATATTTTTTCAAGACTTTCAGTCAAAAATAGAAACCTGCTTTACTTACTGTATTTTCCTTCTTTCATTTATTGGATATATAGAAGGAGAAGCCAGACCGGACACATCCAGCATTAGGCAAATTAACCGGATGGCGATCGGCGAGCTACGCCTTGCTGTTACAACTATTGATTCCATCCAGGAACTGCTCCAGGAATTGCGGGAGCATATAAGCAATGCCGCTGACATCCTGGAGCGGCAGTGAGACCAGCCTCCTCCTGAAATGTAACTGGAATCTGCAGGTTCACTCAAGACGAGGCCGGACCGGACACGAGCAAAGATTGTCTGAACACGAGTCTCTTCAGGAAAGGCAAACTTTATTGTGATATCACAACAGATGCTCAAACAGGATTCAATCGCAGAGAATGAGCAGCGATTTTCACAGTGACATGAGATTTTATACCTCAAAATACATGATTAGGTACATCGCAATTAGCCCACCTCCCGGTTACTCTATCCCACCCCACGTGGGTTAGTACCTCCCTTTGGCTAATACAAAAGACATTTAATTAATTTGGCTGTAAATTGGCAAACTTCATGTTAGTTTCAGTGAATCATAATTAGTTGCTCCCACTGTTCCGGGCTGCGCCCCGTTCCCTAGCGTCTTCACTCATTTGTTACAAAAGGCACCTGGTCTGATCTCTATACTCCTTTGTATTTCTGCGGCGCCCCAACGACCTTGATTTATCCTTTCTCTGTGTCGAAAACAGCAGAGACCTTTCTCAGCGCTTTGATTGTTTTTCTTCCAATCTCAGCACATTCCTAAGTTTCTATGTATGCCTGCTTCTAATTTCAGCTAAAAACTGCCTAATACACAATCACATTGCATGAAAAAAGGACTAGATCAATCAACATATTTCTGTGCACATTAGCACATGCAAGCACATTATTATTATTATACAGGATTTATATAGCGCCAACAGTTTGCGCAGCGCTTTACAATATAACATGACACTTACGTTTGGCTATGACGCGACGAATGTGCCTCAGCTGCTCCTGCTCGCGTGCTTTGAGGTCGGACCAGCGTTTTCGGGGCTGGTCCTTCGTCCGGTCCTTCCCGAACAGCTCCAGAATGGTGGTGCGTAGCTTGTCAAGGATACGATCCTTGCGGGTGTTATTCTTCCTGCCGTAAGGGCCCTTACGGCAGTCATAATCTTTGTAATCAAAGATGCGGACCAGCTCCAACATCTCCTCAAATGCCAGTAATTATCTCAAGTGAACCAATATTCTGAACATGATGTTCGCCTGGCTTACAATGGCGGCCATCTTCCAGTCTATTTCCACTACACTATGTTTGTTTGTGTTGTTTGTGCCCCTGTTAGGCAGTTTGCCATCCTTGGCATGTTCCCTTCCCTTCCCCATGTTGTAAATAAATTTTCTATTTTTTTCTATATTTTCCTGTTTGTGTGCGTTGCTTTTCCTTACTTAATAAGTTAATATGTATTGCTTGGTTTCCACACTGTTAAAATTATATGTACATAAATGTATTGACATTTCTATGGACCCTTTGTCATAAATTTGTCAACATATTTGTGGCCATGAATGTGACTGTGCACATTCTACACTTCCTGCCTGGCCAAAAAATGTCACACACTAACACAACCTTGTTGTACTGCCTTGAGATTTGATTACCGACGTGGCCTGGTTTTGTTAAGCTTAGGCGATGTCACAACAACACGGATTTTTGTCCACAGTCACATTCATTGTATAACCAAGAATTTATCAAAAAATATTGATGGCAGCACTGCGTGAAGTCTTCTCCGACACAACCCAAAGATCCTTAGTGCGGCTCAGGTCTAGTTTATTTGTCCCTGTTTGCAGCTTCACGCAACACCTCCTCGGCTCCCAGCTATGAGCTCTCTCTCTCCCACCGCTGCCCTCTAAGACGCTGCCCGCCAACATAGTCACGTCTTTGCAGGAAGACAACAGCGTGGGGGATAGGCAGCTGCCGACAGTCCCAAGACCTCGTCACAATGACGTCAGTTCTGGAGTTAACCCCTAACTGCGACAAATGGTGGAGATAGGGGGTTCCAATGAACCCCCTATCTCACGATCCACGGCAGCTATCGGTTGGTTAATGTTTGGTATCTTTGGATCGACCAGAGCATGGCCTTTCCAACAATACCAAACATGACAATGTTAAAAATTATAAAAAATTAAAATATAAAAAAAAATAAACAGGTTTTTTGTTTTGTTTTGTTAATGCATATATATTGCCTCAGCTCACAAGGACATATATTGTCCCCAGCTCACATGGATATATTGCCCCAGCTCACAAGGATATATATTGCCCCCATCTCACAAGGATATACATTGCCCCAGCTCACAAGGATATATATTGCCCCCTGCTCACAAGGATATACATTGACCCCAGCTCGAAGGATATATATTGTCCCAGCTCATAAAGATATATATTGGCCCCAGCTCACAAGTATATATATTTCCCCAGCTCACATGGATATATATTGGCCCCAGCGCACATGGTCCCATTTGCCAGGCGCCTTCGAGCATGCTTCTTCCCCCCAGTGGCAGTCGGCAAAAGATGTAGCCTGGCCTCTTGTTGGGAAACTCGCACAAGCAGTGGTCTCACAAGATCCCGGAGTTAACTCCGCGATCTCGCAAGAACGCGGCTGGTGGATCTCAACGACGGCCAGGCAACATTCTTTTCCGGCGGCTGCTGGGAGAAAGAAGCATGCTCGGCAGTGAGGCAAGCCTATGGCTCGCGTGCTGACACGGTCGGCCCCGCGTGCCGAGTGTGGCAAGCGTGCTATAGGTTCACCATCACTGACCTAGATCACAGTACAGATAAACTGAAAATGTAGCATAAGAAATTCCTTCCATAAATGGACAGTAGCTTAGTATCAATGTGTGCAAACAGTAGCAATAGATAGTTGTAAAAATAAACTATTCACAAAAGCATACATACTCTGTCTCTTTATTTGCCATCATGCTGATGAAGTTAATACTTATTCAGCAAAACACGTCTTATACGACGTGATGTTTGTGGATATGTTTTACTATTGTTCTCCATTTTGGGCCTTATGCCCAGTTTATTATTTACATAGCAGCACTATTTTTGCTTAAATATGCCTCTTAATTGGTGGCTGGATGTCCCCTGTCAGGGAGTGTACACAGGGTTAGCGTGTACAAGTCCATGATGCAGAAAATACAGGAGTCAGGGCCAGACAGATTTCAGGGCAAAGCAATGCATTTATTTAATAGAGAACAAAGGCAAGACAACAAGACAACACAGAAGACAGCGCTAAATAATAGAGGTAGCTGGCAGGACATGAATAGGACTGACTAGGAGAATAGGTAAGGATAGGGAGCAACAGGGATGAGCTGTTCGGTTCGATTCGAACATCGCCCGTTCGGATGTTCGCGAACTCCGAACATTTCCACGTGTTCGCCGCATGTTCGCCCACAATGCACCACAATGGACCACAATGCACTTTTTCCACTGGCCTGAAGCTTGTAATTGGCTACAGCCTGCACCTGACCACAGTTTAGGTGCAAGACAGGTGCAAGACTATGCCAATCACGGCTCAGAATTCTGATTGGGCAAATTTTGCCCAATCATGGGCTCACAGAGCTAAGTCCCGCAGCACGCTATATAAGGCGACCCTTGCAGCCACAGCACGTGTTTTTTGAGATGAGATTGTTGTGTTAGTGTGTGTTCTCACTGCCACTAGCTATTGGGGGGGGGGGTCTCACTTCTACAAAATATCTGGGAATTGTTCTAATCTGTGTGTTTTCACTGCCACCAACTATTTTGGGGGTCAGTCATTTCTACAAAATATCTGGGACTTGTTGTAATCTTTGTGTTCTCACTGCCGGCAGCAATTCTGGGGGTCTCACTTCTAGAAGATATCTGGGAATTGTGGTAATCTGTGTGTTCTCACATGCTACCCATCAGGGGGTCTCACTGATTTATAGGATGTTTTTGTGAATTGTAATTTGTGTCTTCTCACTGCCAGCTATCAGGGGGTCCCACATACTTCTAGCAGATTTCTGCGAATTGTAATCTGTGTCTGTCACACTGCCACTAATCAGGGGGGCTCACTGATTTATAGGAGGTTCCTGGGAATTGTAATTTGTGTCTTGTCACTGCCACCCATCAGGGGGTCTCACAGATTTATAGGAGGTTTCTGGGAATTTTAATCTGTGTCTTGTCACTGGCTGCCTGCTATCAGGGTGTCTCACTGAGTTATACCAGAGTTCTGGAAATCTTTAAATCTTTATACCAGAGTTGAATCAGAGTTCTGTATATCTTTAACCTATATATCACTCACCATGTCAGAAAGACCAAAAAGGACAGGCAGATGATCCTAGAGACAGATAAGAGGGCAAGCAGCCTCTGTGTCTGGCGGCTGTGCCTCTGGTCATCGTGGATGTGGTGCATCCTCTACAGGGGCACGCTTGTCCTTTCTAACTGGTGTTGGCCGTCTTAAGCAGCAGCAACATACATTGGATTTGGTGGATTGGCTAAGGATTTGGTGGATTGGCTAACCAGGCCATCCTCATCCTCTGCCAGCCAGGCTTGTAGTGGTTTACAGTCCACCTCAGCTGCCAAAGCATCTAATGCAGCCTCCATGTCCACAGCTACTCCTGCCGTAGCCTCACTATCACACACGGAGGAGTCAGCTGAATTGTTTGACTACAATGACAGTGACATGCTGCTTGAGGATGCGCAGGATCTACAGTGCTCTGATTCAATATCTGAGGTTGAGGAAGGGAGTATAATCAACCTAGAGGAAGGGGGTGCCAGTGACACACAAATAACTGGCACTCATGTTGCCCCAGCAGCTGCAGCATACTGCCAAGTTGGCTCCAGTGACGAGGAGATAGGGGGTGAGGACAATGATGATGAGGTCACTCACTGACTCCACCTGGGTGCCTGATCGAACAGAGGAGTCAAGTGAGGAGGAGGAGGCACAACAAACACGAGGCATAACGTCCTCTATGACCAACCGTAGCCAGTCAAAGGCATCAGATGTCAGAGCTGCTCAGGTGCAGAGAGCTGTTGTCTCAAAGCACACATCCAGAAACTCTGCTGTCTGGGAGTTCTTTAAGAAATGTGCAGCAGACCGCACCATTGCTATTTGTAATCTATGTCAGATGAGGATCAAGCATGGGAAAGACACCGGACGCTTGGGTACCACGTGCTTGAGGCGACATGACCACCTGCCACGCATCTCGTTGGCGCAACACTTTGTGTAGGTCCTCCTCACCTGTCTCTACCCCCACTATATGTCCTGCCATGTCATTGACTCCAACCTCCACTGACAGGGATGATGCTACAGTAATGGATGTACCAGGTCCTTCCTCACAATGTGACAGCATCCCATCAGCTGAAGATTTACGCAGTCAGATTACGTTGCCCCAGCTGCTGCAGCGCAAGAAAAAATATAGTCCCAACCATCCCCAAGCACAGCATCTAAATGCCAGCTTAGCAAAATTACTCGCATTGCAGCTGCTGCCTTTCCAGCTGGTGGACTCTGCTCCCTTCCATGAATTTGCTGAATGTGCTGTACCACAGTGGCAGGTTCCAAAACACCATTTCTTTTCACGGAAGGCCATTCCAGCACTATACCAGCACGTGGAAGACAATGTTATGGAGTCATTGAGAAAGGCAGTCAGCAGCAAGGTGCACGTGACTTTAGACACGTGGTCCTGCAAGCATGGACAGGGCCGTTACATTTCCTTCATGGCACACTGGGTAACTCTGATTGCAGCTGGGAGGGATCCAAGACGGGGCTCTGTGCTGTTGCTTGTTCATCCACCATGCCTCCAGAAAGCTGCTTGTATGAGGTCTGTCTGCTCCACCACCACCTCTCCCTCTTCCTCCTCCTCCGTCTCTGGCGAAGTGGCAGTTAAACCGACGCGTGACAGGGGCAACGCAATGGCTCAAGCAAAAAGATGCCATACAGTGCTCGAGCTGGTTTGTTTAGGGGACAGGAGCCACACCGGACCAGAAATTCTGTCAGCTCTGCAGGGGCAGGTGCAGAGATGGTTAACACCACACCAGCTTGAGCTGGGAATGGTCGTCTGTGATAATGGCAGCAACCTTATCTCCGGCCTACGCCAGGGTAAATTGACGCATGTACCATGCCTAGCACACGTCCTAAATCTGGTGGTACAGCATTTCCTAACCATGTACCCAGGGCTGGCAGAGCTTCTCAGCCAGGCCAAAAAAGTCTGCAGCCACTTCAGATGGTCTTTCCCAGCAAGTGTTCGTCTGGCAGAAATTCAAAGAGAATTCCACCTTCCCACAAACCGTCTGATTTGTGACATGCTCACCAGGTGGAACTCGAGCCCCAGTCTTTCCGAAGACAGCATTCCTGCGGTCCTCAGATCAGACAAATATTCCTCCTCCTCCTCATCCTCCTCTTAAGTAGTGGGGGCATTGAAGGTGGGGATTCCTCGAGGGAGGGTTTCGTGTGCCCAGAAACCCAAGGACTAGTACGTGGCTGGGAGGAGGAAGTGCACGATCCTCATTGACCAGGAAGACTCGGAAGCTAATGCCACCTCCAACCTACTCTGCATGGGCTACCTTATCCTGCAAAGCCTGGTAAAGGACCCCAGGATTCGTGCTATCAAGGAGAGGGATCATTACTGGTTGGCAACCCTTCTTGATCCACGATACAAGGGTAAAGTTGCAGAGCTCATCCTGCCCTCACAGAGGGAGCGCAGGATGAAAAAACTTGAGGACGCTCTAAAGCGACACTTGTGTAACACCTTTACAGGCACTGGTAGGCTACCAAGTGATGACACAGGTGCTTCTGAGGCTACGGTTGATCAGAGAAAGAGCGGTGAAAGGGGCCGCTTGATTGATGCCTTTTCCAATTTTTTTAGTCCACAACGCCCAGGGACGTCAAATGTATGTACATATGGTGCAGGACTACCTAGGGGCAAGGGCAGACCTGGATACCTTTCCAGTAGATGATCCACTGGCTTACTGGGTGTTGAGATTGGATCACTGGCCAGAATTTAGTCAATATGCTATGCAGCTACTAGGTTGCCCTTCATCCAGCGTGCTTTCTGAAAAGACGTTCAGTGCCGCTGGAGGTTTTGTCACAGACAAAAGAGTGTGTCTGTCCACCGACTCTGTAGACCGGCTGACATTTATAAAAATGAATCAGCCCTGGATCAGCAGCTATCAATCCCCTGATGCTGACGTAACTGAATAGATCGGGGATCTCTTCTGCATTCACAAGACCTCCACCACTGCACTCTTCCACAATACCACAAAGGGGTTACGGTGTTAAGGCACTTGCTGCCACCAAAGGCACAATATTTGGGTGCACTGCCACTGACGCCTATATTACCAGATTTATATTATTTTAATATTGGACCGCATGGTCCAACCCTGCACTCTTCCACAATACCACAGAGGGGTTACGGTGTGACGACACTGTTGCTGACACTAAAGGCACAATTTTAAAGCACTTGTTATTTTCATCCAAAGCCTGCATAAGTTTCACCAAAATTTAGCCAAAAAAATCACTAAACTTGTTTAGCGTGTCCTAAAATGTCTCCTCTTTTCATACAGACTGCCGCCCCAAGCAGTTGTTTATAAATAGATTAAAAGGAAAACCGTTTACCGTCATTTGAAATGTCATTTTTTTGTTTTTAAATGTTTCTATACATCCTAGAAATCCGCCACTTCCCGGCAGGTTATGGGGACCTCCTAGGCACGATATTTGAAGGATTTTTTTTTTTATTTTTAACCCTTATTTCATGGAAAACTCACTGTTCCTTTAAAAATGATTTTTTTTAACTTTTTGTCCTTGTTTCCTGTCCCCCAGGGCACTAACTGGACCTCCATACACCTTTTATGGCAAATATCTTGCATATATGCCCTCTTGGAGGGCACTCTAAAATTTGAACATTCGAGTCCCATTGACTTGCATTGAGTTTGGTTTGTGTTCGCGTTTGAACTCGAACTTTTGAAATTGTTCAAGTTCGAATGCAAACCGAACACGGAGGTTTTCGGCTCATCCCTAGTGGGCAAGGTAGTTTTAGGGAAACATTACATAGAGATAGGACACAAGGATACACTGAACAATGGATACAAACAAAGGGGCAAGGCAGGAGTAGCAGAGGGGCAGGGAGAAGAGGTTTGTGGCAGGGAGCTGGCATACCTTAATCAGGCAGCTGGCAAGAGTAATCAAGTCCATAGCAAGAGGGTCTGATACATGGGTAATCCAACAGTAACGTCCGGTGGTTCCGGTAGGGATTCTCAGTGGGTTGTAAGGCAAATGTTCACAGTGGATTCTCGTTGGTTGCAAGGCAATGTTCATGGTGAGTTCTCAGTGGGTTGCAGGGTACACGGTGGGGGTGCAAGGCAGGGTACTGGATGGGAAGAAAGGCAGGATCTTCAGGGCGATAGAACAGGAACAGGGGTCTCAGCAGACAGGTCTGACACACGCCGTAACTTCAATTATGAAGTATGGCAGGAAGGGCGTAACTCCCTCTTCAGGAAGCCTCATCAGGTGGGATGGGGTGCACCTGAGGATCCTTGGTGTAACCGTAAAACCCAGGTAGGTCTTTCAGGAGCCTAGAAGTAACATAAGGCTTGCGACAAAACCTGGCCCGTAGTCGTGCATGCATGAACATGTCGGCACAGTTGTCAGCAAGGAGTATCACTGGATTTGGCCTTCCTGCGGCGCTGGCAGCGTGGGACATGACATCCCCTTTGAATAGCTCTTACTGCTGGTGCTTATTATTTTTTGTTTTTATTGTCGTCAATTTCTTGCTGAGGAGGGTTTACTCCTACTTGGCATGACTTCAAAACATGTTTAAACATGATGAGTTGAGCACAAAACAGTCAAAATGAGCTCAGCTCATGGGGTTAAATGGCTCAGCAGCGAAGGGGTTAAGTGGTGGGTCTGAGTTGCTGCACTATGGGCCTCTGGGTTATACTTTAGCCCTTTGCCAAAAGTTGTTTGTCAGCCCCTTGTAATGGAGGTAAAAAGAACAAGGGGACAGAGGCACACTCAACTCTTCTGCTCCAGGTCCATGAAGGCCTTAACTTGATGGGAAGAAAGGCAGGATCTTCAGGGCGATAGAACAGGAACAGGGGTCTCAGCAGACAGGTCTGACACACGCCGTAACTTCAATTATGAAGTATGGCTGTCTTTTTTACGGTTAGGGTAGGGTCATTTTCTTACAGATTCTTTCCATATAGGAGTACAAAAGTGAAGTCTAAATGATAATTTTGTTTCTCCCCTGGGAGAAAAGCACTTGTACATTAAACAGGTATGCAATTAGAGATTTGTATTTTAAATTTATTTAATGTTTTTCAATGCATGAGTTTTTGGGTGTGAAAGAGTTAAAAACACGAGAGCAAATCATTAAGGTTAAAATTATTTGAGAATTATAGGGAGCAAAATCAGAGAACATTTCCGAAGCAAACTGGTCACAGACGTCTGCTTTGGTATTCAGCACAAAATGCTCTAGGATTCAACTTAACCTTTTTATTAATGCCTGAGGTGCTATAGAAAGTGGTAATGCCAATGGTACATAAATCATAGAAAACCATAAATCACCTACTTACATATACTTTGAAGTGATATTTATCCCCAGTTATTTTAAAATATATGTAAATTCTCAGATGACAGCTCATTATAAAAAAATGTTGATAAGTACAAAGCTTTGATCTGGTTCAGTGATGTACTCAATAGTATTATCATGTAGAACGTATAATGTAGTTTGTTGCTTAAGGGAAGATATTTGTACCATCTGTGTCCTAATATAAAGCTTTTTCATAATACAATTTCAGTCAGAAAAAATGCTTAATAATTTAATGTACTTTTTTGCTATAGATTTTGTTGTATTACAACCAAGGATGCCCGTACCACTTTTAGAATATTTTCTCAGGTATATTTTGTTGCTATTATATTCTACTTTTGGTTTTGAACCTCCACTTGTCGGGATTATTTTAGCCTAAAATGAGCTATTGTTTTGCTCCATCAAAAAAAAAAAAAAAGGGAAGGCAATCAGGCACACCAAAAATTAGTAGGTAGAAAGAGTGGGCCTTAGTACATTGATAACGCTAAAGTTAGCGCACATCTGTATGAGCGTTAACGTTAGCAATGGTTGCCCTAGCGCGGGCGCACCATATTACAATCTGAATGCTGACGTGTTAAAAAACCCGTTAGCAATTCAGATCTTGCGCTTTTCAGCGTGAGCTTACTGTACTTTGTGCTCCCTATGCTTAACATGTGGAGCGCAAAGTGTTGATTAGCGTTAGAATTACAAAGTCTGAATTCTAATTACCGTCCAGCTGCGTTTATCTTGAAAGCTAACCACAGCTAGCTTCTGCGGAATCAGTCAGCACCAGCTGATACCTTCCATCCCACAGCAAGAACGGCGGCTCCATTCGCTCCTTCTTGCAGCTGGGAGCAGTGAGAGACTGGGGGAAAAAAGATCACTACGCCGACCTGCCGGATCTCGCAAGGCGACTGGCAGCGTTAGACTTAATGGAGTCCTATGGACACCACGGAAGGGTTGATGCTCCTGGCAGCACTTAGTGAACATCCTGAGGCATAGCGCAGAGTTACGGTGTAGGCAACTGTTTTAGCGCCTGCACTGTAATATCACGTTAAAACGGGGCGCTATGGAGAAACCTGCAGGCGCAGGTATTTCTCCTTAGCGTCCCCGTTTTAGCGTGAAGATTGTAATAGTGTCCAGTATGTTTATTTACTCAGCATTTCGGTTGCAACTACAACCTTTATGAAGCTTTATCAAGCTACTAATTTTTGGTGTGCCTGATTGCCTTTTCCCTTTTTTCAAAGTTATTGTCGGGTTGATTACCTGGGTAATTAGAGCGCCTACATTTTGTTCAGGCTTGTGGATCCTGTTGTTTCTTCACTAGATGCACTGTACCCCTTCCCTTTTTTGGATTGTTTTGCTCCTTGACAGTTCTCCAAAATGTCAGCTACGGTAAATAATCCTATAAAAGGTTTTGTTGGTCAGTTTTGGGTTCTGAACAATTCTCATCACAAAACTAACCTATTCCACCTTTTTCTTCCAAGCATTTGGTCTCTCCTCTTCCATTATTTCAGTTTTTTACCTCCCAAGTTTTCCTGATCCATTGAATCCAACTGTGTCTCTGGTGTGTTGTATTCCCCCATGTCTATGGTAAATCTCTCTTCCACATGTTTCTGTAACAACACCACTGTGGGCATTCATATCCTATTTTATCTAATATGCCCCACCCCCACCCCATTGTAGGTACAGGACATCCTCGCCTTATATACCTTGTTGCTGGCAGCGAGGGACCATGCTGCATTGTTCAATGTCCACCCCATTCTATCTGGTCAAGGAGATACACAATGTTTAAGCTACGATCCCTGTGCCAGTGAGAGCATTACTTAATAAGGAGCTCCTGAAAAAGAGTGCCTTTATTGCCCTTAAATAAAGACTGACAGCCTCTGACCAAATGAATATTATTATTTTATTTATGCCCATTTTACTCACCATTTGTCCATCAGCATGTGCAGCGCCTCTTCAGCTCAGGAACTCCCAAACCCGGAAGTCCCTGAGGCTTTTCTGCGCCATTTGCACTTCCTGTGCCATTTGCACTTCCTGCACTACTAGCGTAACGTAGGAACAGCAAATTGTGCAATGCGACGGGACTTGTAAAAATTACATACACAGGTTCCGAATTGCATGCGCAGAACGATGGATCAGAGCTGCGCAAAGCATGTGTAGATCCGATCCATTGCGGCCTCTCTGAGACTGATCTCTAACACGATTGGCGCATCACTATCTCTGAGACCAATGTCACTAGCAACCAAAGTAGTAACCGGTAGCCAGGAAATTCAAATTTCATGGCTGCTGGTGACGCTTGATGGGGTGGAGGAAACTCCTTCACCCAATTTTTTATCTAGTTCGGCTGGGAGGGGCACTCCTCACATCCTGGCCACTTGAAAATGATAAAGTGGCCAGGATGTGTAGAGTGTTCCTTTAACACTGATTTAGGAGCTTCAGACCTCAAGCATTGACTTTTGTTGGCTTGCATGGCTGTGGAAGGCATAATGAGAGACCACGCAGACTCTGGAATGCTGTCCTACCAGGAAAGCACTGTCAACCTGGCCAGGTCACCTAAAGGCACACTCAAAAACAGACAAATTCATAATTCTGATGAATTACATCATATAATGCGTATGAGAAGATTAACTTCCAACTCTCTTGTTCACATACTTTCTGTGTAAACCCAGCTGTTAAGCTTTGTTCTTCAAAAAAAGAAAGAAGGAAAATAATATGTTGTATCAAGAACTGCAATTATGAGAGCATGGACAGGGTCTTTGTCAAGGACTTTGACGAATAACCACTTTAGCAAGCTGATGTGCCTAGGATCAATAGAAAGTACTTTCAACTAACTTTTCTTAGCTCCGTATGTTATTCTTTTTATTTGTCCAGTAAGAAAACAAATTTTGAACTAGGAGCTGGTGAATGTTCCTCCTTGGAATTCTGCCTGTGTGATCAAGTCCTACGATATCATGTCCAAGAACCGATTGATGTACTCATAAAAGTAATTTAAAAGTTTGAATAAATAGTCTTCTCTGTGTGTGTGTACATTTCTATATTTATTCACATATATCAAACTGTATTCTGCTTGGATGAACTCATGAAGACAAATGGAAGGCAGCCTCGGTTTTATTTTTCTCCATATTATTATTATGGTCATCATTTATATAGCGCCAACAGTTTTGCCTTTCTTTACAATAACCAAAGGGACCGAGATACAGATAAACAGAAATAGGTACCGGCTGGGTGGAGTAGAGGTAACATCACTGCTCTGCATGGAGAGAGCCTGTGGAGTCATGGGCTCGATCCCAGCGAGCAACCTCTCCAGTAAGTGTCCTTGGGCAAGACACCTAATGGTACATACTCACCACCCAGGATATACTTGAAAACGAGCAAAATCTCAATGTATCCTTCCTGGTAAAATCCTTTCTCAAAAAAAATAAATAAAATATGATGGAAGTAAGAGGTGTAGAGGGCCCTGCTCAATACAATATTCACTGTAGTCTTCATTATTTTCTTTCCATTAAACTAAATCAATACAGTGCTATAGTAAAATACAAAACAGGCACGTACCCTGATACTCACATATGTGTGAAATTTTATCTCAGCATTGTATTTCTTAGATGTCAATGACTCTTTAAATAAACTGCATAGAGGTTTTTGTCCATATGTGCAAAACAACAGGGTTATCCAAAGAGATTCGAAAAGTCACTGCACGTTCAGTGACTTTTCGTTCTCTTCAATTTGGTTCCTTTTGCGGATCACATTTCGGTGACCCTGCGGTGTATTCAGCAAGCACCACAGGGTCCCTGAATTGCAGGGAAAAGCTGCCGTAAACCCGACGAAAACGAACCTCAAAACCCAGCGAATGCACGCCGAAAAGCCACAAAAACATCTGGATTAACCTGCCGAAAACCACGGAAAAAGCCCGAGCAGGAGCCGATCGCACACAGCCGAAGCAGCCGAGACCACAGACGAGGGAGGTGAATAAATTAGCAAAATAGTTTGTGTGAATCTGTGAAAATGTGTAAGGACAGAGGCTTTGACCCCTGTATGGTGTTGGGTGTATGGAACCCAATGGCAAGCCGAAGGAGGAGACCAGAAGGAATATGATTGATTAAGCTTTACTGAAGACAACAAAATATAAGTCCAGAATAAAGTAATGTAATGTTTCTTTTGACAGAAATAAAAGTCCAGAACGGAGAGTTGTAAGGATAATTAAATACGGTTGCAATCTTGGAAATAGTCCAGGGGTAGAGGTATGCCTGGAGGTGGAACTGGCACTGCAATGGCAATCCTGAATATGGAAGCGGAATGGAGCTGTACCGTGATGGTAGGAACCGAAGCGGAGCTGTATCGTGGCAACAGAAGCAGAGCTGTATCGTGGCCGCAGGAATAGAAGCAGAGCTGTATCGTGGCAACAGGAACCGGAGCGGAGTTGTACCGTGGTAACAGGAACAGGAGTGGAGCGGTATCGTGGCAACAGAAGCGGAGCTGTACTGTGGCAACAGGAACCGGAGTGGAGCTGTACTGTGGCAGCGGGAACCGGAGTGGAGCTGTACCGTGGCAACAGGAACCAAGGTGAAGCTGTATCGACAGCAGGAACGGAAGTCAGAATCCTTTTAGAGGAACACGAAGGGGAACCACTGGGTAACGTGGTGTAACCACAGTATAACCTGGTTAGTGAACTGGAGAAGGCGGCAGGTTTAAATAGGGTTCAGGGAATCATACGAACACCGTTCACCTGGGACTCGCAGGTGTAATAGGGATACCTGAGTGCTAGGTAGATTAATTGGTGGTATACGAGGATCTCCAGTGCAGGTGGGGTGCAGTACCTTAACTTGACCAGCAGAGGGCGCCAGAGTACCTAGGTCTTCATGCTCTGGGATGGACGATCGCGCATGCGCGCTTGCCTCCTGTTCAGTTGGATCCCGGAGACGGCGTGGGACACATCCTGACTCTCCTCCCTCGAGCTGAAGATCGGAATCAGGGAGCGACGTGCCACGAGGGACCTCAGGTGAGTCTGCCAGGCATCCCAATATGGCGGCCGCGGTCCGACCATGGCGTGGGGCATTACAAAATGAAACGCTGTTTGCAAAGAAACTACTGAGCGAAAATGTCTGAAATTTACACAGGAGGTCCAGGGAATGATAATAAAAAGGTCTGTTACAGAAAAAACAAGTAAACTTAAAAAAAAAAATTAAAAAAAAATCGGACTTTTAAAAAAAAATTCTGAAAAATGCTTATAGTATCCTAAAAAATCTATAAATAAAGAGACTCTATACTGCAGAATTTTATAATGAATGGTTTATTAGATATTGAATTAAAACGGGAATATTTTTAACATTGAAGCCTATGGGATTCTCCTGAATTAACTTGCCGAATTAAACCACCGAATGGCAAGGCATTAGGGGAACCTTTCGCTGCTGGTTTGTTTTCCCTGAATAGCCGAAGCAGTGCATTTTCATGGGGATTTCACTACCCTCGAACAGGCACCGAACAGGCACCGTATGTTCAGGCAATTCGCCAGGATTTGGCGAATTGCCTGCTCTCTGGATAGCCGAATGGCCAGGAAAGGTAACCGAACGCTGATTTTCAGCGTTCAGTTACCTTTCTCAAGCAATTCGAAGCTCTTTGAATAACCCTGCAAGAGTTTTCCAATGTGCATTTCATGATTATATGTTAACTATGCTTTCTGGAATGAAAATGAATAGACAGCTTGCAAAATACAAATAAAGAAATCAATGCAAACATAAAATATGCAATCGAGAGTTAATTTATTCACAATGTTCTGAAAAGTCAGACGTTAAGGAGGCGGATAGATTCCAATTCGAGATGGCAGAGAGAGAGTCAGGGACTCTATCCAGGAGAGCTGGAGAGAGATCAAGGAAGAAGAGTAAATTTGAGTATCATCAGCGTATAGGTGGTATTGAAATCCAAAGGAGCTGATCAGTTTGCCTGAAAAAAGAAGTACTGAACCTTGGGGCACCCCAACAGAAAAAGGCTGTCGGGAGGAGGTGCTTCCAGAAAATGAGACACTAAATGGTCATTGGGACAGGTAGGAAGCGAACCATGAAAGAACAGTACCTTGAAGGCATATATCACTAAGAGTTTCAAGGAGGAGCAAGTGGTCAACTGTATCAAAAGCGGCAGAGAGGTCAAGAAGGATCGGCGGTGAGTAGCACCCATTAGATTTAGTAGTTGAGAGGGTTATTGGTCAGTTTCACAAGAGCCGTTTCTGTTGCGTGCAATGAGCGAAAACCAGATTGCAGAGGGTAAGAAGAGAGTGCGTGTTGAGGTGGTCAGACGGGCATATACAAGCTTTTCAAGGAGTTTGGAGGCAAAAGGGAGCAGGGACATGCGACGGTAGTTGGAGGGAGCAGTTGGGTCCAGAGACGGCTTTTTTAGGATCGGGATTACCGTGTCATGTTAACTGGCTCCAGCTGTTAATGGCTGCAGTTTTGAAGGTATTGGGAAGATCGAAATTGAGTTCCAGGTATAAGCCTAACCAGAGCTCTAGGTAATCTTTTCAGAGCCATGAAACGTTTGTGGACGTGGTACGTTTAACAGAGATTTGGTTAAATTTACACCTTACTCTGGGCTATATTACATTCTTAAAGCTAGCGTTTGCACCAGTTTACTGTACTTTGCAATCCCTATGCTTAACATGGGGAGCACAAAGAGTTAATTAGCGTTAGGATTAAATAGTCCTAACCCCAATTACACCTGGCTGCTGTTAACTGAAATGTTAACCACAGCTTGGAGCTGGTGCTAACTGACTGCTTCTGTGAAATTAGCCAGCACCAGCTGAAACCCCCCCCCCAAAAAAAAATCATACTCACCTCTCATCCCACCACGAGAAAGGCAGCTCAATCCACTTCTTCTTGCCACTGGGAGCAGAGTGAGTCTAAGGAAAAAAGTCCCCAGTCTCCCTCCGTGATCACTCTGTGGACCTGCAGGATCTCGCGAGAGGCGAGATCCTGCAGGTCTTGTGACCCAGCAGTCGAAGCCTCAATGGAGTCCCATGGACTCCCGGAGGGAATGCTCAGGGCGGCGCATTAGCACTGCGTTACAGGGCAGGCTGCTGAATTAACGCTTGCCCCATAATATGGAACTAAAACAGGGACACTAAGGAGAAACCAGCAGGCAAAGATTTTACTCCTTAGCGCCCTCATTTTAGTGGGCATTTAATACTGCCCTCAGAGTCTAATTGTAGTGAGTAGAAATGCTGGATCAACCTTCCTCAAATACATAAAGTTCCCCAGACAAAAAAGAGCTTCAGCTAGATCAATGTGGATATTGATAGTAAGTAAAGTACAGTTGTGTTCAAAATTATTCAACCCCCAATGCTGTAAAGGGTTTTAGGGTATTTAGTGTACATTTGTAATTATATTCAGAATGCAATCCTACAAGGACTTTTTAAAGAACCATATGCAACTAAAATGACATCAATTGGTTTTGTAATACAGTAGTAAATGTTTCTTTTGTGAATTCTTCATTGACACAATTATTCAACCCCTTAAAGACTACCACTCTGAAGAACAGAGGTTCATTCAAGTGTTTTCAATCAGGTATTGAAAACACCTGTGGATGTCACGGAGCAGCAATAAAGCATAATAAGCACCAATTAGGCAGCTTTAAAATGACTGTGATACTCAGCTCCTTCTAGACATTTACTGGTGTGGTTACAAACATGGTGAAGTCAAGAGAATGGTCCAGGAAGACAAGAGAAGAGGTGATTACTCTTCACAGGAAGGGCAATGGCTATAAGAAGATTGCAAAGATGTTAAACATACCAAGAGAGACCATAGGAAGCATCATTCGCAAATTCAAGGCAAAGGGCACTGTTGAAACGCAACCTGGTCGTGGCAGAAAGAAGATGCTGACTTCGATTGCTGTGCGCTACCTGAAGTGTAGAGTGGAGAAAAGTCCCCGTGTGGCTGCTGAGGAACTGAGAAAAGATTTGTCAGATGTGGGTACTGAAGTTTCAGCTCAGACAATACAGCGCACACTGCGTAATGAAGGCCTCCATGCCAGAACTTCCAGGCGCACCCCCTTGCTGTCTCCAAAGAATAAGAAGAGTCGACTGCAGTATGCCAAAAGTCATGTGGACAAACCACAAAAGTTTTGGGATAGTGGTTCTGTGGACTGATGAAACAAAATTAGAACTGTTTGGGCCCATGGATCAACGCTATGTTTGGAGGAGGAAGAACAAGGCCTATGAAGAAAAGAACACCTTGCCTACTGTGAAGCATGGCGGGGGGTCAATCATGCTTTGGGGCTGTTTTGCTTCTGCAGGTGCAAGATGACTGAATGATCAAAATCAATGTCAAACTGGCCAAAACACTCAATTTCAGTGGGGGTTGAATAATTTTGAACACAACTGTATATCTAATTCAAACAAAAGTAGTAACCTGCAAGTGGTAGAATGCCACATATTTTAAATGAACTCCTTTCTGCTGCAGGGAAAACTATGCCATCCCTGTGGTGGGTGGGTCTTGAAGCCGCGGGGCGTACTAGTACGCCTCGTTGACTTCTAGGGGCCGCCTCGGCCCCGCCCAGCACTCACCGTGTCTGGCATTTTCATGACAAGCAATAACACAACAACATTAATAGCAGGGGTCAAGTGGAGCAGGAATGCAAGGGAATGCAGTTGCTCCACTATTTCTGCAGGTGGCATGGAGCTCCCATTTAGCCAACACTGAAACTTTTGCTTAGGAGATAATTCATATGTTTTCTCTAAACATATACTATAACATTACAATAAGTGATCACCTTAAACCCAGCTCACTTATTTATATTTATCTGTTAAGTCGCAGATGGGTCATTTGCGAGATGGCAACACTTAATTTGGGGCGGAAATACGGATTAGTTCCCATGCTTATTTTTGTGAGACTTGACCCCTGGTTAATAGTAACCATTCTGGGGCCCCATAGAAAGTGAATGAGGTAATCACTAGGGATGAGCTGTTCGGTTCGAACGGTCCGGAGTTCGATCCGAACTTAGCCTGTTTGATTAGAACGTGAACTCCGAACATTTCCGGGTGTTCGCCGCATGTTCGACCACAATGCATTACAATGGACCACAATGCATTTTCCCACTGGCCTGAAGCTCGTAATTGGCTACAGCCTTGCACCTGACCACAGGTCTGGTGCAAGACAGGTTCAACAGTATGCCAATTACAGCTCAGAGTCCTGATTGGGCAAATTTTGCCCAATTATGGGCTCACAGAGCTAAGTCACGCAGCACACTATATAACGTTTCCATGCATAGCTACAGCACGCATTTTGAGAAGAGATTTCAGAGGATATTGTTGTGTGTTGTTACTGCCGGTCTGCCACGCTACTGGGGGAGGGGGGTCTGGGGGGGTCTCATTTCTACCAAATATCATGGAATTTAGGTGATGTGTGTCTTGTCACTGTGCCAGCAAGTTTTTTTGGGGGTTACAAATTTCTTTAAAACATTTGTGAATTGAGGTGATCTTCTGTGTCTTGTCACTGTGCCAGCAAGTCTTTTTGGGGGTTACAAATTTCTTTAAAACATTTGTGAATTGAGGTGATCTTCTGTGTCTTGTCACACAGCCAGCAAGTATTTTGGGGGTTAAAAATTTCTTTAAAACATTTGTGAATTGAGGTGATCTGTCTCTTTTCACACAGCCAGTACCACGCAGTATTTTGGGGCTCACTAATTTCTACAAAACATTTGGGAATTGTTATAATCCGTGTGTTCTCACTGGCTGCCACCCATCAAGGGGTCTCACTGATTTATAGGAGGTTTCACTGCCACCCATCAAGGGGTCTCACTGATTTATAGGAGGTGTCTGAGACTTGTAATCTGTGTCTTGTCTCTGGCTGCCAGCTATCAGGGTGTCTCACTGAGTTATACCAGAGTTCTTTAAATCTTTATACCAGAGTTGAATCAGAGTTCTGTATATATTAATCTATATATCACTCACCATGTTTGAAAGAACAAAAAGGACAGGCAGACGCTCCCAGACACAGATAAGAGGGCAAGCAGCCTCTGTGTCGGGAGGCTGTGCCTCTGGTCGTGGTGGATGTGGTGCATCTTCTGCAGGGGCACGCTTGTCCTTTCTAACTGGTGCTGGCCATCTTAAGCAGCAGCAACATACAGAGGACTTGGTGGATTGGCTAACCAGGCCAACCTCATCCTCCGAGTCCTCTGCCAGCCAGGCTTCTAGTGCTTTACAGTCCACCTCAGCTGCCAAAGCATCTAATGCAGCCTCCATGTCCACAGCTACTCCTGCTGTAGCCTCGCTATCACACACGGAGGAGTCAGCTGGATTGTTTGACTACAATGACAGTGACATGCTGCTTGAGGATGCACAGCAAGTACAGTGCTCTGATTCAATCTCTGAGGTTGAGGAAGGGAGTATAATCAACCTAGAGGAAGGGGGTGCCAGTGATGACACACAAATAACTGGCACTCATGTTGCCCCAGCAGCTGCAGCATACTGCCAAGTTGGCTCCAGTGACGAGGAGATAGGGGGTGATGATGACAATGATGATGAGGTCACTGACTCCACCTGGGTGTCTGATCGAACAGAGGAATTAAGTGAGGAAGAGGGGGAGGAGGAGGCACATCAAACACGAGGCACAACATCCTCTGACCAACCGTAGCACTAGCCAGTCCAAGGCATCACATGACAGAGCTGCTCCGTGTAGAGCGCTGTTGTCTCAAAGCTGCAGCGTAAGAAAAAATATAGTCCCAACCATCCCCAAGCACAGCATCTAAATGCCAGCTTAGCAAAATTACTCGCATTGCAGCTGCTGCCTTTCCAGCTGGTGGACTCTGCTCCCTTCTGTGAATTTGCTGAATGTGCTGTACCACAGTGGCAGGTTCCAAAACGCCATTACTTTTCACGCAAGGCCATTCCAGCACTATACCAGCACGTGGAAGACAATGTTATCCAGTCATTGGGAAAGACAGTCAGCAACAAGGTGCATGTGACGTTAGACACGTGGTCCAGCAAGCATTTCCTTCACGGCACACTGGGAAACTCTGATTGCAGCTGGGAGGGATCCAAGACGGGGCTCTGTGCTGGAGCTTGTTCATCCACCACGCCTCCAGAAAGCTGCTTGTATGAGGTCTGTCTGCTCCACCACCACCACCTCTCCCTCTTCCTCCTCCTCCATCTCTGGCGAAGTGGCAGTTAAACCGACGCCTGACAGGGTCTACGCAATGGCTCAAGCAAAAAGATGCCATACTGTGCTTGAGCTGGTTTGTTTAGGGGACAGGAGCCACACCGGGCCAGAAATTCTATTAGATCTGCAGGGGCAGGTGCAGAGATGGTTAACACCACGCCAGCTTCAGCTGGGAATGATCGTCTGCGATAATGGCAGCAACCTTCTCTCCACCCTACGCAAGGGTAAATTGACGCATGTACCATGCCTAGCACACGTCCTAAATCTGGTGGTACAGCGTTTCCTAACCAAGTACCCAGGACTGCCAGAGCTTCTCATGCAGGCCAGAAAAGTCTGCAGCCACTTCAGACGGTCATTCCCAGCAAGCGTTCGCCTGGCAGAAATTCAAAGAGAATTCCACCTTCCCACAAACCGTCTGATCTGTGACATGCCCACCAGGTGGAACTCGACATTAGCAATGCTGCAGCGTCTGCACAAGCAGCAGAGGGCCATCAATGAGTAACTGTGTGAGTATGGCACAAGGACAGGTTCAGGTCAACTTGGTTTCCCCCCCCGCAGTGGCTGATGATCAAGGATGCATGCACTGTACTGTCACCATTAGAGGAGGCAACGAGGATGGTGAGCAGGGACAGAGCATGCATCAGTGACACAATTCCTTTAGTGTTCCTGCTGGAGCACACTCTGCGGGGAATTATAGATGTGGCTCTAGAGGCAGAGCAGCGGGAGGAAGAGGAGGCCTTTCCTAGCTCTCAAGGCCCCAGTCGTTCCGCAGACAGCATTCCAGCGGGTCCTACTCCGATCAGACAGGAGGAGGATGAGGAGGAGGAGGAGGCAGAATATTTAAGTAGTGGGGGCATTGAAGGTGGGGATTCCTCAAGGGAGGGTTTCGTGTGCCCAGAAACACAAGGGCTAGTGCGTGGCAGGGAGGAGGAAGTGCACAATGGGGTCATCCTCATTGACCAGGAAGACTCGGAAGCTAATGCCACCTCCAACCTACGCTGCATGGGCTCCCTTATGATGCAAAGCCTGCTAAAGGACCCCAGGATTCGTGCTATCAAGGAGAGGGATCATTACTGGTTGGCAACCCTTCTTGATCCACGATACAAGGGTAAAGTTGCAGAGCTTATCCTGCCCGCACAGAGGGAGCGCAGGATGAAAAAACTTGAGGACACGCTAAAGCGACACTTGTGTAACACCTTTCCAGGCACTGGTAGATTACCAAGTGCTGAAACACGTGCTTCTGAGGCTGCAGATGATCAGAGGAATAGTGGTGAAGGCCAGGGCCGCTTGACTGATGCATTTTTAAATTTTTTTAGTCCTCAACGCCCAGGGACGTCAAATGTAGGCACCCAATGCCAGCGTCTTCACCATATGGTGCAGCACTACCTAGGGGCAAGGGCAGACCTGGATACCTTTCCAGCAGATGATCCACTGGCTTACTGGGTGTTGAGATTGGATCACTGGCCAGAACTTAGCCAATATGCTATACAGCTACTAGGTTGCCCTTCATCTAGCATGCTTTCTGAAAGGACGTTCAGTGCCACTGGAGGTTTTGTCACAGACAAAAGAGTGCGTCTGTCCACCGACTCTGTAGACCCGCTGACATTTATAAAAATGAATCAGTCCTGGATCAGCAGTTATCAATCCCCTGATGCTGACGTAACGGAATAGATCGGGGATGTCTTCTGCATTCACAAAACCTCCAGCATTGAACTCTTCCACAATACCACAAAAGGGTTACGGTGTGAATGCACTTGCTGCCATGAAAGGCACAATATTTGGCTGCACTGATGCCTGTGACACATCTATATCATTTTAATTTTTTGAACCGCAGGGTCCAACCCTGCACTCTTCCACAATACCACAGAGGGGTTACTGTATTATGATGGCACTTGCAGGCCTGGAACCAAAAGCACAATATCTGGGTGCACTGACGCCTTGACCAGAATCATATCTTTTCAATATAGGACCACATGGTCCACCCCTGCATTCTTCCACAATACCACAGAGAGGTTACTGTATGATGATACTTGCTGGCCTGGCAGTCTTGCACCAAAGGCAGAATATCTGGGTGCACTGACGCCTTGACCAGAATAATATCTTTTCAATATAGGACCACATGGTCCACCCCTGCATTCTTCCACAATACCACAGAGGGGTTACTGTATGATGACACTTGCTGGCCTTGCACCAAAGGCACAATATCTGGGTGCACTGATGCCCAATACCAGATAAAAAACTTTTCAATTTAGGACCGTAAGGTCCACCCCTGCATTCTTCCACAATACTACAGAGGGGTTACTGTATGATGATACTTGCTGGCCTGGCAGTCTTGCACCAAAGGCAGAATATCTGGGTGCACTGACGCCTTAACCAGATGCATATCTTTTTAATATAGGACCGCAAGGTTCACCTCTGCATTCTTCCACAATACCACAGAGGGGTATGATAGTACTTGCAGGCCTGGCACCAGATGCACAATATTTGGGTGCACTGCCACTGACGCCTGTATCAGATTCATATCCTCAGAGGGGTTACGGTGTGACGGCACAGTTGGGGATGCTAAAGGACCAATTTTGAAGCACCTATTGTTACTTTCATCCAAAGCTTGCATAAGTTTCACAATAATTTAGCCCAAAAAATCAGTAAACTTTTTCTGCGTGTACCAAAATGTCTCCTCTTTTCATACAGACTGCCGCCCCAAGCAGTTGTTTATGGATAGATTGAAGGAAAAGCATTTACCGTCATTTGAAACGTAATTTTTTTGTTTTTAAGTGTTTCTATACATCCAAAAATCCGCCACTTCACGGGCAGGTTATGGGGACCTCCTAGGCACGATATTTGAAGGAATTTTTGGTTTTTATTTTTAACCCTTATTCATGGAAAACTGTCCCTTTAAAAACTTTTTTTTAACTTTTTGTCCTTGTTTCCTGTCCCCCAGGGCACTACCCGGACCCCCATACACCTTTTATGGCAAATATCTAGCATATATGCCCTCTTGCAGGGCACTCTAAAAACCGAATTTTCAGCCCCATTGACTTGCATGGAGTTCGAGTTCGGTCCCGAACATATGGGAAGTTCGGGTTCGGGCCCGACCCAAACTCGGGGGGTGTTCGGCTCATCCCTAGTAATCACAAGTCATACAAGTAAAAGGAGGTAACAGCAATATGACATGAGAATAGGATTTATGTGTGTATGTGAAACTTGACTTGCAACAGGGCCCAACTATCTTGCTGCCCACAAACAATGTATAATCCATGTGTGCAGTACAGAACATAGAGTATCAAAATATAACTAGATCATTAATAAATAAAAAGATAAAATAAAACAATCTCTGTAGGAAAGACTGATAACAGCAGACGAATAATCCCATATCTTTTGACGCGTATTGCCTCTAGTAGTTCTAGGCGTTTTTTGCTTTAGATAACAAACATTCTTGGAAGATTGTTACACCTGGGGCAAAGCCTGGCCAAAGGCAAATGTTCAGACAGATATATATCTTAATGAATATATGTATATGCTATAACCCCTAAATCACAATACCTAAATTACTGGCAATAATTACATAGGGTTTTTTTGAGCCGGTACTGCGTACCGACACCTCTCGGCGCATACCGGCACCTGTTGGCAGGGCCTAATTTTTACCGACGCCGCGTCAGCACTTGCCGGAGGTAGGGGCGTTCTCCCGCTGCACGCGGCAGTGCACAGACAATCCGCCGCTGCAGCGTGTCTCGCAGAATACGAGCACGCTGCATTAGGGATGCCCCCACATGCGATGCGCAGCTCAGAGTGCGCATCGGCAGAGGAGAAGGTGGAGGACTCCTGAAAAGTGTTGGTGAGAGCTCCGTCGGTAAATTACTATCCACCATGCCGTCCACTGCGCTGTGTTGGTGCCGACCCCTCACCGGAGGCTGCCTAAAGATAAGCGGTGAGCGACCCGGGCCCAGGGGGGTTAATAAACGCTCTGCTATGGCCCATTGCTGCTGAGAGGGGGGGTTAATAAATGCTCTGCCATGGGCCATGGCAGAGCATTTATTAACCCCCCTCCCAGCAGCAATGGGCCTTGGCAGAGCGTTTATTAACCTCCCCTCCTCCCAGCAGCAATGGGCCATGGCAGAGCTTTTATTAACCCCCCTGGGCCCCATGGCCCATTGCTGCTGGGAGGGGGGTTAATAAACGCTCTGCCATGGCCCATTGCTGCTGGGAAGGGAGTTAATAAATGCTCTGCCATGGCCCTTTGCTGCTGGGAGGGGGGTTAATAAATGTTATGTTTGAAGGTGGGGGTTATTAACCTTTCTCCCAGCATAATGTCAAAGGGCCATGGCATACAATTTATTAACCCCCCCAGCAGCAATGGGCCATGGCAGACAAATTATTAACACCCCCCTCCCAGCATATCAATTGTCAATGGCAGACAGTTTATTAACCCGGGGTCCTGTCTGCCATTGACAATTGTTAGGGTGGGGGTGGGTGGTAATAAATTGTCTGCCATGTCCCATTGCTGCTGGGAGGGTGGTTAATAAACACTGCCCATGTCTGTTACGCTCATATGCAGTGCACATTTATCTGTAGTTTATTGGTGTGGTGCTCTGTTACGCTCAAGCAGTGCACATTGCTGTGAGGTTTATTGGTGTGGTGCTCTGTTACGCTCATACGCAGTGCACATTGCTGTGAGGTTTATTGGTGTGGTGCTCTGTTACGCTCATACGCAGTGCACATTGCTGTGAGGTTTATTGGTGTGGTGCTCTGTTACGGTGGTTCCTTGCTGGTTGCAACATACATTTGTGTGGTGTGTTTATTAGGACACGAAAAATAGTCAAATTCATAATCAGTTTTTCCCTGGGCGTGAGAGTACCCCACCTATTTTTCCAGAAAAAAAGCACTGCATAAAAGACAACGAATATATAAAGAATGCAAAATACAAATTTGTAACTCTCTGCCAAACACTTATAAAGTGCAGATTTTCGATATCACCAACTGTTTATGGGGGATTTTGTTCCCCTCTCTGCTGTCTAAAAAGGAGACTGAAGGGGGGGGTGAGAATCCTGAGAATGAGCAACAGCACTAGAGGCTGCTCTACGGTGGGTTCCCGCTCAGGTCTCACAAGGTTTTAGCTTGCTTGTGCCATTACAGGGATGAATGCTCCATATGCAAATCAGTCTGCTCTCACCCAATGAGGGTGGCCAGTACTGACTGCCAAGGACGTCAGCCCTGCACGAGAGGTGCAGCAACCCCCGACGAAAAGGAGACTGTGTCCGACATCCAAAAGGACATCTAGGATCTGGTAAACAGAAAATAATCCCCCTGGTGCACCGAATTGCCAGCAAGTACGGTGCCTGTTTGACGGCAGTGAAATCCCCCATAGAGAAGCAATGGTTAATCTATTCAGAGAATATTGAGCACATATGACCACATAATCAAGATCATGTGACTCTTTCACATTCATGTGTAGCGCTCACTCCCGGAGGAGCCGCTGAATAAACCTCGGGTTAGTCTCTCCACACTAGGGAATAAATATACACCAGCACTGTTGTGGATTTTATAAATTATATACTTTACTGATCCTGATAAAGTGACACATATAATACAATTACGGTATAGGAACGACAGGATTTTCGTAATGCGGGAAACCCGCAGCGGCAAAAAAAAGCAAAGATTAACCCCTTTGTTTCTGGAGTGTAAGTCCCATAAGAGTAGTGTCCCAAAAAGGTGTGTGTTATCTCAGAAACCCAGGTACTATATTCAACTGGCCAGTGAATGGATTTAGCAAATCTTCGACTAGTCACGTTGGGGCCCTGTAGATTTAAACAATACTGCAGCGTGCTTGGTTTAAACTTTGACTGTGGCCTGGAAGGCCTCTCACCCATCCACCAGACAATCTGTTCTGCTGTCCGATCAAGGATCTCACTCCGCTTGGTTAAACTGGAACTCTGTGCCACTGGATCCGCTTCTCCTGCTTGTCCGATTTCGGTAACGAGAATTACGGCCGACCGCCTGCACTCCCAGTGGATCATCGCAGTCTCCTAACTCGGGGTCCAAACTGGAACGTTGTGTCTGCGCAAAACCTCTCAGCGAGGTGTGGATAGATCTCCGCCAGCACTGTCTGATTCTCAGCACCCGCAAGGCAGCTCCTGCTCTCCGGCCTGCTCTTAATCTCTGGCAGTCTCACGTGCGTCTTCCACCTTTCGTCGCTCGGCTCACACTGGCTCTCCTTCGATGAGGCTGCGGATGTCCTTCGCTCTCTCCCACTCACTTCCTGTCCCCGCCGCAAAGCATGATGGAAAACGTAGTCCTGTTGTGTCCAGTACACTCTACATTGCGCTTGTCTCCCCCTGGCGGCCAAACCTGAGCAATACATCAACAGAGTTTTAAACAGCGCTACACGTGTAAGAAACATATCCTGTTACTCTGTATATTCATTATATCCTTAATACATTTTAATGTTTGTCTTTTGCAATTTTCGTTGATAATATCCATAGATAATAGCAAGATTCACTTTTTCCCAAGCAGGGTTGGATGCTCTGCAGATTACCCAGGTGAAGCTGTGGATAGTCCTCAGATTACCGGATGAAGCTTCAGACTTGCACATTATCTGGGTAAAGTGCGAATTTTTCAGCCCTTCCAGACTGTTACCCAAGGGCAGTTGGTTACTCCAAAGATTACCCGGGTACAGTCCGAAATTTTCATTTTTTTGCAGTTTTACCCAGCAGTTTTGGGTAATGTCAAGATTACCTGGGTAATCCTAAAATTAACCATACTTCGGGCTTTACCCGTAACATAGGTAGGAAACACCACTGGAATCTATCCATTTACTGAACTTATTGTTACGATACTGCACTATTGTCTTTTCTATTTCTATTTTTATTTGAGGTTGTCGATACAACAGTCTTTGCACCAAGAGACTGCAACCTGGAAGGAGATATATATATATATATATATACATACACACCATCTACTGCCAAGTTGAGTTACAGAGGTTTTAACAGCAAGTCTATTTTCTTCTATTTCTCCCTGCATTGGCTGCTGACAGCGTCTGAAAGCCCAATATTTCAGAGCTTTCAGCTGCTGATTTTAAAGTTTTAGCTCTTTGGCCATTATGCCCACAGGGCTACAACTTTGGGGGCACCATCTGCAGCCCAAAACAAATTTCACTTGCTTTTAGACCCCGTTCACACTGTGCGATTTATCGCGCGGATTTTGCCGCGACGTCGCAGCAAAATCCGCGCGACGTCGCGCTGTTTAGCTTCTCCAATGCATTTCAATGGAGCTGTTCACATCTTGCCGCGCGACGTCGCGCGTCGCAGAAGCATGATGCTGGTACATGACCCTTTTTTTGCGATTTGCTATCTGCGCTTTTGCGATTTGTATTGGTGGTGCTTTGCAAAAAAATCGCACAAAACAGTGATGTCGCGCGACATTATCGCACCATTTCGCGAATATGAAAATCGTGCGGAAAGTCGCGCGATTTTCAAATCGCACAGTGTGAACGGGGCCTTAGGCTGCAGATTAGCATCCTGAGATATCTCGATATCGGGGCACCAGATGGGGCCGTTGAAGCCCCATATATCTCGATATCGGTAGTGAAGGGGTTAATAATGTGATCGTTATACAATTTCTGTACTTTAAATATACAGAGGTCAAGTCAAGGGGAAACATGTGGGAACGCAGTTTCTCCATAATTTTTGCAGAGGGAACTGAGTGTCCATTAGTGGCACACACTATAAAGCTTGTTTTCAGGCGTTCAATCATATCTTTCCCTGTGAAGCTACAATAAATAAAGGATTCATCATATATGTTTGCTAAAACCCACATATATACATAAATATATCAGGTTTGGGCGTGCGTTTGTTTTAAGTGCATGATGATAATTGCTAATTAGGCGACATAAATCTTGGGGAGTTCCCACACTTCTTTTTTTAGGACTTAAATAAATCAGCTTTGCTGAATGCTGTGTTTATAAATAACTAGGTGAAAAGCCGGCCCAGAGGGCAGTCTATTGATAAGTGTGTGATTTTTTTTTCTTTGGTGGTGGGTGCTCAGTGGTGTTGGTGCGCAGAGCTTTGAGGACTCTTTGGTGGGGGGGGGTCCACGGGTTTTTGTTAGGCCCTCTGAGCTCTGTGGTGGTGCTTTGAGCTTTGGGGGCTGTGTGTTTTGGGTGGGGGAACAGCTATGTTTTTTGTTTTTGACTGGGTGCTCCGAGGTTCTGTGGGTGCTCAGAGCTTTGGGGGCTCTTTGGTGGGGGGGGGTCCACGGGTTTTTGTTAGGCCCTCTGAGCTCTGTGGTGCTCAGAGCTTTGGGGGCTCTTTGTTTTGGGGTGGGGGTACGTTTTTTTGCCGGGTGCTCCTAGGTTCTTTGGTGGAGGTGCCGATTTGGCCGGGGCTCTGTGCTCCATGGTTTTTTTTAAACTCTGCAGGCTGCTCACTGTATCCGGAGGCTGTGCTGCTGACTGAAGCGTTTTGGTGTGCCTCATGTTATTTAGGCACGCTGTGCGCGTGCTGTGGAGGTTGGCTCTTGGCTGCGTGCGTACCCAGCTGTGCGCGGATCCAACCGCCGAAACAGTGATATGGCGGAGTGTCGGGGCACGCATTAAAATGTAAGTATGGGGACATGTGCCTCCGGGGGAAGACTCTGGGCAGGGGGTATCCGTGAGGGACACAAAAAATCCGATCCATTGGAGAGTGCGCCTCTCCAATGGATCGGATTTTTTTGTCCCTCGCGCACTCCGGCTGCGCTTGCCGCGGCGGTTGGATGCGCTCGCAGCCAACCGCCACAGGTTGCGCGCGCATGCGCAGAAGGGTTTTTTGGCGACGGACACGCCAGCCCTTACTGTTTTATAGTATAGATAGATAGATGTATACATACATAAACATGGATTTTCAGCTCAGAATGATTTTTTTTCGTGATCAGTGTGACTAGCCAATTGGCATGAAATTAAGAATGGGTGTTCTATGTGAAACGACAGAATCAACAAAACAATCAACGTGTTGAAAAAACTGCTTTATACAGCGCTATACATGTAAAATGAAAAAAAGAAATAGGCTCTTAAAGCGGAGATCAGATGCAACATTTTTCTGACATCTTTAACATTGTAGAAAATCTGAGTGTCTCTGTGTGAAGTGGAGAGAAGCTCTGTGGTCCATCTGATCACAGCCAGCCACATGCAGCACTCCTCTAATATGACAGGCAATAACATCTTTACTTCTCTGGTGTCCTGACCTCTATCCTGGTGCCATGGGCCATAAACTTTATGGTTATTACTGGAAACAGACTCCTTCTCTGCACTTCCAGACTTAGATTACCACAGTGAGGACAGCAGGGATGGATGTCTGACCTGGCAATATCTTTTCAGTTCACACAGGAAGAAACAACTGGGCTTTTAGAAGATAAGAATATGAGAATGCGTGGGGTCTTATTATAAAAGGTGACATGGGGCAGTCGTTTCCGGTTCTGAAAATATTTCATACTCTTATGCTGCCCTAGGTAAGAATAAGGTTAATAAAGACCCGAAGTAACCGTCTTGCAGGTAAGGTCATTATTTTAAGGGAATCGGAGAAGGATTCTAGTGGTGGTACTAAAAGAAAACGAAGAAAAGTAATAAGAGCAAAAAAAACCTCACAAAAACCCAGTAAAGTGATATGAGAAATGCTTCTTTATGCTGTTTAACACTTCATGTCAGTGACATTTACACGTATGCTGCAACAGTGATACAATGTAGCATTTAATCCTTTAAGTAAGCGAGTCTAGACTGTAAGCTCCTATGAGCAGGACACTCAACACCTACAGGGTTATCCAATCTGGTCCCGAAATGTAACCGAACAGTGAAATTCAGCGTACGGCTACATTTCCTGGCCATTCGGTTATTCAGAGAACAGGCAGTTGTTGGCGAATTGCCTGCATTTACGGTGCCTGTTCGAGGGCAGTGAAATCTCCATAGAGAAGCAATGCTTTGTCTATTCAGAGAACACAAAACAGCAGTGAAAAGTTGCCGAAATGCCCTGTGGTGGTTTAATTCGGCAGATTTATTCAGGAGAATCCCATAGGCTTCAATGTTAAAAATATTCCAGTTTTAATTCAATATCTAATAAACCGTTGATTATTATATTCTGCAGTAAAAAGTCTCTTTATTTTTATATTTTTTTAGGGTATTTTAGCTATTTTTGGGGATTTTTTTGGCAAACTTTTTTTTCCAATTTTTTTTAAAAATAGTTTTTTCTTTTTTCTGTAACAGATCCTTTTATTATCATACATTGGACCGTATATGTAAATTTCTGAGATTTTCGTTCATGGCTTTTTGCAAACAGCGTTTTAATGTTCAAACTTTCAAGCAAACTGTTTTGGTTTTTTTTCAGCTCGTTCATCTGCGTGTCTGATTTTTTCCAGCAGCTGCTCTGCTCTGTGATCTGTGGCTATATTGGTTTCTCCGGTGTGTTCGGCAGGGTTAATCGAGCGGTTTCTGCGGGTTTCGGTGAGTGTTCGGAAGGTTTTATGGTGAGTGTTCTGCGGGTTTACGGCGAGTATTCCCTGCACTATGGGGGCCCTGCGGTGCTTCCTGAATACACTGCAAGGTCGGCGAACTAGGATCACCGAATCGCCCCGAAGTGCGGGGAACGAAAAGTCACCGAACGTGCGGTGACTTTTCGAATCTCTTTGAATAACCCGGCTAGTGTTTCCATCCTATGTCCGTTTATTTGTATCTTGTTCCCTTTGGTTATTCTAAAGCGCTGCGGAAACTGTTGGCACTATATAAATGATGACAATAATAACAATAACAGTTGCCTGATGATTAGTGCGTCAACCCTGGAATAAGTAGAGTGCATGTAAGTGACATCATCACTTGCTTGTGCGTGTGATGTCTATATCACACCCCTGTGTGTATTTTTAAATAGCTCACATGTATATTAAATGCCAATGCTTTCCCAAGGCAATCATAGAGGAGTTTAGAAATAATTGGAAATATTTTTCACCTTTAACATTGCCGTCGGATGAATAGAAAAGTGGGAGGTGAATACTGCATGATTAACTACTCACAACTTTGCTATTCATCTATTTTTGCCTTTAAATGGAAAAAAAGAAATGCATTGCTAATGAGAATTTTTCAGTTTCACCTAAATAAGTTTGACATCTTCCTAATTTACACCCTTTATTTCCTATCTTTAGTGAGATATTCATTTTCTCTCATTGTTCTCAGCAGGTCTACCTTACCTACCCATTGCACAGCACCTTGGAATTTGTTGGGGCTTTAGAAATGATTATAACTGTAACTTTAAAAGGAACACTACCACTTACATGAGCTAAAACTAGATTACTTTTGCATTTCAAACAAAACCAGATTATAAAACACATGCTGCTGTTTTTTTTTCTTTGTTTGAAGTAATTGCAGGTAAAAAGGAAAAAAATATATATTTTTTTATCTGTCTACCGATTTGTTGATTTTCCCATGAGGCAACATTTACCAGAGGTTTTTCTTTGCTTCTATTGCTTATCTAATCTACAGTATTTAACAGTTTAATGAAAAACAATGTTTAGGTAAAGCTGCAGGAGGCTATTGTTCTTCAGGCTGCTCGAGATAAGAGATTGCTGCTGAATGAGATAAAACAGGGAGTTTAAACGATTTCTAATCTACTCCCAGTGCTGTCCTTTGAATACATACCATACAATACAATGATTTGAGACAGGGATCGACCCATAGACCCCATTATATGGCTATTGCCACAGAGTGAAGAGCAAGTGAAGTAAAGATATGGGGGGCAGTTTACAACACAAAAGATCACAACAGATGCACCTAGTGACACATATAGAGTAAAATATTTCCTTAACTAAACATGAGAAAAACAAAGCACCTGTAAGATGTAAGATATCAGCAGCATATAATAAACACAATAAGGGCATTTTATTTTTTGGTGGTAGTGGCTCTTAATGAACAATCAGGACTCTGCTAAAATGCTCATTCAAGCACTTATCTCCCGTTTTGACTACTGTAACCTCCTTCTCTCTGGTGTTAAGAGATCCCAGATTCTCCCTCTGCAGTCTGTTATGAACACCTGTGCCAGGCTCATCCACCTCACCTCCCGTACCTCTCACACCTCGCCCCTTTGTCAATCTCTACACTGGCTTCCTGTCTCCTTTAGAATCCAATTCAAACATTGGTGCTCACCTATAAAGCTCTCCATAACCGCACCCCTGCCTACATCTCCTCCCTTATTAACAGGTACATCCCATCCCGACCACTTCACTCTGCCAATGATTTGATGCTATCATCTTCACGTACCGCATCCCCAAGTCCCACCTTCAAGATTTCTCCCGAGCTGCCCCCTTTCTTTGGAACTCCCCCCGCAACATCAGACTCTCCATCTCTCCAGTTCCTCAAGAAGTCTCCGAAAACACATTACGTTAGAGAAGCCTATCAGCTTGCTACATAATCCCCCTCTGTTCATTTCCTACTGCATCTTCCCACAAAGCCCACATGCACTCCTCTATTTCACATTTTCTATTAACCCTCCCCTACTGTGCCACCCCTCTCCTTTTAGATTGTAAGCTCTTGAGCCGGGTCCTCTCGCCTACTGTACTGTGTGTGGAACCTGTATGTTTATCTGTTATTCTGCCTCCCATTGTAGAGTAGCTTCTTAGCTCTTTATAAAAACTTGTAACTGTAACTGTAACCTGTGCTCTTTGCAGCAGCATAACTTTCTGATGAAACAGTGCGTAATAATGCACTGTCCTATCACCTCCACAATTACTGCTATGGGAAATGACAAGGTGATGTAGTGAAGCAATATTTTTCACTTTATTACGTGAACAGTGAACAATACTGCTGCTTTTGAAAAAAAAAAGAAAAATATAAAATATGAATAATTAAAATATTTCTATTTACAGATTTTCTGGTCATGTTTGGTATGAGAATGACACCTCATTTGATCTCCTACATTGCAGGGTTTCAGAGATACATTGGTCCAAAGGACCCCTGCATCTCCTGTATTGGGATTCCATGCTGGGCAGGGGGATCCCTCTTTATGAGATTATCGCGCATGTGGGTGATGACTCTGGCAGTGAGGGGCAGTCCCACAGCGAGGGCGGACATGGAGGGTGTCAGTCTGCTGTGATTGAAGCCACAGATCGCCACAGAGCTGGGGCAATGAGAAGACGTGCGTGGGGCGTCCTCCGCGCACAGGAGTGAAAAGTCAGCTGCGTAGGTGGGCCAGAGGTGGGGTCCCCCACAGCAGTCAGCAAATGAGGCATAGTAGTCCGCCCCTCTTGTGTTAACGCCCGCCGCCAGGCTTAACCCGCCCAGCGGTAAGGGGTTAAACTCTGTCATTTCATCTTCTCTGGCATGTCCCTGAACTAGGGGTGTTTCTTCAGCTCCCACTTCCTATATAAAAGACGTGTTCCATGCACATCTTTCACAGTCAGCTGGTTAAATGGGAATAACTCAATAAGAATAGGAAGTAAATAATGGATGGAAATTAACAAAATGCTTATTTGAACATAAAAAAAAAAATTTAGGTAAATAAAAAACAAAACAAACCGTTTATATGTCTCGTAAAAACACAAATGAGTGCTTGAAAGCATCTACTTAAAAAATTGGTAGAGGAATATTTTTTTCTTCAAAAATACCATTTTGCTTCCTAAATATGTCTTTGTTACATACACTATCCATATACACATCCATATCTCCCATTGATAGTATTGTTGACATTTCACACTTTAGTAGTGATGAGTTTTTACTGTATACACTGGTAATTATTCTTATCTTTTTGTTACATACACTCCTCTTATGTACTTCTAATGTACAAAATGCTATTTACTTTTCCTATATGTTTTAATTTATACAGTATTCAAGGTTTCCTGCTAACCTTTTATGCTTTAATTTGTACCAAATATAATATTTTCTACTAAACAATTTTTTTCTTGTTTCTACTTTGACTGATATTGTTGTACAAAATATTTTTTTTTATTACTGCCATTTATCAAGCGATCTCTTGGGCTTGATCCCATGTTTACAAATGGATTAGCAGTTTGCAGACACTTTTACCTTTTTCTTATCAGTTATTGTATCTATCCTGAACTCTCTCACACTGTATCTTGATATTGCTATATGTTTGCTATCAGTGCAGGACCCAAGACTGATTGCTGCTTCAGAGTTTATAGCTTTTCTTTTAGTATCCTGCAACAAATGGTTTTAATTCAAGACTTTGAACAACAGCACGAACTGAGCATAGTCCCAAAGCCTTTGAAATGCAAACGAAGAAAAATCCTAAAAAAGGCATTCTTTTCTTTTAGGGGATAAAGGTAGAGGTATGTTTCCACTGATATCCTTCTCAGGGCTATGAGCTGATTTTTCACCATTGGCCATTAGTGTTTCGCTATCTTTGCTAATCTTCCCAAAGTTCTGTGGAGAATATAACCCAGGACATACTTGAAAACGAGAGAAATCTCAATGTATCCTTCCGGGTAAAATACTTTATAAATAAATAAATAACTGGGCAAGACCATCAACATGTACATTAAGTACAGGACATAGTTGAAAACAAGAGAAATCTCAATGTATCCTTCCTGGTAAAATACTTTATAAATAAATAAAATAAATACATTAAGTCGCTTTAGTCACATGGTTGCTGCACATTAAATTAAAAGAGATGGTGGAAAATGAATATATAGTACATTGCAAAACTACTGACGTTTAAATTTGTTAGAGGTCAAATCATACCAACTAAACTTTGAATTCCAAAAATTATACCATTGACATACATCGCCTTTTGATAACATACTGAAGATGCACAACGAAATGAGACAACTGCACTGAGAGGCAGGGAAGGGAGCAAAACGAGGGAGGTGGACAGCCCTCAAAATGTAACATACAAAACCAGAATGGCTGCATTCAACCTGAACATGCATATCTCATAAGGCTGCTTTTGAGATAAATGAATACAACGTAAATACTCAACAATACAGAAGAAGAAATTATGAGAATTTGGTTGCAAAATCTGGTCATACATTATACCAAAACATTCACCGTGAATGATGTTTATTTAATTTGCAGTACAGGTGTTGCCATCCAGATTTTATAGTGATCTTTCATCATGTATCATTTCAAATGTATGTGTGGGAATTCTGCTAGCTGGAGTTACATCATTTCTCCTATATGTTAGAGATGTGCATTCGTTTCGGAAAAAAATCGGAATTTGTAACGAAATTTGATAATTCATAGTTCGGAAGTACTTCGGAATAACGAATCGATACGAATTCGAAACGAAACGAAACGGTATATAACGAATTTATTTTGTTTTACACTGTGTCATCATCATAAAAGAAAAAATTTGAATGATTGATATCAACAATCGAATTTGAAATGAACTATCAAATACATAAACTATCGAATTTGAAATGAACTATCGAATTGATATATGAAATTCGAATCGATATGAAAAACAAAACAAAAAACAAAACGAAATACGAAACAAAATTAGTTACGAAATTCCGAAAACGAAATTATTTTAAAACGAAATGAAAGTAAACGAAACAAAATTTTCAGCCATGCGCATCCCTACTATATGTTTGTGTTTGGCAGACCGTACAATAGGGGGAGCTGTACTAAGTTGCTGTAGTTCTTCTCTCTTTTAGGTTCTTTGTGAGTAGTAATTGTGTTGCCCTTCTCTGATCTAATGCTTGTCTAACCCAGTTTAAGGCTCTGCATTAATTTGAATTCTGCTAAAACATCCTTTCAACAAGCATAGCTAACAATACCTTCTATTTCCATGGTAAAGTCTGGCACCGACTTCAGTGTTGAGAACAAAAACACAGATGTTTCCAGCTAACAAGCCTCTTAATTTAATTTCAGAATAAAAGACCTTTATATCAATTACATTAGCACTCCGTAACCTCTTCTCTTAGACTGATTAACCAAACCAGAAGTGGCTTTTAGTGTCTTCACAGAAATTACACTCTTAACTTTCTGAAATTCCACTCAGTGATAATTTATTGGAGCTACAACATTTCTGTGTTTATCATAAAAACTTTTAGTTATGGCACAAGATGATATGTCTGCATACTCTACATATATATTGATTAATATAGAAATAAAGTGTTTATTTCAGGGTTCCTTAATTATTTTATAAAGTATTTTACCAGGAAGGATACATTGAGATTTTTCTTGTTTTCAAGTATGTCCTGGGTTCAAGAACATTGAATTTTTACAATAGGTACAGAAATACAAAGTAATAAAATCCAAGATATTAAAAAACAACAACACAAATATACAGATTAACAAAAAATAAATATGTAGGAAATATAGTCACTATGTTACATGTTTACAGGTGCATTCTGTATCGAGGTATATTAATAGAGATCTCTTAAGTGACTTTAGACTGGGGAAGATTTGATGGCATCTGGGAGGTTATTCCATAATTGTGGTGCTCTGTAGGAAAATGAGGATCGAGCCACTTGTGAGTTATGCTCGTTGAAAGAACAGTAAAGGAATGCAAATGTATGCGAAACATTGCTTAATAGATAAGACATGCATTACATCAGACAGCACAACAAAATATTTCAAGAGAAAAAACAAGCACACAGAGAGAACTGGAAATGGGGAAACAGCATGCTACCTAATTATAATTATCATCATTTATATGGAACCAACGGTTTCCACAGTGCATACAGTAAGGATTGGTGAATTACACTAACAAATAGGGTTTCGGAATTTCCACGAAATTTCCAGATTCGTGCATTCGGATTCGGACGATTTTCCAAAAATTTTCGGATCAGAAAACGGCGGATCCGAACAAATTTTCGTGCCGAAACGAAAACTTTTCGAATGGACTAGAAATGTGTAAAATCAAAATAAATTTTCGTTCCATTCGTGATTTCGGTTCCATTTCAGTAATTTCGGACATCGTATTTATATCGCTGATTCTGTAATTAAATTTTGTATCATTCCCATCTCAATGTTTCCTTCTTGTAAAACCAGAGAAATCTCAATGTATCCTTCTTGTAAAACCAGAGAAATCTCAATGTATCCTTTTTGTAAAAAATGAGAAATCTCAATGTATCTTTCTTGTAAAACATGAGAAATCTCAATGTATTCTTCCCGGGAAACCAGAGAAATCTCAATGTATCCTTCCCGGGAAACCAGAGAAATCTCAATGTATCTATCTTGTAAAACATGAGAAATCTCAATGGCAGAATTATCGTATCGGCAGAATTATCGTATCGTATAATTATCGGATCCGAAAAACCATTAGTTTACGTCAAAACGAATAGACACTTTGAAACGAGGAGAACAGACGTTCCGAAAAACACGAAAATTTCCGAAATCACGAAAAAAAGTCGATACGAAAAACGAAACGAAGCGAACCGAAACGAAAATTGGCCGAAACGAGTCGAAACGAAAATTTACAAAATCCGAACGAACCGAAAAAAAAGAAAAAGAAATCGGTGCACAAGTCTACTAACAAATTACAAGCAATCTTAGCGATCAGAGACTTGAGGTGTAGAGGGCCCTGCTCACAGGTATTTACAATCTAGAAGAATTGGGATGGAAAAGAACAAGAGGAGATACCAGTTACCATCTTATGTCAGGATCAGTAGTACTAGCGTTTAGATTAGGAAATAGTGACATGCACAATAGTATAACAGTCTGGAATGTGATACCCTAATCAGGGTTCTGATTAAATTCTTGAAGAATTGAAGATTAAGCAGAGTCTGACAAGGCCACAGGACCGATGCCACTCTTGAGAAGTCTTGGAGGTGCGGGTTAGCAGTGCGAGGTATAAAAATGAAGGTGGAGTGCCAAACTAGGCTCAACCTAAACACTCATGATTCATAACTGTATATCTGAGTTAAATACAACACACAATTCAGGGCACTCCATCCAAATGCATATCTAAAGATGTAAAAACACCTGTCTTCAGGTTTACATCGGGTTTATTTACAAATATGACCATATATTATAGCACAAGCCAGCCACAACATCAATGTACCTCATCGTTTCCAGGTCCTACTTTAAGCCAACCTAATGACTGTGGTTAGGAATGTAATCTACTTGCTGGGAAAAAGCATCTTCCTGGGACTCTCTGCAGCACGAAATGTTGTACTGTGAAGCCTGGACTACGTCCCTGGATTTGCAACCTTACCCTGTTACATAGTTTACAGGTTCTTCTCCAAATTGTGTAAACCCTTGTACTGCAGAGTCCTGTGGTTGGATAGCAGTGGACCTGCTCTTGAATGCATAAGAAAATGTTTTTTTCCTGCATAGTTGTACATTACAATTACATTTATATATTTATTTCCTTGAGGAATGTTTTCCTAAGTAATGTGAACCTGTCAGGTTCAAAACAACTTTGCATCATTCTATAAAGATTTAGATTGTAGATGCCGCCTAAATGTGTTTTTATCTACTTTTTTTATTTCACAGCCAGGTCATATACAGTTGTAAGAAAAAGTATGTGAACCCTTTGGGATTACGTGGAGTTTTGCATGAATAGGTCATAAAATGTGCTCTGATCTTCATCGAAGTCACAATTTGAAAAACACAGTCTGCTTAAAATAATACAACACAAACATTATATGTTTTCATGTGTTTATTGAACATAACTTGTAAACATTCACAGTGCAGGGTGGGAAAAGTATGTGAACCCCTAGCCTAATGACTTCTCCAAGAACTAAATGGAGAGCTAAATGGAGCCAAGAGTGAGCCAGCCTAGAGTCCAATCAGTGTGATATTATTGGATGTGTTGCTGAAAGCTGTCCTGCCCTTTAAAAACACACACCAGTTTTGGGTTTACTGGTTTCAAGAAGCACTGCCTGATGTGAACCATGCCTCGCAGAAAAGAGCTCTCAGAAGACCTACAATCAAGAATTGTTGACTTGCATGAAGCTGGAAAGGGTTACAAAAGTATCTCCAAAAGCCTTGATGTTCATGTGTCCACGGTAAGACAGACTGTCTACAAATGGAGAAGTTCAGCACTGTTGCTACTCTCCCTAGGCATGGTCGTCCTGTAAAGATGACTGCAAGAGCACAGCGCAGAATGCTTAATGAGGTAAAGAAGAATCCTAAAGTGTCAGCTAAAGACTTACAGAAATCTCTGGCACATGCTAACATTTTTGTTGACACATCTACAATAAGGAAAACATTAAACAAGAATGGAGTACATGGGAGGACACCATGGAGGAAGCCATTGCTGTCCAAAAAGAATATTGCAGCACGTTTGAAGTTTGCAAAAGAGCACCTGGATGTTCCACAGCACTAGTGGCAAAATATTCTGTGGACAGATGAAACCAAAATTGAGTTGTTTGGAAAAAATACACAACACTATGTGTGGAGAAAAAAAAGGCACAGCACACCAACATCAAAACCTCATCCTCCTCACTGTAAAACATGGCGGAGGGAGCATCATGGTTTGGGGCTGCTTTGCTGCCTCAGGTCCTGGACGGATTGTTGTCATTGATGGAAAAATGAGTTCCAGAGTTTATCAAGACATTTTGCAGGAAAACGTAAGACCATCTGTCCACCAACTGAAGCTCATCAGAGGATGGGTGATGCAACAGGACAATGACCCAAAGCATTCAAGTAGTTCAACAAAAGAATGGCTTCAACAAAACAAAATACGCCTTCTGGAGTGGCCCAGTCAGATTCCTGACCTCAACCCGATTGAAATGCTGTGGCATGACCTTAAGAGAGAGATTCACACCAGACATCCCAAGAATATTGCTACACTGAAACAGTTTTGTGAAGAGGAGTGGTCCAAAATTACTCCAGATCATTGTGCAGGTCTGATCTGCAACTACAGGAAATGTTTGGTTGAGGTTATTGCTGCCAAAGGAGGGTCAACCAGTTATTAAGTCCAAAGGTTCACATACTTTTTCCACCCTGCACTGTGAATGTTACATGTTCTGTTCAATAAAAACATGAAAACATATGTTTGTGTTGTATTATTTTAAGCAGACTGTGTTTTTCAAATTGTTGTGACTTAGATGAAGATCAGAGCACATTTTATGACCAATTCATGCAAAACTCCACGTAATCCCAAAGGGTTCACATACTTTTTCTTGCAACTGTATGCTGCTGTCCCCACCACATTTGCGGTTTGCTCCAATTGGTATGTTGAAAATATAAAAAATCCCACCATAAGGTCTCTGAAGTGAAAAGGACAGGAGGCTGTGTATTGTTGGCATCAGGTTCTCACCCTTAGAGGTTTGCCTTGGTGTTGGCAGGTGGGTTTAAAGTCCTAATGGCCATTTAAATAAAAAGAAGTACCTACGTGTTTTCGTTTGGCAAGAAAATATGGGAATCAAAGTGCAAAGGACAATGTTTTGGGATTTAGATTCTACATATTGCTAATGATGTGAAGTCAAATTAATTAAAATGAAGTTCTGATAGGTAATAGAAGAGATACCCTATGGGCAGTTCTTCTGCTCTTTACAGTCACTCTATGACTGCTGCTGTGCTGAGGAAGAGGTCAGTGTGTATGGTTTCACTAATGAGGGTTAAATTTTGCAAGAATCCATGTGCATGTGATTAGCATGACCACTGAACCAGAATAATATTTAGATGATATAACTTTGACAATAAACCCCTTTTCCTTTACCCTTCTATTTCTGCTTCTACCAAGTCAACTGAATAGTAGAAAAGTAAAAGCTCTTCCATTCGTTACATAAATGTCTGGGGCAGTTATCCTTAATGGCTTATTATTATTATCCTTTATTTATAATGCACCACAAATTCCGCAGCGCTTTACATGATCAGTATACAAGAAGTTGATACATTGCAATACCACACATGGACGATGACTCGATTCAGGGGTCCCTGTTCCCAAGGGAACTTACAATCTATGAGATGTACAAGTATTTTGTGAGGTAGGCACAGCCATATTGTTAAGTGTCTTTGCCAAGGACACTCACTGGTGGCGTCTTCTTCTGAGTGGAATCGAGTCATCTTTCTTTGATTGTAGAGCAGTGACCTCGTGGTTAGGTTGAACCTGCTTCTCGTAAAGTAGAGACTTTTCCACAGTTGTATTGGAGGGATGTGTTGAACGGGATTTTGACTTGCTCTCCATGGTCGAAGGGCAGAGATGTTACCACTGGACTCCACAGGCGATATTGTGTGTTAGACAAGTATGTACCATTGGGTGTCTTGCCCAAGGACACTTACTGGAGAGGCGCTCTGGCTGGGATTCGAACCTAGGTCACTATGGTCATAGAGCAGTGATGTTACCTTTACTCCATCCAGCCGGCTTGAGTCACTATTCCAACCTACATGGCTTGCTTGTGGCTCTGCTGTAGCGACTCCTTACTGTAAGTTAACAACACCTATAACAGTGGTCTGGAGAATAACGTGCAGTTCCCTGGTAGCCACTATTCTCTTTTTCCAAAATCATTTAACACCTAAAATAAGTATGCTAAAAAAAATGTGTTACTTAGCTCTGATCTCGCGGTGCAGTGGGCACCTCCTCTGGCAGGGCCGGCCCAAGCCACTGTGCTGCCTGGAGTGAAGGATGAATTGCTGTCATTATTATATGTATACGTCATGACCTGTCTGTATATTATAACAAAAAATGCAATAAAATATGAATTTTCAATAATTTACAACGTGTAAAGTGTTTTTTTTTCACATTTTAACACGTGAGCAATTGCGGTTATATTTTGTATGGGGTGCGCTTGTTAAAAAAATTAGAGATGGGGTCTTGTTACATTTTTTTTGGGGAAAATTACGCGATTTTTAACAAGCGCACCGCATAGAAAAATCGTTAGTGCAGCATTATTGTTCACATTATAATTGAAATGGGAACAATATTGCTGCATTAACGAACCAAAAAAAGAAAAAAAAACTTGTTTATTTTTTTTTATAATTTTTTTTAAATATTTTTTTTATTTTTAAAAACTTTTTTCATACTCATGTTTGGTATTGTTGGAACGGCCATGCTCTGGCCGATCCAACAATACCAAACATTAACCCCTAACTGCCACGGATCGGGAGATAGGGGGTTCCAATGAACCCCCTATCTCCACCATTGGTGGCAGTTAGGGGTTAACTCCAAGACTGGCGTCATCGTGCTATGCACAATGACGCCAGTCCTCAGGGGGCATTCCCGGAAGCTTGGCCGACATCCAAGATGTCGGCCAGCTCCGGGAAAGAATCACGAACCGGCGCTTTTCGGCGCCGATTCGTGATCCGGCCCCCATGGGGTTAATGCCAGGTACCATTTGGAAGGGCAGGCTGTGCCCTTCCAAACGGTGCCTGGGTTAACCCCCTGCACGCCACCGATCGGGAGGGAGTGATGTCCGAATGACCTTCCCCCTCCCTTTCAGGCGCCTCCTCCGCGCATGCGGGGGGCGCCTGAATTAGGTGTCATCGCGCCCCCGCGATGACACCTAATTACTCCGGTGGCGGTTCCGGGTGCTGGGCTGACATCGAGGATGTCAGTCCGCACCGGGGGGGCCAGCGATCGGCCGGAACCCGGCCGAACGCTGGCCCCAAAGGGAGGACGCGCTCAGCGCGTCCTCCTCAAGGAACGATACTGCGGGTGGACGCGCTGAGCGCGTCCTCCGCAAGGAACGATACTGCGGGTGGACGCGCTGAGCGCGTCCTCCGCAGTGAAGTGGTTAAGTTTACTTATTTTTTCTGTAACAGCCCTTTTTATTATCATTCCCTGGACCTCATATGCAAATTTCAGACATTTTGGCTCAGTAGTTTCTTTGCAAATAGCTTTTAACTTTCACACATTCATACAAACTGTTTTGATAATTTATTTACCTCCCTCTGTCTGCAGTGTCGGCTTTTTCTCGGCTTTTTCCGGCAGCTTCGCTGCGTGTGATCGGCTCCTGCTCGTGTTTTTCCGGCGTCTTCGATGGGTTAATCCAGATGTTTTTTCAGGTTTTCGGCATGCATTCAGCAGGTTTTGCGGTTAGTTTTCGTCAGGTTTGCGGTAGCTTTTCCCTGCAATTCGGGGACCCTGTGGTGTTTGCTGAATATACCGCAGGGTCACCAAAATGGGATCGGCAACACAAACCGAATTGAAGAGAATGAAAAGTCACCGAACGTGCGGTGACTTTTTCGAATCTCTTTGGATAACCCTGATTGTTTTTTGTTCACACTTTCGTATGGCTTGGACAACAGTTTAGGTATATATGATAAAGAAAAGCAGTCAGCACAATTCTGTTTTGTATGCACACACCACAAATGATAGTTTGTATTGAATAAACGTAATGTTTACTTCTGAAACAAAATATAATTGAACTGTAATATATGTCTGTGCAGGGGTAAATAATAAATAAATATTTTGTGCTTTGGTGAAGAAAAACCTCAAAATGAACATTGCCGTACTGAATTGTTACTTGCTTCATGGCGGTGGCCATCTTTAATACGTCACACTCAGCTACTCGTAGCACCTCTCCGGGTCGCTGCAAGTGCTAAGTTAGCAGTGCTGAGCGCTGAGCGGCAGAACGGCGTTCAGTGGCAAGTTGCTAACTTAGCACTTGCAGCAGCTGAGCAACTGAACTCGCCTCAGGACAGAGGAGCTGGCAGTGCATTATGGGGGCAGCAACATGTCCCTATGAGGAGGGAAGAGCGGGAGGGGAACCTCCATAACACACATGGGGGGGCACAGAGTCTCCTGTATGAAATCAAGCCAGGCCTACCTCCTCAGCAGCCTCATGGTTCCCCAGGATTCATTTAAAGGCACGCACTTGCCTATGCCATTAGAGCCCTGCCGCACGTGTCACGTGACAGGTTCTAAACACAGTGTTCCATCTCACAGGCGCACTGCGCTGCAGGAGAGTCCACAGCCAGGCTGCATCGCTGGTAAAACTTAGGGGTGGGCGCTAGCCCGCTGAAAGGGGCAGTCACATGCTGGAGGGGCAGTCACATGCTGGAGGGGCAGGCGTGGCTTGGTTTTCAACGGAATACTGTCCTGCAGCAGTGTCCGGGCTGATGGCCTTTAAAAGAGCAGCAAAATGCTGCCCCTGAAAAAGTGCTGCCTGAAGCGGCTGCTCCACCCTGCTCCATGGACGGACCGGCTCTGTCCTCTGGCTGCATAAAGGGTTGCATCTCTCCAATGAGTCCAATAGACTTGAGGAACTGATACCAGTACCGGCATTGGGTAGCTTCTCCCTAAAATTACAGCTTGAGCTGGTCGGTTGTAATAGAGACAGTAACAGGGAGTCTCTACAGGTTATCATCGGTGTTATATTCTCTCCACAAACACTATACTCCAATCTATGTGTTTTTTTAGCATGTGTATTTATGGCTTTGATTATTTACACCCGCAAAAAATTACGTATTATTGGGGACCCACATCCCCTCTATTAGCAATCCATGCAAATTTTGTATTGGATTACTATATGGTTGCTTTAGGTTATCATCTCGCACTGGAATTTCTATTTCCCTACATTTCTAAAATCTAGACCAAGACACTTTCAGGGTTATCCAAAGAGATCCGAATGGCTGGAGAAAGTTAACCGAATGCTGAAAATCAGCGTTCAGTTAACTTTCTTGGCCATTCGGCTATCCAGAGAGCAGGCAATTCGCCAAATCTTGGCGAATTGCCTGCACATACGGTGCATGTTCGAGGGCAGTGAAATCCCCATAAAAAAGCACTGCTTCGTCTATTCAGAGAACAAAAACCAGCAGTGAGAGGTTCCCCAAATGCCCTGCCATTCGGTGATTTATTCGGCAGGTTTATTCTGGCGAATCCCATAGGCTTCAATGTTAAAAATATTCCCATTTTAATTCAATATCTAATAAACCATTCATTATAAAATTCTGCAGTAAAGAGTCTCTTTATTTATAGATTTTTTTAGGATACTTTAAGCATTTTTCTGGATTTTTTTTTTTTTTTAAAAAATTGATTTTTTTTTTTTTAAGTTTACTTATTTTTTCTGTAACAGCCCTTTTTATTATCTTTCCTTGGACCTCATATGTCAATTTCAGCCATTTTCGCTCAGTAGTTTCTTTGCAAGCAGCGTTTCACTTTTCAAACATTCAAGCGTACTGTTTTACTAATTTATTCACTGCCTTCGTCTGCGGTGTCGGCTTTTTCCGGCGGCTTCGCTGTGTGTGATCGGCTCCTGCTCGGGATTTTCCGGCGTTTTTGGTGGGTTAATCCAGATGTTTTTGCATGTTTTCGGTGTGCATTCGCTGGAGTTTTGCGGTTAGTTTTCGTCAGGTTTGAGGCAGCCTTTCCCTGCAATTCGGGGACCCTGTGGTGCTTGCTGAATACACCGGAGGGTCGCCGAAATGGGATCGGCAAAACCAACCGAGTTGAAGAGAACGAAAAGTCACCGAACGTGCGGTGACTTTTCGATTCTCTTTGAATTACCCTGTTTGAAAATGAATTCCCTTTTTATTGCTCTGTAGTGTCTAGTTACATAGTCACATAGTTAGTCACATAGTTATATAGGCTGAAAAAAGACATGCGTCCATTGGGTTCAGCCTCTCCCACATAACCTACTGCTGTTGATCCAAAAGAAGGCAAAAAACCCAGTCTGAAATGCTCGCCAATATGCAACATACTGGGAAAAAATTCCTTCTTGACCCCAGAATGGCAGTCAGATTTCTCCTTGGATCAAGAAGCTTTTACCCACATATTAAATATTATAACCCTTAATATTCTGTGTCTGCAGGAAGTCATCTAGTCATTTTTTAAAAGTCTGTACAGACTCTGACCCAACCACCTCAACAGGCAGAGAATTCCACAGCTTTATTGTTCTCACCGTAAAATAACCCTTCCTATGCTTTAAGCTAAATTTTTCTTTCTTCCAGTCTAAATGGATGACCCCTTGTCCTATGTATAGTCCTGTTAATGAATAGGTTATCAGACAATGGTTGATAATGGCCCCGTATATATTTATATAAAGGTTATCAGATCCCCTCTAAGGCGCCGTTTCTCTAAACTAAACAGGTTTAAGCTTGTTAATCTTGCCTCATAACTTAACCCTTCCATTCCCCTTATTAATTTAGTTGCCCGTCTCTGCACTTTTTCTAACGCTATAATATCTTTTTTTAAGACCGGTGCCCAAAATTGCACGGCATATTCAAGGTGCGGCCTGACCATTGATTTATACAAAGACAAAATTATGTTTTCATCCCGTGAGTGAACTCCCCTTTTAATGCATGCCAGTACTTTGCTGGCCTTGGCGGCTGCTGTTTGACATTGCACATTGTTACTTAGTTTGAAGTCTATGATTATTCCCAAATCCTTCTCCTGCTTGGATTTCCCTAACTCCGTACCATTTAGGGTATAAATTACTTGTGTGTTCTTCACTCCAAAGTGCATAACTTTGCATTTATCTACATTAAATTTCATCTCCCATTTAAGTGCCCAGTCCCCCAATCTATCTAAATCCCTCTGTAGCGAAGTAACATCCTGCTCACATTGTATTACTGTTCCTAATTTTGTGTCATCTGCAAACACTGATACATGACTTTCAATGCCTATCTCAAGGTCATTTATAAATAAATTGAATAGTATTGGTCCTATAACAGACCCCTGAGGGACACCGTTTACCACTGGTGTCCATCTTGAAAATGTACCATTTATGACCACTCTCTGTACCCTATCTTTTAGCCAGTTTTCTATCCAAGAACAAGTATTTTCATCTAGACCAATTTTTCTTAATTTAAATAGTAACCTTTTGTGTGGAACTGTGTCGAAAGCTTTGGCAAAATCTAAGTAAATCACATCCACTGCGACCCCCTGATCTATACTTCTACTTACTTCCTCATAGAACGTAATTAGGTTAGTCTGACATGATCTGTGTTTCATGAAACCATGCTGATTTTTGCCAATAACATTATACCTCCCAATAAATTCCTGAATATTATCCCTTAGTAACCCCTCGAATACTTTCCCAGCCACAGATGTTAAGCTCACAGGTCTATAATTCCCAGGCACAAATTTTAAACCTTTCTTAAATATAGGGACGACGTCAGCTTTTCTCCAATCCTCTGGTACTATTCCTGAAAGAAAAGAATCTTGAAAGATTAAGAACAGAGGTTTACATATTTCAACACATAGCTCTCTCAGTACTCGCGGGTGAATTCCATCTGGCCCTGGGGCTTTATTCACATTCACATTGTTTAATTTCTGCAAAACCTTGTCCTGAGTCAACCAGTCACTTTGTATTAGTAAGTTTTTATTAATGAATTGCATGTCTCCTGTTATAGGTTTCTCTTTGATAAATACTGAAGAAAAATAATCATTTAAAATTTCTGCCTTATCCTGATCTTCAGTTAACATTAACCCTGACTCAGATTTTAGTGAACCTACATTTTCACTCTTACAGGGTTATCCAAAGAGATTCGAAAAGTCACCGCACGTTCGGTGACTTTTCGTTCTCTTCAATTCGGTTCCTTTTGCCGATTGCATTTCGGTGACCCTGCGGTGTATTCAGCAAACACCACAGGGTCCCCGAATTGCAGGGAAAAGCTGCCGAAAACCTGACGAAAACTAACCGAATGCACTATGAAAACAAGCAAAAACATCTGGATTAACCTTCGAAGAGGAGCCGAACAGGAGCCGAAAAGGAGCCGAATCACACAGAGCCGAAGCAGCTGTGACGTAGAGGAGGCAGTGAATAAATTAGAAAAACCATTTGTATGAATCTGGGAAAAAGAAACGCTGTTTGCAAAGAAACTACTGAGCGAAAATGTCTGAAATTTTCACAGGAGGTCCAGGGAATGATAATAAAGAGGGCTGTTACAAAAAAAATAAGCAAACTGAAAAAAAAATCAAAAAAAAAAATCGGACTTTTAATTTTTTTTTAAAAATTCAGAAAAATGCTTAAAGTATCCTAAAAAATCTATAAATAAAGAGACTTTTTGCTGCAGAATTTTATAATGAACGGTTTATTAGATATTGAATTAAAACGGGAATATTTTTAACATTGAAGTCTATGGGATTCTCCTGAATAAATTTGCCGAATTAAACCACCGAATGGCAGGGCATTAGGGGAACCTTTCACTGCTGGTTTGTGTTCTCTGAATAGCCGAAGCAGTGCTTTTTGATGGGGATTTCACTGCCCTCGAACAGGGACCGAACAGGCACCGTATGTGCAGGCAATTCGACAGGATTTGGAGAATTGCCTGCTCTCTGGATAGCCGAATGGCCAGGAAAGGTAACCGTACCCTGATTTTCAGCGTTCGGTTACCTTTCTCAAGCAATTCGAATCTCTTTGGATAACCCTGTTAGGTTTTTTAGAATTTATGTACCTAAAGAATAGTTGCTTGTCTTTTGTATTTATTATTCAATAAAATAGGTTTTAATGCTGCTCAGATTAAAATATAATTGCTATTCATTAAAATCCTTATCTCATTGAACAGCTTGGAAAAAGCCGCACAACTAAATTCTTCAGCGTCTTCATATTGACTTTTAGAAAGTGTTTACTTAGACGCAGTTGATGGTGCTTTAAAATGCTTGTTCTCAATGAACCTATTGGCCGTGTTACACAGGCATGTAAATTCTTGACACATTTACAAAAGGTTTAACAACAAGAATAAAAGCTTAAACTGACCCATAAAGCATTCATCTTCCTTACCTCTAAATGAAAGTACTTCCTTGCAGCTGATCAAACACCCTCCATGCTGCAGACACATATGTTTTCACAAAACCACTGTGTACTTAGGATAATTCACACCCAGTTGCAAAGTGAGTGCTCACAGGTATTAGGAATTACATGGATCTTGGCTATTAAATGCCTAAAAGAAAACTCATTTGATCCTCTTAAAGAAATCAATCAGTATATCTAAAAGTAAGAATCAACAGTCCTGTGTTTGCTGAGCTCTCATTTTCCTCAGAGGCTGAGGTCCTTGCTCATTTAGGCCTGCTAATTCCCTTCAGTGATACAGAGGATTAAATATGCTCTTTTTCTGGCACCACGCTGCTTGCTATTAACATTAACCAAAAAGATAATTATTCTTCGGCATATCAAGTAATACAGTAATAATTTTCTTGCGCTGCAAGAGGTCCTCTCAGAACACTGTGCTAGAAAGCTTTGGAGTTGAATATAAATCATACACTATATTAAGGATTTATGAGAATTCGGAACAAAATGGATGGGTCGGTGTTGGATATTCTTTGTTTCTATATACAGACAGGGTTATTCAGAGAGAGGTGAAAACCAGGAGAATTGGCAGGAGAAGAGAACAATCTAGTCCAAATAGCCGATTTGGAAAGTGAGATAAATGGGAGAATTTTTCTGGTTTGGCTACTGTGACCTAGAATTTTCACTTCTCCAGTCATTCTCCTGGGTTTCACCTCTCTCTCTGAATAACCCTGATAGTGACAATCTTATTATCCCCTTTAATGACCTTATGGTGTTCCATGCCTTCTGGAAAGACTGGAATTTAACCCTTCCACTGATGAGCTATTTCACCTCTGTGTGCTGAGCTTATTTAAATTTTTCTGTGGAAAATCTGTTTTATTGGCTCCAGGAAAAAAGTCAAGTACATGTTATACACGATATAATCACAGAATCATGCAAGGTCAGGAGAAAATCACGTGGAACCATCAAGGACGCCATTTTTCAGTGAGAAAAACAAACATTAAGGCTCGCGTCAGACGAACGCAGTGATCACATCCGTGTTACCGCACAGTGATGTACAAAATGCCTTTTCATATCCTTCATATTAATTTTGTTTCCCATATTTCCCTTTTTTTCTACGTCCGTCATAAAAAACGGACTGTGTGGTGTCTACAGTATCTCCCGTCAGAACGTCCGTTCGTTGTGCACGCACGCAGAGTGCGCTCAAAGAAAACAAAAAATAAAAACATAAGAAGAAAACTCAAGACCTTTTGATACAGCACAGTAGACAATCGATGCAGGACAGGTCGAATCAGGCAAGAGGGCGTTAGTCGCTCCGGGGTAGGATTGACCCCACCATCAGTATCCACCAGGGACGTGCACTCAGGGGTGGCAGGGGAGGCTCCGCCTCCCCTGTCATGCCAGTAAATTAATGAGCTCATTGTGTATATTGTAATGACATGTGATGTGTGTGTATGTACATTTAAACTGTAAATAAATTGTTATTTATACTCATACTCACCTCTCCTCGCTCCCTCGTTGTGCTTTGTTTCTTCTCTGTCCGCTTTTTTTTTCTCCTGCAGCTTTCACTTTCTCAGTTTGCCGGCTGCTGTGTGTGTGTGTTTAATACACTACACAGACAGCAGGGGCAGCACTGAGCCAGCCTAGGCTACGCAATTTACGCAGCCCAACGCTACGCTAATTGCAGAGCTCAGGCTGGTAGCAGGCAAGCTCGTCATTGCCTCCAGGCAATGACAGCAAATGAAGCTTGAGCCAATGGGAAAGCTCCATTGTCTCAAGCAAGTTTTTAAAAAAAAAAAAAAAAAAAAAACACCATGGGAGGCAGTGCTCCCATGGTTTGATTGACGCAGGACAGTCATGTGACTGTCCTCGTCAATCGTGGGGGGCGGGCAGGGAGATCACAGCAGTGTGACTGTGACAAACCCCCTCCAGAAAGTGCTGAGCGCATGTGTGTGTGATAAACACAGCACACATGCGCTCAGCACAGAGGGAGGGGGGGGGTTGTCATAGTCACACACTCTCAAGCTCCAGCAGCTCCTCCTACATCACCTGACCTCGTGCCAGCACCACAGAGACACGTGGGACAGGAAGCAGCCGACCTCTTCTCTCTTGGACAGCACAGCCAGTGAGGAGCTGTCTCAGGTAAGTAAGGAGCCCTCCCCTGCAGGAACCCTGTGACTCTGCTGGGGCAAATCCATGAGCTGGGGCACATCCATGAGCTGGGGCAAATCCATGAGCTGGGGCACATCCATGAGCTGGGGCACATCCATGAGCTGGGGCAAATCCATGAGCTGGGGCAGTATATCCATGAGCTGGGGCAAATCCATGTGCTGGGGCAAATCCATGAGCTAGGGCAAATCCATGAGCTGGGGCACATCCATGTGCTGGGGCAAATCTATGAGCTGGGGCACATCCATGAGCTGGGGCACATCCATGAGCTGGGGCAGTATATCCATGAGCTGAGGCAAATCCATGTGCTGGGGCAATCCATGAGCTGGGGCAAATCCATGAGCTAGGCACATCCATGAGCTGGGGCAAATCCATGTGCTGGGGCAAATCCATGAGCTGGGGCACATCCATGAGCTGGGGCACATCCACGAGCTGGGGCAAATCCATGTGCTGGGGCAAATCCATGTGCTGGGGCACATCCATCAGCTGGGGCACGTCCATGAGCTGGGGCAAATCCATGTGCTGGGGCAAATCCATGTGCTGGGGCACATCCATGAGCTGGGGCAAATCCATGAGCTGCTGGGGCATATCCATGTGCTGGGGCAAATCCATGCGTTGCTGGGGCAAATCCATGAGCTGGGGCAAATCCATGAGCTGGGGCAAATCCATGAGCTGCTGGGGCATATCCATGAGCTGCTGGGGCATATCCATGAGCTGGGGCAAATCCATGTGCTGGGGCAAATCCACGTGCTGGGGCAAATCCACGAGCTGGGGCATATCCATGTGCTGGGGCATATCCATGAGCTGGGGCACATCCATGAGCTGGGGCAAATCCATGTGCTGGGGCACATCCATGAGCTGGGGCAAATCCATGAGCTGCTGGGGCATATCCATGTGCTGGGGCAAATCCATGCGTTGCTTGGGCAAATCCATGAGCTGGGTCAAATCCATGAGCTGGGGCATATCCATGAGCTGCTGGGGCATATCCATGAGCTGCTGGGGCATATCCATGAGCTGGGGCAAATCCATGTGCTGGGGCAAATCCACGTGCTGGGGCAAATCCATGAGCTGGGGCATATCCCATATCCATGAGCTGGGGCACATCCATGAGCTGGGGCAGTATATCCATGAGCTGGGGCAAATCCATGTGCTGGGGCAAATCCATGAGCTGGGGCAAATCCATGAGCTGGGGCACATCCATGTGCTGGGGCAAATCCATGTGCTGGGGCACATCCATGAGCTGGGGCAAATCCATGTGCTGGGGCAAATTCATGTGCTGGGGAAAATTCATGTGCTGGGGCACATCCATGAGCTGCTGGGGAAAATCCATGAGCTGCTGGGGCATATCCATGTGCTGGGGCAAATCCATGAGCTGGGGCAAATCCATGAGCTGGGGCATACCCATGAGCTGCTGGGGCATATCCATGAGCTGGGGCATATCCATGAGCTGGGGCAAATCCATGTGCTGGGGCAAATCCATGTGCTGGGGCAAATCCATGAGCTGGGGCATATCCCATATCCATGAGCTGGGGCATATCCATGTGCTGGGGCATATCCATGAGCTGGGGCATATCCATGTGCTGGGGCATATCCATGAGCTGCTGGGGCATATCCATGAGCTGGGGCATATCCATGAGCTGTGGCAATATCAATGAGAGGAGCTGGGCAGTATATCCATGAAAGGAGCTGGGGCAATATCCATGAGAAGAGCTGGGGCAGTATATCCATGAAAGGAGCTGGGGCAAAATCCATGAGAGGAGCTGGGGCAATATCCATGAGAGATGGGGCAATATCCTGTGTATATCTAGCTCTGATACAAGCCAGTGCCTCACCAGCCACTGACCTCACGTCACTGGTATCCACTGAAAGAGGTATATATATCGAGGAAGGATGTGTCAACCACGGTCGCCAAATTGAGCTAATTTTTAGAGTTTTGTGCTCATCATGTTTAAACGTGATTTGAAGTCATGCTTTATTGTAGGACCCAGACAAATTATATATCCTTTTTTTCTGCACATTCATAATATATCATTTTTATATGTATACGTCATGTCCTGCCAGAATGCTATAACAAAAAAAATGTAAAACAAATGTGTATTTCCATACAGAAAATAATTTTTTTAACATTTTATCACAAGCCTTTGCGGTTATATATTCTATGGGGTACTCTTGTTAAATAAAATTAGAAATGGGAATCTCTTACTGTATTTTTGTGAGAAAATACGCAGTTTTATCTAAAACTGAAAACTAAAATTTTCTTCCTGGGAAATAAAATTAGAAAGTGAGTTAGTGCTGCATCATTGTTCACATTATTATTGAAACATGAACAGTAGTGTTGCATTATAAATAAAAACAGGAAAAAAATGCATTTTTATTCTATATTTATTTTTACACATTACCTGGGCCTCTTTGGTATCATTGGAAAGGCCATGCTCTGGCCTTTCTGACCAATTAGGCTAGGGTCAAACGAACGCATTATTCGCAGCGACCGTTCAAACGCATTGATGTATTTTTTCACGGATTGCGTGAAAACGGTCATACGATGCGCATTTTCGTGCGTTATTTTTTTACGGATCGTCAATAAAACACTTTTTGCGCCTGGACGTTATGTAGGCTGGACATTAGCAGCGTCTGACATCTCCTAATCAGGCAAACACGCCGCTAGTAGATGCAGCGCACTCTGTACGTCAGTACTAGCGGTTCTACGTTCTCGAAAAAATACGTTTGTTTGCCGCTTGCGTTGCGCGGCCGGACTTTCATGCGGCCGTACTTCGTATATTGCCCATCATTTGCTGCTACTGCAGCCGTGATTAAGTGCTCCTAAACGTACGTTGAAAATGTGTTAGTCTGTCCCCAGCCTTACAGGGTAATTCAAAGAGATTCGAAAAGTCACCGCACATTCGGTGACTTTTCGTTCTCTTCAATTCGGTTCCTTTTGCCGATCCCATTTCGGTGACCCTGCATTGTATTCAGCAAGCAACACAGGGTCCCCGAATTGCAGGGAAAAGCTGCCGCAAACCCAATGAAAACGAACCGCAAAACCCAGCGAATGCACGCCGAAAAGCCACAAAAACATCTGGATTAACCTGTCGAAAAACTCGAGCAGGAGCCGATCACATGCAGCCGAAGCCTCTGGAGAAAGCCGAGACACAGCAGACGAGGCAGTGAATAAATTAGCAAAACAGTTTGTGTGAATGTTTGAAAATGAAACGCTGTTTGCAAAGAAACTACTGAGCGAAAATGTCTGAAATTTACATATGAGATCCAGGGAATGATAATAAAAAGGGCTGTTACAGAAAAAATAAGTAAACTTAAAAAAAAAAAAATATTCAGAAAAATGCTTAAAATATCCTACAAAATCTATAAATAAAGAGACTCTTTACTGCAGAATTTTATAATGAACGGTTTATTAGATATTGAATTAAAACGGGAATATTTTTAACATTGAAGCCTATGGGATTCTCCTGAATAAACTTGCCGAATTAAACCACTGAATTAGGGGCATTAGGGGAACCTTTCACTGCTGGTTTGTGTTCTCTGAATAGCCGAAGCAGTGCTTTTTTCATGGGGATTTCACTGCCCTCGAACAGGCACCGAACAGGCACCGTATGTTCAGGCACTTCGCTAGGATTTGGCGAATTGCCTGCTCTCTGGATAGCCGAATGGCCAAGAAAGGTAACCGAACGCTGAATTTCAGCGTTCAATTACCTTTCTCAAGCAATTCGGAGCTCTTTGAATAACCCTGTATCTTTTCGGTGAAATTTCGTGGCCAATCCGGTGCTCTTTGAATAACTCCTATTGTGCTATCCATATAAAAAAATAAAAATCACCCTGGCCTTTATCTCCTTGACTATACCTTGTTCTTGTCAAATAAAATCATGTTTGAATTGCTTCTTTCTTCCCCATTCCTTGGTATCATACTTGGCCTCTTAGAACATTGCTGCTTGCCCCTTACACCAAGTAATGTTCAAAAAATAGTAATGAACAAGAGAACACTGGGGTTAATCACACTAGTGTCTACAAACGGGCATCACCCAGTATAACTTTGAAGAAAAAATATATAACATTGGTAGACACCAGCTACCTAATCATACTTTATTTGGTGTACATAAACAAAAAACAACCGGCCGTATAAAAACATATACTTGAAAAATATATCACCCAGAGGATGATGATTGACCAAACCGTGGATAGGTAACCAATTGCTTGTTATACGTGGTATAATACCAATATTGAGAAAATTGGCAAATAGCAATTAGATTACCTTGAATGCGATATGGAGCATGTGATGCAATATTCCAAAGGGCACAACGTGATGGTTATACTCTAATGTTGTACACAGCAATAATGGAGACAATTGAACGGCGCGGGTTCCCACAGATTGCCACAATGGCACAATGACAGCTACGCCCTCATTGATAGGGGCAAAATCACAAAATTAAAGAGTGGGTAACCAAAACCCAAGCAGCCATCCAGCTATAAATATATTCTCCTATACTACAATTGCAAGTGCAGCAATAATGAGCCAGCCCATTTAGAAGTGTGAAGATTGCAACAATCTTATGTTCAAATAGACCATGCCAATGTCACATTAATCATAATTGGAGTGATGACCACTGCGCCCTCATTGATAGGGGCGAATAACAGTGATACACGGTTGGTAATGGGAACACACAACTGTTAAAACACCTTACTTCTCGACATGTTTCGCCGCCTTAGGCTAGGGTCAGACGAACGCATTTTCACGTTGTCTGTGAAAAAGTGCGTTCAAACGAATGGACGCATTTTTTCACGGAGTACGCGATAGCGGTCATACTATGCGCATTTGTGTTCGTGATTTTGTACGGATCATCAATAAAACACTTTGTGCATCTGGACGTTATGTTGGCCGGACATTAGCAGTGTCTGACATCTCCAATTCACGCACACACGCCGCTAGTGGACGCAGCGCACTCTGTACAACCGTACTAGCGGTTTTACGTTCTCGACAAAATGCGTTCGTTTGCCACTTGCGTTGCGCAGCCGGACTTTTGTGCGACCGTACTTCGTATATTGGCCGTCATTGCCCGTCATTTGCTGCTACTACGGCCGTGATTAAGTGCGCCTGCACGCGCGTTCGCACTGCCTCAGTCTGACCCCAGCCTAAACAACTGCGGCTTTTTCAAGAGATGAGACCCCGCTGGCTTCTCCTAAATAGTTGCAACCAGATTGTTGTATCAAGGGTCAATTAAATACTACCATTCACTCGGCGTCTGACATCAGTGGATCCGCCTCCCTTCATTAATTCCACCTCTTACAACATGTGAAAATTAATTAAGTCTTAGTGGGGAAAAAAAAAAAATGTGAGCTGGCATATAATGTAGCAGTGTACAATCAACAGGCTCGTTATTGTGCATTATTGTGCATAGAAGTGGCGTGTGCAGATACAAAAACTACCACCAAAAAGGGAGCAATTGTCATATATACACGCTTGTATTGTGTTCGTATAGATTGCAGTGCCCTAATGGAAAGTAGTGATTGGCAATCTTACAGGCTAAAAGGTGGAATAAAGAGAAAGTTGTTAGGCTGAAAGAGCCCTGCAAGGGTTCCCCATAGTAAAGATGTCTCAAAACAGACATCCTCTTTACATCATGCTGTACCACCTGAAGCCCATAGTTGCTGCTACACATAAAGCACCAATTGGCTTCCCTATAATAATAATAATAAAGCTGGTATGCCCCCCAATGCGCAGGACGTAACATTGTGTGCGTTTATTTATTTTGTAATGTAAAGATGCCAACAACCTCGCTATTGTGCATAGGTATTAAGTATACAGGTAAACCGACTTCCTTCAAAGAAAGGCGGGGGGGGGAGAAAAAAAAATAAAAAAAAATAACACAATCATTATATATACCGACTTATATTGCGTTCTCATAATTTACCAGTACCCTAATGGGAAGTTTTAATAGCAGTCTTGCAGGCTATATGGAGGATTGAGAAAAATATGAAAGGATATATATTAACCCCTTAGTGACCGGGCGGTTTTACACGAATCCGTCCGTTCGTGACCGCTGCTGTTTTTACGTTTCTGCGCTCTTAGTGTTTACGTCAAATTTTCCTCTTACTCGTTTATGTAACCCACACATATTTTACACTGTTTTTCTCGTCACTAAATGGACTTTATAAAGATACCATTTTTTTCATCATTTCATATAATTTACTATAAAAAATATTGTGAAATATGACACAAAAATTGAAAAAACACCACTTTTTCGAACTTTGACCCCCAAAATTTCTTATGTATCAACAACCGTCAAAAAAAATTAATTCCTTAGTAGTTTCTAAATTTAGTACTGAGTTTAGCAATACCCATGTTTACATATTCCTCGCTTTTTTCCTTATTTTATGCAACAATAAGTGCAAGTAGCACTTTGCCATTTCCAAAGAGTTTATTTTCAAAACTAGTGCTAGTGACATTGTAACACTGATATCTGTCACTAATTCCTGAATAACCCTCCACATATACATATTTTTTTTAAAGTACACAAATCAAGGTATTAAACTTGGGGTATTTTGACTCTTTCCATGCAAACCATTTTACCACAAATCTATGCCAAAGTTTGAGAAAAAAAAAAATTTGGTGATTTTTTTTTTTGAACGCAATTTAAGAATACATGTACTGTGAACTTTAAGGTTTACTGCCAAAAAGCACCCCAAAATATGTTCAGCAACATCTTCTGAGTAAATTGATACCACCCAAGTATAGGTATGTCGGGTCATTTGGGGGCTAAAAGGCCTTATTTGGGGGGTGCGCATTTCAGTTTTCCAACTTGGAATTTTCACATTTCGTCATCATGCACCCATGTCCTATTTGGGACATTTTTGAAGCCGGCCAAAGTAATTTACCCCCATCAAACCATATATTTTTAGAAAGGGCACACCCTAGGGTGCTTCAAAGAGTTGTATTTTAACACTTTCCATGCACTAGCTCTATGTCAAACTTTCAGGTAGTCACTTTTTGTGTTATTTTTTCACACACATTGTACTTTAGGCATGAATTGTCAAATCCAGTTATGGGTTACTGCCAAAAAACACCCCAAAATATGTTCAGCAACATCTTCTGAGTAAATTGATACCACCCATGTATAGGTATGTCGGGTCATTTGGGGGCTAATAGGCCTTATTTGGGGGGTGCGCATTTCAGTTTTCCAACTTGGAATTTTCACATTTCGTCATCATGCACCCATGTCCTATTTGGGACATTTTTGAAGCCGGCCAAAGTAATTTACCCCCATCAAACCATATATTTTTAGAAAGGGCACACCCTAGGGTGCTTCAAAGAGTTGTATTTTAACACTTTCCATGCACTAGCTCTATGTCAAACTTTCAGGTAGTCACTTTTTGTGTTATTTTTTCACACACATTGTACTTTAGGCATGAATTGTCAAATCCAGTTATGGGTTACTGCCAAAAAACACCCCAAAATATGTTCAGCAACATCTTCTGAGTAAATTGATACCACCCATATATAGATTTGTTCTGTTGTTTTTGGGGTGCTACGCCAATCTTTGACATGTGCTTGTCAATTTTCTAATTTGACATACAGTATCTTCTTTGCTTATCTTCTTTTTAGGGGCCTTTTTACATACCCCAGTTTTATGAACGTGCATATATTTGGTAAGCTAACACCCCAAAGTATTGTAAATGGAGTGTTTTTATGCTATGGATGCATCCGTTTGCTCCAAACAAATTGGATACAGTTTGGTGGTCATTTTTCATTTTCACACCCACATCAGTTTTGGACTGTGATTTAGGAGACACTGTTGTTTGTTACTGCATGAAAACTCTCCAGGTTGTTTTCTGCAAGATCTCCTGAGTACACCCATGCCCCCCATGCATAGGTTTGCCAGGATTTTGGGAAGGTTCAAATACAATTTTTATGACTTTGTCATTGGAGTTGAAATTGAGATTATTTCTTCAGCTAGGCCTATCTTTGGTTTTGGGTCTACCGCATACCCCAGTTTGAATTATTGCCAGAAAATTGTTTATATTTGTTATGTTGACACCCTAAGGTATTGCATATGGAGTGCTTTGATGCCATGGATGCAACGGTTTTAGCCCAAAACATTTGAGAAGGTGTGTGGCGGTAATTTTTCAATTTTCAGATTTTTACGCCCACAGTAGTTTTGGACTGTGATTTAGGAGACACTGTTGTTTGTTACTGCATGAAAACTCTCCAGGTTGTTTTCTGCAAGATCTCCTGAGTACACCCATGCCCCCCATGCATAGGTTTGCCAGGATTTTGGGAAGGTTCAAATACAATTTTTATGACTTTGTCATTAGAGTTGAAATTGAGATTATTTCTTCAGCTAGGCCTATCTTTGGTTTTGGGTCTACCGCATACCCCAGTTTGAATTATTGCCAGAAAATTGTTTATATTTGTTATGTTGACACCCCAAGGTATTGCATATGGAGTGCTTTGATGCCATGGATGCAACGGTTTTAGCCCAAAACATTTGAGAAGGTGTGTGGCGGTAATTTTTCAATTTTCAGATTTTTACGCCCACATTAGATTTGGACTGTGATTTAGGAGACACTGTTGTTTGTTACTGCATGAAAACTCTCCAGGTTGTTTTCTGCAAGATCTCCTGAGTACACCCATGCCCCCCATGCATAGGTGTGCAAAGATTTTGGCAAAATACAGCACCAATTGTAGAACATAAAATGTACGAATAAAATGTAAAAGTCTGGTGCCTGTCAAACTGGGGATGCTCTCTAGGGGGGCACAGGCTGTTGTCACTGAAGTGCATGAAACGCAAAATGTTTTCATACCTTCTACGTGACATTGATTGGGGGTAAATGGGGGTAGAGCAGATGGGGCTACTGCTCCAGTAGGAGCGAATTGAGGGCTTCTTTATGATGCCCTCAGCATAGTAAGTGCCCAGAATTTCAGAAATTCTGGCACATCTAGCGGGGTCCATTGCTGCCTTGCCAAGTAGGAGTCTGGCTTCGCAGCACAATGCTGATGGGCATACAGATTTGATTGGGCCACGATGTGGCCCAACAAATCATCCCCCATAAACACCTGCAAAAACTGTGTGGCGGTAAATCCTGCAACATCAATATTGATGCCAGGATTTGCCGTGAAAGGAGGGATATCTGGCCTCTGGCGATGAGGCACTACCCACTCCTCAGCTGGAGCTGTGCGTCTCCTGCTGGCAGGTGGTGACCCAGGATCTGCATCAGAAACATCACTAGATACATCAGCCAGCGTAGATAATGTATCTAGCGACGTCTCTGAGCAGTTAGCGGGGTCGAAATGAGGGTCTGAGTCTGACGCAGATGCCTCAGATTCTGACGCCAGGATGGCATATGCCTCCTCGGCGCTGTACACCCTCTCACATTATATATAATAGATTATAAAATTTTATAATTATTATATATATATAAGCGGATTGTTGGTTCTTAGAAGAACCGTTGGGTTTCACAAGAAAATACAAATAAACACCTAAATCTCTCTAAATCCCTCTAAACCTGCCTCAATTCTTCTAAATCTCCTAAAAATCTCTCTAAATCTGCCTCAATTTTTCTAATCTCACTAAATCTCACTAAAATCTCTAACCTGTCAAATCTGATCTCTCTCTCTCGCTCACCAAAACACAAGTGAGGAGAGGGAGGGAGAATCACAGAGGTCAGAGCCAATATTTACAAAATATTGACCTGACCTGACAAATTAGGAATTTTATTTTGATTTTTTCTAACTTCTGATTGGATGTTGCTAGCCTGCCTCTCTGATGAGGCAGGCTAGGAACATCCCACTCAGCCCCAAGATGACCCTGCCCTTAGAACCCTAACCCTACCCCTAACCCTACCCCTACCCCTACCCTAACCCTACCCCTAACCCTACCCCTAACCCTAACCCTACCCCTAACCCTAACCCTAACCCTACCCCCCTACCCCTAACCTACCCTAACCCTACCCCTAACCCTAACCCTACCCCTACCCCTAACCCTACCCCTACCCCTAACCCTAACCCTACCCCTAACCCTAACCGTCAGTTTATTTTATTTATTTTTATTTTTATTTTACTTTTTTTTTCACTTTTTTTACACTTTTTTTTACTCTGCTGGGTGCCTTGATCCCTCGAGGCACCCAGCAGAGCACCTGATCACTGATGTGATCGTTTTTGTACTGAGTGCCACGATACCTCGTGGCACTCAGTACTTCCTGCCGCTACCGGAAGTGATCGCTCGGGGGGAGCGATCACGGACGGACCGGCGGCAGGTAAGCATATTGCAAGGATGCCTCGATGTCGAGGCATCCTTGTAATATACTCAGAGCAGCTGGAAGCGATCTGATCGCTTCCAGCGCTCTCTAGAAGTGCCGGGCACCTCTCCAGTGAAACCGGATGTTGATCGCTCCCGGGGAGCGATCACATGGTGCCCCGGCACTTCTAAACGCCATTGCACGGCTGCCTGGACTCCCAGGCAGCCTGCAATGGCGTTTGAGCTGCTGGAAGCGATCCGATCGCTTCCAGCGCTCAAAAAACGGCAGGACGTACCATGTACGTCAGCGGGTCTAAGAGAGACCCGCTGCAATGACGTACATGGTACGTCCTCGGTCCTTAAGGGGTTAAACTAACAGGGCCCTACAACGGATTCCCCATAGTGGGGATGTTAAACATGCCATGTTCATGATACTGCCACACCTATTATTATTATTTTTATTATTATTATTATAATTCTTTATTTATAAAGCGCCAGCATATTCCGCAGCGCTGTACAATAAGCACAGTATAGACAGGGTTACAATACATTGAACAACATTTGACAAACAGTACAGGAGGAGATGAGGGCCCTATTCCCGTAGGAACTCACAATCTGGGAGGGTTGGGGTTGGAAACAGGAGGAGAGGACTGTAAGGTGAGAGTGATTGATGGTTGCGTCAGTGAGTTGGGTGGTAGGCTTCCCTAAATAGGAATGTTTTCAGGGAGCATTTGAAGGAAGAGAAGTTAGGGGAAAGTCTGACAGTACGAGGGAGAGCGTTCCAGAGAGTGGGGGCTGCGCGTGAGAAATCCTGCAGTCTGTCATGGGAAGAGGTGATGCGGGGAGAAGCCCATAGCGGCTGCCACGCATATGACGCCAATTGTCTTCCCTAGGAAAATAGAAATAATATACCCCCTAATGAGCAGGGCATTGCATTATTGGTATAATAACAAAAAACGAAGGAAGTATATGATACAAATGCCCTTTGGAATATTGCATCACATGCTCCATATCGCATTCAGGGTAATCTAATTGCTATTTGCCAATTTTCTCAATATTGGTATTATACCACGTATAACAAGCAATTGGTTACCTATCCACGGTTTGGTCAATCATCATCCTCTGGGTGATATATTTTTCAAGTATATGTTTTTATACAGTCGGTTGTTTTTTGTTTATGTACACCAAATAAAGTATGATTAGGTAGCTGGTGTTTACCATTGCTATATATTTTTTCCACCAAGTAATGTTCTTTTCACTTATACAATCTCTTATACATTTGCTGGAATAAAAGATATTATCATAACATATCTTGAATATGTAACTAACAGTATTAGCTAATACTTCCTTGTGTGATCAGCTGAGCTGACGCTGACAAATACAACTTGGTAACTTCAAATAGTGTCCATCGCTGACAATTGCAGGGTTATTCAGAGAGAGGTGAAAACCAGGAGAATGGCTGGAGAAGGGAACAATCTAGACCAAATAGCCGATTTGGAAAGTGAGATAAATGGGAGAATTTTTCTAGATTGGCTATTTTTACCTAGAATTTTCACTTCTCCTGCCAATTCTCCTGAGTTTCACCGCGATTAAAGATCCTGGACACTCGAACTACATGTCCCGGCATGCTTTGCGAAGAAACAGGAAGTGGGTGGGTTTGTGGAGACGCTGTACATCCTGCCCCTCGTGGAGAACAGGCAGAGCGCGCCAGGGAGCAGAGGAGAGTGGATGCACACACAGAGAAGGAGAGACCAAAAGATAGGCCGGAGCGCAGACAGAGTGGATTGGGCCTTAGGATTGGGTCACCCAGCCTTGCGGGAGACAGACATCACCATCTATTATCCGAGTGCAGTGCTGAGGAGAGAAGACCCCTCGAGTAAGGAGTACCGCGGTCGATGGAAGCGGGGAGCAGGCGGTAAGCTGGCTGAGTCGCGGCTGATCGATAGAAGGCCAGACAACAGATCCGGTGGTCGGCGTCCCCAGTCAATATCGAGCGGAGAGACGTCCTGGGTCAACGGAACCTCAAGTTGCGCTGGATGGGTGAGAGGCCCCCAAGGCCGTATGTAAATAAGAGCGTACGCTGCTGCTTTCTTTCTAAAACCCACAGGGCCCCAACTGACTAGTCGAAGACATCGATAAAGTAAACTCACTGGCCAGTTGAAAAGTACCCGGGTACCCTACACACACAAACACATACCACTTCACGTTCTGGGACTTAACCTGTGCAGGACTCAGTTTCCTTTTTTTCTATCCATACAAGGGGGCAAAGTTAAAGTTACATTCTGAACAATTTTCCTTTTTTTGTTCCCGCTGCGCGTTTACCGTGATACGAGAACTGTGTATTTTATTGTGTCCCACTACGCGGTTTTTCCTCGAATTTCGTATCTTTTAATTTTCTGCTCGGTCGGGGTTTTTCCGAAAATACGAAGCCCTCGTGTTTTCGTTTCTTTTACCGCTACGCGTTTATCGTGTTACGAAAGTACTGTAAATTTTCCTGCATATACCGTGTCTTAAGAGCTGCAAACCTTTTAGTAAACCTTTTAAAATATAAAACTGTTCAGCGTGTTGGAGTATATTTATTCCCTAGTGCGGGGAGACTGACCCGTGGTTCATTTTCAGCGGCTCCTCCGGGAGTGAGCGCTACACGTGGGGGCTCGTCCGGGATTCAGTCTCTGGAAAAACCGCATCTAAAGGGTTAAATATGGATCCAGACACTGCTGCCGAATGGTGTGTGGGAGCACAGTAGTCAGTTAACATGTTGCATAGTCATGGATATTCCCGCAGACACTTGGGCCGAAGATCAGATTCGCCAGGCCGTGGCCACGCTAGCACCAGATCATCGGGGTTAATTCTGGACATTAAGAAAAAACCCAGATACTCTCCACACACACGCATGTTCTTCTCGAATGGAGAAAAGGTATTCCAGCATGTTTTCGGGGCGCGAGCGTGGAGCTGGAAGATGAGGTGGAAGTCCAACTAATTCAGCCAAGTGCGCCACGTGGTGAATCCGAAAGTGTTTCCCGCGCCCAGTCCGTTGGCCATGATCGGGCCTGAATTTATCGTGGCTATTGGAGATTTGCTGGCTAAATGTCAGAAAACAAGCCCTCCTCACACTAATTTCGGTTATCGACGGTTAAGGAACTTTACAGGAAATGTACCAACTCCGGCGGGAGAAGAAACCTTTTGAGGAATGGGTGGAACAGGCGATGCAGGCACTGGATGAGTGGGACGTCCCTGAGGCCCAGAAAAAGCAAAGGATCACCGAGAGTTTAAAGGGACCTGCGTCAGAAGCGGTGAGAAACCTAAAAATGAGTAGAAAAGATTGTACTGCGTTGGATTATCTGAACATTCTTGAAGAAGTGTTTGGGCGAACAGAAAAGGCAGCGGAACTAGTATATCAGTACGAACACACCTATCAGAAGAGAGGTGAGAGAATGATTGATTACATGAGGCGCTTGGATAAGATTCTGCACCAAATACTCCTTGTCACGGATCCCCCTGATACTAGAGTGGTGGTCCCTATACGCAGGACACTCTCTACCCTTCCGATCCTTAGAGTGGTCGGCACGACTAGACAGACTACAAGAATGGCAGTACAGAGCACGTACAAGAGAGACGTCACGGATCCCTCTGCTTTATCTGACTAGTGGTTTCTAGACACAGAACAGTCTCTACCCTTCCGATCCTTAGAGTGGTCGGCACGACTAGACAGACACAGAATGATACACAAGAAATTAGAATAATTAGCTCTTCCCAAGACCCTAACAACACAAGGGGTAGTCTGATGTGTGCTTAGGGTGCCACACAGACTGAATACCAGAATTAGAAGAGTTGATGCCAATACCAGGGGTTATGCACAGAATGGTTCGTTCGCCAATGCCAGGGATCATACACAGAGTGGTTCGTTCGCCAATGCCAAGGGGTCAATACACAGAATAGTCGTTTGCCAATGCCAAGGGGTCAATACACAGAATAGTTGTTTGCCAATGCCAAGGGGTCAATACACAGAATAGTTGTTTGCCAATGCCAAGGGGTCAATACACAGAATAGTCGTTTGCCAATGCCAAGGGGTCAATACACAGAATAGTCGTTTGCCAATGCCAAGGGGTCAATACACAGAATAGTCGTTTGCCAATGCCAAGGGGTCAATACACAGAATAGTTGTTTGCCAAATATACAAGAGCTCTGCGGGAAGTAACTACCACGTCAGGGCACCGGCATTTCTGAGAGCCTGGGCTTTAAACCCGGCGGGTCCGCGTCAGCCCGCCAGGCCCCGCCCCCGGCTTCCCCACGTGTGCGGAAGCGACCGCAATATCATTCGGCGCCTGGCCAGCGAGCAGCGAGGAAGCTGCTGCCAGGCGCCGGGGTGCGGGGGCCACCGTGACAGAACCCCCCCCTCTACGGGCGGCCACTGGACGACCCCCAGGGGCGCGGGGATGAGCCAAATAGAGCCCTCACCAACCGAGGAGCATGAACCTCAGTAGCCGGAAGCCAAGAGCGATCCTCTGGGCCGTAGCCCACCCAGTCAACCCAGTACTGAAGGACCCCCCTAGAACCCTGGCGTCCAGAATGGCCTCAACTTCAAACTCCTCCTCGCCCTCCACAGAGACCGGAGGAGGGGGGACACGGGCCCTGGTGTACCGATTACACAAAAGTGGTTTCAAAAGGCTCACGTGAAACACATTGTGTATCTTGATATGGGAGGGCAGAGCCAGAGCATAGGAGACCGGATTGATTCGCCGCAGAACCTTATAGGGGCCTATGTACCTGGGTGCCAGTTTCATGGAGGGTACTAAAAGCTTAATGTTCCGTGAAGAAAGCCAAACCCTGTCCCCAACTTGATACACGGGTGCCGGCCTCCTGTGTCTGTCGGCTTTGATCTTCTGGGTAACACTACTATCCTCCAGTGCCCGTTAACCTTCCCCAGGTTTCTTTCAATGACACTAAATGCTCATCCAGAGCAGGAATCGCGGTATCAGGAAACGTAGCAGGGAGCACGGGAGGATCAAAACGTAAACAGTGAAGAAGGGGGAACGTCCTGTGGCTTCGCTTACTGCACTGTTCAAGGCATACTCTGCCCACGGTATCAGGTCTGACCAGTTATTTGTCGTTCGGATATAAAGCACCTGAGATATTTTTCTATATTTTGGTTGGCTCGTTCCGCCGCCCCGTTGGTCTGGGGGTGATAGGCCGAAGAGAAGGATAGGTCTATCCCCACACTCTGCAAAACCCTTTCCAGAATCTGGAGACGAATTGGGTCCCCCTATCCGAGACAATCCCAAGAGGAATACCGTGTAAGCGGACCACATTGGAAACAAAAATGGGCCACCAGTTCGGCTGCCGAAGGAAGTTTCCGAAGAGGAACATAGTGACCCATTTTGGAGAATCGATCTATGACCGTGAGTATTACAGTATTCCCTCTAGACTCAGGTAACTCTACTATAAATCCATAGCGAAATGCGACCATGGTCGTTCGGGGATTGGCAGAGGCTGGAGTAAACCAATAGGCGCTGTTTTGGGACTTTTATGTCTTGTGCACACTTCACACACGGTTATGTATAATCTTTAACGTCACGGCGCACCGTGGGCCACCAAAGGAGTTTACGTATACTAGACACTGTTTTTGGTGATCCCCATGTGCCCAGAGATTTTGTTATCATGATACAGTTTTAATACCTCTTCCCTTTCGTTCTCAGGTACAAAGAGTTTCGCAGGAGGTCTCCCCCCAGGAGCTGTGCCCTGGGCGGTCTGCAATCTTAACATTAGAGGAGATGAGACACTAATCGTGGTAAGTGCTATAATCCTTTCCTGGGGTACAATGGGATGTTGATCTTGGATGTTTATGTTCGTTGACTCGTACTGTCTTGACAATGCGTCTGCTTAATGTTTCTCGACCCAGGTCTGTATGTGAGGACGAACGAAATTAAAGCTGGAAAGAAACAACGACCATCTCGCTTGCCTGGCATTCAACCGTTTAGCGTCTCCAATGTACGTGAGATTCTTATGATCGGTTATGATGACAATGGGGTCCCTAGACCCCTCTAATAAGTATCTCCATTCCGTCAAGGCTGCAATAACTGCTAACAATTCTCTGTTTCCGATATCATAGTTCCTCTCAGCCGGGGACAACTTTCGGGAATAGAAGCCGCATGGATGCAAGGGCTTGTCGGGTGCCTCCCTTTGGGACAAGACTGCACCAAGACCTAGCTCGGAGGCGTCAACTTCAACCTGGAAAGGCAGAGCCGGATCAGGATGTCGGAGAACAGGGGCAGTGGTGAAAGCCTGTTTTAAGTGCCTCAAAGGCTTGACTGGCCTGGGGTGTCCACTTCTGATTCACCACCCCCTTTTAGTCATAGCCGTGAGGGGAGCTATCAAGGCCGAAAAATTTTTAATGAACCTCCGGTAGTAGTTAGTAAACCCCAAAAACCTCTGGATGGCTTTAAGCCCTTGGGGTAAAGGCCAGTCAAGAATCGCTGAGAGTTTTTTAGGATCCATTTGGAAACCTTCAGGGGTTATTATATACCCAAGGAAGTGCACTGTCTCTATGTCGAATAAGCATTTCTCTAGCTTACAATATAACCCAGCCCTCAATAGTCTCTTCAACACTTGTCTCACGTGGGCGTGATGAGTCTCCTTATCAGGAGAGTATATCAGGATGTCGTCCAGATATACTATAACGAACGTTTGCAGAAAATCCTTTAGGGTGTCGTTTATGAGGTCCTGGAAAACGGCTGGCGCATTGCATAACCCAAAGGGCATCACCAGGTATTCATAATGCCCGCTACGTGTATTAAAAGCCGTTTTCCATTCGTGCCCCTTCTTAACCCTGACCAGGTTGTACGCTCCGCGTAAATCAAGTTTCGTATAAATACGGGCCCCTTTTAAACGGTCGAACAATTCTGTTATAAGAGGTATTGGATATGCATTTCTTATGGTAATCCTATTTAAACCTCTATAATCGATGCAAGGTCGCAGGTCACCCTCTTTTTTGGAAACGAAAAAGAAACCTGCTCCTGCTGGAGAGGAGGATCGTCTGATGAATCCTCGCTCTAGATTCTCCCTTATATATATAATGTCATTTTCCCTTTGAGACAAGGGGTATACGTGTCCTCTAGGAGGCATAGTACCAGGGAGTAACTCTATAGCACAGTCATAAGGACGATGCGGTGGTAGGACCTCAGTCCTGGTTTTAGAGAACACCTCCTTTAGCGCCATATAACATTCTGGACTTCAGTGGACAAAGGAGGTGCTGTGGCAATGTTGAGACTACCAATCACATTAACCCTGTCCAGGCACTTTGACTGGCAACTAGGACCCCAACACATTATATCTCGCTGGGCCAGTCAATCACCGGGTTATGTTCTGTCAACCATGGGAACCCTAGAACGACAGGACATGAGGGAGAGTCGATAACCTGGAATCGTATGGTTTCACAGTGCAGAACTCCTGTAGTCATGCACACATCGATAGTGTCGTGTGTGATATGGGGACATGACAGGGGTTTCCCGTCTATGGCTTCTACCATAAGAGGCCTCTCCTTTAGAACCAGAGGTAAGAGGTGGTTGGCAGCAAAACATCTATCCATAAAATTACCTGAGGCTCCAGAGTCTAGGAATGCCTCAGTCTCGAGGTGAACCCCCTCCCAGGTGAGGGAGATGGGTAACAGAATCCGAGTTTTTTTTTTTTTCATCATCCACAAAGGAGGCATACAGAGAACCAATAACCTGGGTATTACTTGTCTTTTGACCTGATTTGCCACTCTCACCCCTGCTACCCCTGGGTCTCTGAGGACATTGAAGGCGGAAATGATCTGCCCCGGCACAATAAAAACAGAGCCCCCTTTCTCTCCGGTGAGCTCTCTCTGCCTCTGAAATCCCCGTTTTACCTATCTGCATAGGTTCAATGGCCGGTACAATCGGTCTTAACGGTCTCCAGGTTACCTGATGCAGTGGTATGCCTGGGTACTAAGGGTAAAGGAGGTAGGACCCTTCTGGGTCTGTCTCTGGTGTGTCTCCTTTCCCTGATTTGATCGTCCATGGCGATGCAGAAATCAACCAAATGATCCAGATGTTCTGGTAATTTTAGGGGAGCCAATTCAAACATAAACGCCTCGTTCAGACCTTCGGTAAAGGCCAGGGTTAAAACGTCGTTCGGCCAGTGTACCTCAGAAGACAAAGTCTTAAATTCTATGGCATAGTCGGAAACCCTCCTATTACCTTGTTTGATGTGAAACAGGGATCTACCCGCATTGGTAGCCCGTCTAGAGGGATCAAAAGTACGCTTTAACTCGGAGGTAAAACCCTCATAGTCATATATGATGGGTTTCTTGTTCTCCCACAAGGGCGTGGCCCATAATAAAGCTTTTTCGGTCAAGTGATTAATCAGATAGCCTACTTTGGCTTTATCAGACATACAGGACCCGGGATTGTTTTCGAATAAGATCTCGAGTTGGGTCAGAAAGCCCCGGCATAAGTTCGGTGTTCCGTCATAACGTACGGGTGCTTTCATACTGAGCCTACAACCCTCGAGAGCGGCCGAACTGACCCTAGGCACTACTGGTCTGGCGGGCTTGCAGTACCAGAACTGGATCGGTTTAGCAGGGTTTGCAGGGCAAGAGCAATCTGGTCCATTCTATGGTCCTGCTCTTCTTGTCTGGCTGCAATACGTGTCAACTGATTAGAGAGGTCTGCGGGATCCATGGCCCTGACGTAATGTCACGGATCCCCCTGATGCTAGAGTGGTGGTCCCTATACGCAGGACACTCTCTACCCTTCCGATCCTTAGAGTGGTCGGCACGACTAGACAGACTACAAGAATGGCAGTACAGAGCACGTACAAGAGAGACGTCACGGATCCCTCTGCTTTATCTGACTAGTGGTTTCTAGACACAGAACAGTCTCTACCCTTCCGATCCTTAGAGTGGTCGGCACGACTAGACAGACACAGAATGATACACAAGAAATTAGAATAATTAGCTCTTCCCAAGACCCTAACAACACAAGGGGTAGTCTGATGTGTGCTTAGGGTGCCACACAGACTGAATACCAGAATTAGAAGAGTTGATGCCAATACCAGGGGTTATGCACAGAATGGTTCGTTCGCCAATGCCAGGGATCATACACAGAGTGGTTCGTTCGCCAATGCCAAGGGGTCATACACAGAATAGTCGTTTGCCAATGCCAAGGGGTCAATACACAGAATAGTTGTTTGCCAATGCCAAGGGGTCAATACACAGAATAGTTGTTTGCCAATGCCAAGGGGTCAATACACAGAATAGTCGTTTGCCAATGCCAAGGGGTCAATACACAGAATAGTCGTTTGCCAATGCCAAGGGCTCAATACACAGAATAGTCGTTTGCCAATGCCAAGGGGTCAATACACAGAATAGTTGTTTGCCAAATATACAAGAGCTCTGCGGGAAGTAACTACCACGTCAGGGCACCGGCATTTCTGAGAGCCTGGGCTTTAAACCCGGCGGGTCCGCGTCAGCCCGCCAGGCCCCGCCCCCCGGCTTCCCCACGTGTGCGGAAGCGACCGCAATATCATTCGGCGCCTGGCCAGCGAGCAGCGAGGAAGCTGCTGCCAGGCGCCGGGGTGCGGGGGCCACCGTGACACTCCTCAAGAAAGGGGCCAAACCGGCTGACGTAGATAAGATACGAATAAAGCAGATCCTGAGGGTCTCTCAACCGTTAGATCCGGTGATGATGCAGCTGAGAAGCAGAGCAGTTAATCAAGAGTTGAAGTACCTGGAACTGATCCGAGTTGTACGAGAGGAGGAGGCTCTGCTGGAAGAGAAATCCTTCAGGCGGGGAGAAAGGGCTTATGCACAACCTGCAAGATATAACGACGGTCTGCAGCCTGAAAACGACTCGTTAGACACCTATGGATCTGACCTGGATGAACAGGAGCAGTTAGTCGGTTTCAAATTCATCGAAAAGGCTGCCAAAGAATCGAACTCTTCCGAACGAAGCGAGTTGTTCAAGACTGTAAAGAAAGTACAGGAAGCTCAAACTGAACTGCAGCAAGCGCACGCTGAACTGTGCAGGGTGTTGATGAAGGTGACCGAGATGCAGGGGGAAATGCAAAAGTTCCTAACAGGTATGCAGACGACTGAAGTTGCCGTGGCGTCTGGTTCAAATCTCTTATTAGAACCTCAACAAGCAACCGTGTCTCCACTTTCGAGGAAGAGATGTTTCGGTTGTGGAGAAATGGGCCATTTCCGTGCGCAGTGTAAAGGCCGGAAGCCTGAGAAGGATAAAGTTGAGTGGCTGCTGAAAGCCCTAGAGGGACTGTTATCTACTCCACCAGCGGGAAACGCCAGAGGGCACCAGTAAAGGAGCAACCTAGGTGCCCAGAAGTTGAATCTCGCTCCAAGAACCAATTTAAAACTAAGAGGGCAAGAGGGCCCAAAGTCAAGCCGACTGCTGAGCCTGCCAGAATGGAAAGAGTCACTCCCTTAGCGTCCGGGTCTACGTCATGGGGAAGCAATGCACACCCAAAACCTGCACGGGCCAAGAAAAAGGCCAGGGTCCAGCAAACTGGGTCTAAGCGTCCGGATACCTCCACCAAGTTTCCTGACCAGCTGATAGGTCCCTCTCCGATTGTGCCAATCCAAGTGGAGGGAGTCTACACCAAAGCTCTGTTAGATTCGGGGCTCAAGTGACTTTGATTTATAAAGACTTCTATGAGAAACACTTAAAGCACATTCCTCTGCAAGAATTGAAGGATTTGGAAATATGGGGTATCGGCACTGAGAAACTCCCTTATGACGGGTATTTGCAAGTAAGGTTGGAGATCGGATCTGAAGTCATCGGACAGTCCGGAGGCTGTGACGCCTTGGCCATTGTGTGCCCCCGACCCTCGGGTGCAAACAGAAGCTCTCTGATAGTGGGGACAAATACGGACCTAGTGCGGCGTCTCCTGACCCCCATCGTAGTGGAAGAAGGGTCAACTCAAGGAGTGCACCCCATGTTACGACCGGTCTATCAGAGGATGGTTGAAGAACGGAAAGCACCTGCTGAGGTGGGAAGACTGTGGAGACTGGGTGGGACAGAGAAGGTTCTGCAAGCAGGAGAAGTAGCGAGCTTCCGGGTTTCAGTTAAGTTGAACGGATCGCAACCAGGTCCCTATGTGGTGCTGGGAACCGATGTCAGTCATGGGAGTGAAACCGGAGTCGAAGTAATTCCTGAAATAATCTCCACAAAAGCCTTGAAGAGGACACGAGGAAGAGTCTCGGTCAGTGTGTGCAATGTGACAGATTCTCCAGTAGTCCTTAAAGCACGAATGCCTATCGGGCAAGTAGAGTCTGCTACACCCCTCTCCACCGATTTAGGAGGGGGAGTGGATAAAGAGATTTCGGATGAAAGATTCTACCCTAAAGACGCCCCCATTTCACCTGAGTGGAAGAAACGTCTTCAGTCTCAAGTTCTAAAGTGGAAAGAATTATTCTCGAAAGATGAGTTCGATGTGGGCCTGGCTAAGAGTACGGAACACCGCATTCGGTTGCAAGAAGACAAGCCGTTTCGTGAAAGGTCAAGGCGAGTTCCGCTGGGAGACTTGGATGATCTACGAGAACAGCTAAATGAGTTGCAGAGAACCAATGTGATTCAAGAGTCCAGGAGCCCATATGCATCTCCAATAGTGCTGGTCAGGAAGAAGAATGGTTCTGTCCGCTTGTGCATAGACTATCGCACCCTGAACCGAAGAACCATCCCCGACCAATACGCCACTCCTCGGATTGAAGATGCCTTACAGTGTTTGTCTGGAGCAAAGTGGTTCAGTGTGTTAGACCTGCGAAGCGGATATCATCAGATACCGATGCACCCTGAAGACAAAGAGAAAACTGCGTTCATTTGTCCACTGGGGTTCTTTGAGTTCAATAGAATGCCTCAAGGTCTGACGGGAGCTCCAGCCACGTTCCAACGGTTGATGGAGAAGACAGTCGGGGATATGAATCTAATCGAAGTGTTAGTGTACCTGGATGACATAATTGTGTTCGGGAAGACTCTGGAAGAGCATGAGCAACGTTTGGAGAAGGTCTTGAAGAGGCTCCATGAAGAGGGGTTGAAATTGTCTCTGGAGAAATGCCAGTTCTGTTTACCGTCAGTCACATATCTGGGACACGTGGTCTCGGCAGAAGGTGTTTCGACAGATCCTCGAAAGTTGGAGGCCGTAGCTTCTTGGCCTAGACCTCGAAACGTCACTGAACTTAGATCTTTCTTGGGATTCTGCTCATACTATCGAAGATTTGTGGGAGGATTCGCAAAGATAGCTCAGCCGCTGAACAAACTCCTACAGAAAGAAACCACCGAAGAAGGCTGTAAGGTCTCTGATCGAAACCCCTCCGCTCCGGGACCAAGGAAAGCTAAAGAGTCCATACAAGGTGAATGGACTAGTCAATGTGAAGGTGCATTTGTGAAGCTGAAAGAGAATCTAACCCGAGCTCCTGTTCTGGCCTACGCGGACCCTCACAAGCCGTATGAACTACATGTGGATGCCAGCCGAGAAGGTCTGGGAGGAGTCCTATATCAGGAGTATGATGGATTGCTGAGGCCTGTAGCGTACGTGAGCCGGAGCCTTGCGCCTTCTGAGAAGAACTATCCTACTCACAAACTGGAGTTCCTAGCCTTGAAGTGGGCAGTGGTGGACAAGTTGAAAGACTATCTGTATGGAGCTGAGTTCGTGATCAAGACGGATAATAATCCTCTCACCTATATCCTTACTACTGCAAAACTGGACGCAACGGGACATCGGTGGTTGGCCGCTCTGTCAGGGTTTCGGTTCAGCCTGAAGTATCGCCCTGGGGTGAACAATCGAGATGCTGATGCTTTGTCGAGAAGACCCTACACTACAGAATGGACTCAGGTGACTCCAGACGGGGTGCAAGCTTTGTGTCAAGGAACAGAACGCCGGGTCAAGGGAGGAGTTGAAGCGGAGGCCATAGGAGTCATGGCCGCGGCTGTTCCTGAGTTCTACTGTAACCCTACGCAATTGAGGGATGAAAATCTACCTACCTTTTCCAAGCAGGACCTGAAAGCGGATCAAGCTAGAGACCCTTTGATTGCATTGACCATAAAGGCCCTGACTGCAAACCAGCGAGAGATTCTGTTAACCAATTCCCCGGATGGAGCCAGATTGGTTTACAAAGAGTGGGAGCGGTTGAAGATGTTGGATGGGGTGGTCTACCGAAGGGGCCCCTCGACCAATTCCGAAGAGATTCAGCAGTTATTTCTCCCCACTAAACACAGGGAGAGTGTGTTGCGATCATTACATGATGAGCATGGACATTTGGGTGCTGAGAGAACTTTTAAGTTGGTGCGAGATAGGTTTTATTGGCCTTGCATGAGGGCTGAAGTTGAGAGTTATTGCCATTCCTGTCTGAGGTGCATTCAGAGGAAAACTCTACCAACCCGAGCTGCTCCAATGAGCCATCTACAGAGTCAGGGACCCATGGATTTGGTGTGCATTGACTTCCTGTGCTTAGAGCCGGATGCTAGTGGGCAAGGGAACATTCTGATAGTGACTGATCATTTCACCCATTATGCCCAAGCTTTTTCTACAAAAGACCAACGCGCTCCGACGGTGGCGAAGGTGCTGATGGAAAAGTTCTTTGTTCATTACGGCCTGCAAGAAGAATACACTCTGATCAGGGAAGAGACTTTGAAAGTAGATTGGTCGGGCAATTGCTGGAGTTGTTGGGAATTCAAAAGACTCGAACTACGCCATACCACCCTCAAGGTGATGCTCAGCCTGAAAGGTTTAATCGCACGCTGCTAAACATGCTGGGGACCTTGTCTAATGTAGAGAAGCAGAGTTGGAGTCGTCATATAGCTACTCTGGTGCATGCATATAACAGTACGGAGAGTGATGCAACGGGATATTCACCATACCGTCTTATGTTCGGAAGAGAAGCTCGACTGCCGGTTGATTTGGCATTTGGGTTATCTCTAGACCAGACGTCGGTAGCTTCTCATAGAAACTATGTGGATAGACTTCGGAAGAATCTGGCTTCTGCGTTTGAACAGGCCCGTTTGACTTCAGGTAACAGGGAGCAAAGGAACAAGAAGAACTATGATTTGAAGGTTCGAATACAGGATCTACAACCCGGTGATAGGGTTCTGTTGAAGAATTTGGGTGCTGCTGCGAGACACAAGCTGGCGGATAGATGGAGTTCTCAGGTTTACATTGTTTGCAAACAACTGCCAGGTCTGCCGGTGTATCAGATTCGCCCTGATGGAAAGGCTGGTCCTCTCAAGAATTGGCACCGAAATCACTTGTTACCTTTGAGAGAGGCTGTGAGGATACCGGTGGAAAACGAACTTCCTCCGGCGAATCCGCATGCTCCACGTGTTCCTCCTGTCACTCGGTCTCAACAGACTCGGGTTGTTGGAGAGAGCGAAAGAGACAGCGACGAAGAGAGTTTCTGTTTAGATTGGATACGCTCACCAGAACCTGAAGAGGTCGTCCCAGTTCCTTGTCAGTGGGAAAGTAACTTGAGGGCTGAAGCTCCTGAATTTCAGTGGGAATTCCCCGAAAATATGGAACTCCCTGAAACCCTTGAACTCCCGTTAAGGGTCCCGGATACTGTTAGAGACCCTGTAGCTCCTGAAGACGAGCCTTACGATTATAGTTCTATGCCTTCCCTGGAGGGATCGTACTCGGAGGAAGTGTCTGCTCCAGTGGCCGACATAAGGACTGAGCCTATACCTATAGTACTTCCACCTGAAGAGGAACGGAAGGAGCCTGAACAGAAACGCTCTATTCGACCGCCCCAGCGACTTACCTATGACTCACCCGGACATAGCACTGAAGAGGCCATCACCACTGTGCAGAGATTGCCCGAAGTGTCTGCTATGTTAGCTGAGGTAGCCCAGAACATGAGTCAGCTTGAGAAAGTGTTTCTAACCCACTGCATGTATGCTGCTGACCCTGTATATGATGTATAAACTGTGTGCATATTGTAAAAGGATAATGTAACTGTTGTACCTCCTTGGAGAGACCAAGAGTTCTAGGAGGGGGAGAGTGTAGCGATGTGTTAAAGTTTACTGTGGCAGTACCCATTTTTGGCCACAAGATGGAGACAATCACGATTAAAGATCCTGGACACTCGAACTACATGTCCCGGCATGCTTTGCGAAGAAACAGGAAGTGGGTGGGTTTGTGGAGACGCTGTACATCCTGCACCTCGTGGAGAACAGGCAGAGCGCGCCAGGGAGCAGAGGAGAGTGGATGCACACACAGAGAAGGAGAGACCAAAAGATAGGCCGGAGCGCAGACAGAGTGGATTGGGCCTTAGGATTGGGTCACCCAGCCTTGCGGGAGACAGACATCACCATCTATTATCCGAGTGCAGTGCTGAGGAGAGAAGACCCCTCGAGTAAGGAGTACCGCGGTCGATGGAAGCGGGGAGCAGGCGGTAAGCTGGCTGAGTCGCGGCTGATCGATAGAAGGCCAGACAACAGATCCGGTGGTCGGCGTCCCCAGTCAATATCGAGCGGAGAGACGTCCTGGGTCAACGGAACCTCAAGTTGCGCTGGATGGGTGAGAGGCCCCCAAGGCCGTATGTGAATAAGAGCGTACGCTGCTGCTTTCTTTCTAAAACCCACAGGGCCCCAACTGACTAGTCGAAGACATCGATAAAGTAAACTCACTGGCCAGTTGAAAAGTACCCGGGTACCCTACACACACAAACACATACCACTTCACGTTCTGGGACTTAACCTGTGCAGGACTCAGTTCCTTTTTTTCTATCCATACAAGGGGGCAAAGTTAAAGTTACATTCTGAACAATTTTCCTTTTTTTGTTCCCGCTGCGCGTTTACCGTGATACGAGAACTGTGTATTTTATTGTGTCCCACTACGCGGTTTTTCCTCGAATTTCGTATCTTTTAATTTTCTGCTCGGTCGGGGTTTTTCCGAAAATACGAAGCCCTCGTGTTTTCGTTTCTTTTACCGCTACGCGTTTATCGTGTTACGAAAGTACTGTAAATTTTCCTGCATATACCGTGTCTTAAGAGCTGCAAACCTTTAGTAAACCTTTTAAAATATAAAACTGTTCAGCGTGTTGGAGTATATTTATTCCCTAGTGCGGGGAGACTGACCCGTGGTTCATTTTCAGCGGCTCCTCCGGGAGTGAGCGCTACACACTGTTAAGTGGTTCCTATTATTTATTTATTTATAAAGTATTTTACCAGGAAGGATACATTGAGATTTCTCTCGTTTTCAAGTATGTCCTGGGTATTGTGTGCTACAGAATTAAGAACATATACACTGCTTGGCCAAAATGCTTGGATTTTCTCTCTCCCTGATGGCAAGGGCATATTCCAAGATGACAATCCCAGGATTCATTGGGCTCAAATTGTGCAAGAGTGGTTCAGGAAGCATTTTCACACATGGATTGGCCACCTTTATATTCCAGACCTAAACCCCATAGAGAATCTTCGGTTTGTGCTGGAGAAGACTTTACGCAGCGTTTCGTCTCTCCCATCATCACTACATGATCTTGGCAACAGACCAATGCAACTCTGTACAGAAATAAATGCTGTAATTAAGGGGATGAGGACACTCAGGTACAATGCTACAGAGCGTCAGTGGAAATTTGGGGTCCAGGGAAGCCACCCCTATGTAGAATAAAAAGCAAGCAGGGACCCAGCACTCCAGAAGCAAGGATGTATTTATTTACAACACTGATGTTTTGTCTGAACACCCAGCCTTTCTCGAGCTTGGGAAACGTTGCTGTCGTAAATAAAATATGTCCCTGCTTCTGTAGTGCCAAGTCCCTGCTTGCTTTTTTAAATAAATGCTATGGGACGTTGCATAACGCTATTCAAAACAATGCCATGATGAATGTGTGTGTCGCAATCAAAGCAAAAATTGATCAAATGAGATATTAGAATGTGTGTGATTTTTGTTTTTGATCAGGCAGTGTATGAAGAGCATTTCATTTCCTAAATGAACTTTTAGGCTGGGGTCAGACGAACGCAGTGTTAACGTCCGTGTTGCCGCACATAAGTACGTCCGTGATAGCATACAATTGTGTTAAATGAAGCCCCACACACGAAGTACGTCCGCACAGAAGTGCGGGGGCTGACGGACGCTGCAAACGGACGCAGGTTAGGCAAGAACGTTATACTGCTAGAACGGTCGTGCGGAGTGCGCCATGTCCAAAACATCCGCATAGCTTTGTGTGTGAGTGATGGAGCATGGTCAGACGGACTGCATTTATACGTCCAGCATTTTTGATGGACAGAATGTTTTTTCATTGTAATTTATTTTCCCTGCTACATCAGTCAAAAAATACGTCAGTGAAAAAAGTGACTGTGTGGCCACTACCTTTTCGTCAGTCAGTAAGTACGTCCGTACTGCACGGACGCACAGTCCGTATAAAATGCGCTCATCTGACCCTAGCCTAACAGGGTTATTCAGAGAGCAGTGAAAAGCAGGAGAATGACTGGAGAATGGAAAATTCTCGGTCAAAATAGCCAAACAGAAAAATTCTCCCATTCATCTCCAGTCATTCTCCTGCTTTTCACCTCTCTCTGAATAACCCTGTAAATTTTTAGTAGCTAGTTCACCGCATACAGGGTTATTCAAAGAGATCCGAATGGCTGCCGAAAGGGAACCTAACGCTGAAAATCAGCGTTCGGTTACCTTTCTTGGCCATTCGGCTATCCAGAGAGCAGACAATTCGCCAAATCTTGGCGAATTGCCTGCACATACGGTGCCTGTTCGAGGGCAGTGAAACCCCCATAGAGAAGCAATGCTTCAGCTATTCAGAGAACACAAACTAGCAGTGAAAGTTTCCCGAACTGCCCTGTCATTCAGTGGTTTAATTCGGCAGGTTTATTCAGGCGAATCCCATAGGCTTCAATGTTAAAAATATTCTTGTTTTAACTCAATATCTAATAAACCGTTCATTATGATATTCTGCAGCAAAAAGTCTCTTTATTTATCGATTTTTTAGGATACTTTAAGCATTTTTCTGGATTTTTTAGATTTTTAAAAATTTCCAATTTTTGTAAAAACATTTTTAACTTTACTTATTTCTTCTGCAACAGCCCTTTTTATTATCATTCATTGGACCTCATATGTAAATTTCAGACATTTTCACTCAGTAGTTTCTTTGCAAACAGCGTTTCACTTTTCAAACATTCAAGCAAACTGTTTTTCTAATTTATTCACTGCATTCGTCTGCGGTGTCGGCTTTTTCCAGCGGCTGCGCTGCGCGTGATTGGCTCCTGCTCTGGTTTTTCCGGCAATTTCGGCGGGTTAATCCAGATGTTTTTGCGGGTTTCGGTGTGCGTTCGCCCTCGTTTTGAGGTGAGTTTTCGGCGGGTTTGCGGCGACCTTTCCCTGCAATTCAGGGACACTGTGGTGCTTGCTGAATACACCGCAGGGTCGCCGAAATGGGATCGCCAAATCATACCGAATTGAAGAGAAGGAAAAGTCACCGAACGTGCGGTGGCTTTTCGATTCTCTTTGAATAACCCTGACAGTCTTCTCTTTTTGTATTTTCCGGTTCACTAATGTTGGCATTGTTCTGACTGGAAGTGCACCCCCCTTGTTAAATGCAATATGTAGATGCTGAATTTAAAAATGGAAAAAAAATCTGAAAAAGAAACACACATGATACTAACCGAATAGTTTATATAGTTACAGTGAATTTTCACGCTCTGGACAGACCTAAGCATATTCCTGAAAAACTCCTGCTTAGAGGGTTAAAGGATTTGTAGTTCAGCCCCATCAGAAATTCAATATATCAGTGCAGATGAATAATTTTGCTGCATTAGGTGAGAGCAGCCATACCGCTGTGGCTACCAGCTTACTCAGTCTTTATTTAAAATCTGCAATATCAAGAGCCATTAGATGTGAATCTGCTCATACATAATCCTGTCTATGAGAAAAAGAAACACACAGGGGGTTATTGAGAGAAAGGTGAAAACCCCGAGAATGGCAGAAGAGAACAATGTAGACCAAATAGCCGTTTTGGAAAGTGAGATAAATGGGAGAATGTTTCTGGTTTGGCTATTTTGACCTAGAATTTTCACTTCCTCAGTCATTCTCCTGAGTTTCACCTCTCTCTGAATAACCCTGATAGGGTAATATCTAAAACCAAAAGGTTAATGAGTAGATACAACTGGTCACTCACAAAACAAATTATTGACATAGCTTTTACTTATGTGAGTGCAATAAATCCAGCTTTTATTTACATGGAGTTATTCACAGAGCACTGAAATGTCGCCAACATTTCGGTGCTCTTTCGTTCCCCACACTTCAGAGAATCTAATTTCCCCACCCTGGGGTGAATTCTGCATTCACCGCAGGGTCCCCGGAGTGAGGGGAAAAGCCACCAAAAGAAAAAAAAACAGCTGCATAACCGCCGAAATGATCAGATCCGATAATACACGAGAAACGGGCCGAAAGTATTGGATTCAATAATTTCGGCATTTTGCGGCTTTTTTTTTTTTTTAAACCACTCAGAAAAATTATCGGATCTGATCCAATGATCTGCTGAACCAGAAATGAAAAAGCCGACCATCCGCCAGACACAACGCCGACCAGACGCAGAAAAAAGCCGACAAGCCTCGGGACAGGTAAAAAAAATAAACAACTAAAACGATTGATAGTGTCAAAATTGAACCGCTGTTTGCAAAAAAACTACTGACCAAAAATGTTTGGATCTAACATATTGTCAGGATCCCTGGCTGTAGCCATCCTGAAACCCCCCCTGGTGGTACACTTCTATGTACTGTTCCTGCCCTGTAACCAGCATTCACTATCAGCATCCAGCAATGCAACAGTTAACTCACAACCAACACACGTGACACACAAAATAAAGGGCTCTGCCCCACAATTAACATTGCTGGTTCATTACAGCTCTTGTGCTGAGAGAGTGAGGTGCTGCTAACTCGCTGCTCTGCTATACCCATCTGTTTCTGTTTATTATTTATGTTTCCTCCAACTCCACCATCATCCTTCTGAGAATCATCCGGTCAGTTTATTTCCACATCATCCTCCCTACGCCTTCCCACCTGCTTATCAGTGCAGGACACTGCATCCTGGGCTCATACCCCTGCCATCCAGGTGCCACCCAGGTACCATCCCCACGTTCCTGACACATCTAACGTCCTATGAATGACAATAAAAAGGTCTGTTAAAGAACAAAAAAATGCCGAAAAGATCCTAAAAACAAATCAATAAAGAGACTTTTTACTGCACATTAAAAGAATTAACTGTTTAATAGATATTGAATAAAAATGGGAATATTTTTAACATTGAAACCTAAGGGAGTCTCCTGAATAAACCTTTCAAATGAAACCATGGAACATCAGGGCAATTCACTGACATTTTTCTGCTGTTCTGTGAACAGATTTATCCATTGCTTCTCTATGGGGACTTTCACTGCTATCGAACAGGCACCGTACTTGATGGAAAATCACCAAAATTTGGCACATTGCCTGCTTTCTGATTAGCCAAATGGCCAGGAAATGGCACCGTACGGGGAAATTCACTGTGAAATGTATGGCCAGACACCCCATCTACCCACTGCACACCTTGCCACACACCCAGACCATATATATATATATAATCTCCACACACACCAGACCCCAGATACATGTATACCCACTCAGAGCTCAGATACATGTATACCCACTCAGAGCTCAGATACATGTATACCCACTCAGACTTCAGATACATCTATACTCAATAGACCTCAGATACATATATACTTAATAGACCTCAGATACATGCAAACCCAACAGTCCCCAGAATGAGTTGATTGAAGTATACCCTTCTGGGTTTCTTGCAGGGAGCAGAAGGACAGATAGCTTTGAATACCGCTTGCTTGTGTTCAGGGGAAAAATGGTGGTGGAGAGTGACTTTCTGGAGTTCTTTTTGTGTTGTTTTTTCATAATCCTGTCTATGACAAAGAGCCTTTCAGAGATGTGGGGAGTTAGCTATCAAATGCCTGTCCAGTGTGAGTTTGCCATTTCTGGGACTGCTAAAATACAGGAAAGCCACGCATTTGCCATATAGGACTTCCAAAAGCGGTTGCCAGACTCAGGTTGCCATCTATCAAGATACAAAAAAAATCCAAAACTGGTCACACAGTGCAGGTTCGTGTTGAGTTAATTTTGCCAACACATTTCCACTCACATTTGGAGACCTTTTCAAGTGCAAAACAGTATGACCGGTACCATATTATTCTGCATTTGTACAACTGCTGTGGTAGAGAAAGGAGGAGGTTAATTGCTGTAACAATATGTGTAAAATAATTGCAGCAATATCAATCTGAGTACAAAGAGACAGTGGTCTTCCTTGCGCCTTACCATTGCAAGGTGAGCATTTGGTTACTTTGATTGCAATATCCCTTTGCATTCTTATTACCTAAGTCTATGTCACTTTATTAATGCTCTTTAAATATATGAAATTAACTCCTTCGCGACATGGGGAGTATCTGAGCCCTGTGGATGAAAATGGCAAATCTGAACGACCTGTCCGAACTCAAATACACCAACCCAGAAAAAAATACGCAGCAAAGTAGTTACACATTCTACTCATACCAAACCAATAAAATGGAGAAGTTGTGTGCGCATTTATTATTGCTGCAGCATATATGCTCAGATTGACTTTGACAGGCGATAAAACTTAAAGTGAGATAATTGTGGTTCTTAATTCTGATTGGCTGAATCGCGTGAAAAAACAGTGCGCACACTGATTTCTGCACGCAACTTTGCTGCGCGCGCATTTGTGCGCGTCCGTTTTACGCTCGTTATTCCTCGACGGATTAAAAAATGCGCGAGGATTGTAATACCAGCGTTGATTTACGCCCGTTAACATTTAACGCTTGGCGCACAAATTCACGCGATGCGCGAGCATTTTAACGCAAAGATTGTAATAGGGTCTAGTAATCTTCACTCTCTGAAATTCCAAAGCGCTGTATCCTCATCCAACCTTGAAATCGCAAAATTATTTATATAATCAGCGCACGTCCTGAAAAGAATATGTATATTCATATCATATAAATAAAATACAAAAATATTTTATTCTTTTGTCGACACGTGCTTTCTGATATCTTGTATTTCACAGGAACTAATTGTTTTACATAAATTAGATACAGTTGGGATGTGAATTATACTGCTACCTCCTGCAGGGCTGCCGTCTCATTATGAGCCATCTGATGGAGCTTGGAGTGTAAGGTGTAAATATCAAGAGCAATTTGGTTCAGCAAAATGATTTAAGAAAAGCCAAGATCAAATACACATTGTTGATAGGCTCAATGTGTTAAGAAAAAACAATGTGCTGGCCTATATCCAGAGAAGCCTGTGCTTGCTTGATCTCAGTAGGGGGTGATGTTAAGGGCTACTAGAAAAAGTTTCTTAAAAGAATCAGGCCAAACAGGTATGGTTAGATGAATTTGTTTTCAAAAAATGTAGAAACCTTTCTATCTCTGAACAAAGAGAAACAAAAACAACATCATGACTCACAAAAGAGGTGATTTGAGAAAATGGAATTCTTTTGCTTGTGCGGCTACACATTAACCCATTCTTTACGGGAGTTCTATGATACACATACAGCTTTACTTCATCAGTCACCTGTTGTGAAGGGTTAATATTAGAAATGGTCATTTTCTGAATTGCTGTTTCTGTCATGCCCACTAAAATTTCTCCTCCTGAACCTCATGGACACCTAAAAGAAACCTTTACTCTCATCATAGCAATTTAATATTTTTTTCTCTTCAGTTCAGTTATATAATTGCTGACCCCTACATGATATCTTCTCTTCCTGTTCATGTGCATCTCAGAAAACTCCCTTCTTCCCCAGTCCAGAATCTGTCTGAATCAGCCCTGTACATATCCTGTCTTAGTCTCTATCAGGGTTATTCAAAGAGAATCGAAAAGTCACCGCACGTTCGGTGACTTTTCGTTCTCCTCAATTCAGTTCGATTTGGCGATCCCATTTCGGCGACCCTGCGGTGTATTCAGCAAGCACCACAGGGCCGCCGTAATGCAGGGAAAAGTCGCCGCAAAGCCGCCGAAAACTCACCGCAAAACGAGGGCGAACGCACATCTAAACCCGCAAAAACATCTGGATTAACGCGCCGAAGACGCCAGAGAAAACCGAGCAGGAGCCGATGACAGCGCAGAGCAGCTGCCAGAAAAATCCAACGCCGCAGACGAAGTAGGTGAAGAATAGAAAAAAACAGTACGCTTGAATGTTTGAAAAGTGAAACGCTGTTTGCAAACAAACTACTGAGCGAAAATGTCTGAAATTTACATAGACGATCCAATGAATGATAATAAAAAGGGCTGTGACAGAAAAAAGAAAAAGTGATTAAAAAAAAACCGGAAAAAAAATGTTTGCAAAAAAATCCCAAAAAATGCCTAAAAGGTCCTAAAAAATCTAAAAATAAAGAGACTTTTTACTACAGAATATTATACTACAAAATATTATAACGGTTTATTAGATATTGAATTAAAATGGGAATATTTTTAACATTGAAGTCTATGGGATTTGCCTGAATAAACCTGCCGAATTCAACCACCGAATGGCAGGGCAATTCGGCAACTTTTCATTGCTGGGTTTTGCTCCCTGAATAGACAAAGTATTGCTTCTCTATGGGGATTTCCTGCCCTCGAACAGGCACCGTATGTGCAGGCAATTCGCCAGGATTTGGCGAACTGCCTGCTCTCTGGATAGCCGAATGGCCAGGAAAGGTAACCGTTAGCTGAATTTCTGCGTTCGGTTACCTTTCTCCAGCAATTCAGAGCTCTTTGAATAACCCTGTATGCAGGGCTTTTTTTCAGGGGGTACTCAGGGGTATTCAGTACCGGCACCTCACCACCATAGGGATACATCAATAGTTGTAGCATATTTAAAGGAACACAGTATTAAAAAATATGGTTCCCTTTTATAGTGTCTTCCTTTAAGTGAACTACAACTATTGTTTATGAGGACATGAAAATAATCATAATAATCAGTTTTTCCCCGGGCGTGAGAGTACCCCCACCTATTTTTCCAGAAAAAAAGCACTGCCTGTATGTAGTCCCCACCTATCTCTGTCTCCATCCCACTGAAGCTTCCTCTCGTAATCTGACCTGATGCCCCCTCTCCTTTTGTCTCCTATTACCCCAATCATGCTCATCACCCTATGTTTCACTCCAGTTTCATTCCATCAGTTTTTGTATGTTGACAGACCAGAGGGTCATGGTGAAGTAGCACATCACCAGAATTTGAGGTAGCACATTAATTTTTAGGATGCTAACTCGCCCAAAACATGACATGAGGCAAGAACCAGCGCGTGAGGTCCGTGGTGAGAGAGTCTAACAATAGAAGATAGTTGACAGCATATAGTTCCGAAGTCTGTGTGGTTAAATGGCCTGCAAGCTATTGCAAGTGGTAGGGCACCATTGAAACGGGAAGGAGGATGACAACTGTTGTTGGACCTGGGGGGAGAGTCAGTATTTCAGACTTAGTTATATTGATCTTATAATTGCTTCATGTGCCATAGTAAAGTAATGTGTGTAAAAGATTTTGGAAGGGTGATGTGCTGCTGTCTGATGAAGAAAAGCAAATCACCAGCATAAGTGGCCACTTTGTGCTCCCTACCTCCAGTTTCAACCCCATGGATGGCACTATCAGCGCATACTGTCTGTGGGTATGCAATATAAGGAATGAGGGGGGTGTTTGTGAGGGTCCTGAGAACGAGCAACAGCACAAATGGCCTGCTCTACGGTGGGTGCCCGCTCAGGTCTCACAAACAAGGTTTTAGCTTGATTGTGCCATTACAGGGATGAATTTTCCATATGCAAATCAGCCTGCTCTCACCCAGAAAGGGTGGCCAGTGCTGATTGCCAAGGACGTCATCCCTGCACGAGAGGTGCAGCAACCCCCGACGATCGTTTCGGCCTTATTGGGCCTCGTCAGGAGGGTATAGCTGACACCCCTCTAGGCACATCAAGCAAGGGGTCCACGTCTGGATGACCCTTTACAATTGCAGTGAGAAACAAGGGGGGTGTTTGTGGAATGAATCCAGTGCAGCATGCGAGGGCCAGAGCATTAATGGGATAGTGTAGAGAAAAAAAATTCCAGACAACTCTGTCAAAAGCCTTCTTGGCATGGGTTGACAAAAGCAGGGTGTAATGGGTGAGATCACGAGAGGCGTGATGAAGAAAGCAGAATGCCCGCTCTGTACTATCCCTAACCTCCCTCCTTGGGATGAACCTGGTTTGGGTGAATGGTTTCAGTCTGGTCGTGATGATTTTTGGGAAAAGTTTTATGTCCTGATTACACAGGGAGATTGGTCTGTGTTTGACACAATATTCTGGGTCCTTGCCAGGCTTTGGAATGAGAGTGATGATGGCTGAGCGTGAATGCATTTGTAGCTGCGAGTGCTCTTGAGGTAGGCCATTGAAGACAGAGAGCCATGGGGCAGATTGGGAGAATTTATCGGTACCTGGGGCTTTATCTGTTGGAGCATCTTTTGATAGATTGGGCAAGTTCTTCAGCCATGATAGGAACATCCAGGGAGATGTTTTGACTTTTCCATGCACTCCATTCGTTCCTTCGTAAGTATGCACACTGTTGAATAGGATATCCCCTGGCTACCACCTTGCGCACCTCTTAAATTACCTGAGGACTGGAAGGAGTGTTAGGTGTCGTGTTTTTGGAGAAATAATGTTCATGGGTAGTCAAGAGACCTGATAACACTACTGGGTCTGCCAGCATGGTCAGAAACAAATTTAGACTTGTACAGCTTTTAATGCAGGATTCATGATCCCCCTTAGGAAAAGCAACATTCTTTTTTATATCTCAATCGTGTCCAGCCACTGCCACCAGTGCAACAAACTTTATTGCTGGTGCAGATATAGGAAGTGGATCGGCGCTAATATCAATTTGCAAGCTAAAGTTATATGATGTCAGAAATGTGCTGCTCATCCAATAATGTGCACCCCTTGCACACTGAAATGGTATATAGCGAAAAAGAAAAAGGGTTTTAGTGCACATAAACCTCAAGTGATCGACCTTGGTATAGTATGTCACACCACTATGTGTTAAACGAAATGGCTCTGGAATACTTATCTTATATTGAAAGTAACTGATTCGATACAGTTACACTTACAAGTATTTATAAAGCGCCAACAAATTCCTTAGCGCTGTACAATGGGAGAGACAAAATAACAAATATACATGTTACACACACGGAACAGAAGGAGGGAGGACCCTGTTTGAGAGCTTACACTCTAAGAGGAGAGGGGTGACACATTAGGTGAGGGTGAATAGGCTAAGTGGCGGGTTGCAGGAGGGTTAAATGGGAAGAAGAGCAGAAAATGACAGTGGGGAGATCATAGAGTGAGCTGATAGGCTTCTCTAAAGTAATCAGTTAAAAGATAAGTATTCCAGAGCTGCTTCATTTAACACATAGTGGTGTGACATACTATACCACGGTTGATCACTTGAGTTTTAACATACTCGCCATCCAGGACATACTTGAAAACGAGAGAAATCTCAATGTATCCTTCCTGGTAAAATCTTTTCTCAAAAAAAAGTGTGCTAAAACGTTATTGCTATAGCCTACACTATAACAGGCAAGCAGAGGACAGAAGTGAGAGCTCTGGGGTTGGAATGTATCTTCTGTACAGGGATGAGATTTAGGTTATCATACAGGGTAATTCAAAGAGAATCGAAAAGCCACCGCACGTTCGGTGACTTTTCGTTCTCTTCAATTCGGTTCGATTTGCCTATCCCATTTTGGCGACCCTGCGGTGTATTCAGCAAGCACCACAGGCTCCCAGGATTGCAGGGAAAGGTCACCGCAAACCCGTCGGAAACTCACCGCAAAACAAGGGCGAACGCACAACGAAACCCGCAAAAACATCTGGATTAACCTGAGTGATTACACTCAGCGCAGCCGCCGGAAAAACCCGACACTGCAGACGAATGGAGTGAATAAATTAAAAAAACAGTTTGCTTGAATGTTTGAAAAGTGAAACGTTGTTTGCAAAGAAACTACTGAGAGAAAATGTCTGACATTTACATTTAAGATCCAATGAATGATAATAAAAAGGGCTGTTACAGAAAAAATACGTAAAGTTAAAAAAAAATCGGAAATTTTTTATTTTAAAATAAAAACCCTAAAAATGCGTAAAATATCCTAAAAAATCTATAAATAAAGAGACTTTACTGCAGAATATCATAATGAACGGTTTATTAGATATTGAATTAAAATGGGAATATTTTTAATATTGAAGCCTATGGGATTCGCCTGAATAAACCTGCCGAATTAAACCACCGAATGACAGGGCATTTAGGGAACCTTTCACTGCTGGTTTTTGTTCTCTGAATAACCGAAGCATTACTTCGCTATGGGGGTTTCACTGCCCTCGAACAGGCACCGAACAGGCACCGTATGTGCAGGCAATTCGCCAAGATTTAGCGAATTGCCTGCTCTCTGGATAGCCGAATGGCCAAGAAAGGTTCCCTTTTGGCAGCCATTCGGATCTCTTTGAATTACCCTGATAGTTTCACATACCTGTATAAGAAAGATACATGTCACAGTGAACAAATACAGCTCATACAAATCAATTTGGACAGAATAATTATGTTTTTCTTCATACAGTTTGAATTATGTTCAAGTGTTGATTCAGTTTGTTTGAATTTTGTTAGGTTTTGGTTCATTAGTAATCTGGCAGACACACAGGCATTTACTTACCATTTTTAGCATTATAGGTGTTTTTCCTCCTTTATTGTGCTACCTTTACCTGCAATAGTTATTGAATTATTTGCGATTTTATTGAATGAATATATGTTTATCTGTAACATACTACATTATCTTGTATAGTACAATTCTGTATATTTAAATTTTATAATTTTCTTAGTGAATTAATTGAATAGTAAATATCACATAATATCTTTATGATATTTTGTTATCTCTTAACTTGGAACTAGGGCTAAAACTTTTACACAAACTACATCATACATTTACAGATTTACTGTCTTGCATTTTTTACCTTCATCTGATCAGATGCCTTGTGACAAAATCAACATTTACAGGCTATTACCTACATACTATTAGTTTTCCATTCTGAGGATTGGCAAGTGACACAGGCCGCATCATCGGACAAACCCGAGTACATCATGGCAAAGCGAAGTGCATATCTGCCAAAGTAATCGAGCAACATCTCCTTTCCGTCTCCTGTTTGGGTGTCAGAATCAAAGTAGCCGAAACAAACCTGGAACTTGATGGAAAAATTGTCCATTGCACAGCTCATGATTAGCTTGTTTTTGTCAGTGTGGCAGTTCCTTTGTTGCACAAAATGATGAATTGCACAACATTTGGTCAAAAAAAGCAGCTCGCCCTGAAATGGATGAGAATCTTACTACTAATCTGTAATAAGTATATAAAGTTTTCTCAGCGTGCATTTACACAGAATGATTTTACATTTTGCAATAAAAAAGACAATAGCTATCTGATGTGTGCCACCTCACAATACCAATATTCCTGTGTTTGGTGCATAACATTCTATAAGGGGGTGGGGTTCTTTGAAGATCATACATGCCTGCATTACACACATTTTAAATATGACTTCAATGTAATTCCTTTTGGATTAGCATTTTTTAATGATTAGTATCCTTTTCGTTCCCTGCAATTCGGTGCAATTCAGCGATCCTAGTTCTCTGACCCTGCGGTGTATTCAGCAAGCACCATAGGGCCACCGTACTACAGGGAAAACCTGACGCAAACCCGACGAACACTCACTGCAAAACCCACTGAACACTGACTGAACGCTCACCGAAACCCGCAGAAAACAGCTGGATTAACCCACTGAACACGCCAGAGAAACCCGACGATCACAGCGCAGAGCAGCCGCCGGAAAAACCCTACACGCAGACGAATGAGGTGAAAAAAAAAACAAACAGTACGTTTGAAAGTTTGAGATTTGAAACGCTGTTTGCAAAAAAACTACTGAACAAAAATGCCTGGAATTTACATAGAAGATCCAATGAATGATAATAAAAAGGTCTGTTACAGTAAAAAGAAAAGACGATTAAAAAAAAATGGGAAAAATGTTTTGCAATAAAAATCCAAAAGAATGCCTAACTGATCTTAAAAAATCTATAAATAAATCAATAGATAAAGAGACCTTTTACTGCAGAATGGTTATTAAATGGTTTATTAGATATTAGATTAAAGCGGGAATATTTTTAACATTGACGCCTATGCGATTCGTCTGAATAAATCTGTCGAATGAGACCACCGAATAGCAGGGCATTTTGGCAACTTTTCCCTGCTGTTTGGTGTTCTCTGAATAGACGAAGCATTGCTTCTCTATGGGGATTTCACTGCCCTCGAACAGGCACCGTATGTGCAGGCAATTCGCCAGCATTTGGCAAACTGCCTGTTCTCTGAATAGCCGAATGGCCAGGAAAGGTAACCGTACGCTGAATTTCACTGTTCGGTTACCTTTCGGCCACAATTCGGATCTCTTTGAATAACCCTGTGAGTCTTCACACGGTTGCTTCATTCTTTTTAAATCACGGGAATTTATACAGCATTTGCTTTTCTGGTTAATGGATTAATTGATTTACCAGTAGTAACATACTTTAAGAAGAATTCATTTAGCAACATTTAGCTACTAGAGGTACCAATTTAATGTAATTTGAGACCTAAACCTCATTTACTGAATGGCACAATATAAATTCCTATGTGGCGATGGTATTAAGGCACGGATTAAGGAAGCCAGTTTAATTTGCTGCTGTTTTACATTTATCTTTTGATCTGCCGCCTTCGTCTAGCAAAATGTGCTTTTATTAAATAATTCTGGCAATTGGCTGCAAAATGACCACATTTCCTTCCTACAACTAATTTAAGTTGCAGATCCCTTGATCAAGGTTCTCTTCTCGCTTCTCCTGTAATTCAGCTGGGGAGGGAGAAGCGTCTCTGGGCAGCTGTTAGCTGTTATAATTGGCCAGATTTCACCTCACAACCACACTTTTGCTTATAAAGGCCGCTTAGAAACAGCAATGCAGTAAAACAAACATGTGAAAAATTAGCTGTAGTTCTAAAGCAATAACAGCTTAATTAAATGAAGTTTGCTATATAAAAACACACAATAACACTTTGGGATGAGTAAGTTGGAAGCAAAAACCCTCCACTGTAGAGTGGTAAGTAGAGCATTAATTAGACTATGTATCAATTAAATGATTTCTTGAGCATTAGGCGCTTATATTACAAAGTGTAATTCTAAGAAACGGCATGGGACTCTTACAATGGTTATTTTTAACTTGGGTTGAGAACCCTCCAGGATATACATACGGTATATTCATCTAAAATAGCAACAATTCATACATTTATTTAAACAAACAAATTCCTTTGATAAACCACCAAATTCATACAATTCAGACCAGTGTCAGACGAGGGTTTTTGAGAGGGGAAGGAACGTCCGTGAGAATGGACATTCCTTCCACTCTGGCGCCAGTGTGGCCACCTCGTGAGCGCAGTTAGTGCGCTGAGAGCTGCAAGGCACGATCCTCCTATGGAGGATTGCGCTTTCCAGTCCTGTCGAACGCGTAACGGAGCGTTTCGAAGGGGAGGCTTTCAGCACGTGCTACAGCATGTGGCTTGCCCTGTCGAAAATGTCATAGCACTGCAACAGGCGTTGGAAGGCACATCAGTACAGGTGCACGTAGTGCGCTCGTCTGACACTGGCCTTACTGACAAGCTAAATTAATGTCAATGAATTGTGATATTGGAAAGCACAAGTTAACACATGAGTGCATAACCCAATGTCTTTTTGTCCCTCATACACCTCTGGCGGGAAATATGGGAAGGTTCCGTCACTTGCAACTGCACTATTCCATTGTTTTAGATGGGCATCAATAGATTGTGATGGAACACCAACTAGAGTGAGTCAGGTGTGGGTTGAGGAATCCCAATGTGATCCAGAAACTCATCAGACATAAGGACAAACAGGAGAGTGTACCCAGATGTCCTGTTGGAAATATAGTGACTGTATACAATGCTCTCCAGTAGCACACAGTGGAAAGTAATAGTAGCACCTTAAGGCTAGGGTCAGATGAGCGCATTTTGTACGGACTGTGCGTCCGTGCAGTACGGACGTACTTACTGACTGACAACAAGGTAGTGGCCACACAGTCCGTTTTTTTCACTGATGTATTTTTTGACTGATGTAGCAGGGAAAATAAATTACAATGAAAAAACATTCTGTCCGTCAAAAATGCTGGACGTATAAATGCAGTCCATCTGACCACGTTCCATCACTCACACACAAAGCTATGCGGACGTTGTGGACGTGGCGCACTCTGCACGTCCGTTCTAGCAGTATTACGTTCTTACCTAACCTGCATCCGTTTGCAGCGTCCGTCAGCCCCGCACTTCTGTGCGGACGTACTTCGTGTGTGGGGCTCCATTTAACACAATTGTATGCTATCACGGACGTACTTATGTGCGGGCAACACAGACGTTAACACTGCGCTCGTCTGACCCCAGCCTTAGGCTAATGTCAGACGAATGCAGTCTGAGCGCACTCTGCGTGTGTGCATATTGGATGGACGTACTGATGGAAGATACTGTATACACCACACGGTCTGTTTTTTCTGACGGATGCAGAAAAAAAAGGGAAATATGGGAAACAAAATTAATCAAAATTAAATGTACAGTACAGTGAGCCAGACCAAACAAAACTTCTGAGCGTCAACGTGATGGACATCGCAAATACGCTGCGTCTGAAGCATCACGCACACAGGCCGCTACGCGGATGCGGCGCACTCTGGGCATCCGTTGTAGCGCTTTTACGTCGAGGCCTAAATGTGTGTCGAGGAGATTCACTATCTAGAACCGCTGTAAGGAACCTACTCAGTCAGTTCCATCAAAGAAGACAGAAGTCAAGGCTTTGTGGTCCGTATGGAGAGATCTGTGTAAGAAGAGGCAGCAATGTGTTTTTTTTCCGTGTGACAACTGCATGACCTGCAGAGTCAAAATATGTAATATGCCCCGGTATCACTTACCAGAATATCTGAGAAAATATATAACAGCCCAACATTTTTAAGAACTGCTTTATAAAATAAGTGACTACATGATCTCAATCAGACCAACTCACTGTACTAAGAGCTGGTGAACTGACACATCACAACTTCATTTATGCTGGTTTTCTAACCTGTACTATCACCTTGCAGCAAGTAAGTGATTCAAAAGCCAACACACTTTTGATATGCTCGAAAACCCATTTCAGTATCGTGTACAGTGCTGGATAGCGTTTATATTTAGATCTGATGGACCACCTAGAGTGTTCATAAAGTTTCCAGAAATATTTCAAATACACCTCAATAATTCCATGAATGTATGTGTGCTTGCTAATCTTAGCTCGTCCCTACAGTCCTCACATAACACTTTATGAGGAATTATTTATTGATACAGATGTAATATATTTTATATGTCCTCATCATTTCTGAAACACTACAGGGTTATTCAGCGAGAATCAAAAAGTCACCGCACATTCGGTGCCCTTTCGTTCCCTGCACTTCGGGGCGATTCTGCGATTCTAGTTTGTTGACCCTGCAGTGTATTCAGCAAGCATCGCAGGGTCCCCTGTAGTGCAGGGAAAACCCACCGCAAACCTGCCGAACACTCGCAGAACACTCACCGAACACTCACCGAAAACGAACAGAAAAAGCTGCAAAAACCCCACAGAAACGCTGCAAAAACCCGACTAGCCGCCGATCACAGTGCAGAGCAGCCGCCAGAAAAATCCGACAAGCAGACGAACGTGGTGAAAAAAAAAGTACGCTTGAAAGATAGAAATATGAAACGCCGTTTGCAAAAAAAACTACACAACGAAAATGTCTCGAATTTTCATATAAGGTCCTATGAATTATAATAAAAAGGTCTGTTAAGGAAAATTGAAAAAAACGATAAAAAAAATGGACAAAAAAATTGACAGAAAAATCACAAAAATGTCTAAAAGATCCTAAAAAATCTAGAAATAAAGAGACTCTTTTCTGCAGAATAAAATAATAAACGGTTTATTAGATATTGAGTTAAAACGGGAATATTTTTAACATTGAAGCCTATGGGATTCGCCTGAATAAACCTGTTGAATGAAACCACCGAACAGCAGGGCATTTCGGCAACTTTTCCCTGCTGTTTGGTGTCTCTGAATAGACGAACCATTGGTTCTCTATGGGGGATTTCACTGCACTCGAACTGGCACCGTACGTGCAGGCAATGCGCCAGAATTTGGCGAACTGCCTGCTCTCTGAATAGCCGAATGGCCCTGAAATGTCCCCGTTCGCTGAAATTCAGTGTCCGGTTACCTTTCGGCCACATTACGGATCTCTCTGAATAACCCCCACTAGTGTTAATTATCCAGATGAACAATAAAATTCCTCTTGTCTTCCTCCACCCCAACGTTTCTAGATTGTAAGCTTATCTGAGCAGGGTCCTCTACACCTCTTGTTTCTGGATTCTATGGTTTAATATTGCTACTATAAAATTATGATAATAATATAATAATAATAATTATTATCATCTATTGATCCAACCGTAGCCATCATAACAAATGTTGAGCAACCATATTCTAAATTTCCCTACAATAAATATGGATCATTGACATTGTCCCCTGTGTGTTAATCCCTCCCTAAAGCACTTTTGCTGCTTTTCCCTGTCTTTCTGTGAAGTGTCTTTTTCTTACATATTACCATCACAGGCGCCAGGAGCTCCCTGATTCACTGATTCCCTCTTTATGTGTCATATATATCCACAGGTGATGATTTTGCACTTTGCAAGTTCTGAGATTCTGATTTCATTTTTTTCCACTAGATTATCGATTTATTTTTACTCTCCAAGATATTTTTTAACAAGATGCACAAACTATCATATAATATTAACAAGTACAAAGACTTAGACATTAATGTTCAGCCTCACCAACGTTATTTGTCATGATTGTGAAGCAGATAAGACTGTAAAGTTTGCCTTTGATCTAACCTGGGAAGAATATTGCAATGAATCCTTGTGAATCTCAGCAGGGAGGACTTAATAGATGAGGAGAAAGAGAGGGTAGACAGGAAGGATTACATGGGGTACAGAGCAAATGGAAAGATGCTTTGCCATCAGGGAATTGTGCTGAGCTCTGTTCTTCTTAGATTGTTTTTCAAAAATGTATGTCAACGTGTCTGCCATTGATTTCATTGAGAAGCAGTGTTTTATCTTTTGTTGTCAATAGGAATTCATCTGAAATAGTAAAACTGGTAAAAAAAAATATTACCTATATATAAAGACGGTATGGACCCTTCCCCTTGTTGCGTTGCTCTTCAGAGTGTCAAGGAGGTCTATAGTGGGTATAGTGATAGCTTGTGTGTTGAAAATGCATAGAATTAACATTGGCACGAATAAATATCAACTTGAAGTTTACCACGATAATTAATATATGCCACTTCTTGGGCATATTGGAAATATGGTTTAGTTAATATATTTCCACACTTCTGCTGTAGAACTAAATTGTCAACTGCCCATTTTGCCCAGGTTGGTACCTTTCCTGCAAAAATGGATTTATTAATTCCAATTAGTAATTGGATTATTTAAGTCCAATGCTTTAACCGTGCATAGTGTCACAGAATTATACAACATTATCCATTGAACAGGCATCTCAAACTCCAGGCCCCCCGATGTTGCTGGTCTTCCATTCCCTTAATTCTTTGTTTGCACTAGATGGCCAGAGAATCGTGGGAGCAGTAGTTCAGCAACATTTACAGGGGCAGAGTTTAAGATACCTGTCATACAGTTTATATTTTCCCCTTATTTAAAATACAATTTGCAAAGGGTATGGGCAAAGAACCCACTTGCAGAGTCACTGTTTGGTGAACTTAAGTAGCATATAGCAAAAAATCTTTTTAATGTGGAACTTCAGCAGACCTTGCAATTGTCCCAGTTTTGGCAATACAGCTCTAATTTTGGATCTTGTCCTACAGATCCAGATTTTGCCACACCAGGGAAGAAATCCTTATTACAAAAGAGCTTGATTGTTACATTTATTTTTTTATAAAGTATTTTGCCAGGAAGGATACATTGAGATTTCTCTCGTTTTCAAGTATGTCACTTTGTATCTGATCAACTCAACATAATCAACATTGTGCCTTGAGTTGAGACTAGACTGGACTGCTTGTCCAATTGACTTGCAGGCATACCAGTCTATAATTGTCCTTGGTGGGAGGGGATATGCATCCTCTGCATCATTGATGATGTAGTATGGATACATCAATCTTTCCACAGGCCATTCCCCCTTCTGTCCTGCATTTATACCTCCCAAAGTGGCCACGGCCCCCTTGCCCCTTGCTACAAAATGATTCATAACCTTTCTTCATCGTCTTGTTGTCAATTATAAGGTTAAACAATGACCTGTACCTAGCTTCTTCCCATCTTACCTCTTCCCATATTAGACTGCAGTACTTCTCTCGCACAGCTCCCACCCTCTGGAACGCACTTCCTCGTGCTGTCCAACTTGCCCCAATTTGCCTTCCTTCAAACACTCCCTAAATACATTCCTGTTCAGGGAAGCCTACCAGCCAACTCACTAATATACTTCACTTCCTCGGCCAGAGGCCTCACTCTCACTTTGCAGTCCTCTACTCCTTTTTTGCAACCTCCCACCCTTTTACATTTTAAGTACCCATTGGAAAAGCGCCCTCATTTCCTCCGGCGTTGGTTTGACAAATGTTGTTCCATCTCAATGTGTTGCGACACTGTCTATATTGTACCCACTATCCATCACTGAGTAATATATTGGCGCTATATAAATAAAGATTAAAAAAAAATTAAGATGCCTTTTTGGACTTGCTTTTAGTTTCTATTCTGTTACAGACGTTAAGTAAAACATTTCATACAAGCATGGTATTTGAATGAATCTGTTCAGTAGCATTGTTGATTTTCCCTCTGTATGAATTTGGTCGTTATTTGCACAAACAAGTCTATTCATGAATTTGAGGTCTACACTGTATAAAACTTTATTGAAGTTCTATTTTCCACCAATAAATTACATTTTCCAGACAGGTTAGTTCAGTTTGCACAAGGCGAAATTGACGATATAATAGATATAATAGCACCTGGAGAACCTACAATGCAGAAGACAAATATTTAAAAAATATTTTATAAAATGCATAGTAATCACCTGCTATTTTTGTTATCTTCTCAGGTTTGTTTTATTACCTATTTGGGAGCTAGCATATTAAAATTTGTTATGTTCTCAGTTTTATTTACAGCATAGATACTTGAGTATAGCGCGACCCGAATATAACGCGATGGATAGAGATTTATTATAGAAATGAGAGAATACTCAAGACTCGAATATAACGCAAAGAACAACATTTTACCCATCTATCTTTCCTTTTTTTGCCAAAATTTGGCGATCACAATTTCCACTATTCAACTGAATAGAACAACGGGAACCTATTCCAGACGCTGAGATTTCCTATTTTCTTGCCCTATCTATGTGTGGAGTATCTTGGACCATCTCCAGGGAACCTTCTCAGCATTTCATCACAAAAAGATAAGTTGACTCCTTTTTTTCCTTCCTATCACCATTTGCCGGTTGCTACTGTATTGTTTTATTACCTATTTGGGAGCTAGCTTATTAAAATTTGTTATGTTCTCAGTTTTATTTACAGCATAGATACTCGAGTATAGCGCGACCCGAATATAACGCGATGGAGATTTATTATAGAAATGAGAGAATACTCAAGACTCGAATATAACGCAAAGAACAACATTTTACCTTACCGTTAAACAATTAAAATACTTCCAGGTTCTCTTATCACAGTCAGGCTCCCCCTCAGGTCAAGGTGCTCTGCTCTAGAATTATTGCAGTTCTTACTAAGCATGAAGCCGCCGGCCACCCGTCTTCTTTACTAGCGATTATTAGCAGGCGGAGGCGAGCGAGGTGAATGATTGGCTTAAACCAAGTGTGACCTCTGGCCGTGATGGATCCCACCTCTCCCGAATCCGTGAGTTCCTGAAGTGTTTTCAAGCGTCAGGGAGCCCACATTCACTTCAGCGAGACTACCGGAATTTCCAGGAGACTTGGGATCCAGAGCAAGGCAAGTTTTTTTTTGTTTCTACACGCGATGCAGATGTCTCGAATATAACGCGACCCCTCCATTTTTAAGGTATATTTTTGTCACCAAATCTAGCGGTATACTTGAGTATCTAAATGTACTAAATGTGGAAAAAGACACCCAAATATTAAACTGAGACAGCTAAATCAGGTTTAACAAATAATAATTTGGGGTCTTTTTAGGTAAAAAGAAACCTTGAAATCTGATTTTTACACTTTTTACTGATTACTGATGTAGAAATGTTTAATTGATTTAAGCATTAGCTAATGCAATCTGTAATAAGGTGTTTTTTTTTTTTCTTCTAACCCACCAGGGAATATTAATGAGTACTGTTCAAGTGAATGAAACAACCTGCAGCTGGTCTTCCGAACAGGAAGCGTTTGATTTTTGAACACCAGTCCTAGGTCAATTAGGAAGGACTTCACGATTAAAAAAATGAAAGCATGCAAATAGCATATGTTATTATAATTGCAAATTTCTGTATGATAAAAATAAAATAGAAAGAGGAAAATTAAGGGGAAAGCAGTCTGCGTTCTTTATGTACACGTGTGGAGCAGATACCTATTGGACATATTAATTAGCTTCACAAACGCTTTATCAAAGCGGTTTAGCACCCCTTTTATTAGGCGCTTCTGTGTATGAGTATTTTCATGTATATTTTCCCTCCATTCATTGACTTAGCCTTGAACCCAGGTGAAATCGGATCCTCATTAAACTAGATGGTAGCAATAAAGCACACTTATTTTTCTTGGATCAAACATAATTTTGATTTACTGGATGTCGGGTATTATCCTGAAGGAAGGTTTTGAAGTTCAAAGAACAAATTAAACCAATTTAATTTGCTACACACTATGTGAAGGAGAGAGAGAGCGAGGAGGTAGGGATAGGGTGGGGGGGATCTCTACATGGAGGGACGTTTTTGATTAGAGAAAATAGAGACCAAAAAAACGAGGGAAGCGAGTATCCGCAAACAAGACTTGATGTCAGAGATTTGACGAACAAAACAGGGAATTCAGACGATGTCCATGTCAGGTCCTTCAGCTTCTGTGAGGGATATAGGTACGACTCCAAACACATGCCGCGGGGCATGAGTAAAATATTTTCTACAAAATTACATTTGTATAACACGAGAGAGGTAGGCAACCAATCGGATCGAATTTCTTGACACATGTCTTTCTTTGGTGGATAATGAGAAAATGAATTATTACTGTGTGCTTCCCCAGTCAACATGAAGAAACTTGTGACGTTCTAAACAGCAACCTAGGAAAACCCTCAGGACGCTCTCCAAAGCTGCTGGGTTATTAGAAGAAAATGCAGTATTATGATGAAATGTCAGGCTTAAAATTAGAGCTTGGGTTTCATTCGTTGTTATAAAAAGGTTAACCCTTTGCTTTCTAAATCTAGAAGACATTAGCTTTCACAAAATAAATTATTGTGGGTAGATACCATTTATGTCCAAAAAAGCAAGGAATTATCTTGGACTATAGGGGTTATTCAGAGAGAGCCAATCTGGCCCCGAAATGTAACCGGACACTGAAATTCAGCGTACGGTGACATTTCAGGGCCATTCGGCTATTCAGAGAGTAGGCAATTCGGCAAATTTTGGTGAATTGCCTGAACGTATGGTGCTGTTCGAGGGCAGTGAAATTCCCCATAGAGAAGCAATGGTTAATCTATTCAGAGAACATTGAGCAGCAGTGAAAAGTTGATGAAATGCCCTGTTTTTCAGTGGTTTCATTCGTCAGGTTTATTAAGGCGAATACCATAGGCTTCAACTCAATGTATACTTCCGGGTAAAATCCTTTCTCAAAAAAAAAAGTTAAAAACATTCCCGTTTTAACCCAATATCTAATAAACCGTTTATTATTTTATTCTGCAGTAAAAGTCTCTTTATCTATTGATTTTTTTTAGGATCTTGTAGGCTTTTTTCTGGATTTTTCCGTCAAACTTTTTTTTGTTAAATCTTTTTTTATTTTTTCTGTAACAGCCCTTTTTAATATCATTCATTGGACCTTATATGTAAATTCCAGGCATTTTCGTTCAGTAGTTTTTTTGCAAACAGCGTTTAAATTTTGAAACTTCCAAGCGTACTGTTTTTATTTAGTTTTTTTTACCCTGTTCGTCAGCATGTCGGCTTTTTCCAGTGGCTGCTCTGCACTGTGATTGGCGGCTCGTCAGCTTTTTCCATCATGTTTGGCGTGTTTTTTTGCTGTGTTTTCTGCGGGTTTTCGGTGAGTGTTCAGTGAGTGTTCGGCGGGTTTGCGGGGGGCTTTCCCTGCACTGCGGGGACCCTGCGGTTGTACTTGAACACACCGCAGAGTCTGCAAACTCGCCCCAAAGTGTGGGGTACGCAATAACCCCCTATGTTTACCGATTTAGGGCTCTATTACAGTCTTCTTGCAAACTTTAACGCTCACATGCATGAGCATTAACGTTTGCTGCGGTATTTACCGCATTATTATTATTATTATTATTATTATTAATTTATAAAGCGCCAGCATATTCCGCAGCGCTGTACAATAAGCACAGTACAGACAGGGTTACAATACATTGAACAACATTTGACAAACAGTACAGGAGGAGATGAGGGCCCTATTCCCGTAGGAACTCACAATCTAGGAGGGTTGGGGTTGGAAACAGGAGGAGAGGACTGTAAGGTGAGAGTGATTGATGGTTGCGTCAGTAAGTTGGGTGGTAGGCTTCCCTAAATAGCAATGTTTTCAGGGAGCGTTTGAAGGAAGAGAAGTTAGGGGAAAGTCTGACAGCACGAGGGAGAGCGTTCCAGAGAGTGGGGGCTGCGCGTGAGAAATCCTGCAGTCTATCATGGGAAGAGGTGATGCGGGGAGAAGCTAGGCGCAGGTCACTGTTTGACCTTAGGGAGCGGGCTGGGGTGTATTTGGTGATTAGTGAGGACAGGTAGTGGGGCGCTGAGTTAGTGAGGGTTTTGTAGGTACCGCATATTACAATCCAAACGCAAACAGGTTAAAAAACCTGTTTGCGTTTGGTACCTTGCGCTCCTCTGCGCAAGGGTACTGTACTTTGCGCTCCCTATACTTAACATGGGGAGCGCAAAGTGTTAATCAGCGCTGGAATTACAAAGTCCCAGCACTGATTAACGCCTGGCTCTGGTTAGTGAAAAGTTAACCAGAGCCAGAACCTGGTGTTAACGGATTCCGCTTCTGCAGAATCCGTTAACATCAGACTTAAAAAAAAAAAAAAATTAATCAGATACTCACCCTCTGTCCCGCGGCGAGGACCGCGGCTCCAACCGCCTCCTCCGTCCGGCGGGAGCAGGGAGGGAAAGACTGGGGGATACAGTCCTAACCTCAACATCTGAGGAAAGGGATTTAGGGGTTATTATTTCTGAGGATCTAAGGGTAAGTAGTCAATGTAATAGAGCAGCAGGAAATGCTAGCAGAATGCTTGGTTGTGTAGGGAGAGGTATTAGCAGTAGGAAAAGGGAAGTGCTCATGCCACTGTACAGAGCACTGGTGAGACCTCACTTGGAGTACTGTGTGCAGTACTGGAGACCGTATCTCCAGAAGGATATAGACATCTTAGAGAGAGTTCAGAGAAGGGCTACTAAAATGGTGTACGGCTTGAAGGAGAAAAGTTACCAGGAAAGGCTTAATGATCTTAACATGTACAGCTTGGAAAAAAGACGAGACAGAGGAGATATGATAGAAACATTTACATATGTAAAGGGAATCCACAAGGTAGAGGAAGGGAGTATATTTAAAAGGAAACAAAGTAGCAAAACAAGAGGACATAGTCTTAGATTAGAGGGGCAAAGGTTTAAAAGTAACATCAGAAAGCATTATTTTACTGAGAGGGTGGTGGATACATGGAACAGCCTTCCAGTAGAAGTGGTAGAGGCCAAAACAGTAATTGAATTTAAGCAAGCATGGGATAGGCATAAGGCTATCCTAAACAAAAGATAGATCCAGGTAAAGTATCCATGTAATTGGGCAGACTAGATGGGCCGAAAGGTTCTTATCTGCCGACATTTTTCTATGTTTCTATGTTTCTATATAAACTTTGGCATAGGTTGATGGCTACAGATATCCAATATTTGATACAGTGATCATTTGGTGTAAAAAATCAGAAACTAAACTAATATGCAAAATTCTAAGATAGGTTTTCAAAGTAAGGTACGACAACCTTTAGCGCTATTGACCTAAATTGTATAGCGGAGCAGACAGGGAGATAGTGCCTCTTTGTTATATTCAGCCATTGCTTTGAATGGGATCACAAACTGGGCAATTGGTTTTGTTCCTCATCTGAATGAATTCAATGACAGGCGGTGCACAGCAGGTCTGAAATTCCACCCAACAAAGGACAGGTCTGCAGATGAGGTGAATCTTGTACTGATTACATATCAAGACTACAACAAAGTTCCCTTCCAGAGGACAGACAGTAGCAGAGTCTCAAATTCTTGTGTAATTAGTACTTTAGAGGTATCCAAACTCAATTTATTACAGAAGGGAATGCTAATGATACTTGGAGAAAACCATTCCAGTTTAAACTGAAAGTGCACATATGTTTCTATGATGAGTAATTTGTGAAGAAATAAAAACAGATGAACGGATAAACTAGAAACTAAAATAACAATTTTTCTTTTTTAGATGTTTCAGCCGAAAATTTGTAATTCCCGTGCAATCCTCCACAAATTCCCACAAAGATAAGCTCGATACTCAAAATATTCAGGCCATAAAAGAAAACGAGTTCCTTTTTTATTTCTGGTTTTCTATTTTATTTTCATTGTAAAACACAGTACATCTCTTCTGTTTCTATTTTCTTTCCCTTTTCAAATCTCTTTTTAAAGTCACCCTAGCAATATTCCGAATACATTATAATATTATAATCAGGGGTCTAGTCCTAAAAAAAAATTAAGGACCCTATTACAATGTTAACGAAAACGTTAACGCTCACATACGTGAGCGTTAACGTTTGCCGCGGTAATTACCGCATATTACAATCCAAGCGCAAACGGGTTAAAAAACCCGTTTGCGTTTGGTACCTTGCGCTTCTCAGCGCGAGGTCACTGCACTTTGTGCTCCTTATACTTAACATGGGTAGCGCAAAGTGTTAATCAGCGCTGGTATCATAGGTGTGCGCACGGGGTGTGCCGGGTGTGCCTGGACACACCCTAATCAGACAGCCTTTTTTTTTTTAAATCACGGCAGCCTCTGGATTTGAACTGGCAGCTCCAGCACTGCCGCTTATTGCTGCCTGCTGCTCTGGAGGACACCCCTGCCTGTGTCTTTTTAAATGTCCAGTGACATGCAGGGGGAAGCTTGGCAGCTGCTCTGGGGGTAACTCTGTTAGTCTTTCGAATGGCCAAGTGACAGGGAGTAGCCATACCTCCTGGCCTAATTGCTATTTCCCATCTTCCTGCACGCATCTGCTATGTGTGTGTGTGTGGGGGAGAGAAATAGTACAGAGGGAGAGGTCATGCAGCAGGCTCCACTTCATGAGGTCGGCAGGAGATGAATCCGTCAGTCCTGGGTCACTGGGTAACCCACTCCTTCCCTCCCCAAAACGGCCCCCTCCTCCCCCTCACCAAAACGCCCCCCTCCTCCCCCTTCACCAAAACGCCCCCCTCCTCCCCCTTCACCAAAACGGCCCCCTCCTCCCCCTTCACCAAAATGGCCCCCTCCTCCCCCTCACCAAAACGGCCCCCTCCTCCCCCTCACCAAAACGGCCCCCTCCTCCCCCCTCACCAAAACGGCCCCCTCCTCCCCCCCTCACCAAAACGGCCTCCTCCTCCCCCTTACCCAAACGACCCCCCTTCCCCCTCACCAAAACGACCCCCCTTCCCCCTCACCAAAACGGCCCCCCTTCCCCTTCACCAAAACGGCCACCCCTCACTAAACAGCCCTCTCCTTTCCCTGTACTGCTGCTGTTATTCAAACTGTAATGGAGGCTGTGGGGTCCCACAAGCTGCAGTCAGTCTCTTCACCTGCCATAAGACAAACCTGCACAGTCTGCTCTGCCAGGTATGAATGGAGTGAGCTTGATTGCTATATTAACCTCATTTGGTCCATTAGACCACCAGGAACTTAACACTACACACACAATGATTTGATTATGTGTCACTATGGAGAGGGAATATTAACTAATGTGTGTAATTACGGTGTATAACCATGTAGCGTTTGTGTATTTGTAAATATGCTAGGTGTGTGTGTGTAAATATGTGCTGTGTGTGTAAATGTGCTGTGTGTGTGTGTAAATATGCTCTGTGTGTGTGTAAATATGCGCTGTGCTTGTGTGTAAATATACGCTGTGTGTGTGGCTGTGTGTGTGTAAATATGAGCGGTGTGTGTGCTGTGTAAATTTTCGCTGTGTGTGTAAATATGCGCTGCGTGTGTAAATATGCGCTGTGTGTGTGTGTCTGTGTAAATATGCGCTGTGTGTGTGTGTCTGTGTAAATATGCGCTGTGTGTGTGTGTGTCTGTGTAAATATGCGCTGTGTGTGTGGCTGTGTAAATATGCGCTGTGTGTGTGTGGCTGTGTAAATATGCGCTGTGTGTGTGTGGCTGTGTAAATATGCGCTGCGGTATGTGTGTGTGTGTGGCTGTGTAAATATGCGCTGTGTGTGTGTGTGGCTGTGTAAATATGCGCTGTGTGTGTGTGGCTGTGTAAATATGCGCTGTGTGTGTGTGTCTGTGTAAATATGCGCTGTGTGTGTGTGTCTGTGTAAATATGCGCTGTGTGTGTGTGTGTCTGTGTAAATATGCGCTGTGTGTGTGGCTGTGTAAATATGCGCTGTGTGTGTGTGTGGCTGTGTAAATATGCGCTGTGTGTGTGTGGCTGTGTAAATATGTGCTGTGTGTGTGTGTGGCTGTGTAAATATGCGCTGTGTGTGTGTGTGGCTGTGTAAATATGCGCTGTGTGTGTGTGGCTGTGTAAATATGCGCTGTGTGTGTGTGTGGCTGTGTAAATATGCGCTGTGTGTGTGTGGCTGTGTGTAAATATGCGCTGTGTGTGTGGCTGTGTGTAAATATGCGCTGTGCTGTGTGTGTGTGGCTGTGTGTAAATATGCGCTGTGTGTGTGGCTGTGTGTAAATATGCGCTGTGCTGTGTGTGTGTGGCTGTGTGTAAATATGCACTGTGTGTAACTATGCGCTGTGTGTGACTGTGTGTAAATATGCGCTGTGTGTAAATATGCGCTGTGCTGTGTGTGTGGCTGTGTGTAAATATGCACTGTGTGTAACTATGCGCTGTGTGTGACTGTGTAACTATGCGCTGTGTGTGACTGTGTGTAACTATGCGCTGTGTGTGACTGTGTGTAAATATGCGCTGTGTGTGGCTGTGTGTAAATATGCGCTGTGTAAATAGTGATGTGTGTGTGGCTGTGTGTAAATACGTGCTGTGTGTGTAAATATGCGCTGTGTGTGTGGCAGTGTGTAAATATGCGCTGCGGTATGTGTGTGTGTAAATATGCAGTGTTTGAGAACATATGCTGGACGTGTGTGTATGGGAGTATATGTCATTTATGGGAAGATGTAGATGCGGCGCACATGTGCATGTAGTATATGCATTTTTTTATTTTTTCAGGCAGTATTTGCTGGCATTGTTTTTTAAAATGTTTCCTAATGTACTTTTTTTTTCTCCTCCCACCGCGGCTCTCTCTGCTGTCCCACATACACACGTCTTTAAGTGTGTCGCTCGTACGCTCCGGCCCAGACGCACACGTCAGCCACGAGTGCCAGCCTACAGATACGCATCACTTGTGATTTTTTGCATCTTTCAAATCAGGACTTGCACTTGAATGTCAGTGTACTTTGCACCTATTGTTGTATTTTGGTATTTGTCTTTGGATTTTTTTGCACAGTTTTTCCTTGGGCGTGAGTACCCTCACCTATTTTTCCAGAAAAAAAAAAGCAATGCATATAGTAATGATATATTTTGATTGCACGCAGGAGTGCATGTGTACTCACACTCACACTCTCTCTCCTTTGGGTGCACACCCTTAGGCTGGTGTCAGACGAGCGTAGTGTTCACGTCCGTGATTGCGCCTAAAAGTACGTCCGTGATAGCATGAAAGTAAGTCCATTGGAGCCTGACACATGAAGTACGTCCGCACTGAACTGCGGACGCACAACGGCCGCGGCAAACGGACGCAGGTTAGGCAAGAACGTAATACTGCTAGAACGGACGTGCGGAGTGCGCCACGTCCACAACGTCTGCATAGCTTTGTGTGTGAGTGATGGAGCGAGGTCAGACGGACTGCATTTATACGTCCAGCATTTTTGACGGACAGAATGTTTTTTCATTGTAATTTATTTTCCCCTCCTACATCCGTCAAAAAATAACTTCAGTGAAAAAACGGACTGTGTGACCACTACTGCGTCATCCGTACTGACGATGTCCGTACTGCACGGACGTACAGTCCGTAGAAATCACGCTCGTCTGACCCTAGCCTAATGCAATAGGCTGCGCACGCCTATGGCTGGTATTATAATGTCCCAGCGCTGATTAACGCCTGGCTCTGGTCAACGCAAAGTTAAACAGAGCCAGGACCTGGTGTTAACGGATTCCGCTTCTGCAGAATCCGTTAACACCAGCTTTAAAAATTAAAAAACAAACCACATATTCACCCTCTGTCCCGCGGCGAGGACCGCGGCTTCGATCGCCTCCTCCAGCCGGCGGGAGCAGGGAAAGACAGGGAGAAAAAGTCCCCCATGTCTCTCCCTGCGTGTCACTACGCCGACTGGCCGGATCTCGCGATGTGAGACCGGCAGAGAGGAACTCAATGGTGTCCTATGGACTCCAGCGAGTGGATGCTCGCTGCTGCGCTCAGCGCTGCCGCGAGCATCCAGAATTTAATGCTCGTTAACAATGCAGGCAGCATTTTTTGCGCCTGCATTGTAATCCAGCGTTAAAACGCGGGCGCAAGGGGGAAAACTGCGTGCGCAGTTTTTCCTCCCTTGCGCCCGCGTTTTAACGCTGAGAGTGTAATAGGGTCCTAAGTGTGGGAACTCTTCAAGATTTCTGCGCCTCAATTAACCATTCACATGTCACACTCAAATTTTATATTAAAGCTTAAATATAATGATAATCTGTGTTTCAAATGAATTTTATGATAATAAAATAATAAAATATGTTTCTGGTGACTTTTTAAGGAAACAACTGATTGAATCTTAGCAAACCTTTGAGTGTGTGGTCCACACAGGCTGCAAAAATACTGGAGGACCTTTTATCCCAAGTGTTCCTGCTTACTTGATCGCTTATTATAATAGACTAACAGAAACCCTGTGCAAAATTCCACACAACAAAAATAAGTGAGACATTAAGGCTAATGTCAGACGAACACATTCTGAGCACACTGTGCGTCCGTGCACAAGTGACGTACTTTCTGACTGATGATACTGTAGACACCACACGGTCCGTTGTTTTTGACTGACGTTTTTTTTTACTGTTGTAGATGGGAAATAAAATTTATATGTAAAATGAAAAAATTGATACATGATATGAAAAACAATTTTGTCCATCAAAATTGCTGGAAGTCAAAAATGCAGTCCGTCTGACTACGTTCCATCACTCACACACAAAGCTACGCGGACGTGGCGCACTCTCTGTGTCCCTCCTAGCGGTTTGACGTTCTTGCCTAAATTGCGTCCAGTGCCACGTGCGTTCTGCGTCTGTAGGCGGACAAAAACAGATTCACTTTCAAGACGGCGCCGGACCGGGCACAAGTAAGGATTGTCAGAACACGAGTCTCTTCAGGAAAGGCAAACTTTATTGTGTCGTCACACAAGTGCCCACACAGGATTGAATCACAAAGAGTGAGCCCCCCCTTTCACCCGTGCAAGGGATCTTATACCCAAAAATACGTAATTAGGTACATCCCAGTTAGCCCACCTCCCAATGACACTTTATTCCACCCCACGTGGGTTAATACCTCCCTTTGGCTAATACAAAGACATTCCATTAATTGGCTGTAAATTGGCAAACTTTGTGTTAGTTTCAGTAAATCATAATTAATTGCTCTTACTGTTCCGGGCTGCGCCCTCCTCCCTTGCGCCTACAATCACTTGTTACAGATGGCACCTGGCCTGATCTCTACTCCTTTGTCTTTCTGCGGGCCCCAACGACCTTGGAGGATCTACTTCGCTTTTCTCCTCCGTGCCAGGAACAGCAGAGATCTTTCATAAGGCTTTAATTGCTTTTCTGCTAATCTAAACGCATTCCTAAATTTCTACGTATACCTCATTCTAGTTTCAGCTACAAACCTGTCTAGTTATATACAAGTGAACCAATATTCTGAACAAGATGGCCGCCTGTGTACAATGGCGGCCGTCTTCCAGCCTATTTCCACTTCACGTCCACACTTCTGGGCGGACGTACTTCGTGTGTGGGTCTCTATTGATCATAATTTTATGCTACGACGGACGTTAAAATGTGCGGCAACATGGACGTGAACACTGCGTTCGTTTGACACAGGTCTTAGACTTAGACAATGCAACAAAATGTATTCTTCAAAAATTCTTAAATATAAAGAAACTCTGATCATAGGGGTGCATAGGGGGTGTGCCCGGTGTGCCCGGGCACACATTATTGTTGGGTAAAGAGGTCTTCTTTTACCACCTAAATCAGTGGAGACTCCTCCATAGGAGCACATGAGCATGTGAACCCCCTTGAACCCAATAGAAAAATAAATAAATAAATCTTCTTGGTCTGCATTTTATTTTATTTTTTGGGGGGTGAGGATGGGGGGCGTTGCCTATTGGGGGGAGGTCATGTGATGCCCCAGGCTCAGCAACAACATTATAAAAAGAACCTTTTTCCTATTGCATATGCGAGAGTTGCAGGGTAGGCAGCAAGAGTACGGGCTGGGTGGAGTAGAGGTAATGTCACTGCTCTGCGTGGAGAGAGCCTGTGGAGTCATGGGTTTGATCCCAGCGAGCACCTCTCCAGTAAGTGTCCTTGGCAAGACACCTAACAGTACATACTCGCCACCCAGGACATACTTGAAAACAAGAGAAATCTTAATGTATCCTTCCTGGTAAAATACTTTCTCAAAAAAAAAAAAAAAGATCTCTGCATGTTTTTCAAAGTGCAAAGATGTACCTCCCATAAGCAAGTCCATAGCTGACTGAATCGCACAGCTGTCAGTGTGCGATTCAGTCAGACCAAGCCCTGTTGTCGTGTCACAGACGAGGCTCCTCCTCCCGCACAAACGCCGAACGTCACAAGTGGGAGGAGACGCCTCAATCAGTCAGACCCAACGTCGTCACATGTGGCTTACGTGCGGAAGGAGGAGCCTCTTTGGCGCCAAATGGATGAATGGGGACTCCATACTTTGAGTGTGAGCAGTTAGCAGCGTCGCGAGGAGAAAGATAGAGTGAGAGACAGCAGGCAGAGTGGAAAGGCAAAAAAGATAGAAAAAAGGGCAGAGAACAGATATAAAAATAAAAAAAGGGCAAAGAACTGATGAAATAAAATAGTCCCATTGCTTTTTTTTTTTACTCGTACGTACAAACAGAAATGTATTTTAACCTGTATAGTACGTCGTAAATGTAAATTTAATTTTCACAATTTATGTATTGTGAACCCATGAGCCGCCACTGTCCTACATTGAAATTTGTGATCTCCCTTATCTTGTTCATGATGAACAGCATAAAAACTGACTGAATCTCTGATTACAGACTTATTATTTCTACTGAAAAATGTGCATTTTGTGCAAAATCATCTAAATATAATTATCCAGTCAATAAATGTTCCATGGTTGCACACCCTAATGTAACGGGCTGCGCACGCCAGTGCCTCTGATCAGACAGTATTGTATGAACACGCCAAAAAAAATGCACCGACAGGAAGACACTCACAAGCAATGACACCTTTGAGAGCCTGAGTCATAGCATAGCACATAAGAAAATATTAAAACCATGCGTAAGGTCTGCGTCATCAGAGCTAAAGTGCTCCTCCAAACTCCAATACAGTTGTTCCCCACCAATAAATTCTCATTATAGTATCATGCTCCAGTGCTGCTGTCTAAAACTGCCACCTCACCAGCAACCAGTAGGGATAGTTGGGACTTTTGAGAATGATTCTGCGTATGTCAAACCACCAAATAAAATATGCAATAGTGAAGCGCCCCAAAAACCTCACTCCTCTGAATTAAATTGCACCCTCATATGCTGTATACCCCAGTGGTGGTTTCCTCAAAAACCATAACACAAGCATGAGCAGTGCTAAGAAAAGGACTATTCTTAAGAGGATGTATGTATAATAACCCCTTCACTACTGAACCATATCACCTCTGTGTGCTGAGCTTATTTTTACCGTTTTTGCTCATTATGTTTAAACGCGATTTGAAGCCACGTTTTATTGTACGGACCCAGACAAATTATAGATCCTTTTTATCAGCAGATTCATAATATATCATCATTATTATATGTATACGTCATGCCCTGTCTGAATGTTATAACAAAAAATGCAATAAAATTAGAATTTCGTATCATCTACAGAGTGTAAACTGATTTTTTTCATATATTATCATCTGAGCCTTTGTGGTTATATATTCTATGGGGTACACTTGTTAAAAAAACAAAACCAAAGAAAAAATTGCTAGTGCAGCATCATTGTTCACATTATAATTGAAATGGAAACAATAGTGCTGCATTAATAAAATTAAAAAAAACTAAATAAAATAAACACGTTTTTATTATTATTATTTTTTTAAAATATTATTATTCATTTTTTACTTTTAACCTGGTCAGGTTTGGTATCATTGAAAAGGCCTGCTCTGGCTTTGCCGGGGGGTACCTGAAACTGACATCATTGCGCCCGTCTCGATGATGTCAGTGCACCAGTAGAGGAGTATAAAGCAGTGTCTGACTTCCATGAAGTCAGATCTCTGTGGGACCCCTGTGGCAGGCCCAGATTGGCCATCGGGCAACCACTGCCATTCTGGGCCGGTCCGCTGCTAGAGAGCCCCAATAATTTGTACTGACCAATTAACCTGTTAACTTGGATGTAACAGGTTAATGGCAAGTACAAATTATCTGGGCACTTCTCTATATATACACATTAGTACAATATTGTGCAGCCCTATAACCCTTGGGGGAACATGAAATTATAGCAGGGGTATTATGACATGGCAGTTCTGTAGAAATCATAAAAACTGCGTGATTTGTTGAGCCCCCTTGCACATAATTGGCAACCATTCAGAATTCATTATATGTAGTTTTTATAGGTCCTTGTTCTATGTTTTGCCAATAGGCACTGAATAAAGAGTATTTTATTATTCCGTATTATACCAGTGTTCTTCTCGTTTCCCTTTTTTCATTTCTGCAGTTCAGCAGCCATTTGTTGTTTGGTTCGACGGCTCCATGTTCGACGCACTTCGGACAACTTCAGGTGAATAATGAATTCACCGCATATTCGGCAAAATGGAATCGCCGAAGTGCGCTGAATTAGAAAGCACAGAAATTTTACTGAGATTTCGGTGCTTTCTGAATAACCCCTTGTAATATGTGGTGTGTATGAGGGTATCACAGAGCTCCACAGCAATAAAACGTAATGTGCAGTGTGTAGGGAAAAAAAAGTCGCTGCTCAGTCCAAAATGCCTGGGCCTATTTTATGTTCCAGTCTGGGCCTGCCTGGAGGAGAGAGGTGTGTATAGCGAGCAGAGCCCGCTTCGCTGAAGACTTGTGGGGAACGTCCTCTGCATAAAGCGGGAGAATCCCATGACATTCCCCACACGTCTTCTGCAGTGAATGGGTTAATATTTGAAACCCTCAAAAGCAGTGTTAATTTCATCAACAAATAATTTTCGTCAAAGGCTTACAGGGTTATTCAGAGAAAGGTGAAACTCTGGAGAACTTTTAGAGAAAATTCTAGGTCAAAATATTTGCTTTGGAAAGTGAGATAAATGGAAGAATTTTTTCTGGTTTGGCTATTTTGACCTAGAATTTTCACTTCTCCAAAAGTTCTCCAGAGTTTCACCTTTCTCTGAATAACCCTGTTAGCCGACTACATTTTTCAGTGACTAAAACTAGACTAATCTAAATAAAAACTAACAGGGTTATTCAAAGAGAATTGAAAAGTCACCACACGTTCAGTGACTTTTCGTTCTCTTCAATTCGGTTCCTTTTGCCGATCCCATTTCGGCGACCCAGCGGTGTATTCAGCAAGCACCACAGGGTCCCCGAAATGCAGGGAAAGGTCGCTGCAAACCTGCCGAAAACCCGCAAAAACATCTGGATTAACCCGCCAAAAACGCCGGAAAAACCGGAGCAGGAGCCGATCACATGTAGTGAAGCCACCGGAAAAAGCCGACACCGCAGACGAATGCAGTGAATAAATTAGAAAAACTGTTTGCTTGAATGTGTGAAAAGTGAAACACTGTTTGCAAAGAAACTACTGAGCGAAAATTTATGAAATTTAAATATGAGGTCCAGGGAATGATAATAAAAAGGGGCTGTTACAGAAAAAATAAGTAAAGTTAAAAAAAAAAATCAAAAAATCCCCAAAAAATGCTTAACCCCTTAGTGACCGGGCGGTTTTACACAAATCCGTCCTTTAGTGACCGCTGCTGTTTTTACGTTTCTGCGCTGCTCGTGTTTAGATCAAATTTTCCTCTTACTCGTTTATTCAACCCACACATATTATACACCCTTTTTCCCGCCATTAAATGGACTTTCTAGAAATACCATTATTTCCATCATATCCAATAATTTAATATAAAAAAAATATGAAATATGATGAAAAAAATGGTAAAAACACACTTTTTCGTAATTTAATCCCCTAAAGCTATAACCACCAATAAAGACCCCAGCTAAATAGTTTCCAAATTTTATCCCGAGAATATAAATACCCAATTTTTACATGTTTTTACCTTTTAACCCTTTCACTGCTGAGCCAGTTCACCTATGTGCGCTGCGCTCATTCTGACCATTTTGTGCTAATTATTTTTAGATGACAGCCTAGGTCCTATTTAATTAAACTCCCCCCAGACAAAAAAAACTTTAAAAAAAAAAACATTTTTTTATTTTATTTAATTTTTTTATTATTTTTTTTTATTAAATTTTTTTTTTACGTTTTAAAACCAAACCTGGTCATGTTTGGTATCATTTGAAAGGCCATAATCAGGCCTTTCAAATGATGGCAAATATGACCATCTAGCTGCCATGGATCGGGAGATAAAGGGATCCTTTATCTCTACATGGCAGCTAGAGGGTTAACTGGCCCACTGACATCCTCACACATATGGTGAGGTTGTCAGTGGGTGGGGGGGACCTGGAGGCTAGGCTGACATCCAAGATGTCAGCCCCCCTCCAGGTTTGAATCACGTTTTGACGCCAATTGGCGCCGCAACGTGATCCGGCGGCGAAATGGTTAATGCCATACACCACTGGAAAGGGGAGGCTCTCCCCTCTCCAGCGGTGCAAACGGCATCTCCCTAGCTTCAATGGTTGGGGAGATAGAGGGCTCCGAAGGAGCCCCCCCTCCCCTCCATTGAAACACATGGGGGCACCTTCTGATGACGTCACCACGCAGCGTGGCGACGTCATCAGCCTCGCCTGCCCATGTAAATCACATGGGCAGGCTTCCTCCCTGTCAGATCGACGTGGGATCCAACGAGGGAGGTGAGTATCGGGCGGGAGGGGGATTTGGCGCCGCTGACGTACCCTGTACGTCATCGGGTCTAAGGGAGACCCGAACACAGGACGTACAGGGTACGTCAGCGGTCGGGAAGGGGTTAAAATATCCTAAAAATTCTATAAATAAAGAGACTCTTTACTGCAGAATTTTATAATGAACGGTTTATTAGATATTGCATTAAAACGGGAATATTTTTAACATTGAAGCCTATGGGATTCGCCTGAATAATTCTACCGAATTAAACCACCGAATGACAGGGCATTTCGGGAAACTTTCACTGCTAGTTTGTGTTCTCTGAATAGCCGAAGCATTGCTTCTCTATGGGGGTTTCACTGCCCTCAAACAGGCACCGTATGTGCAGGCAATTCGCCAAGATTTGGAAAATTGCCTGCTCTCTGGTTGCGCGCTGATTTTCAGCGTTCGGTTACCTTTCTCCAGCCAGACAAAAACTGTGACAAAAATCCATTTTTGTCGATTAATAAAAATGATATGAAAATGTTAGGGAGGGATCATTTGGAATGAGACCCATTTAGAACTAATCTCAAGTTACAGATCTAGTGATTTTTTTTCTATGTTTAGACGTCATGTGCAATGGCCTTACAGCCAATTATTATTCTTTATTTATAAAGCGCCAGCATATTCAGCAGCGCTGTACAATAAGCACAGTATAGACAGGGTTACAATACATTGAACAACATTTGACAAACAGTACAGGAGGAGATGAGGGCCCTATTCCCATAGGAACTCACAATCTGGGAGGGTTGGGGTTGGAAACAGGAGGAGAGGACTGTAAGGTGAGAGTGATTGATGGTTGCGTCAGTGAGTTGGGTGGTAGGCTTCCCTAAATAGGAATGTTTTAAGGGAGCGTTTGAAGGAAGAGAAGTTAGGGGAAAGTCTGACAGTACGAGGGAGAGTGTTCCAGAGAGTGGGGGCTGCGCGTGAGAAATCCTGCAGTTTATCATGGGAAGAGGTGATGCGGGGAGAAGCTAGGCGCAGGTCACTGTTTGACCTTAGGGACCGGGCTGGGGTGTATTTGGTGATTAGTGAGGACAGGTAGTGGGGCGCTGAGTTAGTGAGGGTTTTGTAGGTAAGGATAAGGATTTTGAACTTAATTCTGCAGTGGATGGGGAGCCAGTGAAGGGACTCGCAGAGGGGAACGGCAGAGACAGAGCGGCGGGTGAGGTGAATTAGCCTGGCGGAGGCGTTCAGGATGGATTGTAGGGGGGAGAGGCGGGACAGAGGGAGGCCAGATAAGAGATTATTGCAATAGTCGAGTCGGGAGATTACCAGGGCGTGTATGAGTTGTTTTGTGGTGACAGCGGTAAGAAATGGCCGAATTCTGGAAATATTACGCAGTTGGTATCGGCAGGAGGAGGAAAGAGACTGGATGTGGGGGATGAAGGAAAGAGCAGAGTCAAGTGTAACTCCAAGACAGCGAACTTGGTTTGATGGGGAGATGGTGATACCCTCCACCGTGATAGAGAAGTCAGGAGGTGGGGAGGCATTGGAGGGAGGAATAAGTAGGAGCTCAGTCTTTGACATGTTGATCTTTAGGTGGTGGGAGGCCATCCAGGAGGAGATGCCAGATAAACAGTCACTGACTTTTGAGAGGACAGGGGGAGAGAGATCAGGGGTAGAGAGGTAGATCTGAGTGTCATCAGCGTAGAGGTGGTAATTAAAGCCAAAGCTGTTGATGATTTTGCCCAGGGTGGGAGGTGTAGATGGAAAAGAGCAGAGGACCAAGGACAGAGCCTTGAGGTACACCAACAGATAGAGGCAATGAAGAGGAGGAGTTACCAGCAAAGGACACACAGAAGGACCTGTTGGATAAATAGGAGTCAACCCAAGCAAGTGCAGTGTCACCGAGACCCAGAGAGTTGAGGGTCTGTAGAAGGAGGGGGTGGTCAACAGTGTCAAAAGCAGCCGAGAGGTCAAGCAGGATGAGAATAGAATAGTGTCCGTGTTTTTTAGCAGTTAGGAGGTCGTTGGTGACTTTGGTGAGGGCAGTTTCAGTTGAGTGTAGGGGACGGAAGCCAGATTGCAGGGGGTCAAGTAGGGAATTGGAGGACAGGAAGAGGGAGAGGCGGTTGAAGACTAGTTTTTCTAAGAGCTTTGATGTGAAGGGAAGCAAGGATACAGGGCGGTAGTTGGATGGAGAGTTGGGGTCTAGGGATGGTTTCTTTAGTAAAGGGGGTAACTAGCGCGTGTTTGAAGGCGGATGGAAAGGAGCCAGTGGAGAGAGATAGGTTGAAGATGTGTGTGAGAGCAGGGGTGAGGGAGGAGGAGAGGGGAGGAATTAGATGTGAGGGAATGGGGTCGAGCGGGCACGTGGTGAGATGTGAGGAGGACAATAAGGAATTGACTTCCTCCTCAGTGGCTGGGAGGAACCGGCAGAGGGTGGCAGAGGGGACCTTTGGGAGTGGACGTGGCAGATAACTATCTTGTGTTGGGATGTTGCTTCTGATAGTTACAGTTTTACTGAGGAAGTAGTCTGCCAGGTCTTGAGCGCTGAAGGCAGCTGAGGGGGGAGGTGCAGGTGGGTAGAGGAGGGTGTTGAAGGTGGACCAGAGCCGTTTAGGGTTGGAGGACAGCGTAGATATAAGAGATGAGAAGAAGGATTGTTTGGCCAAGTGGAGGGCAGAGGTGTATGACCGGAGAATAAACTTGAAGTGAACAAAATCAGCTTCAGAGCGGGATTTCCTCCAGGCACAGTTGCATTCCTGCTTTTAAGAGTGAAGAACTTTAAACCCATTAGATTTTAGTTGACTAAATTAACTCTACTAAAATGCTGTGACATTTAGCTGACTGAAACAAAACCTATTCAAACAACTAAAATATGACTAAAACTAAAAGGCATTTTAGTCAGAAGACTATGACTGAAACTAAGTTAAAATTTGGGGTTTAAATTAACATTACTCACAAGTAAACTTGGGGTGATTTGTGCTATACCGATAGTGGAAGTGTGTTCTTATGCCAATTGCAAACTCCACTTTAGGGGATCCCCAGAGTGCTGCAACTACTGCCTAACTACCAACATGTTTTGTTCAAGACTTCAGTCTCCCTCAGGGAAATCTCAAGCAAAACATATTGGTGGTCAGATGGTAGTTGTCATGGTGTGTACTCCAGGAAAAGTAATTCGCTGGATCGTATTTATAGTTGCAAGTTATTATAATACCACCATTGCAGCCAGGGCCGGCCCAAGACATTGTGCTGCCTGGAGCGAAGGATGAAATGCTGCCCCCCCCAAAAAAAAAAAAACACACAGTGTGTATGAGTGTATCACAGTGCACCACAGCAATAAAATTCAAACACTCATACACACCGTACATTAGAATTTTATTGCTGTGGAGCTCTGTGATACAGTAATGTGAGGTGTGTATAACTGAGCCCAGCGTCACATACCCAGCAGTGCCCAGTGTCACATACCCAGCAGTGCCCAGTGTCACATACCCAGCAGTGCCCAGTGTCACATACCCAGCAGTGCCCAGCATCACATAACCAGCAGTGCCCAGCTTCACATGCACAGCAGAGCCCAGCGTCACATACCCAGCAGTGCCCAGCGTCACATACCCAGGCTCACTCATGGATATATTTGCCCCCAGGCTCACTCATGGATATATTTGCCCCAGGCTCACTCATGGATATATTTGCCCCAGGCTCACTCATGGATATATTTGCCCCCAGGCTCACACATGGATATATTTGCCCCAGGCTCACTCATGGATATATTTGCCCCCAGGCACACTCATGTACATATTTGCCCCAGGCTCACTCATGGATATATTTGCCCCCAGGCTCACTCATGGATATATTTTCCCCCAGGCTCAGTCATAGATATATTTGCCCCAGGCTCACTCATGGATTTATTGCCCCAGGCTCACTCATGGATAGATTGCCCCAGGCTCACCTCTGCCACAGGCCCAGGCTCCGAGGGGTGGATCGTGCGGCTGCCGCGTTTGTTCTTTCAACGAGCGGCAGCCTGCATGAGTATCTGCCGCTCGCCTGGGATCCACCCTCCAGCCTGCCGTGATCTCGCGAGATCGCGGAGTTCACGTGATCTCGATTGCGGCAGGCTGGAGGATGGATCTCAGGCGAGCGGCAGATACTCATGCAGGCTGCCGCTCGTTGAAGGAACAAATGCGGCGGCCGCACGATCTGCCTGCTGCTGATAGAAAAATAGTGCAGCGTAGCAGCGGCGCCGGTGGCTGAAATTTGCAGCCCCTGACTTTCTGCTTCTGGCGTCACTGCTCCGCTCTGCACCATTGTCGGGCCGGCCCTGATTGCAGCCCTTTTTAATGAAAACTGGACAGCTTGGACAGGATATTTTAATTTATGCATCATGATAAACTGAAAGTTGTTTTGCTCACTAGAGTGATCCTTCAAGTCAGGGGTCAGCAAACTTGGCTCTCCAGATGTTTTGGGTTTGCATTTTTCATGAGGTTCAGCCAACGTAATGAGCACCCGAACATCATGGACGATGTAGTTTCACAAACACCTGGAGGACCAATGTTGCTGATCCCTTGTTTTTGTGAGTTTTTTTTATTTAATTCCCCTGCTCCACCCTCTCCCATCCTCACTTTTCCTCCCTGAACTATGTCTAATATGTTTCCTAATTCTCCCCATTTCTTTCTGTAATTTTAGTATTGTATGATTTGACTCGCTGTAAAAGATGTTTACTTTTACGTTTTGTTTCATAGTGTACGATGCAATTGTTTGACTTTCTTCTCTCTCTCTCTCTATAATATACACATTTAATTATAAATAATGAATATTGAAGAAGCCTAAGAAACCACAAGAACTTTGTATACTACATGTTTCAGTCCAAATCTTTTGAGATGTAGTGGAGGAATATTTGTGTATATACAGATTCAGTATAATGAGGAGCACATTAATGCTAGAAAGGTATCAGAACACACATAACATGTACCACCTTCCTAAACTTTGTTGCACACCACATAGACCTCTACATGGCAATGGCGTTCTCTGATGGCAGTGGCTTCTTTCAGCATGATAATGCACACTGCCAGGCTGCAAACATTGTTCAGGAAGGGTTTGAGGAACATGACAAAGATGTCAAGGTGTTGCCTTGGCCTCCAAATTCCTCAAATCTCAGTAGGTAGAATATCAACAGCAAATCCGAGCCACCTTGCAACATGCAGGACTGAAAGACTCTGCTGCTAATGTGACAGATGCCACAGGACACATTCAGAGGTCTTGTGGAGCATCAGAGCTGTTTTGGCAGCATGACCGGGACCTACACAATATTAGGCAAGTGATTTAAATGTTGTGGCTGATTGTTGTACATTTACAACATACTATATCACACATGTTCCTGTTCACACATACTGTTACGAACATTCACACACTACCAGGTACGTTCACGCACACTATCATGTTCATACACATACCTTATCATGTACATACACGCTCACTATCGTGTACGTTCACACTTGCTACTACAGGTGTTCACACTATCACACGATATTCTGCAGGTAGTTTTAATTTTGCTGCTGATCAATGTATGTATATATATATATATATATATATATATTTCTGTAATTAAAAAAATATTGCCGCACAAAAATCGTTGACAATTACTTCGTTCTTTTCTTGTATGTGTGTGTGTAATGACTGAGGGGGTGTAATGACTGAGGGGTGTGTGTGTGTAATGACTGAGGGGGGTGTTGTAGTGAGTGTGTGTGTGTGTATGTGTGATGACTCACCACTCAGATCAAGCATCTTCTGGGATCTGCAGTGCTGCATGATGAAGCTGCCTGGTGGCCTCTCAGGGGGCCCAGCACTCCCTCCAGCTGCGTGCAGGCAGTCTGGCTACTCCTGGTTGCTGTCAGCTGACAGGATGTGATGTCAGCTGACAGGATGCTGCTGGGGGGAAGCAGTGCCCCGATTGGTCCATAGCAGGGCATAGGGTTGAGGAACAACCCTGTGTTTCCCTCCGCTCCCCCTCTGCATCACAACAAGAGCTGCAGACACAGGCAGTGCCCGAGTGCCCGGGGTCAGTCCGCCCCTGTATACAGCTGCACAAGTACTATTTTGCCAAAACCAACTGTAATGCTACTGCAAGCTTTTTTTCTGGCACTTCTCACTGAGACAATATGACAAATGTAGCATTGTGCTAACATTCCATGCAATTCCAACAGAAAATAGGAATCCCTTTCCCGCAGGCTACTAACTCATTGTTTTACATCTTTTAAAGCAGGTGAATAACTGTTGACAAATGGCATGCTCGTATTGTTGGACGACAGATGAGATATTACAGTGCTGTGTCTGCACGTTTAAAAACTTTAATAAAGTATTCATTTCTAAATGTTGGCACCTTACTTGCAATACCACAATACAAAAAGAAAGTGGCTCGATCCTCATTTTCCTACAGGGCACCGTAGTTATGGAATAACCTCCCAGACGCCATCAAATCTTCCCTCAGTCTAAAGTCACTTAAGAGCTCCCTATTAACATACCTCAATACGGAATGCACCTGTAAACATGTAGCATAATGACTATTTCCTACATATTTATTTTCTGTTAATCTGTATATTTGTGTTGTTTTTTTTAATCGCTTGCATTTTATTACTTTGTATTTCTGTAACGACTGTAGCATTTCAATGTTCTTGAACCCAGGACATATTTGAAAACGAGAGAAATCTCAATGTATCCTTCCTGGTAAAATACTTTATAAATAAATAAATAAACCTTTTTGTAAATCATTTCCATGTATATATGCAATATGCACATGTGTCAACAATGTGCTACAGTCGTTACAGAAATACAAAGTAATAAAATGCAAGCGATTAAACAAAACAACACAAATATACAGATTAACAGAAAATAAATATGTAGGAAATAGTCGCTATGTTACATGTTTACAGGTGCATTCCGTATTGAGGTATGTTAATAGGGAGCTCTTGAGTGACTTAAGACTGGGGAAGATTTGATGGCGTCTGGGAGGTTATTCCATAATTGCGGTGCTCTGTAGGAAAATGAGCAGCGAGCCAATTTCTTTTTGTATTGTGGTATTGCAAGTAAGGTGCAGGTCCTGGATCGGAGGTTATAGGATGAGGGAACTGCTAGGGGAAGCAGCCTGTTCAGGTAGGGTGGTAGCTTCCCAGAAAATCTCTTAAACACCAGGTTGGAAAGGTGAAGAGTGCGTCTAGATTCCAGAGACGGTTAGTTTAGCTACATGTCACAGTCGTGGGTCTTGTAGGTACATTGTAGCACAAAGTGGCAGAAAGAGTTATACAATGTAGTAAGTTTATGAAGGTGTGTTTGCAGGGCAGCTGCATACACTACATCTCCGTATTCAATAGCCAGCATAAGCATTTGTTGTACAATCTGCTTTCTTACCGCGGGGCTCAGGCAGGATTTGTTTCTGTACAGGGCACCTAGTTTGCGGTAAAGTTTAGATGAGAGTTTTTCGATGTGGGGGCCAAAGGATAGATTAGGGTTCAACCACATACCTAGATATTTGAGAGAAGTGACTGTGGTCAGCGTGCCATTTGATTTTGTCCTGACACATGGATGGAGATTTTGCAATTTATGTAGTTTAGGTGCTGTTCCAAAGAGCATCATTACAGTTTGTCAGTATTTAAGAAACGTTTGTTATCTGCAATCCACGTTTCTACCTCTGTGAATTGTTCTTGCAGCACGGTCTCCAGCTGCGGGAGCTTTGGTTGGCTGGTATAGATTACGGTGTCATCTGCGAACATGTGTACAGTTGAGGCTTTGCAGATATTGGGCAGATCATTTATGAATATTGTGAATAGCAGGGGGCCGAGTATCGAGCCTTGGGGTACACTGCAGATGACTGGGAGGGGGAAGGAGGAGCTGCCAGAAATGGACACATGTTGCGATCGGTTGGATACATACGATTGAAACCAGGTTAGCGTGTGATCACCAATACCAGAGTTTTTAAGTTTTTGTAATAGGATGCCATGGTCTACTGTGTCAAAGGCCTTGGCAAAATCAAGGAAGATGGCTCTTGTTAGGTCTCCTTGTTCCATGCCAGCTTGGGTATCATTGCAAACTTTTAAAAGGGCAGATGTAGTTGAGTGATTTGGACGAAAGCCAGATTGATCCGGCATTATTAACTGCCAGGCAGGCATTGCTAAGCACGCAGTACATGGAAATTTGCATAATATGTATGGTTTGGCATAATATGTATGTAACTGCAGGTAGGCAGTATTTGGAGCAATTGAATTGGGAGACAGCCAATCAGGATCAACCTAACTTCACAAGTGCAAAATGTACCCTATTGATATCCAGTCATGAATAGGTATATTTACTTTAACATTAAACACTTAGAGACACCGAACAGCAGTTAAAAGTTGCCAAGCTGTGTGTTTTCATTCGACAGGTTTATTTAGGCAAATCCCATAGGCTCCAATGTTAAAAATATTACCGTTTTAATTCAATATCTAATAAACCGTTTATTATTTTAATCTGCAGTAAAAAGTTACTTTATTTAGAGATTTTTTGGATCTTTTAAGCATTTTTTGGGATTGTTTTGGCAATTTTTTTTCCGTTTTTTTTTGGGGGAACTTTGATTCCCCAAAGTGCAGAAAAGTGCAGGGAAAGGGAGAGCACCGAAATGTCGCCGACATTTCGGTGCTCTCTGCTTAACCCCCTTAGTTATGTGCATACGCGAGCGCTTTATTGAATGCTTTTTATCATACAATAAAGTGTTGCCCTGAGTTTTCACCTGACCTGTGCAGTTTAGTTTCTTTACATTAAAACAGCTGATATTTTTCATGCATCATCCTTGTTGTGACTAGCCTGACACATTTTTTCATGACTCCAATAGATTTCTCTGTGCTATGTGCTATTGTATAGTTTTTGAATGCGGACAATAGTTACTGGGTCATCAAAACAGGCAAATATTTTTTGCTTTATCTGACTGTTTGCATCTACAGGCGTCCACAAACTGACAAAGCAGGAATGTGCAGTATTAAGTGCCAGGCAGGCGTCATTAAGCTCAAAAGCCGGTGTATCCAGTGCAATAACTTGTGTTATGTTAGTTGTTAGTCGTTATTTTGCACGCACCAATGGCCAGTCCACCAGTCACAGTCAACTTAACATCACAAGTGTAATAAAAAAAAGATGGTGATATATACAGGGTTATTCAGAGAGAGGTGAAAAGCAGGAGAATGGCTGGAGAATCTAAAATTCTAGGTCAAAATAGCCAAACCAGAAAAATTCTCCCATTTATCTCACTTTCCAAATTGGCTATTTTGACCTAGAATTTTCCATTCTCCAGCCACTCTCCTGCTTTTCACCTCTCTGAATAACCCTGCTACTTGTCAATCATGAACATTCTATATATATAAACGCGAAAGTCCTGACTGACTCACTGACTGACTCATCAACGCCCAGCTGAAACCGTTTAACCTAGGAATGTGAAATTTTGAAGGTGCACTGTTTTTATGATGTAGGCACCCAGTAAGGAAGGATTTTTGGAAACTCCGCCCCTAAGGGGGTGAAAAAGGGGGTTGAATATTTTAAACAGGATACCTCAAAACCAGAAGATGTTACAGACGTGAGAATCGGTATTTAGATTAATCTTGAAAAATAAAAAAACACGTATTTTACTGTTTTTCAAAAATTCGACTGGGGGCAAAAAAAAGGGGGTTGAATATTTTAAATATTTTAAACAGGATACCTATATCTTAAAAACAGAAGATGCTACAGACGTGAAAATCGGTATTTAGATTCTTCTTGAAAAATAAAAAAAAACACGTATTTTACCGTTTTTCAAAAATTCAACTGGGGGTCAAAAAAGGGGGGGTTGAATATTTTAAATATTTTGAACAGGATACCTATATCTTAAAAACAGAAGATGGTACAGACGTGAAAATCGGTATTTAGATTCATCTTGACAAATAAAAAAACACATATTTTACCATTTTCTGAAAATTCCTTCGGGGGAACACAAAGGGGGGTTGAATACTTTTTTCATAAATGCGAAAGTCCTGACTGACTGACTGACTCATCAACGCCCAGCTGAAACCGTTTAACCTAGGAACATGAAATTTTGAAGGAGCACTGTTTTTATGATGTAGGCGCCCACTAAGGAAGGATTTTTGGAAAATCCACCCATAAGGGGGTGAAAAAGGGAGTTGAATATTTTAAACAGGATACCCATAGCTCAAAACAGATGCTACAGATGTGAAAATCGGTATTTAGATTCGTCTTGAAAAATAAAACAACACGTATTTTACCATTTTCCTAAAATTCTGTGGGAAGGGGCAAAAAGGGGGGGGTTGAATACTTGTATCAGTATACCTATATTTCAAAAACCAAAGATGTTACAGGTGTGAAATTTGGTATTTACAATCTTCGTGAAAAAATCCAAACATGTGTTTTGCCATTTTCCACAAATCCAAAAAAGGGTGGGGTCGAGGGAAAGGGGTCTGAATACTTTTATCAGTATATCTATAGTTCAAAAACCAAGATGTTACAGGTGTGAAGTTTGATAATTACAATCTTTTGAAAATAAAGAAACACGTGTTTTACCATTTTCCAAAAATCCAAGTGGGGGGGGTTAAAAAAGGGGGTGAATACTTTTAAACAGGATACCTACGTGTCAAAAACAGAAGATGTTACAGACGGGAAAATTGGTATTTAGATTTGTCTTGAGAAACAAAAAAACACCTATTTTACCATTTTTCAAAAATCCAGTGGGAGGGGGAAAAAGGGCGGTTGAATACTTTTAGCAGTATACCTATATTTCAAAAACCAAAGATGTTACAGGTGTGAAATCTGGCACTTACAATCTTCTTTTAAAAATAAAATAAAAAAACACATGTTTTACCATTTTCCAAGAATCCCACGTGGTGGGTAAAAAAAGGGGGGTGAATATTTTTCATCAGGATACCTATAGCTCAAAAACAGAAGATGTTACAGACGTGAAAATTGGTATTTAGATTCGTCTAGAAAATAAAACAACACGTATTTTACCATTTTCAAAAAATCGAGTGTGGGGGCAAAAAGGGGGATGATTACCTTTATCACTATAGCTATATTTCAAAAACCAATGATGTTACAGGTGTGAAATTCGATATTTACAATCTTCATGCAAAAAAAAACATGTTTTACCATTTTCCGAAAATCCAGTTAAGGGGGGTGGGGGAAAGGGATGTGAATACTTTTATCAGTATACCTAGATTTCAAAAACCAAAGATGTTACGGGTGTGAAATTTGGCACTTACATTCTTCTTGAAAAATAAAAAAACACGTGTTTTACAATTTTCCAAAAATCCCAAGTGGGGGGGAAGGGGGGTTCTACCAAAAAAACCTCAAGCTTCTTTTAAAAAATCAATTTTAACAAATCCTAAAATCCACGCAAGCGAAGCCGCGGGCAAAAGCTAGTACTATATATAGTACAGCAAAAGTGATTGTGAATTGATCACACAAACTAGATCACAAGGCTAAGGTGCAGAGGTTAATGGAGGAAGAGGAGCAGAACATATGCATAACACACTTTGGTACATTCATTTCACACATACATCCCATAACCAGTATGCAACCTATGCCTCTCTTACAGAATAAAACCCATTATTGATTAGAATTTTATTGGTTAGGTGATTAAAAATGTTTGGATATTTATACAGTTATACATGCACAACATTAGTCATATATAACGCATGTATTGCGTTTGGGAAGGAATCACAAATTAATTATGACAGCTGATAGTATATAAGTGTATAATTTGTTGTGTTACCAGGTGTTGTCATGTGTCACTTCTTCCAAAATCAATCTTAATTGATCACGGATGTGACAACATTATTTCACACCGCTCCCTTAATTAATGGCATTGGCATATCTCCTTTCCCCCAGGTTCTGCTTTGGAGTCACTCTTCACTCTGCTCATTCCTTCACTCCACATATCCAGATTTTTTCTAAAACCTGTCATCTTCACCTTCAAGACCAGGCAAAAATCTATCAGAAATACAAACTTTGTTTGCTATGAGCGCATAAATAAGAACAACTGATATTCGATCTTGTGTGGTGTAACAAACTTCTTAATTGGGTATGTTTGAAACACTGAAATGCAGAAACAGAAAAAAATCCAATCACGCGATATTGTTTCATATAAATATTAAATTGCAATCTAAGGCAATATATAGAGGTGCCAAAGCACAAACAAGGAGCCTGTAGGCTCGTAGTATTCGCGTTTAAGCCTCTATGGGGGGCTCTGTGATGGAGGACAATATCCTCTTCCTTCGGATGTCAGTCTATGTTCTAATTGGTGGAGAAATCAGGTAAGTTAAAGTGCGCACTTAAAGAAATCACACAGACAACAAATGAGTCTATGCAGCCTCTCTGGACAAGAACCAGTGAGTTCTCCTTTTTACTGATAAATTCTGATACATGTTTTATAGCAGTTTGGTGAGTAAGCGAGTGGGAATCAACTTAACATTTTGGTCAACTTCAGCATAAAATTGTGTACATACAGATTATTTTATTAACTATATAAGAATCAAATATCAGCTATTTCTAAAGGTCAAGGTATCATGCGTCATTAACAAGTGTCAGCCGTTTTTCTCCATCATGGGTGTGTGGATGTTCTGTTCTAGGATGTAGGATGGGCCTACACCCTTGTTTCTGATACCGAAATAAATTCCTCATGACTTTGCGGTTAGCTTATTCTGTCGAAACAGCGGAGTTACGCAAGATACATTTTGGTTTTATCTGAAAAGACAGTTATATTAATCATCTCTTAAAGACATATCAAACTCAAATGAGCATTTTTCTAGGCCTTTGAATATTATTAAAGCAGATACATATCCTTGTCCATAACAGCTCCTCCCATCAATCGACAATTTGATAGATGTATTGTAACCTCTTGATCTCAGTTTTTACCTCAAATAAATGAGAAATATATGGCACAATACCAATTCAATTGAACGGCGATATTATATCTAAATCAATTTACTCACATACTCATGAGCCTCCCAATGAGTGGCTCGGTATTGAAGCCTTGGACCACTTAAAAGAGGGGGGTCCTACCCCTACCACGATACCTGCTGTTGAAACACCGATAGAATGAGATGGACTGTCAAAGCAATATGCTTCCGTTGAAGTTGGTATAATAAATGGTCAGAAGGGATATACAGTCAGGTCCAGAAATATTGGGACATCGACACAATTCTAACATCTTTGGCTCTATACACCACCACAATGGAGTTGGAATGAAACAAACACAATGTGCTTTAACTGAAGACTGTCAGCTTTAATTTGAGGGTATGTACATCCAACTCAGGTGAACGGTGTAGGACTTACAGCAGTTTTCAGATGTGCCTCCCACTTGTTAAGGGACCAAAAGTAATGGGACAGAATAATAATCATAAATCAAACTTTCTCTTCTTAATACTTGGTTGCAAATCCTTTGCAGTCAATCACAGCCAGAAGTCTGGAACACATAGACATCACCAGACCCTGGGTTTCATCCCAGGTGATGCTCTGCCAGGCCTTTACTGGAACTCTCTTCAGTTCCTGCTTGTTCTTGGGGCATTTTCCCTTCTGTTTTGTCTTCAGCAAGTGAAATGCATGCTCAATGGGATTCAGGTCAGGTGATTGACTTGGCCATTGCATAACATTCCACTTCTGTCCCTTCAAAAACTCTTTGGTTGCTTTTGCTGTATGCTTTGGGTCATTGTCCATCTGCACTGTGAAGCGCCATCCAATGAGTTCTGCAGCATTTGGCTGAATGTGAGCAGATAATATTGCCTGAAACACTTCAGAATTCATCCTGCTGCTTTTGTCAGCAGTCACATCAACAATAAATACAAGAGAACCAGTTCCATTGGCAGCCATACATGCCCACGCCATGACATTACCACGATCATGCTTCACTGATGAGGTGGTATGCTTAGGATCATGAACAGTTCCTGTCCTTCTCGATACTCTTCTCTTCCCATCACTCTGGTACAAGTTGATCTTGGTCTCATCTGTCCATAGGACCTTGTTCCAGAACTGTGAAGGCTTTGTTAGGTGCTGTTTGGCAAACTCTGATCTGGCCTTCCTGTTTTTGAGGCTCACCAATGGTTTACATCTTGTGGTGAATCCTCTGTATTCACTCTGGTGAAGTCTGCTCTTGATTGTTGACTTTGACACACACATATACCTACCTCCTGAAGAGTGTTCTTGATCTGGCCAACTGTTGGGAAGGGTGTTTTCTTCTCCAGGGAAAGAATTCTTCGGTCATCCACCACAGTTGTTTTCCGTGGTCTCCCGGGTCTTTTGGTGTTGCTGAGTTCACTGGTGCATTCCTTCTTTTTGAGAATGTTCCAAACAGTTGTTTTGGCAACACCTAATGTTCTTGCTATCTCTCTGATGGGTTTGTTTTGTTTCTTCAGCCTAATGAGGGCTTAAAGCAAGCTGATAGTGACAGTTCTTTGGATCTCATCTTGAGAGTTGACAGCAACAGAATCCAAATGCAAATAGCACACTTGAAATGAACTTTGGGCCTTTTATCTGCACATTGTAATTGGGGTAATGAGGGAATATCACACACCTGGCCATGAACCAGCTGAGAAGCCAATTGTCCCATTACCTTTGGTCCCTTAACAAGTGGGAGGCACATCTGCAAACTGCTGTAAGTCCTACACCATTCACCTGAGTTGGATGTACATACCCTCAAATTAAAGCTGACAGTCTGCAGTTAAAGCACAATGTGTTTGTTTCATTCCAACTCCATTGTGGTGGTGTATAGAGCCAAAGCTGTTAGAATTGTGTCGATGTCCCAATATTTCTGGAACTGAATGTATAAAGGGTTTATTACATAAAAATTAAAACAAATCCAGCATAAAAGTTGAATAAAATAAATTGGGCTTAACCGAAACGTGTTTCGCTTGCTCCTCTGCAAGCTTCATCAGTCCGACTGTGAGGGCAGCTCTGGTCATGGTGAAATGGCCAGTGACATCACGAGATCCAGCTCCCTATCCCCGTTCCGCAGAACTGCAGCCTCTGCCTTCTCCGTTACCTCACATCCGCACACATCAGAGTCAGGCCTTTTGTCCCCAGGAACACTGCTGTATGAGGCCTCGACTTCCCCTCCAGAACGTAGTACGGCCATGACCCGGCGCATATCGCCACGTGTCATCGGGTGTCTGTCATCCTCCAGCAGCTGCAGCAAGACATCCAAAACGGCAGGGAGAGAGGGGCCCTCCGTCTCCCCAGTCCTCTTCATGGCACTCAGTGGGATCAGGACGCTTGCCGCAAGCATGCCAGGACACAACAGAAGGCATGATGTAGGCTGCAAAATGGCCACCGGCACCATGCTTCAGCAGGAGAAGATGGCCAGCAGACAAGCCTCTCTCGACCGGAGGGGGGAAAACGGGCTCCGGTCAGCACACTTCCGGTGGCCAGCTGCTCAGGAGCTTCAAGTAAGGGGTCTTAGCAGGTAAAATAATCGGTAGAAAGCCCCAGGGAGAAGGGATCACCACAGAGCTCAAGCAGGATGCGACTTCACTCTCCAGCAGCCAGCCCCGCCCCCAAGTTGCAGGTTTTTGAATAGCCGAATTGCCACAAAATTGCACCGTAAGGTAAAATTCACCGTTTGGTGCAATTGGTGGCAAATTCATCACTCTTTGAATAACCCCTTAACCGCCTTGGCGGTATTCCCGAGTGTGGCTCGGGCTTAATTTTCAGTACTGAAAGCGGTATCCTCGAGCCACACTCGGGCTGGATACATACCTGTCCTGCACTCCCACGCGAGAAGGGAACCAGGAAGTGTGACGTTGCGCTTGTCCGGAGGTGACAGCAGGGGACAGCGAGGGAGTGCAGAGCCAGCTAATGTATACAGCCCCGAGTATGGCTCGGGGACACAGCTTTCAGCACTGAAAGTTAACCCCGAGCCACACTAATACTGCTAGAGGGCTGAAAAGAATTGTAACGATTCTGACATAGAAATTAGTCACCAGGGAGGTTAAGTGTTTATACTCATTTCCAAGAATGTCTTAACCCTTTCACTGCCGAGCCACTTCACTCCTGTGTTTTGAGCTCATTTTGACCGTTTTGTGCCCACCATGATTAAACACAATTTGAAGTCAGGTTTTTTTTGTAGGATTCAGACGAATTATATATCCTTATTTTCAGCAGACTCATAATATATCGATATTATTTGTATGCGGTATGTCCTGTCAGAATGTTATAACAACATTTTTTTAAAAATGTGAAATTCCATTCAGATTTCAATAATTTACAGTGTGTAAATAAAAAAGGAAATTTTTGATCTTTATTTATTTTATGTTTATTTTTACTTTACATATAACCTGATCATATTTTATATCATTGGAAAGGCCATGCTCTGGCGTTTCCAACGATACCAAAGCATGACTTTTTACCTTATATTGACAAAAAGAACCCATGTATTTCTACCATAAAGAATTCCCTGCCTGGCTAGAGAGGGAATTCCCTTTCTGACTTCATGCGCCCATGTGCGATGATATCAGTGGACGAGGGGAGGCTCCGGAGGTGGGGTTGCCATCCAATACTGGGAGAATTCAATCAGCGCCGAATCGCATTACTGGCAGGTAAGGGGTTATGAGGGGCATCGCTTGAATGGTCAGACTGTGACTTTTCCATTGATGCCTCTCTTGTGCCGGAAGAGTGCCTGAAAATTACCTCATCCCATGCTGGCGCAATGATGTCTGGTGCGCTGGGAGGGGTCCCACAGAACTGCTTGACTTCGAGAAAGTCAGTATAGCGCGGGACTCTAACCGGAGCGGTCGAGGTCTCCCCCTTGGCTGCGGAAACCCCCTGACATGTGGGGGATGTCCTCCACATGTCGCGGGGAAACCGCATGTGATTCCCACATGTCTTCTGCAGCCAACGGGTTAATTCACCACTGGCCAAGTACTTCCTACCTCTTGTGTTCCCATCCCAAAATTCCAAGTTTGTTGAAATTTCCCCCAGGAACAGAGACCTGCAATCCGACTGTATCATCTTTGTTCATTATGTGTTATTCAAATCTATTTCTGTTCTATTGTTTTATCCCCTTGTCTTCTGTAACAGTGATGTGGAATCTGTTGACACTTTAGAAATAAAGTAAAATAATAATACATTTTTATTTAGGGTTAACGAGTTTGACTGGTTGGTATGTATGGGGTTAATTAGGGTACTTAAGCCTTAAGGCCTTAATTAGTTGCATACAAGTGTGAGCCTGTTATCACATGCTTTTCTCTAGGCTTCCACCACAATGGCTTTCCACGTTTTTTTTTCCCCCGTTAAAATTTTCGATAATTTAGCACATAAACCTTTCCTTGTAGATAGGGTGGAAATGTTGGAAACTACAACTGATTTTTTTTTTGTGGAAGATCCCGTGTTAAAGAAAAGAATCTGACATATTTATTTCCCCACATAAAACCATACAAGAAAACATTTTACATTTTTTAATATAGCTGGTGACATCTTTTTGCAGGTTTGATCACTCCTTACTATTAATTGAAATGATCCCTATGTTTAATTGTTACGATTGGGCAACACTGAACAAATGCATCTCGGCTTTAAAACATGAGTTGCACTAAGTAAGCTTTAATAGAATTAAATATGAGAATACTATGAAAAATGGCATTATAGGCCAGGATTGTCAAACTCCGGTACCTCAGATGTTGCTGAACTACAACTCCCATGATTCTCTTGCCAAGTGATTTGGGAATTAAAGGCTGTCAACTTCTGGGGTACCAGGGTTTGACAGCACTGCTCTAGGCACCATGATTACTTAAGCTAATGGGTGTTGACATAGTTTAAGAAGGAGTCAGCAGGTTAAAGGAGTGTACACAAGATGACTCTCTAATGCTAGCAGAAAAGCAAAAAGAAAACTGAGATAAATATAATTGCATATATCCCTTAGAGCAGTGTTTCTCAAGTGGTGGGTCGTGACCCAAAAGTGGGTCACGACCAGGGTCGGACTGGGTCGCGGGACAAGTGTCCCCAGGCCTCTCTAATGCTTTGGACCCGCTGATGCATCTTACCTGCAGCAGCGGGTCCAGGCAGCGCGGGTACCTCTGAATGTTCCCAGGTGCCACCTGGGGCCCGATGCATCAGGTAAGATACTCTGTAATTGAAAGGTGGGGGGGGGGGGGTGAGATAATTTTTTTACAGGAAGGTGTGGGGGTGGGACTCAGTTACTGGCAGTAGCTAAGTACTCTCAACACCATGATTGTGTCATATATACATAGGGAGCCCCCCTTACCCAACAGCCTTTTGCTTCACTGTGATGTGCCTTTTGCACAGTGGTGTTGGAAGTACTGAGTCTCTGGCCTTTTATTAATCTGTCATTTTATCTAGTTATGCAGCCTTCTTTCTGAATATCTGTTATTTTGTCCATCTATATCTGTGCGTCCTTCTGTGTATTTTTCCATCTATCCTTGTATCTATGTCTTACTCTCCATTTCGCCTCATCTCTTCTCCTTTCTCCCTCTATCACTCACTCCCTTTCACTCTATAAATCTCTGCAGAAAACTAGCATGTACACTGAGAATTCTCAGCAGAATCACACACTGCTTCCTGATCCCGGCCTCCCTGCATACCAGGGGCGTGCAGTGAGGTCAGTGGATGGTGAGGCACTGGCTAGTATCAGAGTCAGATATACACAGGTTACGTAGTGTAACAGGGTCCTGGGCCCTGTTTATTCTAACCATGTCCTGGACCATGTTTTTGTGAGCCAGAGGCTCCAGAGGGCAGTATATCCCTGGTAGGAAGGGTTAACACCCTTCCAGCTAGCACACCTGTAGGCGTTTCCTCTTGGGTCTTTTTAGCAGGACTGAGAGGGGAGGATCTCTCTCTCAGTAGCAATCCACCCTGGGAGAGAGAGGTGGTAACTTCGCTGTACTCTGCAGGAAAGAGACTGGTGAGAATCTCTCATGCGTGATTTACTTTGTTTGTTTTGTACTGGGCCCGGGTAGCTGGCCCAGTAACGGTAGTAAGGGCACTACGGAAAAGAGGTAGGCTCCTGACAGGAGTAGGCCGATTGTTTTGTTTAGTTTTGTTTGTGCATAAAAGGGGAAGCCTCCCCAACTGCTGAAAAAGACTGTGTTCTGCTTTATAATAAAAGTACACCTGAGCCGCAATCTCCTGCTGTCCGGGCCATATTTTGAGCAACCTACCACAAGTGGTGGCAGCGGTGGGATCCTCTCATTCGTACCGGCTCCGCTGTTACAATAGCCTTAAAGGTACAGGACCCGCAGAAAATGGAGGACGTCGTGAAGGCCCTGGTCCAAGCCACGGCGGTGCAGCAGGAAACAAGCAGGCAAGCTTTAGCAGCACAGCAGGAGTGCAATAGACTGTTGGCCCAGCAAATTGGGGCCCTGGCGGAGACACAAAAAAATGGAGCATGCCCTGCTTAAGAATGTCCTGGAAAACGTTACTTCCCAGACAGTTCCTGCACTAGAAAAAGGTAATGGCACGATCCGGGCAAGCAACTGTCTGCAGAAGATGACTGCAGAGGATGATGTGGAAAGCTATCTACTGGCGTTTGAGAGAACTGCTACTCGTGAAGCCTGGCCTCCAACACAGTGGGCAGGGATCATCGCTCCTTTCCTCGTGGGGGAAGCACAAAAAGCCTACTACGACCTGGAAGAGGAAGCGGCTGCCGACTACCCACAACTAAAGGCAGAAATTTTGGCCAGGTTGGGAGTGACGGCGACTGTGAGAGCCCAACGCTTCTATAAATGGCGATTTAAAGACGGTCTGGCCCCCAGATCCCAGATGTTTGACTTGATCCATCTGGCCCGGAAATGGCTCAAACCGGAGAACCAAAGCCCTGCAAAAATGCTGGAAACTCTGGTGCTTGACCGGTACCTGAGAGAACTTCCCCGTGGCCTGCGTGAATGGGTCAGTCAGGGAAACCCCACTACCTATGATGGCATGATAGCCCACGTCGAACGTTATCTGTCTGCAAAAGACTTGGAGAAATGTTCAATGCCGTACAGCTTGCTCCCGAGACCAAGAAACCGCCGGAATGAGCCTGAAGCGGAGTCTGGAGGGGGAGCGCGCCGACAGAAAATGGACTCTAGGGACCAAGTGTCTGTGAGAGAGGATCGCTTTGGGGGAAATTCCATAGTTTGCTTCGAGTGTGGCGGGAAAGGACATGTCAGGGCAATCTGCCCTAACCGCGCAGAACCAATGCAATGTGGACTGGGGGAAAATCCCCTAAACTTTTGTGGACTGATATCGGGCATGGTGGAAGGCTCAAACGCCTTTAGAATGACGGTGCAACTGAACAGCCAAGATACAGGGGCATTAGTCGACTCAGGCAGTGCCTTAACCTTGGTCGCAGGTGGTTTGGTCAAACCCAATCATGTACAAAACCATAAAACCATGGGGGTACTTTGTGTTCATGGGTGCACGGTACGGTACCCTACTGCCCCTATAGAGGTTGTTGTGCAGGGCAGACTGATTAAAATGTCAGCGGTAGTGGTAAAGCGGTTACCCTATCCCCTAATTATAGGCAGGAACTTTCCTGGCTTCCACACCCTGTTACAGTCACCGGGAACACCGAAAAAAGCCGACCCTGAAGTTGAACAAGGGGATGGTGATATCCTTAAGATGTTTCCCTTTACTGATCCCGATCTGTATGTGGACAACCCGAAAATAGGTAAAACCAGACGAGCATGCCGGAGAGCAAACAGCGGTTTAATAGAGCTGTAAATGAGGTATTCTTGAATGAACGTGGAAAGCGAAACAGTAAAGGTGTAGCCACCCAATGTACCGAAGACGATATAGAGGTTGGACAAAGGGTGCATGACCTCGAGTCAGACGTTGAGACAGAGGTGGAGGACCCAATACCCTTGGATCTTTCCAGTAGTAGCTTTGGGAGAGACCAAGCAAACGATCCACTGTTGCAGGTCGCTAGAAGCAGGGTAGTAGAGGTGAATGGGGTGACTGTGCAGGGTAGCACCAAAGGTACCTACCCATATTTCCTCCTTAAGAACGATCTCCTTTATAGGGTAACCTCAGATGAAGGCCAAGAGATTGAGCAGCTGGTTGTTCCTTCCTCGTATACTCGGAAGGTGCTTAATTTTTCCCACTCTCACCTCCTGGGGGGACACTTGGGGGTAGACAAGACTCAGGAAAGGGTGCTCAGAAGGTTCTTTTGGCCCGGAGTATATGAGGAGATTAAAAGGTACTGCGCTTCTTGCCCGGAATGTCAATTGTCATCCCCGAAACCCAGGTTAAGGGCCCCACTCATACCTCTCCCTGTTATCGATGTGCCCTTTGAGAGGATTGGCATGGACCTGGTAGGTCCGCTGGACAAAACTTCTCGGGGGCACCAATATATTCTGGTACTCCTGGATTACGCCACCAGATATCCTGAGGCCATTCCCTTGCGCAAGGCCAACGCCAAAACCATAGCGAAGGAGTTGATTCAGGTATTCTCGCGAGTTGGCATACCCAAGGAAATCCTGACCGATCAAGGGACGCCGTTTGTCTCCCGGGTGATGAAAGAGTTGTGTCAGTTGCTTAACATTCACCCTTTGCGAACCTCAGTCTACCACCCACAGACAGACGGGCTGGTGGAGCGATTCAATCGTACCCTGAAGGGGATGTTAAAAAAGGTAGTCAGTCGAGATGGGAAAGACTGGGACCTGCTGCTTCCGTATTTGCTATTTGCGGTCCGTGAAATTCCCCAAAGTTCAACGGGCTTCTCCCCGTTTGAACTTTTGTATGGGAGGCACCCCCGAGGCATACTAGATGTGCTGAAAGAGACTTGGGAGGAACAAGGTGTCCCCGGGTCAGTACTGTACAGCACGTGGAACAAATCCAGGAGCGTATATCCCGGATTGTTCCCCTCGTTCGCCACCACATGGAACTGGCTCAGAGTACCCAGAAGCTCCACTATGACCAGAGGGCCGTGGTGAGAGAATTCAAAGCTGGTGACAGGATAATGGTTCTAGTCCCCACTGCCGAAAGTAAGCTTCTAGCACGTTGGCAGGGACCCTATGAAGTGTTGGATAAGATAAGCCCAGTGAATTATAGGGTCAGTCAACCTGAACGCCGTAAGAAAACGGCTGTGTTTCATATCAACCTCCTTAAACCCTGGCAGGACAGAGAGGCCTGTACTGTCGCTGTGGGCGATGCGGATTCCCTGTCCACTGGACAGTCTGTTCCAATTTCCCCTGAGTTAACACCCAAGCAAACAGAGGAGGCTACACAGCTGGTCGAGAGGAATGAAGACGTCTTCTCAGCAACACCGGGTAGGACCCAAGAAATTGCCCATGATATCGTTACAGAACATGGGGTCACTGTAAGGGTAAAACCGTACCGGATACCTGAGGCAAAAAGGGACGCTGTGAGGGCGGAAGTAAGAAAAATGCTTGAATTAGGGGTAATAGAAGAATCCCAGAGCAACTGGTCTAGCCCGATCGTCCTAGTACCTAAGCCTGATGGGTCTATCAGGTTCTGTAATGATTTCAGAAAGCTGAACGAGGTATCTAAATTTGATGCATACCCCATGCCTCGGGTGGACGAGTTGGTGGAGAGGCTAGCGAAAGCCAGATACCTCTCTCTCCTAGACCTGACGAAGGGGTATTGGCAGATACCTTTATCCAAGGAAGCGAGAGAGAAAACTGCATTTGCGACACCTGATGGGCTGTTTCATTATAGGATAATGCCTTTTGGCCTCCATGGAGCCCCAGCAACCTTTCAGAGGTTGATGGATAAGCTGCTTAGACCTCATGCCACATATGCCGCCGCGTATCTGGATGACGTCATCATCCACAGTTCCGACTGGGAAACGCATCTGATGAAATTGCAGGCAGTTTTGGACACATTTAGAAGAGCTGGGCTGACAGCAAATCCCCCTAAATGCACTATTGGTATGACTGAAGCCAGGTATTTAGGTTATGTGGTCGGTAGGGGAGTGGTAAAGCCCCAACTTAACAAAATAGGTGCCATACAACACTGGCCCAGGCCTCTGAGAAAGAAGCAGGTGAGAGCCTTTTTAGGGATCGTGGGCTATTACCGAAGGTTTATCCCCCATTTTGCCACAAGGGCTGCTCCCCTCACTGATCTTACGCGAGCGAAGAGTCCAGACATGGTACGCTGGGACAGCAAGGCGGAGGAATCTTTTGTTGACCTAAGGGAGGCTCTATGTACTCAGCCTGTGCTCATAGCGCCAGACTTTACCAAAGAGTTTTTCCTCCAGACTGATGCCTCTGCGGTTGGTTGGGTGCTGTGCTGTCCCAGTTTGTTGACGATGAGGAGCACCCCGTTCTTTATCTGAGCAGGAAGCTGTTGCCCAGGGAGCAGCGCTATGCCACGATAGAAAAGGAGTGCTTGGCGATAAAGTGGGCTGTGGAAGCCTTACGGTATCATTTGTTGGGCAGGCGTTTCACCCTTGTCACTGACCATGCCCCGTTAAAGTGGATGCATACCAACCGGGACCGGAACTCGAGAATCACAAGGTGGTTTTTATCCTTGCAGCCGTTTAGTTTTGTGGTGAGACACCGTGCAGGTCTCCTTCATGGCAATGCCGATGCTTTGTCTAGGGCTCACGGCCTTACGGCGGAGGCCGCTTCCCACTCCTGTGTTAAGCTGGGGGGTGGGATGTGTAACAGGGTCCTGGGCCCTGTTTATTCTAACCATGTCCTGGACCATGTTTTTGTGAGCCAGAGGCTCCAGAGGGCAGTATATCCCTGGTAGGAAGGGTTAACACCCTTCCAGCTAGCACACCTGTAGGCGTTTCCTCTTGGGTCTTTTTAGCAGGACTGAGAGGGGAGGATCTCTCTCTCAGTAGCAATCCACCCTGGGAGAGAGAGGTGGTAACTTCGCTGTACTCTGCAGGAAAGAGACTGGTGAGAATCTCTCATGCGTGATTTACTTTGTTTGTTTTGTACTGGGCCCGGGTAGCTGGCCCAGTAACCGGTAGTAAGGGCACTACGGAAAAGAGGTAGGCTCCTGACAGGAGTAGGCCGATTGTTTTGTTTAGTTTTGTTTGTGCATAAAAGGGGAAGCCTCCCCAACTGCTGAAAAAGACTGTGTTCTGCTTTATAATAAAAGTACACCTGAGCCGCAATCTCCTGCTGTCCGGGCCATATTTTGAGCAACCTACCACAGTAGGTACAGGTTCAGTGCTCCCCAGGATCTGGCTACTCTCCCTCCTCCCCAGGATCTGGCTTGGGAGGTCAGCTTTCCCATTGGTCCAAGCTATTTCATTGCTCTTCAGTGCCTTTCTGAGGCACTGCAGAGCATAGGTTCAGGAAGTAGGCAGCGCCAGACATGCACTGCAGACCTCAATCTCTTGGCCAGCTTCAGCTTATGCGATTAGCGTAGCGTTCAGCTACGCAAATTGCATAGGCTCAGGGAGGGCAGGCTGCCGCTGCTGCGAAAAAATAATGTGCGCAGTGGCAGAGACAGATGGCAGGGGAGCACGGAGCAGTTGAGTTTAAGTTTTTTATAATAATTTATTCATTCAGTAGTGATTTAAATTAGAGTTGCTTTGTCTGCCATCACCCCAGACTTTGAGACACTTAGGCTAGGGTCAGACTAATGCATTTTTCGTGTTGTCCATGAAAAAGTGCGTTCGAACAAATGGACGTATTTTTTCACAGAATACGCGATAGCGGTCATACCATGCGCATTTTCGTCCATGATTTTCTACGGATCATCAATAAAACACTTTTTGCGTCTGGACGTTATGTTGGAAAGGACATTTTGGGTCGCGACTTAATGACAAAGGACAATTGTGGGTCCTGAGGGTCCACAGGTTGAGAACCACTGCCTTAGAGCAATGGTTCCCAACCGCGGTCCTCAAGTACCTCCAAAAGGTCTGGTTTTCCAGATATCTGAAGCACAGCACAGGTGATATGATTTGTTGCTCAGTGATTGCAGGATTCATCTGCGTTTCCCCAAGGGAATCCTAAACATCTGGCCTGTTAGGGGAACTTGAGGACCGAGGTTGGGAACCACTGCCTTAGAGCCTCACTGGCAACTGACAGTGTGCAGAGGCCAGGAACCCAACGTTTTGGGCCAAAACTTTTGGCTATTAGCCTTTTTCAAGGGTTACAATAAAATATACCAATGCTGTCATATATATGACTTTTTTTCTATACATGACCATATTTTTTTTTTTTTCTTTCATATTCAAAATTTTATTCTGAAAAGAAGTCAGCTTAACAACAAATAGTGGATGGCCTCGCAGGACCAAGCTAAAGCATACGAGCAAAAATGACCACGCAGGGTCAATATATGTCATCAGGAAATAAACATCTAGGGAGAACAGACAAAGAAGTCGTCGAAGAGTAATAATAAGTCCGCAAAAAACATCCCCAAAAGGGGGGGTCTCATCGAAAAATAAGTCAACAACAAAAACACATCTCATGAAAAACAATAATTAAGAAAGTCAGCTGTAAAAGGGAAAAGGTATGCAAAAAGAAACAACTGTATAAAAGCACTGCTGTGGATAACGAACATAAAAATGGGGGGGTAAGGTCGAGGGGGAAAAGATGGCAAAGGCCAAAATTGTGCCTGCCATAGCGGGTTCCCGCACGGAAACAAACCGTGTGTGAGGGCCAGGGGGGATAATGGCACCAGGCCCGGGCACTCGGGGGGCCAAACTGGGCACCAGGCCATTGTAGCACCTCCCGAGACATCCCGGATATGCCAATAAATTTTTTTAAAAAAAGAGGAAAAATAAATGGGAGGGGACAACTTTTCAAATAAAGTCCTCAAACAGGTCACAAAGAACATGGGGCAAGTCCCAGGGGAAAACAAAAGGCACAACTAATAAGGTGTGGAAGAAGGGCAGAGAGGGACAGAGATTAAACACATTTGGGGGAGTGGGGGGGCATCAGAAATACAAGCGGGCCCGGCACCGGAGAGGATAAGAGAACAGCCTAGAGGCTCCCTCAAGCCTGTATCCAGCCAAAGACCTCTGCATGCGTCTCCGCCAAGGACAAAGGCATCCAAGGCTTGTCGTGAGGTACCAGCCGTGGTGTAGACCTCCACGTGAGGCCGAGAGCCCATCCGCACCACTTCCAAGGGCAATGCGCCGTCCACGGGAAGTCCCATCGCCCTGTTCAGCACAAGGGAACAACCGCCATTCCCCTTTACAGCGACCTCCACATCATTCCCCAGATGGTCCAGTGCCTCCTCGACGCCAGGGTCCAAGTCCAGCAAAAAAGGGTACTGCTTCCGATCTTCCCCCAGATCCCCCAACTCAGCGCTGCCAGCAACTTCATCCACCACCTCAGCACAGCCTGTGGGTGCTCCCACAGATTCAGCCTCCAGGTCATCTGCGCAGCCGGGGGGTAAGGTCGCCACCTCCCTACCTGGGCAGGGAGCCGCCGCTCCCCCACACCCCCTCAGAATCGGCATCAGGTCCCTCTCGTGAGTAGGCTCGCATCCTCAGTCCCTCCAGTGCTGTTAAACAGGCCTCCAGGCGCTCCAACGCAGTCACCTTCGCTTCGAGTGGGGGAGGGGAAGCGTCCCAACGCTGGGCCTCTCCCGCCACAACGGCCCCTCTCTGTTCGGGCACAGTAGTGAGGAAACGGTGGCCCGCCGTCTCCACATCCTGAGCCATCGGTCCCTCTGTGGGCAGGGCACTCAGAGGAACACGGGAGGAATGCTGCAGAGGTCGGGAGTTAGGCCGCAAGATGGCCGCCGACATCGTTGTCTAGGGGGAAACTGCCGTCAAACAGTGAGTCTCTGGTCCGGAAAGGGGGGGGACAAGCAGTCTCCGGACAATACTGTCCCGGTGACCGACCGTTCAGGGGTCTCAGGTTCTCAGAAAATCTGTGGGGTAAGTCAGCTAGGGTCCCTGAGGAGAGAAGTGCGTGCGGAGCTCCACTATAACACGACCTCTTCCATTCGCAATCGGCCCATATTTTGTTTTTTGACTATGGCCAAATATGTTCAAATGAAACACTTGTTATTTTAATAAAATGTATCAACTGAAACAAATCGACATTTTATTCGGAAAACATACTGACAGAATTATATTGAGCCTGACATCACTAATCATGGTCACATTATGGGGGTTATTCAGACAGCACTGAAATGTCTCCTTCGTTTCGGTGCTCTCTCGTTCCCTGCACTTCAGGGGAATCAAATTTCCAGACCCTATGGTGAATTCAGTATTCACCGCAAGGTCCCTGGAGTGCAGGAATGGACCCGAAAATGAGCAGCAAATCCGCCGAAAGCCCGCTGAACACCTGCTGAAAATCCACCGAAAAACGCATCCGATAGTATCGGATCACTCGAACCACCGCAAAACCTTTAAACACTCGCCGAAAACCCACCGGAACCGCCACAACACACACGCCGAACACATGGAAAAAGCCGACGGGCCTCCGAACACAACGCAGACGAGCCACCGGAAAAAGCAGACAAGCTGACGGAGTAAAAAAAATAAAAATACAATTGAAAGTGTCAAAAATGAAACATATACATAATTTACATATAAAATCTAATGAATGATAATAAAATTGTCTGTTACAGGGGAAAAAAAACTTTTCACTGCTGTTCGGTGTTCTGTGAATAGATTAACCTATTCTTCTCTATGGGGATTTCACTGCTGCTGAACAGCACTGTATTTCGCTGGCAATTCACAAAAATTTGGCGAACTGCCTGCAGTGCTTTCTGAATAGCTGAACGGCCACGAAATGTCACCGAATGGGGAAATTCCCTATTCGGTGCCATTTCAGGGCCAGAGTGGCTTTCTCTGAATAACCCCTTATTTGTGTTCACTGCTTTAGCTTTTATAAACCAAAAATGTGTTATTATTATTACTCATTTTATGTTGCAATAAAATGTTATAACCACTACCACAAAAAGTAGTTTAAATATATTTTTGTTAATCATTGTTTGATTAATTTATTTTGCTACATCTAAACAAATAATCTGAATAATTTTTGCTTTAATATTTGCATTATTATTATTATTTATTATTTTAAGATGTGGATAACCCGGCCAAGAACACAAATGCAAACAAAAAAATTTTCAAAGCAGTTTGGCAAAACTTCTAAACAGCCTGTGGCTGTATTTAGCAGAAGAGGGTTTCCTTTCTGTCTGCGTGACGTTTTTTTGTTTTGTTGTAGGCCTCATGTAAATTATTCTTTGTATGCCTTGTCTTTGTATTATGAAAGAGTAATCACTCAGAAGTACATGGTACATAAAACAAAGGTGTATTTGAAGTATGGTGCTGAATATGTACAGACAGCTCATTGTGGATTGCTTGCTGCAGGTTTATGGCTCATTTGAAGCTCATTTAACATATCTAACTGTGTTATCCAAACAGTAAAAATGTCACAGAATAGTTGCCATTTGCAGTGGCTCCTGCAGATCTTAGATCTGCTATTGATGCTGACTTGCAGGACAACACAAGTCTTTCCCTCTGGCCCTTTGTTGTAAATCCTCAAAAGATAATGCAGCCGGGGGGGGGGGGGGGTACGAATGCAGTTCAGGGCGAGAGAAGCCTATTATCTTTATCATTCACTTACCCTACTCACCTTTTAGTTTTCACATGGTTTTCAAAAAAATTGTCTACCTAAGTATTTGTTAGAAAGCGTTTATCTGACTGGGACAAAAGACAATATTGTCACATGAACTGGGTTAACAGCTGTATGCATTGCGTCCAGCGGTGGTCTGACTTGCTTGAAGTCAGTCCCCACTTTTATACCCCCTCCTGGCACACTGACGTCATTGCGACAGGCACAATTACTTCAATTTCTGGTGCCTCTCCCCGGCAGAGCCAGAAGAGCATCTGAAAAGGGGGAGGGTCCTCTGGACCTCCAGATCGGAAAGGTCATACAGTCTGACCTTTCCAGCAATACCACTCTTTAAACCCTTAGGTGCCGGACTGCGATCCTGCACCAATAGGCACCGGATCGCAGACTTCTCCCGGAGGTGGCTGACATCTTGGATGTCAGTAAAGCCTCCGACTTCCCACTGCCCAGTGACCTCATCTTTCATGGACGCGATGATGTCAGTTGGAGAATTAACCCTTAGCTGCCTAGAGACTTCTACAGGGAATCCCTATGGTGGAGATAGGGGGTCCCTTTCAGTGGCAGCTAGAGGGTCATGTTTGGTATCATTGGAAAGGCCAGAGCATAGAAACATGATTACGTATAAAAAAAAGTTAAATTCTTTTTATAAAAATATTTTTTTATTTTAATCTATTAGCTCAGCACTATTGTTCACAATTCAACTATAATGTGAACAATGATGCTGTACTAATTAAAAATTATTTTTTTCTTTTCACTTTTGGCTAAAATCGCGTATTTTCTCCGAAAATACAGTAACGAGTTCCCATTTATAATTTTTTTTAACAAGTGTTCCCCATAGAATATATAACCGTAAAGGCTTGGATGATAAAATGTGAAAAAATTATTTTACATGTTGGAGATGATTGAAATTTTAATGGAAATACACACTTTTTAAAAAGTTTTGTTATAGCATTCTGGCAGAACATGATGTATACATATAATAATTAAATATATATATGAATCTGCCGAGTCTGCTGTAAAAAAGAATATCTAATTTGTCTGGGACATGCAATAAACCATGGCAAATGTTGTTTAACCCCTTCACTGCTGAGACATTTCATCGCAGTGTGCTGAGCTCATTTTTACCGCTTTTGCTCATCATGTTTAAATGCGTTTAGAAGCCACATTTTATCATATGACCCTGAAATATTTTTATTTTTTTCGGCAGACTCAGCAGATTCATAATATATCATTTTTATATGTATACGTTATGTCCTGCCTGAATGTTATAAGAAAAAATGCAATACAATTTGAATTTTCAATCATCTACAGCGTGTAAAGTGTTTTTTTTTCACATTTTATCACATGAGCATTTGCGGTTATATTTTCTATGGAGTGCGCTTGTACAAAAATTAGAAATGGGGACTCGTTACATTTTTTGGGGGGAATTACTTGATTTTTAGCAAACGCACCACATAGAAAAAAATCATTACTGCAGCATCATTGTTCACATTATAATTGAAATGTGAACAATATTGCTGCATTAATAAAAACAACACACAAAAAACATGTTTTTTTAATTTTATTTATTTATTTTGCACATGGTCATGTGGGGTATCATTCGAAAGGCCATGCTCAGACCTTTCGAATGACAGCCTTAATGACCCACTAGCTGCCACGGTTCTGGAGATATCAAAGCAACCCCCTATCTCCACCAGGGGATTTCCTTGGGAAATCCCCAGGCAGCTAGGGGCTCCCTGGTGATCTGACATCATCGCGCTATGCGCGACCCATCAGGAGGCGAGGGGGAACCTGGAGGTGGAGCCAGATCGCGGAGCCAGATCGCGATCGCGGAGCCAGATCGCGATCGCGGAGCCAGATCGCGATCGCGGAGCCAGATCGCGATCCGGCGCCGAACGGCACCGGATCGTGATCTGGCATGTAAGGGGTTAAAAAACAGGCACCACTGCAGACACTGCCCTTCATAGCGGTGCCTGTTTTTTTCTGTAAACCCTCCCGATCCCGATTGGGAGGGAGAGGGATCCAAAAGGATCCCCCCTCCCTTTCAGGTGATCTCCCGACATTGCCGGGGGGTGGCCTGGAAATTACGTCATGGCGCGATGACGTCAGACGTCGAGGGCGGGTTCAAATTCAGCATCTGACTTCGCTGAAGTCAGAACGCCGCGGGACCCCGGACAGAGAGTGAGTATCTCTGTGGGGGCTCCCGCAAGCGGAGGACGTGTGGGGAACGTCCAACGCATATAGTGGGAGTCAATTAGGACGTTCCCCACACGTCCTCCGCAGTGAAGGGGTTAAACATGATAAGCACAAAACGATCAACATGAGCTGAGCACACAGAGCTGAAATGGCTCAGCAGTGAAGGGGTTAAAGGGCATCTGTACAGAGATTTGCATGTAATGTTTGAATGTTAAGTTTATTATTGATCTCTACTTTCTTCTGTCAGTTCTTTCTAGATGATACCTCTACACCATCCAGCCAGATAGGATACCAGCAAGACTTGAATGAGATAAGGAATACATTGGCGCTTTTTTTTTTACTAAATATAGGGCAACATATAAATATAGGGCAATAACAGTCAATATTTTAAAATTTTATTTTATTTATTTGCTTAAGTGCCTGACATTTAATCAAAGGATCATGGGTAAAGGCATGAATGCACTACCATAGTATTCTTTATAGCATAACACAGGGATCTCCAAACTCCGGCCCTCCTGATGTTCCTGAACTGCATCTCCCAGAAATCAAATCTCTGACTGCATTAGATGGATGGAGAAGCATGGGAGATGTAGTTCAGGAACATCTGGGGGGCCGGAGTTTGGAGATACCTGGCATAACATAATTGACTGAGTCACTTCCTGGTCTGGTCAGTTACGGTAAAGCCTCAGAAGTCTAGAAAACATGTGGAGTTTCTGTTTGCATTGTCGGTTATTTTTAGGTATCTGCTTATATCAAGGCATAATCTAAATACCACATCGAGAAAATTAGAGTTGATTTCAGTCTGGAATGCCCGATGAGTGTTGTATGCCCCCAGTAATTTGCACCTCCATCTGCCCCACACACAGTTTAGATAATGACAACTTTTAGAGTTACGGTCAAAACCTGAGAATGCCAGGTATGCGTAATTAAGCAACACTTAAGTAAAAAAGAAAAAACATGTTGTAACACTAAGTTCTTCAGTTAATTCCCCAATAAATTGCTTGATGCTAGACAGCCAACGTTCATGTCTAAAGAGGCAGCACCTGAGGGACCTGCTAAATGTGTTTAAAATTCTACACATTAATATAAGAAAAAAATTGGAAAGAGGTGTGTAGTATAGGGAAATAAAAGCAATGATATCCTCAAGCGATCGCTCTTTTTCTTCTCTTACCAATCGCATTTACCTCTCTACAAGCAGAGCCATGCAGCGCTGGGAGAGGCAACAGATATTCATGCTAAGAGGTCAAGTGTACGTTGTGCGCAAAAAGTCAAAGAAAAGAGATTGTGCCTGATAGAAATTAGTTTTCTGTTTTTTTTTTAGACTTTAAAGGGAAGCTTTGTACTTTAATAGGTGTGGTAGCAATTTTACCCCTGTGGCAATTCAACATTTCAAAGCAGGAATATAAGCTTCAGTCTGGGGGAGGGAACACATATCTCTCTGTACCTAGTGTCTGTGCGGTTACATGTTTTCCTGCGTATGGCGACGTTCTTTCTTCTCAGACCATATTTTAATGAAAGATCTTGCAGTTTTATAGCCTCCTGGTCTTTTTTTTTTCTTTTAATTTTTTTGTCTGTATGAGTTTCTGCCAACAGGTGTTCTCACCCGTGAACCATATGTTTAGACGTGGTGCTGCTATAAATGGCAAAATAATATCCCCTGCATAATTCAGCACTTTTACTACCTCAGGATGTTTGTTACATTGTAAACGTTGTGTGTTTTTGCTCACCTTTGTGCCCATTCAAAACATTGTGCATTCTATGAGGAATATCCTTTTCCTGAGAGAGTATAACCCATTAGAATACTTTCTCTTACAACAGGGATATCATTAGTGATCGGACTAAAATACTTGCCATTAAGTCTGGTCATGGACTTATTATAAGGACATCTTCCCACAGCTAGACTAAATGATTCTTATATGTCGGACAGCTTTTGTGTTTGTGTCCTTACGTCAAACGTATCAAATAATACCACTGATATGCCGATTTCAGATGCCCTTAAGGCAGGGGTCAGCAACCTTGGCCCTCCAGATGTCTTGAAACTACCTTTCCCTTGACTACTCACCAACCTAATCAGTGGCTGAGCCTCATGGGAGATGTAGTTCCAAAACATATGGGGCCATATTGCATTCCTAACGCTATAATGTTAGCGCTCAGCTGTGTGAGTGTTAACATTAGCTCTGGTTGCCCTAGCATGGGCGGACCATGTTACATTACGAATGCTAACGGGTTATAAAACACGTTAGCGATTCGGATCTTGCGCTTTTCAGCGTGAGTTTACTGTGCTTTGCGCTCCCTATGCTTAACATGTTAATTTGCGTTAGAATTACAATGTACTAACACTAATTACCATCCCGCTGCGGTTAACTGAAAAGTTAACCACAGCTAGAAGCTGGTGCTAACTGATTCCGCTTCTGCAGAAACAGTCAGCACCAGCTAAAAACACACAAAATAACATACTCACCTCTCATCCCGCAGAGAGATTGGCGGCACGATCCGCTGCTTCTGGCCGCCAGGAGCAGAGAGAGACTAGGGAAAAAAGTCCCCAGTCTCCCTCTGCGATCAGTCTGCCGACCTGCCAGATCTTGCGAGATCCTGCAGGTCATGTGACCCAGCAGCGGAAGCCTCATTGGAGTCCTTAGCGGTGCCGCGAGCATCCCGAGGCTTAGCGCCGCGATACGGGGCAGGATGCTGGATTAGCACCTGCCCTGTAATATATCGCTAAACCAGGGATGCAAGCATTAACCTACACTCGCAGGTTTTCCTCCTTAGCGTCCCTGTTTTACCGTGATGAATGTAATATGGTCAATGAAAGGCCAAGGTCGCTGGCCCCTTCCTTAGGTGTGCATTTGAGGTAAAACAGTCATTACAATATATATTTTCTGCCTTTTGTACATTTTGTAGTTTTGGTTCTCACTTGTGTGTTTTTTCCTGATATGGTCTATTACCTTGTGAAACCATATGCCTTGACACTTTTCCATATTTTCCTTTAAAGATGGAAAATAACTTTTTTGACTGTCTTCTTAAATCTCAAGCTTCGCTTCAGTGACTTCTTATTGACATCTAACAAGTATACATTTTCGTCAAAATAGAAATCTACATCAAACCTCAGTTTAAAGACTGTTTCAGTGTAACAATAAATAAGGATTTCAAATTAAATCAAAGCAATACAAATCCAAAGTAAAAGATATGAAGATCTCTGTGACAACCGTGAACGTATAACACTTTCAGATAAAGACTTTAGCCTATAATAGATCACAAACTGAAGCATCTGCAGGTTATTGAAAGAGTGGAGAATGTCATCTGTGAAAATCCACAATAAAGACAGAGGAAGCTACCTTGTTTTGTTAATTCTCTAATACACCGAGACATACAGGGCTCTATTACATTTCGTCACGCAAAAATGCAGGTAAACGTGTGAATTTTTGCGCAAAGCGTTAAACGTTATCGCGCATAAATTAACGCTGGTATTACAATCCTCGCGCATTATCTCATCCGTCAAAAAATAACGCGTGTAAAAAAGACGTGCAAAAACGCGCATGCATTAACGGTGTGCGGACTGTTTTTTCACGCGATGCAGCCAATCAGAATTAAGAACTACAATTATCTCACGTTAAGTTTGTGCGCCTGCCAAAGTCAATCTGAGCATATATGCTGCAGCAATAATAAAAACAAGCACAACGTCTCAATTTTATTGGTTTGGTATGTGTAGAATGTGTAACTATACTTTGCTGTATTTTTATTTTCGGGCTGGTGTAGTTGGTTTCGGCCAGGACGTTCAGATTTGCAGTTACCACCAGCTTTTAAAAGACGTTAAAATTATGCGCGCAAACGTTGTGCGTTAAATTTTGCACATAGATTGTAATACCAGCCGTGTACCAGCGCACAAACGCATATACGCTCACAATGTTAAGTATAGGACGCACGCAGTAAAGTACGTTTGCGCAGCATTCACGGAGGTTCACCCGCGGTAGACGATTACGTGCGTTTGTTGCGCTGACATTGTAATACGACATTCAGCGCAAAGGGTTTTGCCCCTTGCGTTAATGCGTTTTCGCACGCGTGCAAACGTTTGCGTGAAGATTGTAATAGGGCCCACAGTATTTTATTGTAATTCCGTATGAAAATCTTTGTGGTTAGAGGTTTATAACTCGAAGATATTTGTTTCTTCACTTCCATAATGGATTTCGGACCTTCTAAATTTCCCTTTTATGAATGTCTATATTCATAAAGAATGTCAGCATCACCACACTTTTATACGTACAATCGCATTATTTTTTTATTATGATTTATTCAATATTTATTGCAGGTGTAGCAAGACAATTAAAAAACACAATTCGTAAACGGAAATTGGGAATGTACAGCTGGGTGTGGCAGATTTGCTAAAGAAAGGATTGCAAAATGTTTAGTTGCTACAGTTTAACACACGTATTAAAAAATGTCAATTATTTTAAGGATCATATAGGTTCATTTTTAGTCATGCATGTATAAGAAGCATTATCTGCTAGAACTTGTCATTCATTTTGATTATTTTTATTGGTTATGTATGAATTTCATTTAATTAATAGTTTAATATATGTAAATTATGTAAAGTGGTTTTATGATTTCCAGTTAGAATATCGATAAACAAGAGCACCAAAACGGAAAGCATTTTGATGTGATGCTGGAGTGATCAAAATGCACAATGAACAAATCCAGTGGAAATAACTCAATTAAATGTGCCTAAAATCTGCAATACTCTTTCAATTATTTACCATTTGGTTAGTAATTAATTATTTTTTCATTTTTGTGATGATTTTGAACCTTCAATATTTTCGTGGCTGTTCTCATATACTGTAAAAATTAAGGCAATGTATCTTCCTTTGCTACTAAATGTTCCATTCGCAAATCTTAAAACAAAGCTGAAAGAAAGAAAAAACAAAGACATACAGTAAAAGGCTATCGTAAATGAAGCACCTTTAAAATATATTAAAAGGCATAATAGATGCACAGGTCCAGAAACGCAAACATTGAGATGCACACATTGACCTTCAATGATATTGATTATCCATTCAGTCATATCTGACTCTTGGCAGTTCTATTGGTCATTTCTCTCTAACCTTTTCATTCTTGTACATTTGTCTTTACTTACAGGGTTATTCAGAGAGATCCTAACTCTCCATCCAACTACCGCCCTGTATCCCTGCTTCCCTTTACCTCTAAGCTCTTAGAAAAACTAGTCTTCAACCGCCTCTCCCTCTTCCTGTCCTCCAATTCCCTAGTTCACCCCCTGCAATCTGGCTTCCGTCCCCTACACTCAACTGAAACTGCCCTCACCAAAGTCACCAACGACCTCCTAACTGCTAAAAAAACACAGCCACTATTCTATTCTCATCCTGCTTGACCTCTCGGCTGCTTTTGACACTGTTGACCACCCCCTCCTTCTACAGACCCTCAACTCTCTGGGTCTCGGTGACACTGCACTTGCTTGGGTTGACTCCTATTTATCCAACAGGTCCTTCTGTGTGTCCTTTGCTGGTAACTCCTCCTCTTCATTGCCTCTATCTGTTGGTGTACCTCAAGGCTCTGTCCTTGGTCCTCTGCTCTTTTCCATCTACACTTCCTCCCTGGGCAAAATCATCAACAGCTTTGGCTTTAATTACCACCTCTACGCTGATGACACTCAGATCTACCTCTCTACCCCTGATCTCTCTCCCCCTGTTCTTTCAAAAGTCAGTGACTGTTTATCTGGCATCTCCTCCTGGATGGCCTCCGACCACCTATAGATCAACATGTGAAAGACTGAACTTCTACTTATTCCTCCCTCCAATGCCTCCCCACCTCCTGACTTCTCTATCACGGTGGAGGGTATCACCATCTCCCCATCAAACCAAGTTCGCTGTCTTGGAGTTACACTTGACTCTGCTCTTTCCTTCATCCCCCACATCAAGTCTCTTTCCTCCTCCTGCCGATACCAACTGCGTAATATTTCCAGAATTCGACCATTTCTTACCGCTGTCACCACAAAACAACTCATACACGCCCTGGTAATTTCCCGACTCGACTATTGCAATAATCTCTTATCTGGCCTCCCTCTGTCCCGCCTCTCCCCCCTACAATCCATCCTGAACGCCTCCGCCAGGCTAATTCACCTCACCCGCCGCTCTGTCTCTGCCGCTCCCCTCTGCGAGTCCCTTCACTGGCTCCCCATCCACTGCAGAATTAAGTTCAAAATCCTTATCCTTACCTACAAAACCCTCACTAACTCAGCTCCCCACTACCTGTCCTCACTAATCACCCATCTTCCCATGATAGACTACAGGATTTCTTACGCGCAGCCCCCACTCTCTGGAACGCTCTCCCTCGTACTGTCAGACTTTCCCCTAACTTCTCTTCCTTCAAACGCTCCCTTAAAACGTTTCTATTTAGGGAAGCCTACCACCCAACTCACTGACGCAACCATCAATCACTCTCACCTTACAGTCCTCTCCTCCTGTTTCCAACCCCAACCCTCCCAGATTGTGAGTTCCTATGGGAATAGGGCCCTCATCTCCTCCTGTACTGTTTGTCAAATGTTGTTCAATGTATTGTAACCCTGTCTATACTGTGCCTATTGTACAGCGCTGCGGAATATGCTGGCGCTTTATAAATAAAGAATTATTATTATTATTATTCTTTATTTATAAAGCGCCAGCATATTCCGCAGCGCTGTACAATAAGCACAGTATAGACAGGGTTACAATACATTGAACAACATTTGACAAACAGTACAGGAGGAGATGAGGGCCCTATTCCCGTAGGAACTCACAATCTAGGAGGGTTGGGGTTGGAAACAGGAGGAGAGGACTGTAAGGTGAGAGTGATTGATGGTTGTGTCAGTGAGTTGGTGGTAGGCTTCCCTAAATAGGAATGTTTTAAGGGAGCGTTTGAAGGAAGAGAAGTTAGGGGAAAGTCTGACAGTACGAGGGAGAGTGTTCCAGAGAGTGGGCGCTGCGCGTGAGAAATCCTGCAGTCCAGTGGTGTAACTAGAAACCTGAGGGCCCCGGTGCAAGAATCCATGAAGGGCCCCCCCAACCCCCCAAAAAAAGATCCATATTTTTACCTTTCTTTTTTTCCTGCAATATAATAAAGATAGTATTGCCCCCAGCTCACATGGATATATATATTGCCCCAACTCACATGGATATATATATTGCCCCAGCTCACATGGACATATATTGCCCCCAGCTCACATGAACATTTATTGCCCCCAGCTCACATGGACATATATTGCCCCCAGACCACACATGGATATATTGCCCCCAGGCACACATGGATATATTGCCCCAGCTCACACATGGATATTTTTGCCCCCAGCTCATGGAAATACTGCCCCAACACATGGATATACTGCCCCAACACATGGATACTGCCCCAGCACATGGATATACTGCCCCAGCTCTGCCCCCCAGCTCATGGATATACTGCCCCAGCTCTGCCTCCAGCTCATGGATATACTGCCCCAGCTCTGCCCCAGCTCATGGATATACTGCCCCAGCTCTGCCCCCAGCTCATGGATATACTGCCCCAGCTCTGCCCCAGCTCATGGATATACTGCCCCAGTTCTGCCCCCCAGCTCATGGATATACTGCCCCAGCTCTGCCCCCCAGCTCATGGATATACTGCCCCAGCTCTGCCCCCAGCTCATGGATATACTGCCCCAGCTTCTTCCCCCAGCTCCTCATGGATATACTGCCCCAGCTCTGCCCCAGCTCATGGATATACTGCCCAGCTCTGCCCCAGCTCATGGATATACTGCCCCAGCTCTGCCCCCCAGCTCATGGATATACTGCCCCAGCTCTGCCCCAGCTCATGGATATACTGCCCCAGCTCTGCCCCCCAGCTCATGGATATACTGCCCCAGCTCTGCCCCCCAGCTCATGGATATACTGCCCCAGCTCTGCCCCCAGCTCATGGATATACTGCCCCAGCTCTGCCCCCAGCTCATGGATATACTGCCCAGCTCTTCCCCAGCTCATGGATATACTGCCCCAGCTCTGCCCCCCAGCTCATGGATATACTGCCCCAGCTCTGCCCCCCAGCTCATGGATATACTGCCCCAGCTCTGCCCCCCAGCTCATGGATATACTGCCCCAGCTCTGCCCCCCAGCTCATGGATATACTGCCCCATCTCTTCTCCCCAGCTCCTCATGGATATACTGCCCCAGCTCTGCCCCCAGCTCCTCATGGATATACTGCCCCAGCTCTGCCCCAGCTCCTCATGGATATACTGCCCCAGCTCTGCCCCAGCTCATGGATATACTGCCCCAGCTCATGGATATACTGCCCCAGCTCTGCCCCCCAGCTCATGGATATACTGCCCCAGCTCTGCCCCCCAGCTCATGGATATACTGCCCCAGCTCTGCCCCCAGCTCATGGATATACTGGCCCAGCTCTGCCCCAGCTCATGGATATACTGCCCCAGCTCTGCCCCCCAGCTCATGGATATACTGCCCCAGCTCTGCCCCCCAGCTCATGGATATACTGCCCCAGCTCTGCCCCCCAGCTCATGGATATACTGCCCCAGCTCTGCCCCCCAGCTCATGGATATACTGCCCCAGCTCTGCCCCCCAGCTCATGGATATACTGCCCAAGCTCTTTCCCCCAGCTCCTCATGGATATACTGCCCCAGCTCTGCCCCAGCTCATGGATATACTGCCCCAGCTCTGCCCCCAGCTCATGGAAATACTGCCCCAGCTCTGCCCCAGCTCATGGATATACTGCCCCAGCTCTGCCCCCCAGCTCATGGATATACTGCCCCAGCTCTGCCCCCCAGCTCATGGATATACTGCCCCAGCTCTTCTCCCCAGCTCCTCATGGATATACTGCCCCAGCTCTGCCCCAGCTCCTCATGGATATACTGCCCCAGCTCTGCCCCAGCTCCTCATGGATATACTGCCCCAGCTCTGCCCCAGCTCATGGATATACTGCCCCAGCTCTGCCCCAGCTCATGGATATACTGCCCCAGCTCTGCCCCCCAGCTCATGGATATACTGCCCCAGCTCTGCCCCCCAACTCATGGATTATACTGCCCCAGCTCTGCCCCAGCTCATGGATATACTGCCCCAGCTCTGCCCCCCAGCTCATGGATATATTGCCCCAGCTCTGCCCCCCAGTTCATGGATATACTGCCCCAGCTCTGCCCCAGCTCATGGATATACTGCCCCAGCTCTGCCCCCCAGCTCATGGATATACTGCCCCAGCTCTGCCCCCAGCTCATGGATATACTGCCCCAGCTCTGCCCCCCAGTTCATGGATATACTGCCCCAGCTCTGCCCCCCAGCTCATGGATATACTGCCCCAGCTCTGCCCCAGCTCATGGATATACTGCCCCAGCTCTGCCCCCCAGCTCATGGATATACTGCCCCAGCTCTGCCCCCCAGCTCATGGATATACTGTCCCAGCTCTGCCCCCCAGCTCCTCATCATGGATATACTGCCCCAGCTCTGCCCCCCAGCTCATGGATATACTGCCCCAGCTCTGCCCCAGCTCATGGATATACTGCCCAGCTCTGCCCCCCAGCTCATGGATATACTGCCCCAGCTCTGCCCCCCAGCTCATGGATATACTGCCCCAGCTCTGCCCCCCAGCTCCTCATCATGGATATACTGCCCCAGCTCTGCCCCCCAGCTCATGGATATACTGCCCCAGCCCAGTTCTTACCTGCTCTGCTGGCCCCAGGCCCAGGGCAGGCTCCGCCGGCATCTTCTCCTCCTTGGCGAGAGGCCGCTGGAAACATGCAGCTTGGCCGCTCGCCGGAAACCACCTGATCTGCGCGAGGTCTCATGCGCTGGTCAGGTGGTTTCTCTCCCACGTGAGCGGCCAAGCTGCATGTCAGCGGCCGCTCGCGTAGGGAGAGGGATGGCCAGCGTGCGGCTCCCAGATTCCGGCGCTGATTGCCGGAATCTGGCGGCGGCGCTGGGCCCCCCTCCAGTGGCGGAATGCCAGGGCCCGGTCGCAACTGCGACCGCTGCGACCCTGGTACTTCCGCCACTGCTGCAGTCTATCATGGGAAGAGGTGATGCGGGGAGAAGCTAGGCGCAGGTCACTGTTTGACCTTAGGGAGCGGGCTGGGGTGTATTTGGTGATTAGTGAGGACAGGTAGTGGGGCGCTGAGTTAGTGAGGGTTTTGTAGGTAAGGATAAGGATTTTGAACTTAATTCTGCAGTGGATGGGGAGCCAGTGAAGGGACTCGCAGAGGGGAGCGGCAGAGACAGAGCGGCGGGTGAGGTGAATTAGCCTGGCGGAGGCGTTCAGGATGGATTGTAGGGGGAGAGGCGGGACAGAGGGAGAGAGATATAGAGATTATTGCAATAGTCGAGTCGGGAGATTACCAGGCCGCGTATGAGTTGTTTTGTGGTGACAGCGGTAAGAATGGCGAATTCTGGAAATATTACGCAGTTGGTATCGGCAGGAGGAGGAAAGAGACTGGATGTGGGGGATGAAGGAAGAGCAGAGTCAAGTGTAACTCCAAGACAGCGAACTTGGTTTGATGGGGAGATGGTGATACCCTCCACCGTGATAGAGAAGTCAGGAGGTGGGAGGCATTGGAGGGAGGAGGAATAAGTAGGAGCTCAGTCTTTGACATGTTGATCTTTAGGTGGTGGGAGGCCATCCAGGAGGAGATGCCAGAAAAACAGTCACTGACTTTTGAAAGGACAGGGGGAGAGAGATCAGGGGTAGAGAGGTAGATCTGAGTGTCATCAGCGTAGAGGTGGTAATTAAAGCCAAAGCTGTTGATGATTTTGCCCAGGGAAGGTGTAGATGGAAAAGAGCAGAGGACCAAGGACAGAGCCTTGAGGTACACCAACAGATAGAGGCAATGAAGAGGAGGAGTTACCAGCAAAGGACACACAGAAGGACCTGTTGGATAAATAGGAGTCAACCAAGCAAGTGCAGTGTCACCGAGACCCAGAGAGTTGAGGGTCTGTAGAAGGAGGGGTGGTCAACAGTGTCAAAAGCAGCCGAGAGGTCAAGCAGATGAGAATAGAATAGTGGCCGTGTTTTTTAGCAGTTAGGAGGTCGTTGGTGACTTTGGTGAGGGCAGTTTCAGTTGAGTGTAGGGGACGGAAGCCAGATTGCAGGGGGTCAAGTAGGGAATTGGAGGACAGGAAGAGGGAGAGGCGGTTGAAGACTAGTTTTTCTAAGAGCTTTGATGTGAAGGGAAGCAGGGATACAGGGTGGTAGTTGGATGGAGAGTTGGGGTCTAGGGATGGTTTCTTTAGTAAAGGGGTAACTAGCTCGTGTTTGAAGGCGGATGGAAAGGAACCAGTGGAGAGAGATAGGTTGAAGATGTGTGTTAGAGCAGGGGTGAGGGAGGAGGAGAGGGGAGGAATTAGATGTGAGAGAATGGGGTCGAGCGGGCACGTGGTGAGATGTGAGGAGGACAATAAGGAAATAAAGAATAATAATAATAATAATCCTAAAAGTCACCGCACGGTCGGTGACCTTTCGTTCCCTGCACTTCGGAGCGATTCGGTGATTCTAGTTTGCCGACTCTGCGGTGTATTGAGCAAGCACCGCTGGGCCCCCTTTAGTGCAGGGAAAACTTGCCGCAAACCCACAGACCACTCACCGAACACTCACCTTAAACCTGCAGAAACCGTCAAAAAAACCCCGCCGAACACACCGGAAAAACCCGACGAGCCGCCGATCACATCGCAGTGCAATCGCCGGAAAAACCCCACAGGCAGACGAACGTGGTAAGAAAAAAAAAAATAATCAATACGCTTGAAAGTTTAAAAATTGAAATGCTGTTTGCAAAAAAAGTACTTAACGAAAATGTCTGGAATTTACATGTAAGGTCCAATTAATGATAATAAAAAGGGCTGTTACAGAAAAAAGAAAACACGATTTAAAAAAAACCCGAAAAAAATTCCCATAAATGCCTAAAAGATCAAAAAAAATCAATAAATAAAGAGACTTTTTACAGCAGAATAAAATAATAAACGGTTTATTAGATATTGCATTAAAACAGGAATATTTTTTACATTGAATCCTAAGGGATTCGCATGACTAAACCTGCCGAACTAAACCACGAAAGAGCAGGGTATTTAGGCAACTTTTTACTGCTGTTTGGTGTTCTCTGAATAGACGAAGCATTGCTTCTCTATGGGGGATTTCACTGCTCTCGAACAGGCACTGTAAGTGCAGGCAATATGCCAAAATTTGGCGAACTGACTGCTCTCTAAATACCCGAATGGCCCCTAAATGTCCCCGTTTGCAGAATTTCAGTGTCCAGTTACATTTCGGCCACATTTCGGATCTCTCTGAATAACCCCCTAGTCTACGCATAGGTCTCTGTCCATCTTGATGGTGTCCGTCCAGCTTGTATTTTGTTGACACTAACAGGGTTATCCAAAGAGATTCGAAAAGTCACCGCACGTTCGGTGACTTTTCGTTCTCTTCAATTCGGTTCCTTTTGCCGATTGCATTTCGGTGACCCTGCGGTGTATTCAGCAAGCACCACAGGGTCCCCGAATTGCAGGGAAAAGCTGCCGAAAACCTGACGAAAACTAACCGAATGCATGCTGAAAACAAGCAAAAACATCTGGGTTAACCTTCGAAAAAGCCGAACAGGAGCCGAACAGGAGCCGAATCACACAGAGCCGAAGCAGCTGTGACGTAGAGGAGGCAGTGAATAAATTAGAAAAACCATTTGTATGAATCTGGGAAAATGAAACGCTGTTTGCAAAGAAACTACTGAGCGAAAATGTCTGAAATTTTCACAGGAGGTCCAGGGAATGATAATAAAGAGGGCTGTTACAAAAAAAATAAGTAAACTGAAAAAAAAAATTAAAAAAAAAATCGGACTTTTTAAAAAAAAAAAAAAATCTGAAAAATGCTTAAAGTATCCTAAAAAATCTATAAATAAAGAGACTTTTTGCTGCAGAATTTTATAATGAACGGTTTATTAGATGTTGAATTAAAACGGGAATATTTTTAACATTGAGGTCTATGGGATTCTCCTGAATAAATTTGCCGAATTAAACCACCGAATGGCAGGGCATTAGGGGAACCTTTCACTGCTGGTTTGTGTTCTCTGAATAGCCGAAGCAGTGCTTTTTCATGGGGATTTCACTGCCCTCGAACAGGGACCGAACAGGCACCGTATGTTCAGGCAATTCGCCAGGATTTGGCGAATTGCCTGCTCTCTGGATAGCCGAATGGTCAGGAAAGGTAACCGAACACTGATTTTCAGCGTTCGGTTACCTTTCTCAAGCAATTCGGATCTCTTTGGATAACCCTGTAAGGGTTATTCAGAGAGCGACGATCTGGCCCTGAAATGTGATCGAACAGTGAATTTTCCTGTATAGTGACATATCAGGGCTATTCGGCTATTCAGAGAGCAGACAGTTCGCCAAATTTTGGCGAAATGTGAGCAAGTACAGTGCCTGTTCGAAGGCCGTGAAATCCCCCATTTAGAAGCAATGGTTAATCTATTCAGAGAACACCGAACAGCAGTGAAATGTTGCCGAAGTGCCCTGCTGTTCAGTGGTTTCAATTTTTCAGGTTTATTCAGGTCCCATAGGCTTCAATGTTAAAAATACTCCTGTTTTTATCCAATATCTAATAAACCGTTTATTATTTTAATCTGCAGCAAAACGTTTCTTTTTTATTGATTTTATAAGATCTTGTAGGTGTTTTTCGGGATTTTTTCTGCAAATTTTTTTCTGTTTTTTTTTAAAAAAAGCAGTTTTCTTTTATTCTGACAGACCTTTTTATTGTTAGTCATAGGACCTTATATGCTAATTCCAGACATTTTCGTTCAGTAGTTGTCTTGCAAACAGCGTTTCAGTTTTGACACTTTCAATTGTATTTTTTTTTACTCCGCCAGCTTGTCGACTTTTTTCGGTGGCTGGTCTGCGTTGTGTTCGATGGATCGGCGGCTTTTTCGATGTGTTCGGCGTGTTTTTTGTAGTGGTTCCGACAGGTTTTCGACGAGTGTTCGGCGAGTTTTTCCGGCAGGTTTTCCCTGCACTCAGGGGACCCTGCTATGAATGCTTAATTCCCCGCAGGGTGGGAAACCCAACTTAATTCCCCGAAGAGCGGAGAACGAGAGCTCTCTGAAAAAAACCCACGTCATCTTTTTCCACTGACCTCCTCACCCAGCATCATTGCTTATTTCCAGGGAATTCCCTTCCATTGATGGTCATCTGTAACTTGCAAGTAAAGAATTTCTTTGGGGTGGACCCTTACATGGAACGCTCTTCTTTGTAGTAAATCAGATACAGCAATTTTTTTTAAAAAAGTGCCTAAAAACTCTCCTATTACCTCTACTGCCTTCCATAAGCCCACTGCTGCTTCAATGAGAAAAGCCTGATGTCTCCCTTCCCCTTCCCGGACCCTCTTGTTATCCGGTACTTTTCTGTATTATTTTATTATGGAATATCTTTATTAAATACTTGTGTTAAATAATTATAAAATCATATATTTAGGAATGCTTAAAAATCTACAGAATATGTTATCTCTCTCCTATAGAGAGTCTGCTATTTCTGTTTCTCTTGACAGAAGGCATCGCATGTTCGATCTCATTCTCCCCAGAAAGTGTGTGTTCTACAATAAACAGTATATGTTATATATTGGCACAGCTGCGTTTCAGCCCCTTCTTACCGCTTACATCATATCTTTTTTTCTATAACGTGAGCTTTGCTGAGCAGAGCATTTGCAATGTCCATTTCCTTTTCAACGTAGTTTGTTTGTCTTTACTCATTGGTTCTTTTATGTCTTTTCTAAACTTTGAGGAATTTACGGGAACTATACAAACAACACTGCTATTAATAATAAAAGGGTCTCCCATCCAGGCTTCCACTGCCCATGCAAAGGGTATTCTCTATTGATGCACATTAGTCTTGGAACTTAAATATGATTTTTGTTTGATCCTTTCGACAGCACTACTGACTTTATTTATTTATATATAAAGTATTTTACCAGGAAGAAAACATTGAGATTTCTCTCGTTTTCAAGTATGTCCTGGGTTCAAGAACATTGAATTGTTACAGTTTCTTGGCCTTTTATAAATAATTTTAATCTCTTCTTAACATATCCTTCTCTATGACATTCACAAAAATGATGGGCCACACCAAAGTAACCACAGATAAAAATATCTTTATTCACCGCCCAAGGGATGCTATAACTGCGACATTTCGGCTCTAGACCTTAGTCAGGCCTAGAGCCAAAACTTTGCAAATTTAGGTCCCCTTGGATGGTGAATAAAGATAATTGTTTCTATGGTTACTTTGGTGTAGCCCATCATTTTTGTGAAAGTCTGGTACGGGTCAGCGGACCGCTTGTTGGAGCACCCAGAGGATACCATACGACAGGTTTGCTCCCACTGTAGCAGCCACATTTTTCTGCCTCTGCATTGTTTGTTTCTCTATGACATTGGCATGTGAGCCCTTACTGTTAATCCGACTGATCGATCGATCTTGCATGCTTCTTACTAGTTTTACCTGATTTGGGAATCAGTTATGTAGCAGCATCTCAAATAAGTGAACATTGAATTTACCTGGGACAATCTGTGCTGCTCCGTCTCAGTTTTTAAGTGCCTGGCTTGTCTGCAGATGTCAGTATAAACCTTAGGGTACCCAGAGTCAAGTAATAATTGTAATACTCCCATCTGGCACCTGAAGTGTTAAAAATACAAATAAAAAGAACAACAAAATTCCACAGACAGCATTTTCAAAGGCACAACTTTCCTGTTCAGAGGTGGTGCTGCTCTCACTTTATGGCCCTTTAAATGTGCTCTGCTAAATGACCCTGCTGTTTTTAAGATGTTTACCTGGATTAAGTACAGACACAAACTTGTAAAAGGAATCTGTTAGGCTCCCTTGGGAATTAAAGGGATTAGGTGGAAGCGGTGGCTCATTGAAGCCCTCGAAACCGGTTGTCTCAGGTTAGAAGCCTTTGATAATAGATACAAGGGACATTGCAATTCTAATAGCAGGATAGGAAAAAGGCAGGCGGGAGGAAAAGTGTTGAAATGGTCTAACACCTTAAAGGATGACAAATGTTAGACTGGCTGGAGCACTTAGGATACAAAGCAGGTTTTCAAAACTAGTGTCTAGCAGCACACATGCCATGGGATATCTCCACACCATCAAAGAAGATGTGTCACTGCTGATGAATGAAAAGCACTTGCTAGAAGGTCTCCTAAAAGGAGATGTGCTGTCCAGACAAACAAAAAATAAGTGAAGGGTTAACTGAAATGGTATGCATGATAACCAGAGAGTTAATAGGTAGAAGAAATTATGTCAACTTCTACTTGACTTAACATTTTAACCCCTTCTCTACTAAGTAATTTCCCAAAAACTCGCTGTCAGTAACCAGCGTTTTGTTTTTTAAATTAATTATATGGTAAAAAATAGTTGGTAATATTCCACATGTTTTTCTTACTGTAAACTATTTGGCAGGTAGATGTCACCATCTGCTGGCCGAAAGGAGTTGCTACAGTTCAGGTCTAAATGCAGGATCAGCTTGGGAACTGTCAGAGACATTCCCGGGCTGGTTTTAAAAAGAGTTAGCAGCTCGGGCATCATGCTCTCGGTGCTAAAACTTTAGGGGAACCTTCTGAAACCCAAATGCAAACAAAATTAATTTGCAAGAAATGAATTTCATTTGAAATGATACATCATAGCTCCAGATCATGTTAACACAATTTTGGGCTGTTGTGTCTGTTGCTGCTGATCATGTAAAGACAATCACCATAGCCTGTTTAACCTCCCTGATGGTGTTCCTGAGTGTGGCTCGGGGTTAACATTCTATGCCGAAAGCGGTAATCCCGAGCCACACTCGGGCTGTATACATTACCTGTCCCTGCGCTCCCTCGCTGACCTCCGCGATCACATTCTCCTCCGGAGACCGTGGCGTTCTGCTTCCTGGTTCCCTTCTCGTGAGAAGGGAACCAGGAAGTAGGACGTCGTGATCGCCGGAGAATGTGGAGGACAGCGAGGGCGAGCAGGGACAGGTATGTATCAGCAGCAGCCCGAGTGTGGCTCGGAGTTAACGCTTTCGGCAATGCATTTAACCTCGAGCCACACTCGGGATACTGCTAGGGGGCCAAATAAATTGTTCAGATTCTGACATATTTTATATGTCAGAATCGGAACGCTAGGGAGGTTAAACCTCTGCACTGTACGGGGAACCGTTCGGTGCAACATCACAGCCAATTCGGTGCTCTTTAAATAACCCTGAATGTCTTGTTAGCAATTATTATTCTATCACAAAAGACAAAAGCCCATTGACTTTTTGGCAGGGCTTTACAGATCAGGATGTGCCATATATTCATAAAGACTTAGGGTCTGACCTTGTGCTAACTCTATGACCGTGTAGACACAGGTTCGAATCCCGGCCAGAGCACCTCTCCAGTAAGTGTCCTTGGGCAAGACACCTAACGGTACATACTCGCCACCCAGGACATACTTGAAAACGAGAGAAATCTCTATGTACCCTTCCTGGTAAAATACTTTATAAAAAAACTAAAAAAAAACAGCAGCCTTCCCTAGAACGCAGCGCTACCCTCGGTGATAATTGCAGTAGCACTTCCACGCCGCCGCTAGTATCATTTACTGTAGTCTCACTCTGCTCCCGTCAGCCAGAAGCAGCGGATCAGGCTGCCATTCTCGCCACGGGATGAGAGGGGAGTATCTGATTTATTGGGGGGGGGGTTAGGGGTGCAAAAGCGGAATCATTTAGCACCAGCTTCTGGGTGACGGTAAAAATAAGTTTAACCCACCGGTGCGGTAAATAGCATTAGGACTTTGTAAAACATTACTTATCCTAATGTTAATTATTGTGTGCGTCCCCCCTGTTAAGTATAGGATATGCAAAGTATAGTAAACTCGCTCAAGCTAGCACAATCACAGATGCGCTAACAAATTTTTACTGTTTTTAGCGTTAGGATCGTAATATGGGGGGCATGCGTTAAAGTCACTTATCCTGAAGTTAATGCTTACATATTTGAACGCTACAGTTAGCATTCGGTATATAATGCAGACCTTAATAACTCTACAATCCAAGTTATGAAAGCAGCAAAATATTGAAATTTGGCCTACACAGGATACATAAGCAGTGAACACTAGGGATGAGCCGAACACCCCTGAGTTCGGTTCGTATTCGAATCCGAACTTTCCAAATGTTGGAATCCGAACTCGAACTCAAACTCAATACAAGTCAATGGGGCTGAAAATTCGATTTTTAGAGTGCCCTCCAAGAGGGCATATATGCTACATATTTGCCATAAAAGGTGTATGGGGGTCCGGGTAGTGCCCTCGGGGACAGGAAACAAGGACAAAAAGTTTTTAAAAAAAACATTTTTAAAGGGACAGTGAGTTTTCCATGAAATAAGGGTTTAAAATAAAAACAAAAAATTCCTTCAAATATCGTGCCTAGGAGGTCCCCATATAACCTGCCCATGAAGTGGCGGATTTCTAGGATGTATAGAAACACTTAAAAACAAAAAAATTACGTTTCAAAAGACGGTAAATGCTTTTCCTTTAATCTATCCATAAACAACTGCTTGGGGCAGCAGTCTGTATGAAAAGAGGAGACATTTTCGGACATGTAAAAAAAGTTTAGTGATTTTTTGGCTAAATTATTGTGAAACTTATGCAGGCTTTGGATGAAAGTAACAATAGGTGCTTTAAAATTGGGCCTTTAGCGTCGGCAACAGTGCCGTCACACCGTAACCCCTCTTAGGATATGAATCTGATACAGGCGTCAGAGGCAGTGCACCCAAATATTGTGCTTTTGGTGCCAGGCCTGCAAGTACTATCATACAGTAACCCCTCTGTAGTATTGTGGAAGAATGCAGGGGTGGACCTTGCGGTCCTATATTAAAAAGATATGCCTCTGGTAAAGGCGTCAGTGCACCCAGATATTGTGCTTTTGGTGCCAGGCCAGCAAGTACTATCACGCAGTAACCCCTCTGTAGTATTGTGGAAGAATGCAGGGGTGGACCTTGCGGTCCTATATTAAAAAGATATGCCTCTGGTAAAGGCGTCAGTGCACCCAGATATTGTGCTTTTGGTGCCAGGCCAGCAAGTACTATCACGCAGTAACCCCTCTGTAGTATTGTGGAAGAATGCAGGGGTGGACCATGTGGTCCTATATTAAAAAGATATGCATCTGGTAATGGGCGCCAGTGCACCCAGATATTGTGCTTTTGGTGCCAGACTGCCAGGACAGCAAGTACTATCATACAGTAACCCCTCTGTAGTATTGTGGAAGAGTGCAGGGTTGGCCCTGCGGTTAAAAAAAATAAAATGATATAGATGTGACATAGGCGCCATTGCAGCCAAATATTGCGCCTTTCATGGCAGCAAGTGCCTTCACACCATAACCCTTTTGTGGTATTGTGGAAGAGTGCAGGGTTGGACCCTGCGGTTCAAAAAATTAAAATGATATAAATGTGGCACAGGCGTCAGTGCAGCCAAATATTGCGCCTTTCATGGCAGCAAGTGCCTTCACACCATAACCCTTTTGTGGTATTGTGGAAGAGTGCAGGGTTGGACCCTGCGGTTCAAAAAATTAAAATGATATAAATGTGGCCCAGGCGTCAGTGCAGCCAAATATTGTGCCTTTCATGGCAGCAAGTGCCTTCACACCGTAACCCTTTTGTGGTATTGTGGAAGAGTTCAGTGCTGGAGGTTTTGTGAATGCGAAAGACATCCCCGATCTATTCCGTTACTTCAGCATCAGAGGATTGATAGCTGCTGATCCAGGACTGATTCATTTTTATAAATGTCAGCCGGTCTACAGAGTCGGTGGACAGACGCACTCTTTTGTCTGTGACAGAACCTCCAGCGGCACTGAACGTCCTTTCAGAAAGCACGCTAGATGAAGGGCAACCTAGTAGCTGCATAGCATATTGGCTAAGTTCTGGCCAGTGATCCAATCTCAACACCCAGTTAGCCAGTGGATCATCTGCTGGAAATGTATCCAGGTCTGCCCTTGCCCCTAGGTAGTCCTGCACCATATGGTGAAGACGCTGGCAATGGGTGCCTACATTTGACGTCCCTGGGGGTCGTGGACTAAAAAAATTTAAAAATGCATCAGTCAAGCGGCCCTGGCCTTCACCACTATTCCTCTGATCATCCGCAGCCTCAGAAGCACGTGTGTCATCACTTGGTAACCTACCAGTGCCTGGAAAGGTGTTACACAAGTGTCGCTTTAGAGCTTTTTTATTTTGTGCTCCCTCTGTGCGGGCAGGATGAGCTCTGCAACTTTACACTTGTATCGTGGATCAAGAAGGGTTGCCAACCAGTAATGATCCCTCTCCTTGATAGCACGAATCCTTGGGTCCTTTAGCAGGCTTTGCATTATAAGGGAGCCCATGCAGCGTAGGTTGGAGGTGGCATTAGCTTCTGAGTCTTCCTGGTCAATGAGGATGACCCCATTGTGCACTTCCTCCTCCCCGCCACGCACTAGCCCTTGTGTTTCTGGGCACATGAAACCCTCCCTTGAGGAATCCCCACCTTCAATACCCCCACTACTTAAATATTCCTCCTCATCCTCCTCCTGTCTGATCTGAGTAGGACCCACTGGAATGCTGTCGGCAGAAAGACTGGGGCCTTCAGAGCTAGGGAAGGCCTCCTCTTCCTCCCGCTGCTCTGCCTCTAGAGCCACATTTATAATTCCCCACAGAGTGTGCTCCAGCAGGAACACTAAAGGAATTGTGTTACTGATGCATGAACTGTCCCTGCTCACCATCCTCATTGCCTCCTCAAATGGTGACAGTACAGTGTATGCATCCTTGATCATCAGCCACTGCAGGGGGTGGGGAAAACAAGTTGACCTGAAACTGTCCTTGTGCCATACTCACACAGGTACTCGTTGATGGCCCTCTGCTGCTTGTGCAGACGCCGCAGCATTGCTAATGTTGAGTTCCACCTGGTGGGCATGTCACAGATCAGACGGTTTGTGGGAAGGTGGAATTCTCTTTTGAATTTCTGCCAGGCGAACGCTTGCTGGGAATGACCATCTGAAGTGGCTGCAGACTTTTCTGGCCTGGCTGAGAAGCTCTGCCAGCCCAGGGTACTTGGTTAGGAAACGCTGTACCACTAGATTTAGGACTTGTGCTAGGCATGGTACATGCGTCAATTTACCCTTGCGTAGGGCGGAGAGAAGGTTGCTGCCATTATCACAGACGATCATTCCCAGCTGAAGCTGGCATGGTGTTAACCATCTCTGCACCTGGCCCTGCAGTGCTGACAGAATTTCTGGCCCGGTGTGGCTCCTGTCCCCTAAACAAACCAGCTCAAGCACAGTATGGCTTATTTTTGCTTGAGCCATTGCGTAGACCCTGTCAGGCGTCAGTTTAACTGCCACTTCGCCAGAGACAGAGAATGAGGAGGAAGAGGGAGAGGTGGTGGTGGTGGAGCAGACAGACCTCATACAAGCAGCTTTCTGGAGCTGTGGTGGATGAACAAGCTCCAGCACAGAGCCCCGTCTTGGATCCCTCCCAGCTGCAATCAGAGTTACCCAGTGTGACGTGAAGGAAATGTAACGGCCCTGTCCATGCTTGCAGGACCACGTGTCTAAAGTCACGTGCACCTTGCTGCTGACTGCCTTTCCCAATGACTCGATAACATTGTCTTCCACGTGCTGGTATAGTGCTGGAATGGCCTTGCGTGAAAAGTAATGGCGTTTTGGAACCTACCACTGTGGTACAGCACATTCAGCAAATTCACGGAAGGGAGCAGAGTCCACCAGCTGGAAAGGCAGCAGCTGCAATGCGAGTAATTTTGCTAAGCTGGCATTTAGACGCTGTGCTTGGGGATGGTTGGGACTATATTTTTTCTTTCGCTGCAGCAGCTGCGGCAACGTAATCTGACTGCGTAAATCTTCAATTGAAGGGATGATGTCACATTGTGAGGAAGGACCTGGTACATCCATTACTGTAGTATCATCCCTGTCAGTGGAGGTTGTAGGCAATGACATGGCAGGACATACCATGGGGGTAGAGACAGATGAGGAGGAGGAGGTTTTGCGCCAACGGAATGTGTTGCAGGTGTTCATATGTCGTCTCAAGCACGTGGTACCCAAGCATCCGGTGTCTTTCCCACGCTTGAGCCTCATCTGACATAGATTACAAATAGCAACGGTGCGCTCTGCTGCACATTTCTTAAAGAACTCCCAGACAGCAGAGTTTCTGCATGTGTGCTTTGAGACAACAGCGCTCTGCACCTGAGCAACTCTGACATCTGATGCCTTGGACTGGCTAGTGCTACGGTTGGTCATAGAGGATGTTATGCCTTGTGTTTGCTGTGCCTCCTCCTCCTCCTCCCCCCTCCTCACTTGATTCCTCTGTTTGATCAGGCACCCAGGTGGAGTCAGTGACCTCATCATCGTCATCACCCCCTATCTCCTCGTCACTGGAGCCAACTTGGCAGTATGCTGCAACTGCTGGGGCAACATGAGTGCCAGTTATTTGTGTGTCATCATCACTGGCACCCCCTTCCTCTAGGTTGATTATACTCCCTTCCTCAACCTCAGAGATTGAATCAGAGCACTGTACTTGCTGCGCATCCTCAAGCAGCATGTCACTGTCATTGTAGTCAAACAATTCAGCTGACTCCTCCGTGTGTGATAGCGAGGCTACGGCAGGAGTAGCTGTGGACATGGAGTCTGCATTAGATGCTTTGGCAGCTGAGGTGTACTGTAAACCACTAGAAGCCTGGCTGGCAGAGGACCCGGAGGATGAGGATGGCCTGGTTAGCAAATCCACCAAATCCTCTGTATGTTGCTGCTGCTTAAGACGGCCAGGACCAGTTAGAAAGGAGAAGCGTGCCCCTGCAGAGGATGCACCACGTCCACCATGACCAGACACAGGGGCTGCTTGCCCTCTTATCTTTGTCTGGGAGCGTCTGCCTGTCCTTTTTGTTCTTTCAGACATGGTGAGTGATATAGATTAAATATATACAGAACTCTGATTCAACTCTGGTATAAAGATTAAAGATTTACAGAACTCTGGTATAGCTAGTGACAAGACACAGATTACAATTCCCTCCTATAAATCAGTGTGACCCCCTGATGGGTGGCAGTGAGAAGCCACAGATTACAATTCGCATAAATCGGATAGAAGTATGTGGGACCCCCTGATGGGTGGCATTGAGAAGCCACAGATTACAATTCACATAAATCTGATAGAAGTATGTGGGACCCCCTGATGGGTGGCAGTGAGAAGCCACAGATTACAATTTGCATAAATCTGCTAGAAGTATGTGGGACCCCCTGATGGGTGGCAGTGAGAAGCCACAGATTACAAATCTCAGAAACCTCCTATAAATCAGTGTGACCCCCTGATGGGTGGCAGTGAGAAGCCACAGATTACAAATCTCAGAAACCTCCTATAAATCAGTGTGACCCCCCTGATGGGTGGCAGTGAGAAGACACAGATTACAAGTCTCAGTATCCTCCTATAAATCAGTGTGACCCCCTGATGGGTGGCAGTGAGAAGACACAAATTACAATTCGCATAAATCTGCTAGAAGTATGTGGGACCCCCTGATGGGTGGCAGTGAGAAGCCACAGATTACAAGTCTCAGATACCTCCTATAAATCAGTGTGACCCCCTGATGGGTGCAGTGAGAAGCCACAGATTACAAATCTCAGAATCCTCCTATAAATCAGTGTGACCCCCTGATGGGTGGCAGTGAGAAGCCACAGATTACAAGTCTCAGATACCTCCTATAAATCAGTGTGACCCCCTGATGGGTGGCAGTGAGAAGCCACAGATTACAAATCTCAGAATCCTCCTATAAATCAGTGTGACCCCCTGATGGGTGGCAGTGAGAAGACACAAATTACAATTCGCATAAATCTGATAGAAGTATGTGGGACCCCCTGATGGGTGGCAGTGAGAAGCCACAGATTACAAGTCTCAGAAACCTCCTGTAGTGTGGCAGACCGGCAGTAAGAACACAGAACAACTATCTCCTCTGAAATCTCCTCTCAAATGTGTGCAGAAGCGCTGCGTGGAAACCTTATATAGTGTGCTTATATAGTGACTTAGCTCTGTGAGCCCATGATTGGGCAAAATTTGCCCAATCAGGACTTTGAGCCATGATTGGCATAGTGTTGAACCTGTCTTGCACCAGACCTGTGGTCAGGTGCAAGGCTGTAGCCAATTACGAGCTTCAGGCCAGTGGGAAAGTGCATTGTGGTCCATTGTGGTGCATTCTGGGGGAACACGCGGCTAACACACGGAAATGTTCGGAGTTCGCGAACAAATGAACAGGCTATGTTCGATGCGAACTCCGAACCGTCCGAACCTAACAGCTCATCCCTAGTGAACACATCAAATAACTGTTTATTATCTGAAGTGGCAGGCAAGTATATAGTAAAATAATAAAATGTTGCCTGCCTGACATGGCCACAAAATTTAGAGAAAATTACTGTGCATTATGCACTAATTGTATGTAACCTTGTTTCTACATAGATCGATGATAATAATGATTGTTGGTTTGTTAAATTGTGCAGCACCTGATTAGATTTAAGTAACTTAATGATAATCATAATAATTTAAAAATGTTACCACATTTTTATTCAGCTCGATTGACCTTGTGCTCATGACATTATAGGTTATAGAAGTTCAGACGTTTCTAAATAAAATTAACATTACATATATTACTGTATTAGAACAATCCGGTATAATAACATTTTGAACTAATGAATTTTGTTGAGTTCCATTTATACTGTTATTTTTGCTACATACAGCACCCTCTAGTGGCCAATGGGTACACTGCAAAACTAACTATATATACGTTAAATGTCTCTGGGCCGTATTCCATGCGAGCCATTAGGATTAACAAGGGTGTTGTCAAATACTATAATAGCCCCACTCGTATATCATGACAGTTCCCCTGCTAGCCCAGTTGCAAACTTCACCTGCGGCTCCTCTGTTGGGGCAGGTTACTGCAAAGTAATGCTTTGTATAAGGAGTGCTAATTTGTAGGCAGTCAAGCAATAATAAAAAAACGTATAAATTGCTTGTTATTGTTGCCTCAAGCCGGTATTTGAAAAAAATACACCAGTTCTCAAAGCTCTGTGTTTAGTGATTTTGCACTTGAAAAAATAATTAATTAACATTAAAAAAAATGAATTAAAAAATAAATAAATCTATTCTCACCTCTGGTCCCAAAGTGCAGAGGATGGCACGTTGCGCTGTCCACACTTAATACTAGCAGAAGGAAACTGGGACTAACAGGGTTATTCAAAGAGATTCGAATTGTGACCAAAAGGTAACTGAACAGTGAAATTCAGCGTTCGGTTACCTTTCCTTGCCATTTGGCTATTCAGAGAGCAGGCAGTTTGCCAAATCCTGGCGAATTGCCTGCACAAACGGTGCCTGTTCGTTGCCTGTTCGAGGGCAGTGAAATCCCCATAGAGAAGCAATGCTTCGTCTATTCAGAGAACAAAAACCAGCAGTGAAAAGTTGCCGAATTTCCCTGCTGTTCGATGGTTTCATTCGGCAGATTTATTCAGGTGAATCTCACAGGCTTCAATGTTAAAAATACTCCAGTTTTAATCCAATATCTAATAAACCGTTGATTATAATATTCTACAGTAAAAGTCTCTTCATTTATAGATTTTTTTAGGATCTTTTAGGCATTTTTTCTGGATTTTTTTTGTGAAAATCTTTTTCCATTTTTTTTTTAAATCTTTTTTTCTTTTTTCTGTAACAGGCCTTTTTATTATCATTCATTGGATCTTATATGTAAATTTCCGACATTTTTGTTGTGTAGTGTCTTTGCAAACAGCGTTTCACTTTTCAAACATTCAAGCAAACTGTTTTTTTCACTCCATTCGTCTGCGGTGTTGGCTTTTTCTGGTGGCTGCTCTGTGCTGTGATCAGCGGCTGCTCGGGTTTCTCCAGCGTGTTCGGCGGGGTTAATCCAGCTGTTTTTTCGGGTTTCGGTATGCATTCACCGGGTTTTGCGGTGAGTGTTCGCTGGGTTGGCGGTGACTGTTCATCGGGTTTGCGGCGGGTTTTCCTTGCACTTTGGGAACCCTGTGGTGCTTGCTGAATACACTGCAGGGTCGCTGAAATAGGATCTCCAAATTGCGCTGAATTGAAGCGAACGAAAAGTCACCGAGCGTACGGTGACTTTTCGATTCTCTTTGAATAACCCTGTAAGTAGTTCCCAGTAACCTTCACCAGGTCATGCACGGCCCGGGTTACACAAGCTCACGAAACATTCATTCAAGTCTCCATGGACTCCAGTCTCTGCGGACTCCAGAAGATAATACCAGCGGGAGCATGCGATGTATTAGCAGCTCTGTAACAGTACGAGTTGAGCCGCTGATTAGGGATGAGCTGTTCGGGTCCGGAGTTCGACCCGAACTTTGGCAGTTCGAAAGTTCGCGAATTTCGAACTTTTTGGGCGTGTTCGGTTCGGGTTCGAAAAAAAAAGAAATTTTGAAAAAAGTATAGAAAATGCTTAAAAAAATACTAAAAAATCTAGAAATAAAGAGACTCTTTACTGCAGAATATTATAAGCAACGGTTTATTAGATATTGAATTAAAAACTAATGTGTACGTGGAAAGATTATCAATTCTAAATGACCTTTGTTCACAAACGGGCATAACACCAGGTGTTTTTAGTCTGGTAATCAATTTGATACATTGTACAATATTTGTACTGAGGGTGGGGTGGTGTCTGCTTCTGATTGAGATTTGAGAATTAATTTCCCTAAAACATCCTAATATGCTGCATTTAACTGGTGTTGAAAAAAATCTAAAGCAATGTTATTTTTCACATCGGGATTAAACATTCACAGGGTTATTCAGAGAGCGGTGAAAAGCAGGAGAATAACTGGAGAAGTGAAAATTCTAGGTCAAAATAGCCAAACCAGAAAAATTCTCCCATTTATCTCACTTTCCAAATTGGCTATTTGGTCTAGATTGTTCTCTTCTCTTGCCAGTTCTCCTGGCTTTCACCTCTCTCTCAGGGTTGTTCAGAGAAAGGTGAAAACCAGGAGAATGGCAGGAAAAGAGAACAATCTGGACCAAATAGCCGATTTGGAAAGTGAGATAAGGCTAGGGTCAGGCTAACGCATTTTTCGCAGCGACCGTCAAAAAGTGCGTCCGAACGCATTGCCGTATTTTTTCACGGATTGCGTGAAAACGGTCATACGATGCGCATTTTTGTGCGTGATTTTTTACGGATCCAAACCAGGAAACTTTGGGTGTCTGGACGTTATGTTGGCCGGACCTGAGCAGGGTCTGACATCTCCAAATCACGCACACACGCCGCTAGTGGACGCAGCGCACTCTGTACGTCCGTACTAGCAGTTCTGCTTTCTCAAAAAAATGCGTTCATTTTCCACTTGCGTTGCACAGCCGGACTTTCGTGCGACTGTGCTTCGTATATTGGCCGTCATTGCCCGTCATTTGCTGCTAGTGTGGCCGTGATTAAGTGCACCTAAACGCACGTTAAAAATTCACTAGTCTGACCCTAGCCTAAATGGGAGAATTTTTCTGGTTTGGCTATTTTGACCTAGAATTTTCCATTCTCCAGTCATTCTCCTGCTCTTCACCGCTCTCTGAATAACCCTGACAGAGAAAGGGGAAACTCAGGAGAATGACTGGAGAATGGAAAATTCTAGGTCAAAATAGCCGAACCAGAAAAATTCTCCCATTTATCTCACTTTCCAAATCGGCTTTTTGGTCTAGAAGTTTCCATTCTCCTACTTTTCACTGCCAAAAAATCAGTAAACGTTTTCTGCGTGTCCGAAAATGTCTCCTCTTTTCATACAGACTGCCGCCCCAAGCAGTTGTTTATGGATAGATTAAAGGAAGAGCATTTACAGTCATTTGAAATGTCATTTTTTGGTTTTTACATATTTCTATACATCCTAGAAATCCGCCACTTCATGGGCAGGTTATGGGGCCTCCTAGGCACGATATTTGAAGGAATTTTTCATTTTTATTTTTAACCCTTATTTCATGGAAAACTCACTGTCCCTTTAAAAACGTTTTTTTTTAACTTTTTGTCCTTGTTTCCTGTCCCCCAGGGCACTACCCGGACCCCCATACACCTTTTATGGCAAATATGTAGCATATATGCCCTCTTGGAGGGCACTCTAATAAAACGAATTTTCAGCCCCCTTGACTTGCATGGGAGTTCGGGTTCGGTCCCGAACAAATGGGAAGTTCGGGTTCGGGCTCGAACCAAACTCGGGGGTGTTCGGCTCATCCCTCCCTCATCCCTACCGCTGATATAGTGGCTCGTTGTAATAAAGCTGGTTATAGGGAGCCGCTAACGTTTAACAGCTCATTCTGTATTTACCCAGTAAACTTGAACCATCTCTTTGTGTGCAACTGTAAAATAACCCCCTATTTTTCTGTTCAGCAATGTCCCGCAATCACAGGGATACCCTGCATGGTTAGGTTTCTAGGAAGCTGTGAATCAGAATAGGATCCTGTCCATATTAATTACTTTTAACTTTGAATTTAAAAAAATAGAGATGTCAGGGCAAGAATAAATGAGGACTCTGCCCATAAAAATCCAGAACTGTCAATACATTTTTTTGAGGTAATTTTTCTGAGGGTCATGTTTGTATTTTGATGGTTTAATTATTTGTCTTTGATTTTTAATTTGGTGCGTTTTTTTTAATCAAGTTTATGTGGTCTATCCATCCCCTAGTAATCTCATATGGGGAGGGGGTATTGTAAGGGTTTATTCACTAACTAAAAAGTGATTTGAATAGACAGTAAAAAAAATTCACTGTTTTATAAATAAGCCCCTAGCAGTTTTGTGCTGCAGCCTGGTCAGTGTACAGTATTATTAATGCTCTACAGTGTCATATCTGAGCTCCAGGGGTTAAAGCAAAAGCACTCTGCTAAATTGAACTTCATGACACTGATAGAGCTATAATGTAGCTCTTGTCACTGTCAGCTTTTACACAGTATCTATCCACTCAGGGAGTGTGATCTGACACCAGATGTCAATCCTTAGGTCCTGGCTGTGGTCTTTAAGACTCCTCAGGGCCTTATCTACCTAGCATGGTGATGCTGTTCCCAGGCAACAAACAGGGGCTTAATGTCATCTGTGAAATTCTGGTTTAAAGAAGTATGAAAATCAACCTTTGATTAGTTACAACAGCTGATTCATCAGCATGGGGTCAATAAATCTGCCCTAAATGATACCGAAGAGTACCCGGCATGATTTGATACCTGCCTCTACCTGGAGCAAGAATTTATTTAGCTATGTTTGCACAAAATGTCAGGTATGTTCTATAAAAGTTCAGTTTTAGAGAGGTTGAGCTTTAGGAAATGAGAAGTCATCTAGTCAGAGACAGCCACTAGGAGGTGAGAGATCGGCAGAGGACATGTAGATTTGGGTGTTGTCAGCATAGAGATGATATTGGAATCCATAAGAAGTGATGAGGTGGCCAAGAAAGGCAGTATAGATTGAGAAGAGTAGGGGACCCAGAACAGAGCCTTGAGGTACCCAAATAAGTGAGCAACTGAGGGCGAAGAGATACTATCAAAGGAGACACTGAAGGAGCAAAGAGAGGGATAGGAAGAGAACCAGGAGAGAATGGTGTCACTGAGGCCAAGTTGATGCAGCGGTAGGAGCAGGAGAGGGTGGTTAACAGTGTCAAATGCAGGGGGAAGGTCAAGAAGAATAAACAGGGAGAAGTAACCTTTTGGTTTTAGCAGCAACTAAATCATTAGTCAGAGCAGTCAGTAGAGTGCTGGGAGTGAACTCTAGATTGGTGCAGGTCAAGTAGAGAGTTAGAAGCAAGAAAACTAGTGGGCTGGTTATAGACCAGGCTTTCTCAGATTTTGGAGGTAAAGGGGAGCAAAGAGATGGAATGGTAGTTCTAAAGGGAGATGGGATCAAGAGATGGCTTCTTCAGAATGGGGATGATCAGAGCACATTTGAATGCAGAGGGGAAGACTTCAGTTGAGAGGGAGAGGTTGAAAATGTGAGTCAAAGCAGGGACAATAACTGGTAGAAGAAACTGAATAAGGTGTGAGGGGATGAGGTCAAGTGGACAAATGGTCATGCTGGAAGACATGAGACGTGTAAAGAAGTCTTCCTCTGAGACAGGAGAAAATGAAGACATAGTAGAAGAGGGGGAACGGAGGGGAGGAGTGAGGTTGAATAGTTAGGGGAGGAGGGCAGTGAACAGTTTCTAGTCTAAGTTTAGTAATCTTATCAGTGAAGTAGTGAGCAAAGCAGACAAAAGTGAGGTCCATGCAAGGTTGAGTGTAAGTGGGGTGCATTAATAAATGAAAAGTATGAGACTTCGAACTCGAACAATTTCAAAAGTTCGAGTAAGTCAATGGGACCCGAACGTTCGATTTTTAGAGTGCCCTCCAAGGGGGCATATGTGCTACATATTTGCCATAAAAGGTGTATGGGGGTTCGATTAGTGCCCTGGGGGACAGGAAACAAGGACAAAAAGTAAACAAAAAAAGTTTTTAAAGGAACAGTGAGTTTTCCATGAAATGCTATAAGTCAGTGATACACACTGTCCCTGATAGCCTGGCTGTACCAAGACAGATTAAAATTTGCTGAACTCTGGTATAACTCTCTGATACACACTGATAACAGGCTGTGCCAAGACAGATTCTAATTTGATGAACTGTGGTATAACTCACTGATACACACTGATAACAGGCTGTGCCAAGACAGATTCTAATTTGCTGAACTGTGGTATAACTCACTGATATACACTAATAACAGGCTGTGCCAAGACAGATTCAAATTTGCTGAACTCTGGTAGAACTCACTGATACACACCGTCCCTGATAGCGTGGCAGTGCCAACACAGATTCAAATTCCCAGAAATCTCCTACAACTCACTGATACACCCTGACAGAACAATCTCCTCTCCTCTCTGATTCACTCCTGCAAACACACACGCTGGGGCTCCAGGCAGGGAAGCCTTATATAGTGTGCTGCGAGACTTAGCTCTGTGAGCCCATGATTGGGCAAATTTTGCCCAATCAGGACTCTGAGCCGTGATTGGCATAGTCTTGCACCTGACCTGTGGTCAGGTGCAAGTCTGTAGCCAATTACAAGCTTCAGGCCAGTTGAAAAGTGCATTGTGGTCCATTGTGGTGCATTGTGGGTGAAAATGCGGTGAACACGCGGAAATGTTTGGATTTCGCCGAACAGCCGAACAGGTGATGTTCGAATCAAACTCCGAACAGATCCGAACCGAACTCTCATCCCTAATCACCAGTGGTGTGGGCTCTGTGATTGTGCTGACAACTCTAACTTGAGTGTGTGAGAACAATGATTGACAAGACTCTAAAGGAAGGACTTCTGTGAAGGTGGGTGAAGGAAGGAGTGAGGGAGAAATAATGAGATCATGAGGGGGTATAGGTACATAAAGGAATAAGGGAAATGTTTAGGGAAGGTGCAGGAGAAAGAAAAGAGCAGTAACATGGGGAAGAGCATTATAGAAGAATATGGTGGGAGGAGAACAAGTATGCAAGAGAAGATAAGACAAGAAGGATTCAAGGGGCAAATGAGAGAATAGAAGTGAGTGATGCAGTACAAGATGGAGTGATGTAATTGGATAAGCAGTGGTCATGTGATGGATTAGGAGGTTAAAGTAAAAGAGAACCATGAGGTGGGGGTGGGTGGGTAGGGTAGGGCGGGAACAAAGTCCAGGAGAAAACAGGAAGAGGGGGTTGCCAGTATTTGCAGTGCACAGGGGGAAACAGGAAACACAAGGCATCTGGTTTGTTGTTTTTCTTTTTGCAACAAGTGTATTGTTTCCAATTTTAGACAACTGGAATCACTTTTAAATGCTATAGGTCAGTGTGCAGACACTGAAATAAAAGTTCACACATTACATTTTTCTGAAACCAGATCTTTTCTTTGATGTGGCCTTATCGACTGATTTATAAAGGACGTTTCTTATCCGAGAAAGCTTTGACTGAACAACAAGTTTACTCATCAAAGGCATAGAGTGGTGCAAACATTCAAACATTGAAGTGACGCCAGAATATGCATTGTGAACATATTCCTCTTACCGTCAAAGTGCCAGGTCATTGTACTTTTATTTCTGACCATCTGTGTTACTCAAAGCAGGACGACTGATCCACAGGAATTACAGGGAATCCATCATGAAAAATAAGTTATTTTGATTTCAAAGCATATTTAAGATTTAACACAGCTACACAGCTGTGTCAAATTCCTAGTTTCTATCTTTCATCTTAAAATACAAAATATACTTTTTCTTTTCATTCTAAATATGATACACTAAATTTTAGCCTTTACTGATACTTTGTAGTATGGCAATGGAGTATTGGTGGAACCTCTGTCAGGAAGCAGTTGGATTTTAGAAAATAAATTTTGTTAATGCAGTGAGTAAAGGATCTTTGGAGATATTCACATTGTAGAGAATTTATTCACTAACCTCTGAATTGGCCCCTAAAATGCTTTGGACAATGAATTTTGTAATTTTGGGCCAATTCAACTATTCCCTAAGCTGTCAATTCTCCAAATACTGATGAATAGACAGCAAAATACGGTGCAATTTGTTTCAAAATGGCCGCGTTGGGCGGCACCGAAATTGCCCCATGGAAGACTACCTTGTCCTCCATTCAGAGAATGTCGAATTGCATTGGCGAACTGCCCTGATTTTTGGTGTTTCAATTTGGCGAGTTTAAACTGGTAAATCCCATAGGATTCAATATAAAAGCGTAATAACTTTTCTAAAGACTGTTTATTCTTTTAATTTTTGTTACAACACCTTTATGCATTTTGTGTATTTTTTAGACTAAATATATTTTTTTAAAAAACTTTTTCTTATACTGTAACATACCTGTTTTTATTTTTTAAAGGACCGTTTTTATTATTTGGACACATTTTTTTGATTTATACTCCTCTTAGGAGAATAGAAGTCTTCCTTTTGTTTTGCAGTTCGGTGGAATTAGCCGATGCTATTTCGACGCAATTCGGCGGTTATCGGTGCAATTCGGTGGTTTTCACCGACGTCTGATAACTGCTTCGGCGACTCCAATTTCGGCAAAATACAGTGACCACTTGCTAAATAGTAAAATGGAAATTTCACTATTTGGAAATGGATTTTCCAAAATGTGGTGAATTGCAGTGATAAGCAAAGCACCAAAATTGCACTCAATTCTGGTGCTTTGTGAAAAGACCTTGTATTGTTTTTTTACTGTAGTAGCCCTATTTGACAGGCAGACTTCACCATGTGTTGGCCAAAACGGGCTACTGCAGCTGGAACCTGGAGCTGAATCAGCTGGCGATTATTGTTTCAGACACAGATAGGGGTTATTCAGAGAGCACCAAAATGTTGTCGACATTTCGGTGCTCTCTTGTTCCCCGCACTTCAAGGAAACAAAGTCCCCACCCTGCGGTGAATTAAGCATTCACCGCAGGGTCCCCGGAGTGCAGGGAAAACCTGCCGCAACCCGCCTAACACCCACCAAAAACCTGCTGGAACCACTGGAAAAACCACGCCGAACACGCCAGAAAAAGCCAATCACAGCGCAGACCACCTGCTGTAAAAAGCCGACAAGCTGACAAACAGGGTAAAAAAATAGACCAAACAGTACACTTAAAAGTTTCAAAATTGAAACGCTGTTTGCAAAAAAACTACTGAACAAAAATGCCTGGAATTTACATATAAGATCCAATGAATGATAATAAAAAGGTCTGTTACAGAAAAAAGAAACGTTTTAAAAAGAAACGAAAAAAATTTTTGCCGAACAAATCCTGAAAACTGTCTAAAAGATCCTAAAAAATCTATAAATAGAGAGACTTTTACTGCAGTATAAAATAATAAACAGTTTATTAGATATTGCATTAAAACTGGAATATTTTTTAACATTGAAGCCTATGGGATTTGTCTGAATAAACCTGACGAATGAAAGCACCGAAGAGCAGGGCATTTCTGCATCTTTTCACTGCTGTTCAGTGTTCTCTGAATAAATTAACCATTGCTTCTCTATGGGGGATTTCACTGCCTTTGAACAGGCACCGTATGTGCAGGCAATTTGCCAAAATTTGGTGAACTGACTGCTCTCTGAATAGCCGAATGGCCATGAAATGTCACCATTCACTGAATTTCAGTGTCCGGTTGTATTTCGGCAGTATTTCGGACCACTCTGAATAATCCCTAGAGGTCTCAGCTCTTCAAACGTTTGGGGTATATTCTGTAACCCATTTGCAAATAAATAGCTCTTTTGCCTTGCTCTATAATTTGACCAGATTGAGTATACTCGATATTGGGACACCTGCAGGTGCTCTGAAGATTGAGTATAGTCGATCTTGGTAGCAAAGGGGTTAAATATTTCATTTGTCAAGGTGCAGCAAAAGCACAGATCTCAACAGCTCTGAAAGTGTTTAAGGAATATTCTAATATTGTTTGATATACCTTAAATATGTTCTATCCAGTACCATCTGCATCCTAATTCGTGAACTCTTTGGAACGCCTTGCGGAATAACGGAATTGTTTACTTTATGAGCTGGAAAGAGAGCAGTGGATGAATCACTTGTGTTTTACAGCTGAATTTTCAGTCTTTTGTTAATGACACTCTGAAACCTGATATCAGTCATCTCTGCCATGAATAGAACTTCCAACCCTACTGTAAATAAGTAGATATATTCTGATAACTAAATAGAATTAACTCCTTGTAAACAGAAAATAAGTAAAATGTTTGAATAACTAAAATGCTTATTTTGCCAGATTGAATTTATTAATGCTGACTTTTTCAACTGCCAGAATATCAGATTATAATTGGGCTGATTCTTGACCATATTAGATTTTTTTAAATATAAATATAAATAGCAACTATTGGACAATATACTACAACCACTTCAGAGTAGCACATGCAGTCAATAATCTTTTGTCTGCAAGATATAAAAAAACCAGCAAAAAACACAAAACAAAACAACGAACAACAAAGTAATCGACCTGAGTTGCATATGAAGGTGGGAAGCATTCATAAATCAAATATTTTTGTATCACGGCTGTTTTAATTGCTATTTAGGAAATACTACTTAGCACATCAGAGTGCTGTAATAAAGCGGGCTTCTTCAGATCTGTTTGACAGTATTTTTGTTCATTTGTACACTGAGTCCTTGAGGTATAAATTATCTAAGCACCGTGCACCTAGGATAAAATGTGAGCAGGTTTAGTCAAATATCTGATAATTAGACAAAGTAGTTCTTAGAATTTAAAAAGTATCTGTCAGGAAATAAATCATTGTGTGTGTTAAACCTTTAATTGTATTCTAGGGTCGTGTAGTTCAGTTGGGCAGCAAATGTCTTTTTTGTTCTTTTTAAGAGTTTTATTGATCTCAACACGTATGGTTCAGTTTTCATATTTATGATCAAAATATTTTATTTAATTTTTCAATGAGAATTCACAGCAATGTACCGGCTGGGTGGAGTAGAGGTAACATCACTGCTCTGTGTGGAGAGAGTCTGTGGAGACATGGGTTCAATCCCCAGAAGCACCTCTCCAGTAAGTGCCCTTGGGCAAGACACCTAACAGTACATACTCGCCACCCAGGACCTCAACAGTCCTTCGGATGCTTCTGTCCAAATGGTGGAGAAATCAATCAATTCAAGTGAGCACTGAAAGAAATGACACAGACTCGCTGGATAGTAGTCTATGTGGTCTTTCCTCAGATAAAGCCGAGTGACTTCTCCTTTAAATTGAAAAATGATACATGCTTTTATGCCACTGTTGGTGCGTAAGCGGAAGCAGGGTGTTAACTAATATTTTAATAATCATCAGCAGTAAAATTGCAAACACATTAAATCATAAAAACGAAAATCACATATCGGCTTTTTCCAAATGTCAAGCTATTTAGCGTCGTTGTCACTGTCAGTCTTTTTTGATTATCAAGGGAGTAGCCGTGTTCGGATTTAGCCTGTTTCAGGATGTCCCGCACCCTTTTCTCCTTGTACCAAAAAAGAGGAACTTGTGTAGGTGAAAATTTGGGATCTAGTGATCACCAGTCAGTGTGGTTTAATATAAGAACAGGGATGGAGCTGCACCACACAAAAACAAAAGTTTTAGACTTTAAAAAAACAGATTTTTCTAAAATGAGATTTTGTGTGAAGGAGTCATTATCAGACTGGAGGAGTTTAAAGGGAGTCCAGGAGAAATGGGATTATTTAAAGGAAGCATTATTGAAGGCCACAGGAAATTGCATTCGGCTTGTTAGCAAAAACAAAAAAGGGAAGAAACCACTGTGGTACTCTGCAGAAGTGGCCAAAATAGTGAAGAACAAAAAGATAGCATTCAATAATTATAAAAAAACTCAGAGTGAAGAAGATAGGCAAACCTATAAAATTAGGCAGAAAGAGGCAAAGCAATTTATAAGAGCTTCCAAAGCACACGCAGAAGAGAAAATAGCTCAGTCAGTAAAAAAGGGGGACAAAACATTTTTTAGATACATAAACGAGAAAAGAAAAGTAAAACAAGGATTAGTTAGATTAAAAACAAAGGAAGGAAGGTATGTAGAAGAGGATAAAAGTCTCGCTGACTGCCTCAATGAATATTTTTGTTCAGTCTTTGCAGAAGAAAAGGAAGGAAAGGGACCTCAGTTAGGAGAGAACACTAAAGAGACATTTACATATGAGTTTACAGAGGAGGAGGTTCTACAGCAGCTGTCTAAAGTAAAGACAAATATGTCAATGGGGCCTGATGGGATCCACCCTAAATTATTAAAAGAGCTCAGTGATGTAATAGCAAAACCGTTAACAAGGATTGGTTAAATAAATCTGTTAACGGGAGTCGTCCCAGAAGACTGGAAATTAGCAAATGTTGTGCCCATTTACAAGAAGGGTAGTAGGGAGTAATCGGGGAACTATAGGCCAGTTAGTCTTACGTCAGTAGTGGGGAAATTAATGGAAACCATGTTAAAGGAAAGGATTGTTGAACATCTAAAAACACATAGATTACAGGATCAGAAACAACATGGGTTTACCTCAGGGAGATCATGCCAAACTAATCTTATTGATTTTTTTGATTGGGTAACAAAAATAATAGACACAGGTGGTGCAGTAGACATTGCTTATTTAGATTTCAGTAAGGCTTTTGATACTGTTCCGCATAGAAGGCTTATCAATAAATTGCAATCTTTGAGCTTGGATTCCAATATTGTTGAATGGATTAGGCAGTGGCTGAGTGACAGACAACAAAGGGTTGTGGTAAATCGAGTTTATTCGGCGCAAGGTCTTGTTACCAGTGGGGTACCTCAGGGGTCAGTACTTGGACCCATTCTCTTTAATATTTTTATTAGTGATATTGCAGAAGGTATTAATGGAAAAGTATGTCTTTTTGCTGATGACACAAAGATTTGCAACAGGGTTGACGTTCCTGGAGGGATCAGCCAAATGACAAATGATTTAGGTAAACTAAAAAAATGGTCGGAGTTGTGGCAATTGAGTTTTAATGTGGATAAGTGCAAGATAATGCACCTGGGACGTAAAAAACCCAAGGGCTGAATATAGAATATTTGATACAGTCCTAACCTCAACATCTGAGGAAAGGATTTAGGGGTCATTATTTCAGAGGATCTAAGGGTAAGTAGTCAATGTAATAGAGCAGCAGGAAATGCTAGCAGAATGCTTGGTTGTGTAGGGAGCGGTATTAGCAGTAGGAAAAGGGAAGTGCTCATGCCACTGTACAGAGCACTGGTGAGACCTCACTTGGAGTACTGTGTGCAGTACTGGAGACCGTATCTCCAGAAGGATATAGACATCTTAGAGAGAGTTCAGAGAAGGGCTACTAAAATGGTGTACGGCTTGAAGGAGAAAAGTTACCAGGAAAGGCTTAATGATCTTAACATGTACAGCTTGGAAAAAAGACGAGACAGAGGAGATATGATAGAAACATTTAAATACGTAAAGGGAATCCACAAGGTAGAGGAAGGGAGTATATTTAAAAGGAAACAAAATAGCAAAACAAGAGGACATAGTCTTAGATTAGAGGGGCAAAGGTTTAAAAGTAACATCAGGAAGCATTATTTTACTGAGAGGGTGGTGGATACATGGAACAGTCTTCCAGTAGAAGTGGTAGAGGCCAAAACAGTAATTGAATTTAAGCAAGCATGGGATAGGCATAAGGCTATCCTAAACAAAAGATAAATCCAGGTAAAGTATCCATGTAATTGGGCAGACTAGATGGGCCGAAAGGTTCTTATCTGCCGACATTTTTCTATGTTTCTATGTTCATCTGCTGGAATAGCGATTTAATCAAAATACAATTCGATTCACTCTGGAAAAAAAACAGTTTATCAATTTCATTCTTATAGCCGTTTTAAAGCCGTACTAACATATACTTATATGTGCATTTTTCTAAGCTTTTCGTTATTATTAAAGCAGATACATATTCTTGTTCATAACACACCAGCGTGCAGCCAATGAATAGAGCCAGGGCCAGGCCATGACATTGTGTTGCCTGGGTCCACTGGCATGCGCAGCTTGTTCCATTATGGTGTGCAGTGCACACATGGAACATTTATTAATTGAAAACTTATGTTTAGAAGATTTTGTACAAATACACAATTTTCATTAGAAATAATAAGCCTTTAATCAGAGATTCAGTCGGTTTTATGCTATTCGTCATGAACCGGGTAAAGGACATCTAAGGCTCTGGTCAGATGAGCGCGGCATTCACGTCCGTGATGGCGCAAGAAAGTATGTCCGTGATAGCATGACATAAAGGCTGATGGAGTCCCACACACGAAGTACGTCCGCACTGAACTGCGGACGCACAATGGCCGCGGCAAACGGATGCAAGTTAGGCAAGAACGTAGAACTCCTAGAACGGCCGCACAAAGTGCGCTGCGTCCGCAACGTCTGCATAGCTTTGTGTGTGAGTGATGGAACGTGGTCAGACGGACTGCATTTATACGTCCAGCATTTTTCACGGACAAAATGGTTTTGCTTTTTAATTTATTTTCCCTCCGACATCCATCAAAAATAAGGTCAGTGAAAAAACGGACTGTGTGGCCACTACTGCGTCTTCCGTACGTCCGTCTGCATGGACGCACAGTCCGTAGAAATCACGCTCGTCTGACTCTAGCCTCAAACATCAATGTAGGAGGTGAAAGAGGACCTCTTCACACAACCTTAGTGTTTGCCTGGGCACATCAAGCACACACCTGTGCGCTCCTATGCCTGGGTCCAAAGATAAAATGATGCTGCCCCCCTCAAAATATTCCCACCTAAACGTAGCATTGTGAGGTGTGTATGAGCGTATTCCAGAGCTCCAAAGCAATAAAACTCACAGTAATGTGTGGTGTCTATGAGCTATCCAGGCCCAGACTGGCAATCAGGTATACTGGGGTTTGACATAACTAGCCACCCAGCGAGGTACCCTAGACCGACTGTAAGATGGCGACCGGCCACCCGGCGCAGCCTATGACCTACTCAGAAGGGGCCAGCCACCATCTTGGAGTCCGCAGGGCCACAGCTCAACAGTAATGTGCGGTGAGTATGAGCAGGGCTGGATTAACATAGGGGCTGATGGAGCAGCAGCTCCAGGCCCATGCCCCAGAATAGGCACAGAGAAAGGATAACTATGTCTCTCTGCATTGGTTGGTATTTGGACCCCTGTATCTCCAACTCCATAGCAGCTTTAGGGTCCTGGGATGGCCAGAGCATGACCTTTCCAATGATACCAAACTTGACCAGGTTTTATGTAACAAAAGTAAAATAATATTTCTTTATTTTTTCTTTCTAATACAGCAATATTTTTCACTTTTCAATTATAAGTGAACAATGATGCTACAGTAACTCACCATCTCATTTCTCATGTCACCAACAAGTGTGGAGGTGATGACACAATCCGTTATTACAAATTGCTACATCAAAAACCTAAATGCTGCACTGCAGCAAAGGGCCCGGTGGGGACTTTGGAACCCTTTGTCACTAATCTTTACACCTCACAAGGTCAAGTGAGGTGTCATTGGACAGGTCAGAGTCTAAACGTTACCATGTAAAGTCTAAAAAAATAAAACATATAAATAAAAAAAGTTTTTTTTATTTCCACAGCGATGTTATTGGCCATTTGTCACGTATAAGATGAGCACTACCACTGCTATTATTTATTTAATTATTTCTTTATAAAGTATTTCTCACATTCTCATTTCCCACGCTCAGTTCAGTATTTTATACATAGTCATATTATTCATAAAACACCATCCTCCAAAACACACAAGAGAAATAATTATTTTGGTTAAAATTGTATGTTTTCTCAGAAAAATGTAGTGACAGGTTTCCATTTCAATATTTTAACAAGAATTCCCTATAGAATATGTAAGAATTGATATTCTTACAAATATATAACCACAAAGGTTTGGATGACAAAATATGAAAAAGTAATTTTACACATTCAATCTGAATGGAAATTTCCTCACACAGTATCTGCCTGCTTAGATATACTCATATCTGCTTTATTTAGTAACCTAACCTGTTTTCATTTCATTAAATTCCAAAAAAAGCCCACCAAAATCTTTAGCTCCAGGCCCATAGAGATCTTAATTCAGCTCTGAGTAAGAGGGTGTCACAGAGCTCCACAGGAATGTGCGGTGAGTATGAGGGTGTCACAGAGCTCCACACTAATGTGTCGTGTTTATGAGGGTTTCACAGAGTTTCCCAGTAATGGGCAGTGTTTATGAGGGTGTCACAGAGCTCCACAGTAATGTGCGGTGAGTATGACGGTGTCACAGAGCTCCACAGTAATGGGCAGTGTTTATAAGGGTTTCACAGAGTTTCACAGTAATGGGCAGTGTTTATGAGGGTTTCACAGAGCTCCACAGTATTGTGCAGTGTTTATGAGGGTGTCACACAGCTCTCCACTATGCATCTCCTCCATACCTTGCATACCCAAATATCCACTCTTCTGAAAACCCTGAGCAGCGAGGAGCGCTGGTCCCACAAGAGCTCTATGAACAGAGCTCCTATCGATGCACTCACAGCAATCAGCTGTTCCATGTACTTTCAAAATACCTATCACACTCAGAGAGCCATGATGCACATTCAACTCAAACTACACTAAACCAGACATCATGCCCACTCATGCACACTAATAGATACTATCTAAATCAACCATCCATCATGCAAACTACTGTCCTACTCAGTCAGCCATCATGTACACCCCATTCTTACCTACTAATAACACAGTCAGCAACCCTGAACATTCTCAAAAACCTACCATAGAATGGAAAGAAAAAGATAAAAAACACACAAAGGAGAGGCATAACACAAATTAGGAGATTGAGACCAACGCAATGGAGTTTGAGAAGGCGGAGATAACAGGAGGGCCTGCTTAGAATTGAGAGACACTGAAAGAGAGTCGGGAAGGCATAGAGGCGCAAAGGGATGGATGAAGATGGAGAAAGCTACAAAAAGCAGGGATGGATAGTGGTGGAGGGAATGGAGGTTATGCATTAAGACAGATGTTGGAGAGGAAAAGTAAAACACATGGAAAAAGAATGTAAGATATAGATTAGTTGGGGTATTGAGTTGAGAAATAGAATGAGCCATAGCCCAGGGGAGATAACAGGAGAAAGATATACTTTTCCGAGAGATAGAGAAAAATATCCTTCATGAAAGAAGATTAATAATTGTGTTCAAGTATCCTTTGAAGGTACTTGTACATTCAAAGGACATTTCAACCCTGTTGCGCCCTCTGATATGGGCTGTGGAACCTTTTGTGCCCTTCCCCCACCCTTGTATGTTTCCTAAGGTTGCCATTGACTTACTGTTTTGTTATACTATCAAACTGGGGTCTTGTCCTATAAAAATAAGCTTGGGAGAGCTCCAAGATTTCTGCTCTCCAATTAACCGTTCACATGTCGCACTTAACGCGCCACCCCGCACGCAAACATGATATCAGTGCTTAAATACTATGATAGGCTGGGTTTTAGGGTATCCTTAAACCCATAATATTTGTAATAAATAATAAGTGCAGTAAATGTATTTTTTATGAATAAGGGGTTATTCAGATACAGTCGATTTGGCCCCAAAATGGCACTGGAAAATGGCAATGGAATTTCCCCGTATAGCGACATTTCAGGGCCATTCGGCTATTCAGAGAGCAGGTAGTTCGCCAAATTTTGGCGAACTGCCAGCAAGTACGGTGCCTGTTTGAAGGCAGTGAAATCCCCCATAGAGAAGCAATGGTTAATCTATTCAGAGAACACCGAACAGTAGTGAAAAATTGCTGAAGTCCCTGCTGTTTGGTGGTTTCATTCGGCAGGTTTAATCAGGCGAATCCCATAGGCTTCAATGTTAAAAATATTCCCATTTTATTTCAATATCTAATAAACCGTTTATTATTTTAATCTGCAGTAAAAAATCTATTTATTAATTATTATTTTTTTGGCTCTTTTAGACATTTTTCAGGATTTTTTGGGCAATATCTTTTTCCGTTTTTTTTTAAAAGCTTTTTATTCTGTAACAAACCTTTTTATTATCATTCATGGGATCTTATATGTTAATTCCAGGCATTTTCATTCAGTATTTGTTTTTTTTGACACTTTCAATCGTATTGTTTTGGTATTTTTTACCCGTTCGGCGGCATGTCGGCTTTTTTCTGTGACTGGTTGGCACGGTCCTCGGCGGCTCATCGGCTGCATTTGGCGGCTGTCCAGCATGTTTTTGGCAGATGTTCGGCAGGTTGGTTGCGGCGGGCGACATGTTTGCAGCGGGTTGGCAGCAACATTCGGCGGAGAATTCCCTGCACTTCGGGGACCTTGAGGTGAATGCTGAATTCACCGGAGGGTGGGGAAATTTGATTCCCCCGAAGTGCAGAGAACGAGAGAGCACCGAAATGTAGCCGACATTTTGGTGCTCTCTGAATAACCCTCTATGTAAAGAAACCTATGATCGAAACCTAAAAGAAGCTTTTCAGTGTGTGAGCAAAAATGAATCTCTGTTCGTCTTGAAAATATAAGGGTCTATTCGCAAGACTATTCTAGATTATTCAGAGGAAGGTGAAAATCAGGGGAAATTGGGGAAAATCACAGGCAGGAGACGAGAACAATCTAGACCAAATTGACGATTTGGAAAGTGAGATAAATGGGAGAATTTTTCTGGTTTTACTACTTTGACCTACATGGTTATTCAGAGAGAGGTGAAAAGCAGGAGAATAACTGGAGAAGTGAAAATTCTAGGTCAAAATAGCCGATTTGGAAAGTGAGATAAATGGGAGAATTTTTCTGGTTTGGCTATTTTGATCTAGAATTTTCACTTCTCCAGTCATTCTCCTGTTTTTCACCTCTCTCTGAATAACCCTGATCGAATTTTCATTCTCCAGTCATTCTCCTGCGTTTCACCTTTCTTTGAACAGACCTGTTAGTTTTTCACTGCATTTCGGTGCAATTTGGTGCAGAATATACATTGAATTCACTATTTAGTGAATGTTCACTATCAGTGTTATTCAAAGAGATCCGAATGGCTGCCGAAAGGTAACCGAATGCTGAAAATCAGTGTTCGGTTACCTTTCATGGCCATTCGGCTATTCAGAGAGCAGGCAATTCGCCGAATGTTGGCAAATTGCCTGCACATATGGTGACTAACCCCTATAGAGGAACTGCCTTCCCAGCCGTTGCTGCTTGACTTGACCTCTGCTGTCAAACATGACAAGTGTGAACTGATCTCATATATCCCACCAAGTATTTGATATCCTATGTACAGTGAGCTACTTTCATGTCCCTGCCCTATTTTTGCTACTTCTAACAAAACAAGGATCCACTTTCGTGTCTGAAATGTGCTGCTTGGTCAATTTGTTTATATTCATTGTATTGTTATTCACATTCAAAACAAAACACAGCTTCTTCATGTTTGAATGAATGCAGTGCTTGCTTGTTTATTCGCAAACGTTATGCAATTCTTCCACCAGATGGCAGCATGAGATCAACGTTAAACAATGTGGGGGTCTCCTACTTTGCACTGAAAATATAATCACCATCTGACACTAGATAATACAAATTCTGCTTACGTCTGTTTTGGCATTATGAGAGTAATTTCAATGTAAGACAAGCGAATATTAACTACAGCAGATATGAAGAAGCTACAAAGAGCAAAACCAATCAAACCAATGACTTGTTTAACACTTGGTTAGTGTAGCAGAATCTGACAGAGGTGGAAAATTGATTTAACAAATTCCTTCATTTATATTGCACACCTCAAGGAAGCGACACAGCATATGCAGAGCATCTCGGTACTATGCCATCTTCACATTACACATGCATAATTAAATATTAACATGTCCTACTATAATTTAGGCTGTAACATCCAGTTAATTAAACCTTGAATCAAATTGACACAGTGTATATACTGCATACAAAATGCATTTATGTTTAATATTCCACCTCCCATTAGCAGGTTTTTTTCCAATAAAAATAATATATAGATCGATTATTGTGACAATTCACCATGTTCTATTATAATAAAAAAAAAAGAAGAAGAGGTTGGCTAGCCTCTATCAAACGCATATTTCTTTTGAGATGCAACGATTCCCATTCAGTTCAAAAATTCATTCACTAGCATGAAATGTACATTTTTTTTTGAGTTTTGCAGTCAATATTTGTTTATATAATTATATTAAATGTAGTTTTGTCTTCAGAATATATACAGGGTTATTCAAAGAGAATCGAAAAGTCACCGCACGTTCGGTGACTTTTCGTTCTCCTCAATTTCGGTTCGATTTGGCAATCCCATTTCGGCGACCCTGCGGTGTATTCAGCAAGCACCACAGGGCCGCCGAAATGCAGGGAAAAGTCGCCGCAATCCGCCGAAAACTCACCGCAAAACCCGGCGAAGGCACACCGAAACCTGCAAAAACATCTGGATTAACCTGCCGAAAACGCTGGAAAAACCCGAGCAGGAGCCAATCACACGCAGCGCGGCCGCTGGAAAAACCCGACACCACAGACGAGTGGAGTGAAAAAAAAAACAGTTTGCTTGAATGTTTGAAAAGTGAAACGCTGTTTGCAAAAAACTACAGAACGAAAATGGTTAATATATTCAGAGAACACCGAACAGCAGAGACAAGTTGCTGAAATGCTCTGCTGTTCGGTGGTTTCATTCATCAGGTTTATTCAGGCGAACCCCCAGACTTTAATGTTAAAAATATTTCTGTTTTTCTTCAATATCTAATAAACCATTTATTATTTTAATCTGCAGTAAAAAGTCTTTACTTATTGATTTTATTTATGATGTTTTAGGCATTTTTCGGGATTTTTTCAGCAAAACTTTTTTTGTTCTTTTTAAAAAAGCATTTTAGTTTTTTCTGTAACAGATGTTTTTATTATCATTCATAGGACCTTATATGTAAATTCCAGGCATTTTCGTTCAGTAGTTTTTCTTGCAAACAACGTTTCAATTTTGACACTTTCAATCGTATTGTTTTTTTTTTTTTTTACCCGTACGACGACTTGTCCGGCAGCTGGTCAGCGCTGTGCTCGTTGGCTCGGCAGGTTGCGTTTGGCGGCTGTCCGGCGTCTTTACGGCAGATGTTTGGAGAGTTGGGCGACTGGTTTGCGAAGGGTTGGCGGCGGCATTCGACGGCCGATTCCCTGCACTTTGAGGTCCCTGTAATGAATGCTGAATTTACTGCAGGGTGGGGAAATTTGATTCCCGAAAGTGCAGGGAGTGAGAGAGCACCGAAATGTCGGCGACTTTTTGGCGCTCTCTGAATAACCCCTTTATAAATAAATAAATAAATCTTACCAAGTTTGTGACCTACCTTATTTTTTTACATTTCCGTATGATTTTTCAGGACCCATAGTGCAGAAAATATTTTTTCCATATAAAACTCGAGAAGACCCCAAATTGAATATATATTCTGCATAATCTTTAAGAATTAACCCTTTACTAGCTAGTGGCTTTCCATGAAACAACTGGAAATAACCTAATGTTTTTAAAAGTTTACATTCAACCCATAAGCCTATCATCACTCAAAACATCATAAATACACAGGCTAGATACCGACTCCCATTTGCAATCATTTTAGTCTTCCAGTAAATAATGGGAGGAAAGTGAAGGCGTATCACCATCTTTTCATCTTCTGTATCTGCAAACATGCTTTAACATAGAGTGAAGCCCTGGAAGAGAAATGTCTTCTTCAAGAAGAAAACAACTGTTAGTTGCTGAGTTGTTGTTTGATCCAGGAAACAAAATCATACCACTTTTGAACACACTTTTTTCATAAAAATGATCAGATTTTGTAACTGGGCATGTAGGAACCGGGTCCTTGTACTGTAACTATTCACACAAGTTGAGGTAGTTATTCTGCTTAGTGTCCCTTTCACTTGTGAAAGTTTGATTCAGAAAAAGAGTGATTAACTGCAATACTATAACTGTTAATGGACACACTATTGTTTTCTGACACTTCTCGGCATTCTAAGAGATCTTTTTGGGTTGTTTTTTGTTTCTTTGGTTACATTTTTCATTTTGTAGACCAGCTCATCTAATTGACCTTTCTTAAATCGTCTTAAACTTACATTTATTTGTGTTTCTTACATTTTGCTGATGACTTGTTAGACTTGCATTTAAATCAAATGAATCACAGCCTTAGCTTTTCTCTACTAACTTACTATAAATATATGCAGAAAAAAACTGTTTTGCGCCTATTCCCTACCATGGCAGCTGCGTCAACCAGAAGTATCCAGCCTGCTTCATGTATAAAACATAATAAAAAGTTGTCATTTGCACTCACCCCCATAGCTCCAGGTGAAACAAAACAGAGGTTTTGGTTTACTTGAATGGCCATTAAAGTGCTAAGCCCACACGTCACGGCACCTCTGGTCAAGTGCGTCCTAGCCTAATGAAACCAAAATCTGCCTTTTAAGCAACTACATGTCCTCATGCTGCTTCCCAGCTAAGAGACAGGCTGGTTTACCAAAGTGGAAATGCTAGTGGTGAGGGTATAAATAAAAACCCGCCAGCCTGTCTATTAGCTGGGAAGCAGCATGGGACATGTAATTGCTTAGAAAGCAGCTTTTGGTTTCATTAGGTTAGGACCCACCTGACCAGAAGTGCCGTGACGTTGCGAGTGGGCTTACACTTTAATGGCCATTCAAGTAAACCAAAATCTCTGTTTTCTTTCACATGGGGTGTGTGTGCAAATGACAACCCTTTTTCTTGTTAACTTACTGCAAAGCCGCCTTGATCATTATTGTCTTCCAAATACAGGTACGCCTCGCAGACAGATACGCATGTCATTGGCTGCAGGGAGACGGCCTGAGTTCAGGCTGTCTCTCTGCAGCCAACCGGTGCACGTCAGCTGCGGGGAGGGGTTGAGGCGGCCCATTTAAGACAGTAGGGTGTACATACACCCCCTGTGTCTTCAGACCCCTCCAGCTGCGAGGACAGCATAGCACGTCTTGCAGCGGCAAGGGGTTAAATATTTTTTCCATTTATTTACCAGTCATGCTCAACTTCTTTTCCTTTTCCAGTAAAGACCACTCTTTACAGTTGCTGGTATTTATAAATCACTAACAAGTTCCGTAGTGCTGTACAATAGTTGAGACAGAATAACAAATATACATACAAGTTAAACACATAGAACAGTAGGAGAGAGGACCCTGCCCAAGAGCTTACAATCAAAGAGAAGAGCTAAAACTGCATTCATTCTAGGTAACATATTTTGCCCCATTCTTTTTCTGAAGTCCATATGAGTTTTATTGATCTCAAATTGCTCTGTTTTATTACTTTCATGTCCAAATCACTCCTATTTAAGAAAGGCGACCTGTTTATCTGCCACTACTACCTATTTAGACATGAAAGTGTCATACAAACGTTTCAAAATGTATTTCCTGTAATTAAACTAATAGCGACAACATCCCATTAAATGCCTGGATGATTAAAACCTCCAATTAATATATCCTCATGCCGACGTGCAGCTATATTAACTTGTGATTGCTGAAATTCCTCATCAGTATTATTTATTGTAAGGGCATTTGTATTGGCATGTCCCTACAATTATGTATGTTGCCACACATATCTCCCATGCAAATTTATCCCAACAAAGCGTCCGTATTATCACTGCTATCATCATGTACCGCTATGGAACAATGAGAGATGACTGATGTGTTTGTTCTAACTCATTAGAAGAGCAGTGTTTCTAGCATGAATATGTTTTATAACGAACCAGTGACTCATGCTGAGTTGACAACCTTGTTAAAAAAATAAAAAAGGAAGAAATATAAGAAAAATAACATGGTTTGTATGTAAATTTCCATCACAGCGAACTTAAAAGCATCAATCTATACTTAGGTTAAAACCTCCTCTACACTTCAAGAGTAAGAGAAAATAAACTTTAACGGAGAATATTAATAATATTAATATATTAATATTAATTTTAAGAAAGAAGCTTCTCACTTGCGTTACGTTGTTAAATAGTGTAAGGTTCCAATAACTGAATATCAGGTATGAACCCAAGATGCAGGAATGGCATCACTACAAACTGATGGGCATATATCCAGGTGATGTATTAAACAGTGAATACAGAAATGGACAACAGGCAGGTGACAACAACTGGACATTGCAGACCTTGGACGCAGGAGACAACTGGATACTGCAGACCTTGGACGCAGGAGACAACTGGATACTGCAGACCTTGGATGCAGGAGACAACTGCAGACCTTGGACGCAGGAGACCACTGCAGACCTTGGACGCAGGAGACCACTGCAGACCTTGGCCGCAGGAGACCACTGCAGACCTTGGACGCAGGAGACCACTGCAGACCTTGGCCGCAGGAGACAAGGGATGGGCCGAACACCCCCATGTTCGGTTCAAATTCGATTGCGAACATTTGAAAAACTTCAAATTCGAACGCGAACACGATTCAAACGCAATGCAAGTCAATGGGGCTCGAACGTTCGAAAATTAAGGTGCCCTCCAAGAGGGCATATATGCAAGATATTGGTCATAAAAGGTGTATGGGGGTCCGGGTACTGCCCTGGGGGAAAGGAAACAATACATTTATTTTTTTTAAAAAAAACGTTTTTAACCAAAAAACCTTTTTTGAGCCATTTCACCGCTGTGCGCTGAGCTAATTTTTACCACTTTTGCTCATGTTTAAACGCGATTTGAAGCCATGGGAAATGTTTGAGCAACAACGAGTGGGAAAAATTCCGATCTTAACGCAAACGTTAACGCTCACTTGCGTGAGCATTAACATTTGCTGCGGCATTCACCGCATATTTGTAACAATTCCCCAAGGCAAACCTGGTAGGATCCCTGGTAACAGACCTCTAACCCTCCGATCCTTAGGATGATTGGGACTCGGTACCACTAAACCTAACCTCTAGCAGCCACACAGGCCAGGGAGACAGCACCAACAATATACACCACAGACTGAGATCAATATATGTTTGTCCTGCACTATAGTATATGGCAGGATGGAAGCGCACCAGCAGTACCAAGCAGCGGAATATACCAGACAGGGGCACAGAGCGAGAGTAGTTGTTATAACAAAACCGGGTCAGCAACATTTAGGCACTTGTACTGCGCTACTGTATATGGTAAGAATCTGCACACACCAGTAGCAACAGGAGGCAAACAGAACAGGCAGGGTGTACACAGAGAGAATAGTCAAATGGCAGGCAAAGTCGGCAACAGATCGGGTCCTCAGAACAAGTAACAAACTGATTCGGTAAGCTAGCGATGCGGCAAGGCGAGGTGTATGCGTGCGCTCCTGATTTAAAGGTCCCGGCGGTTCCGCATCATCACGCCGCGCCCTGCCCCCTGATCACTCACAGCTGCGCCGGGTGCCACCGGAGCTCCTGGCATTCGGCTAGCTGGCGGCACCATGCGTCCGGGGCCCCCCCGATCTCCACCCGGGGCCCTGGATGTCACAATATTACAATCCAAACGCCAACGGGTTAAGTAACCAAATTTGTAAGAAGAATAATTAATGCAGCATGTGAATCCTCACACTGCCGCAAAGCACCTCTACAGTCTGACGCTAGCTTTAACCGGTGCGCTGTGTGCAGCTTCTGAGAAGATACGCTATTAGTGTAGCGGGGAAGCCGGCTGCGCATTTTGCATCGCTCCCTCTACACTAATAGTGTATCTTCTTAGAAGCTGCACACAGCGCGCCGGTGTATGCAGCGTCTAACAGCGTGGGAGACAGGAGGATGCGCTTTTTGGTGGATCCAGGAATCAGGTGAGTATTAGTAAGAAAAAAAATAAAAGTTTTATTTTATGTTCCCGGGGACATTTAATAATGTCCTCAGATTTTTTTTTTTTTAGAAATGTGTCGCCTTACCTTACCTGGTGGTCAGTCAGTGGGGGCTCCCTGGATCCTGGTTGTGGGGGGGGGGGGTCTGCCGTGGCCACAGGTGCAGTGGCTCCCACCCTGCGCCATCTCTCTGCCACATACACTCGGTCGGCCAGCCCATAGAGTCGCAGCTCTGTCATCTGGTGGCCACATGCTCCTCAAGGGATCCTTGGGAGGCCCCGGCGGGCTGTCCTCTACAGTGCCTGATTAGAGGGCCTCGTCTGCCTGATGTTTTAGCAACAAGATTGTTTCATCCCATAGGCTTCAATGTTAAAAATATTCCCGTTTTAATTCAATATCTAATAAACCTTTACTTATAATATTCTGCAGTAAAGAGTCTCTTTATTTTCAGATATTTTAGGATTTTTTTCGAACTTTTTGCGAATGGTCTGAAAAGTTCAAAGTTCGCGAAATTTTCGAACAGCCGATGTTCGATGCGAGCATCGAACCGATTCGAACCAGCAGCCCATCCCTACAGGAGACAACTGCAGACTTTGGAAGCAGGAGACAAATGGATACTGCAGCCCTTGGAAGCAGGAGACAAACGGATACTGCAGCAGACTTTGAAATCAGGAGACAACTAGATACTGCAGACTTTGAAATCAGGAGACAAGTGGATACTGCAGACCTTGGACACAGACAACTGGATACTGCAGACTTTGAAATGAGGAGACAAGTGGATACTTCAGACCTTGGGCGGCGCAGGAGACAAGTGGATACTGCAGACTTTGAAATCAGGAGACAAGTGGATACTTCAGACCTTGGGCGGCGCAGGAGACAACTGGATACTGCAGACTTTGGAAGCAAGAGACAACTAGATACTGCAGACTTTGAAATCAGGAGACAACTGGATACTGCAGACTTTGAAATCAGGAGACAACTCTATACTGCAGACTTTGGAAGCAGGTCAGTCTAACAAGTTAAAGTCCAGATTCAATGCAAAGGCATTTGTTTACTGGTGCACTGCCCTAATATAGGGAGGACCAGAAACGTCTGCAGGGCAGGAGTGGTTCCACCTGTGGATCCCAAAAAAGAAAAAATGGAACTCAGGGAATGGCTCCCACACAGGGCTAGGAAAGGAAAAATCAGGAATGGATGAACATCCCACTGGTGACCGACTGGAGACAGGACCAATTTCCTGACAAATAGTTACAAAGGCTGAAAAAAGATGTGCGTCCATCGAGTTCAGCCTTTCACACATCACCTACTGCTGTTGATCCAATATAAGGCAAAAAACCCACATTGAAGTGCTCTCCAAATATGCAACAAACTGAGAAAAAAATCCTTCTTGACCCCAGACTTATGGTCAGATTTCTCCTTGGAACACGTAGCTTTAACCCACATATTAAATCTCTTAATATTATACATTTTTCAGGATATTTATTATAGGAATTTGAATCCACTGTATATCATTTGTATATCTGTATATCTTTTGTATCAATGTTAGCAATCTATCAGTAATAGTGCAGTTTTCCTTCTTCTTTACAAGAAAAAGGTTTCCCCAGGTTGCGAATCCCAAATGTTTTTTTTGTGGTTTTCTCAAATCCACAGTTCTTTTTGGCCACCTATATTTTTTCTTTTCACTGTCAAAATATGAAGGGTCTTTAGTCTTATCATGGGGTCTCTCTCTCAGAAGGCCATAAGTAACTTTTCTAAATGCATTAGTATTTTCTAATTCCCCAAATTATGTGCAAATGTGCCATAAAAATAACTAAAGTAAAGACAAAAGAAAATATAATGATCACAACACCGTGTTGTGATAAAAGTAGTCTAACACATGATGAAATGATGAATGGGAGGCTGTTCAATGAGACGAGCATGCAAAAGAAGGTAATGATGTGTCGGATGAACAAATGAGTAAATGGGATCATAAATCATCCATTTAGTAGAAGACCTGCTGCCATCCAATGTATCCATAAAGACACTACTCCTTGAAAGGCATGCAAAAAAGAAACAGATGCAAAGACAACAATGCGTCTAAACAGGTGCCTTAAAACACAATAACACATAACATTTTAAGAATTGAGAACAAACATGGGTGCTGAAGTACAAGACTTGTTATCTGCCTTTTGTTGATCGTTATGTATTCATAAAATAAAGGAAATGTGGAATTTGTTCATAGCATTTACAGCTCCTACGCCTGTCTGATATTATTATATAATTAAGTGTGAAACAATTATTGATATGTTACAACTTTACTGTCTGGATGCTGCACAGTTGTGTACTTGCACACCATTAATCTTGGAAAATAACCTGAAATAAATGTCAAAAACTGAATATGTTTGGATTTATTCTCTAAATTTAGGATTGTAAAGAAAGCTCAATGGATCTTTTAAGTTTAGATTAAAGTCTCAATCTCTTCAAAAAATACTCATTTGTTCTTTTGGACTAAAATTTTCAATAAAATATTTTTAGTGAACAAAATCCTCTTTAGACTAGGGTCAGACGAATGCATTTTTCGCATTGTCCGTAAAAAAGTGCATCCGAACGCATTGATGTATTTTTTCACGGAAGAGCTATTAAAAGCAAATGGACGTGATGTTGGCCAGACTTGTGCAGCGTCTGACGTCTCCTAATCACTCACACACGCCGCTATGCCGACGCAGCACACTCTGTGCGTCAGTACTAACGGTTCTACATTCTCAAAAAAATGCGTTTGTTTGCCGCTTGTGTTGCGCGGCCGAACGTTCGTGCGGCCGTACTTCGTATATTGGCTGGCATTGGATGTCATTTGCTGCTACTACGGCCGTAATAAAGTGCGGCTGCACGCGCGTTTGCACTGCGTTCGACTGACCCCAGCCTTAATGATGTTGCCGTATGTGTGCACTAAGTATTACAGTGAGAAAAGTCAGCCTCAGAAGTGTTGGTCTCTTGCCAGCAAAAGGCAAGGAAATAGAAACATAGAAACATAGAAAATGTCGGCAGATAAGAACCTTTCGGCCCATCTAGTCTGCCCAATTACATGGATACTTTACCTGGATTTATCTTTTGTTTAGGATAGCCTTATGCCTATCCCATGCCTGTTTAAATTCAATTACTGTTTTGGCCTCTACCACTTCAACTGGAAGGCTGTTCCATGTATCCACCACCCTCTCAGTAAAATAATGCTTCCTGATGTTACTTTTAAACCTTTGCCCCTCTAATCTAAGACTATGTCCTCTTGTTTTGCTACTTTGTTTCCATTTAAATATACTCCCTTCCTCTACCTTGTGGATTCCCTTTACGTATTTAAATGTTTCTATCATATCTCCTCTGTCTCATCTTTTTACCAAGCTGTACATGTTAAGATCATTAACCCCTTAGTGACCGGACAGTTTTACACAAATCCGTCCTTTAGTGACCGCTGCTGTTTTTACGTTTCTGCGCTGTTAGTGTTTAGGTCAAATTTTCCTCTTACTCGTTTATTCAACCCACACATATTATACACCCTTTTTTCCGCCATTAAATGGACTTTATAGAAATACCATTATTTCCATCATATCGAATAATTTACTATAATAAAAATATGAAATATGATGAAAAAATTTCGTAATTTAATCCCCAAAATCTACAACCACCAAAAAAGACCCCGGCTAAATAGTTTTGGAATTTTGTCCCGAGACTAGAAATACCCAATTTTTACATGTTTTTGCTTTTTAACCCCTTCACTGCTGAGCCAGTTCACCTATGTGCGCTGCGCTCATTCTGACCATTTTGTGCTAATTATTTTGAGATGACAGCCTAGGTCCTATTTAATTAAAAACCCCCAGACAAAATTTTTTTTTTTTTTTAAAAAAAACATTTTTTTATTTTATTTAATTTTTTTATTATTATTATTTTTTTTTTTTAAACCAAACCTGGTCATGTTTGGTATCATTGGAAAGGCAATGATCAGGCCTTTCAAATGATGTCAAATATGACCATCTAGCATGGATCGGGAGATAGGGGGATACTTAGGATCCCCTTATCTCTACATGGCAGCTAGATGGTTAACTGGCCCACTATCATCCTCACACATATGGTGAGGTTGTCAGTGGGTGGGGGGGACCTGGAGGCTTGGCTGACATCCAAGATGTCAGCCCCCCTCCAGGTTCGAATCGCGTTTTGGCGCCAATTAGCGCCGAAACACGATTCGGCAGCGAAGTGGTTAATGCTATACATTGCTATACATCAATGCTATTGACTCTCCCCTTTCCAGCGGTACAAAAAGCATCTCCCTAGCTTCACTGGTTGGGGAGATAGAGGGCTCCGAAGGAGCCCCCCCTCCCCTCCATTAATTTGAATGGGGCACCCTGCTGATGATGTCACCACGCAGCGTGGTGACGTCATCAACCTCGCCGGCCCATGTAAATCACATGGGCAGGCTTCCTCCCTGCCAGATCACCGAGGGATCCAGCGAGGGAGGTAAGTATCGGGCGGGAGGGGGGTTAGGCGCCGCTAACGTACCCTGTACGTCCGCGGGTCTAAGGGAGTCCCTTGGACAGGATGTACAGGGTACGTCAGCGGTCCTTAAGGGGTTAAGCCTTTCCTGGTAACTTTTCTACTTCAAGCCGTACACCATTTTAGTAGCCCTTCTCTGAACTCTCTCTAAGATGTCTATATCCTTCTGGAGATACGGTCTCCAGTACTGCACACAGTACTCCAAGTGAGGTCTCACTAGTGCTCTGTACAATGGCATGAGCACTTCCCTTTTCCTACTGCTAATACCTCTCCCTACACAACCAAGCATTCTGCTAGCATTTCCTGCTGCTCTATTACATTGACTACTTACCCTTAGATCCTCTGAAATAATAACCCCTAAATCCCTTTCCTCAGATGTTGAGGTTAGGACTGTATCAAATATTCTATATTCAGCCCTTGGGTTTTTACGCCCCAGGTGCATTATCTTGCACTTATCCACATTAAAACTCAATTGCCACAGCTCCGACCATTTTTTTAGTTTACCTAAGTCATTTGTCATTTGGCTGATCCCTCCAGGAACGTCAACCCTGTTGCAAATCTTTGTGTCATCAGAAAAAAGACATACTTTACCATTAATACCTTCTGCAGTATCACTAATAAAAATATTAAAGAGAATGGGTCCAAGTACTGACCCCTGAGGTACCCCACTGGTAACAAGACCTTGTGCCGAATACACTCCATTTACCACAACCCTCTGTTGCCTGTCGCTCAGCCACTGTCTAATCCATTCAACAATATTGGAATCCAAGCTCAAAGATTGCAATTTATTGATAAGCCTTCTATGCGGAACAGTATCAAAAGCCTTACTGAAATCTAAATAAGCAATGTCTACTGCACCACCTTTGTCTAATATTTTGGTTACCCAATCAAAAAAATCAATAAGATTAGTTTGGCATGATCTCCCTGAGGTAAACCCATGTTGTTTCTTATCCTGTAATGTAAATAGGTTACTCTACTCAGAAAAAACATGTAATGACAATTTGGTAAATTGAAAATGTCCAAGATGGTGAAAATCCTTTTCTCAGATTGGCTTGACGTAGTGTGACCTTGTGTACATAACTGAACTGTCAGAGAAAAGCCTTCTCTCATTGGTTAATACTTCTACACATGGCCAACTTATGGAAAATCAGTGAGAAGGACCCCATAGCTCTCCCATTGGCTGAAAGGAAATTTGTCTTTTCATTTCATGACAACATGAAATGAACTATAAGCTTCAATGGATCCACCTCTAAACTATTTGAGATTCTAAATGTAGTTAAACAGGGCTGTGTATTAGTGCAAACACTATTTATTTGGCATTGTCTCACTGTTTCTGTTGTAATTGTTTTGGGTTTCTAAAGACTGAATACATCTGCACACTAGAAGCGATGGAAAGTTCTCTAAGCTGCCTTGCCTGAAAGCGAAAAGTAAGACCCATCAAGTACTCATTAGTGAAATACTCTTAACTCTGATCTGTCATACAGAGGCGGAGATTCAGAGGCTGATTGATAGCTATGCTAAGTCCTGCCAGCATATTGGACTGAATATCAGCATCAAAAAGACTGAAGTGATGGGACAAGACTTTGTGACCCCACCAACAATCCACATTGGAGATGCCAAACTTTACATTGACAGCGCCACATACCTAGGCTCTACCACCACCAGCAATCTCTTGCTGAAACTGACAAGCGCAATGCTAAGGCCACTGCTGTGATATCCAAACTGAGCAAAAGTAACCAACTACTCGCACTAAAACACCAAGCTCAAGATGTATCATGTATCAGTTGTGTGTCTTCAGCACCCTGCTCTTTGGCTGTGATTCATGGACATTACATATCAGGCAGGAGAAGTGACTGGATAGCATTCAACTCCAGTGTCTTTGTTGCATGTTCAACATATCCTTTACTTTCTGGTATGCAAAAATTGATTGGGGAGACTTGGCCAAATACCTTGCATGGGGGGTGGCCAAATTCACAAAGATTTGCTGTATGGTTGCTTGACTGGACAACCTCAATACACCAGATGGCTAAAGCTGCATTTCAAAGTTGTCTAAAGCATGATTTGAACCTCAATGGCATCGTTGTGTACAACTGGGAGTCCTTTGCTGGCGCCCGTAGCTACTATCAGAAATGATGTGAAGAATGGTGCTGAAAAGTGAACTCACAAACTGGAGGTCCCCTACTCGTCTCCATTTATACTGCCTCTCTGGGCAACCTCATCTCTTCCTATGGAGTCCAATATCATCTCTATGCTGATGACTGTCAATGACAATGGTAAGTGCCCACAATATGTCACACCACCTGAATACCCAGCTGAACCAAATGGTTAGTGCTTCCCCCCAAAACCAGAAAGAATAAATGGTGGATATGTATCTGGTCAGCGCGAAATTCAACGCTAGGGAATTCTGGTGGCTATCAAAATTTTGATAGCCACCAGAATTCCCTAGCGTTGAATTTCGTGCTGACCAGATACGTATCCACCATCTATGCTGATGACACCTAAATCTACCTTTCCTCTCCCGATCTCTCTCCTTCTGTGTTGGACTGTGTTACAGCCTCCTTATCGGCTCTCTCCGACTGGATGACCTCCCGTTTCCTAAAGCTCAACCTCTCCAAAACTGAACTTCTAGTATTCCCTTCATCTAAAGCCAACATTCTTGCACCCATTTCCCTTCAGGTGAATGGTACCACCATTACCTCTACCTCTCAGGCACATTGCGTCGGTTTCCTCTTCTACTCTGATCTCTCCTTCACGCCTCACATTCAGTCAATAACCAAATCTTGCTACTTCCACCTAAAAAGTATTGCACAAGTTCATCCCTGTCTTATTCAGGACTCTGGAAAAATGCTCATCCAAGAGCTAATAATCTCCCGCCTTGACTACTATAACCTCCTTCTCTCTCGCCTTAAGAGGTCCCAGATTCTGACTCTGCAGTCTGTTATGAATTCCTGTGCTAGGGTCATCCACTTCCCGCACCTCTCATGCCTCGCCCCTTTGTCAATCTCTGCACTGGCTCCCTGTTTCCTTTAGAATCCAATTCAAAATACTGGTGCTCATGTACAAAGCTCTCCATAACCGCGCCCCTGCCTACATCTCCTGCCTTATTAGCAGGTACATCCCGTCCTGACCACTTAGCTCTGCCAAGGATCTGATGCTATCAGCTCCATGTTCCTGCACCCCCAACTCTTGCCTTCAAGACTTCTCCCGAGCTGCCCCCTTTCTATTGAACTGCCTCTCCCCTGCAACATTAGACTCTCTCCATCTCTCCAGTCCTTAAAGAAGTCTATTTAGAGAAGCCTATTGGCTCACTCCATGATTCCCCCACTGTACATTTCTTGTGCCATTGTCCCACCTAGCCCACGTACATCCTGCTACTTTAGGTTCTTTATTTACCCTCACCTTGTGTGCTACTCCTCTTCTCTTTTGATGTAAGCTCTCGAGGAGGGTCCTCTCTTCTGTGTGTTTAACTTGTATGTATATTTGTTATTCTCTCTCACCCATTGTTCAGCGCTGTGGAACTTGTTAGCGCTTTATAAATACTTGCAACTGTAACGAAGGAAGCAGAGACATCAGGGCCAGCCAACCACAATTAATTGTTCTGACTTCAGTTGCAGGAAATGTGTCAGGGACCACCATGCCAAAGAAGGTCTTATGAGCAACACCAGATGCTACTCTCAAGCTAACTGACTATCTTTGGCATTACAATATCATTGTCTTTTGAGACAGAAAGATGCCCACTGTTACTACAGTGTGTATATTAGGCAGTGACACTGTAGCTGTTACCAGCCATCATACTTGGGCAGGTATATAGTTATGTAAATAAACAGGTTGGGTGGTATATGGTGGTAAGGAGGTATATGGCACTGAGACCATAGTCGTCCCTTTTGTAGCCTCTCCGAACTCAAGCTTAAAGACTGTGGATTGCTGGAGGTGCCTGCCATTTTTTTATAAGAAATGTACAATGTCCCCAGATAACCCCTGGAGTGACAGAAGCAGCAGCATCATGGCGGCGTATATAAAGCAGCCAGCCATTGTGAGTGTGCACGCCATGGACCAGGCATAAAATGTGTGTGCGTGAGCACATTTTACACTAACAATATACACAGATTCACCTCCTATTGCACATATGTACACTCACTGGCCACTTTATTAGGTACACCTGGCTAGTACCGAGTTTAACCCCTTTTTGCCTTCAGAACTGCTTTAATTCTTTAGGGCATAGATTCAACAAGGTGTTGGAAGCATTTCTCAGAGAATTTGGTCCATATTGACATGATAGCATCATGCAGTTTGTGCAGATTTGTCGGCTGCATATCCATGGAGCAAATCTCCTGTTCCACCATACCCCAAAGGTGCTCTATTGGATTGAGATCTGGTGACTGTGGAGGCCATTGGAGTACAGTAAACTCATTGTCATGTTCAAGAAATCAATTTGAGATGACTTGAGTTTTGTGACATGGTGCATTATCCTGCTGGAAGTAGCTACTGATCTTGGACATCAACAGGTATTTTTGTCCACACAACTGTTGCTCACTGGATATTTTTTTTCTTTTTTAGACCATTCTCTGTAAACCCTGGAGATGGTGGTGCGTGAAAATCTCAGTAGAGCAACATTTTTTGAAATACTCAAACCAGCCTGTCTGGCATCAACAACCATGTGACATTCAAAGTCACTTAAATCCCCTTTCTTCCCCATTCTCATGCTCGGTTTGAACTTCATCAAGCTGTCTTTACCACGTCTAGATCCCTATACGCATTGAGCTGCTGCCATGTGATTGGCTAATTAGCAATTTGTGTAAACAAGCAATTGAAGAGGTATACCTAATAATAAAGTGGCCGGTGAGTGTATATTCTGTACACTATATAATGACATAACATATACTACCAAGGCCAACATCAGTAGGGTGACAGTTTATGATATGGGCAGGGGCCCAGTGGCTCCAGGTGTCCTTGGCCCTTTGCCAAACTCTGTGCAGTTTGTCTAACTGCCACAAAGCAAATGATCCCTTTGTTTCACCCAGGACTGGCCAACCAAGAAACCAACATGTCCCAGTGAGCCATGGATTCTTGGGTGGTAAGAGCAGCGTGACTCATCACTGAGGGAGCAATTAGTATGGTCTGCTTCAGGTAGAGTTACTGCCTTAATGCTCTCCCACCAGGCAACACTTTTTAATCCTCTTCCTAGACTACCAGGGATTTATTTATACACGAACATACACATATAGTAACCAGCAGTGTTTATATAGTCTTGTCTGCCACCACGTGCAGGAGCCATGATGTCAGAGGGAGATCATTAATCTTTAACTTCCACACTTACTCCTCCTAGCAGATTCACACAAAGGGGCCCAGAGCTGAATCACTGCTGCAATGTGAATGAAGTGGGTCCCCTGCAATCCTTTAAAAACAAAATCAGCATATGGATCCAAAGAAAAACAATACTTCATGCTGCCAATGCTGTCACATATCTGAATGGCAGGCAGTATTTAGAATGCAGGGTTCCTCACAGTCTGCAGTAGCCATGGGTTTGGAGCTCAAGCTCCCTCCACCCCTATATTGATCAAGTCCTGCCATTATGGCTTCTCTGTGAAGGACATGATGAAGAATGCTAGAAAGTATCCCAAATCCCACTGGGTGAATTGTAGTGGAATAAATGCAAATTTGAAAAAGTTTTTTAAAATATATTTTAAAAGAAAACCATGACTCCCACCTTTTACTATATCAAAACTAGATTGATAAAAATTGCAAACATTTTTTGAAGTAGAGCGTTCCTTTAATTAAAGGTATGTTGTGCTGGGGTCAGGTGAGCTAAACTCTTAAATATATTATATATTCATGTATTCGTGATTTTGTAATGATGGGTTGCATAGTGTTAATTCAATAAATGAAATGAAATAAACTGCTTATCTCTCAGTTCCAGCTGTTGACTGCTGCAGTCCTGGCCCCACCACGGAGAACATGTTTTAATTATTGGTGGGGTGGCGACTATGTGGAATTAAATGATAGCACACAGCAACTGAAGTATAAAGCCACAATTCCTCCTGGCATTATTGCCCCTGACATGGAGTTGCATCTCATATAATCCTAGTTCTGCCTTCTGCAAAGCCAGTTCTAGTTTGCTTGTGTTTGACCTTGATTTTTGGATTAAGCAGGCCTGAACTTTATTCTATTATCTTTCTGAATTCCTATGTTGTAGCACGTTTATTTTTTTTTCCGCTATAAGCTCCTCCTGGTCTGTTCCAAAAAACAAAACCTGGTTGCCTGGTATGCCTTGAATGTCTTTTGATCTGATACTTTCTGTTTTTGTGTCTCCAAGGTTATATATAATAAATACCAATAAAGAGGTTGCCACACAAACATGGACACAATTAGTGGTTGTAAAGAGCTTCTATCCTTATGCTCCCATGTTGCCTGCCATGTACAAAGAGCTCATCGGCTCAAATAGAAGAGGTGACCTAATTTTACACATGATTAATATAACATTGTCCATAAAAAATGTCCATCGGGAGTTAAAAATAACTGTCAAATATAGGACTCAAACATATGGTGAAGCTAAAAAAACATAAAGCCTCAGTTATAAGTATAGAATGACTACTCAACCTCTTTTGTAAAAATACTAATAATATTTCCAAATTGTATACAGACTATAAATGTCATTCAATGGGTGAGCATAACAGTTTTAATTCATGTAGGCAGCTGGCACACACCACTGTAATATTTCCAGATTTTCCATGAAGATGAAAAATATGCAGCCTCCGAAATCAGATTACATATCACAAATAGGTTAATCTCCTCAACCCACATCATAGGAACACACGTAATCTTCTAAAGAGTTAAGAATGAAGTTCTGAAACACAGATGTCATTCAAAATTCAGATTTTACTAACCTATTTTCTACTACAGCTGTTACATGTTACATAATTTACCAAAGAAAGCAAGGAATATTTTATCAATTTATTCACTAAAATCTCACACTGAATCTGTAACTAAATTAAAAGTAAAATATGCATTATTAATTAAATAATCCAATTGGCCAATCGCCTCGCCACATGCAATAACATTCACAGCAATCAGATTGTTTGTAATATCCAAATCATATATATTGCTGTTGGCTGAAAAAATCCTACCGTAAATAAAAGAGTTATATGTGAAATGACATCCAAATGTACAATAAATGGTAACTGAAGGAAAAGTTATCAGATTTTGGTTCAGTGAATCTGAGGTTTTCAAAAGAGTTTAAGCCCTCAGTGCCAAGTGACTTTCCAAAACAAACCTCTACAAACTAGGGTCCCTAGGGCCAACTTCCCAACAGAACAAGTGCCCAACATACCAAGTTCCTGACACAGACAATTCCCTGACGGCAAACTTCCCGACATCCAATATCTCGACAGATCAAGTGCCTGACTGCCAACTTCCCGGCATCCAAAATCCTGGACGGTTAGGGTTAGGGAGTTTGGGTTTGAGTTAGGGTTGGGAGTTAGGGTTAGGGACTTAGGGTTAGGGACTTCGGGTTAGACGGTTAGGGTTTGGGTTAGGGGGTACTTAGGACTAGAGTTAACCCTCGAGATTTTGGATGACGGGAAGTTGGTCGTCGGACACTTGGTCTGTCAGCATATTGGATGTCGGAACGCAGGCGTCAGGGAGTTGTCTGTGTCAGGAACTTGGTATGTTGGGCACTTGTTCTGTCAGGATGTTTGCCATCGGGATGTTGGCATTCGGGAACCTGGTTGTCAGAATGTCGACCCAAACCCTTACCAAAGACATGTATTTAAAAATAGGATACTAAGCAGGATAGCACAAAAAGCCTATCTAGAGCCCAACCATGGAACCAGTACAGGAGAAAAGATAGTCAGAGGGCTGAAAGACGTAGTAGCTAAAATATAACTTTTATTGATATAGAACTAAAAAAGACGTGAAAATACCTCCAAAGACAAACTAAAAGAGGAGAATTGAGGGAAACATCACACAACAGCTGTACTTAAATAAACATTACTGACTTGTAATGAAATACTAATGGGCAGTAAGTGTAGCTAGGGAGAGCACAGCCGGTGTGGGCTCCCTCAGTGTTTAAGTACAGTGTGCGCAAAGAACACATACACACATATAGTGCATCAGCCATATTGTTCTGTATGGAAAGTGAGAAGAGCTGGGTAAAGCAAGTCGTTATATTAGTGGCTCGATGTGTAATATTAAAGAACAGCTAACACGTATCTACCAGTGTCATGTACTGCCACTGGTTGCATCTCCATCACTTCATAGGACTCTATGGAGATCAAGGAAAGTATTCAGCAGGATCGTGTATACAAAATCTCCATATACTACTGAGGATGTAAATTTCTAGCTGCCTTCATCAGGCAGATAAAGAAGGGGCAGCACTGATTGATTATCAATTCAGTTTTTGTTCAATGATGCTAGCACGGACATTAAGGAGGGTCAGAAGATGTGAAACATGTTGAATCATACTGGTGCTGTATAATCATGCATGTTTATACAATGTAAATCGCAATGTTATATAGTTATTCTGTGGCCAATATGTAGGTACTGTAAGAATGAATGAGAAGAAGAATAGCATTTTGAAAGAATGAGTTGAAATAAAAAGAATCAGAAGTAATAAATAAAACAAAACTGCGGACATATAAATGTAATTGAAAGGATGTGTGCATCAAGAATAAACAAGTTATTGCACTTGCACAAACTCAACTTGAGTACAAATATTTAATGCAATCATAGTACACTGTACAACTGGTGGAAAAATGAGTAAGCAAGGCAATTGCATATATATATATAAAGCTGGAAAAAGCTAGGGTCTTGATAAATTAAAATAACAAATTTTAATGATGTATATTAATAAAAACAATGTTTCAGGTCACAGCAAGCGTTTTCATCAGGATATATATATATAAACTAGGGTTGCACCGATACCGATACTAGTATCGGTATCAGTGCCGATACTGGGTACTGCAGGAGTACTTGGTACTCCTGCAGTACCTCCAATATTTTCCCCAATACCGGAAGCCAGCATTGAGCCGGCTTGCCGGCATCCGAGGGGCTGGGTCGGCTGTCCGAATGCTCTATCGGCATTCGGACAGGCCGTGCAGCTGCTCACCGCGTTCATACTTACCTTCCTGAGCGATGCCGGGAAAGTCTTAGCACGTGCGTCGTTGAAAGGTCCCAGCCGCGATCACATGGGACTATCGCGGCTGGGGGCCTTCCAACGAGCGCACGCGCAGAAACTTTCCCGGCGTCGCTCAGGAAGGTAAGTATGAACACAGTGAGCAGCTGCAGGGCCTGTCCAAATGCCGATAGAGCATTCGGACGGGCACCTGGAGCTCCCCGCAATCATACTTACCTTCCTGAGCAACGCTGGGAAAGTTTCTGCGCTTGCGCTCGTTGGAAGGCCCCCAGCCGCGATCACGTGGTCCCACGTGATCGTGGCTGGGGGCCTTCCAATGAGCGCATGGGTGAAGACTTTCCCGGCGTCGCTCAGAAAGGTAAGTATGATCGCGGAGAGTGCCAGGTGAGCTGGGGCAGTATCCACGAGCTGGGGGGCAAATCCACGAGCTGGGGCATATCCACGAGCTGGGGCACATCCATGAGCTGGGGCAGTATCCATGAGCTGCGGCATATCCATGAGCTGGGGAAAATCCATGAGCTGGGGCATATCCATGAGCTGGGGCAAATCCATTAGCTGGGGCAGTATCCATGTGCTGGAGCAGTATCCACGAGCTGGGGCATAGCCATGAGCTGGGGCAAATCCATGAGCTGGGGCATATCCATGAGCTGGGGCAAATCCATGAGCTGGGGCAGTATCCTTGTGCTGGGACAGTATCCATGAGCTGGGGCATATCCATGAGCTGGGGCAAATCCATGAGCTGGGGCATATCCATGAGCTGGGGAAAATCCATGAGCTGGGGCATATCCATGAGCTGGGGCAAATCCATGAGCTGGGGCAGTATACATGAGCTGGGGCAGTATACATGAGCTGGGGGGCAAATCCATGAGCTGGGGGGCAAATCCATGAGCTGGGGGCAAATCCATGAGCTGGGGGGCATAATCCATGAGCTGGGGGGCATATCCATGAGCTGGGGCAATATCTATGAGAGCTGTGGCATATCCATGTGCTGGGGGGGCAATATCTATGAGAGCTGGGGGCATATCCATGAGCTGGGGGCATATCCATGAGAGCTGGGGGCATATCCATGAGAGCTGGGGAATAATCCATGAAAGCTGGGGGGCATATCCATGAGCTGGGGCATATCCATAAGCTGGGGCATTTCCATGAGCTGGGGGCATATCCATGAGCTGGGGGCATATCTATGAGAGCTGGGGGCATTTTATATGAGGTCTTATTGGAAAGCGGTCACATGACATAAAAAAAGTATCGGTACTCGGTATCGGTGAGTACTTGAAAAAAAGTATCGTACTCGTACTCGGTCTTAAAAAAGTGGTATCGGTGCATCCCTAATATAAACTATATATATATATATATTAGTGTGTATATCGCAATGTTATATAGTTATACAGGCATGGTCGACATTGTTGGCACCCCAGAAATTTTTCCAGAAAATCAAGTAACACATGTTTTGCTATACACATCTTTATTCCCTTTGTGTGTATTGGAACAAAACAAAAAAAGGGAGGAAAAAAAGCAAATTGGACATAATGTCACACAAAACTCCAAAAATGGTCTGGACAAAATTCTTGGCACCCTTAACTTAATATTTGGTTGCACACCCTTTGGAAAAAATAACTGAAATCAGTCGCTTCCTATAACCATCAATAAGCTTCTTACACCTCTCACCCGGAATTTTGGACCACTCTTCCTTTACAAACTGCTCCAGGTCTCTCTAATTGGAAGGGCGCCTTTTCCCAAAAGCAATTTTAAGATCTCTCCACAGGTGTTCAATGGGATTTAGATCTGGACTCATTGCTGGCCACTTCAGAATTCTCCAGCGCTTTGTTGCCATCCATTTCTGGGTGCTTTTTGATGTATATTTGGGGTCATTGTCCTGCTGGAAGACCCAAGATCTCGGATGCAAACCCATCTTTCTGACACTGGGCTCTACAGTGCGACCCAAAATCCTTTGGTAATCCTCAGATTTCATGATGCCACATTCAAGGCACCCAGTGCCAGAGGCAGCAAAACAACCCCAAAACATCATTGAACCTCCACCATATTTCACTGTAGGTACTGTGTTCTTTTCTTTGTGGGCCTCATTCCATTTTCGGTAAACAGTAGAATGATGTGCTTTACCAAAAAGCTCTATCTTGGTCTCATGTGTCCACAAGACGTTTTCCCAGAAGGATTTTGTCTTACTCAAGTACATTTTAGCAAACTGTGGTCTTGCTTTTTTATTTGTCTATGTCAGCAGTGGGGTCCTCCTGGGTCTCCTGCCATAGCGTTTCATTTAATTTAAATGTTGACGGATAGTTTGCGCTGACACTGATGCTCCCTGAGCCTGCAGGACAGCTTGAATTTCTTTGGAACTTGTTTGGGGATGCTTATCCACCATCCGGACTATCCTGCGTTGCAACCATTCATCAATTTTTCTCTTCCGTCCATGCCCAGAGAGATTAGCTACAGTGCCATGGGTTGCAAACTTCTTGATAATGTTGTGCACTGTGGACAAAGGCAAATCTAGATCTCTTGAGATGGACTTGTAACCTTGAGATTGTTGATATTTTTCCACAATTTTGGTTCTCAAGTCCTCAGACAGTTCTCTTCTCCTCTTTCTGTTGTCCATGCTTAGTGTGGCACACACAGACACACAATGCAAAGACTAAGTGAAGTTCTCTCCTTTTTATCTGCTTTCAGGTGTGATTTTTATATTGCCCACACCTGTTACTTGCCCCAGGTGAGTTTATAGGAGCATCACATGCTTGAAACACTCTTATTTATCCACAATTTTGAAAGGGTGCCAAGAATTTTCTCCAGCCCATTTTTGGAGTTTTGTGTGACATTATGTCCAATTTGCTTTTTTTCCTTCCTTTTTTGTTTTGTTCCAATACACACAAAGGGAATAAACATGTGTATAGAAAAACATGTGTTACTGCAATACTTTTCTGTGAGAAATACTTGATTTTCTGAAAAAAATCTGGGGAGCCAACAATTTCAGCCTTGACTATGTGTGTATGTGTGTATGCATACCAAATAAGGAGACACAAGCTTGAAACGACTGAAGTTTGCACTATAACCATGTAGCAGGGAATTGCTTAAAATTATTTAACTCTCTCTTCCTCTGTAGTTCTCTCTATTTGGTAGATTCTGCTGTAGAGTTCTTTTCAAGAAGTGTGATGTACCGTACTGTTCAAATTTCCCATAGAACACAGTGTGAACGTTTTTATTTATTATTTTTTTCAATCCAAATCATAAATTAATTTCTGACATTTGATAAATTTGCAGTATGACCGCAGTGCAGAAAAAAAAGAAAACCTCCTACATCATTAGTGAAAGACAATTTCTCACCTCTGTGCCGGATGCTTATGTAAAGCGCATCCACAGAATCCCTGAATGAAATTCATCTTCTTAAAGTGATGCTCAGATGCAGCTGTCATTTTGTCGCAGTGGTCATGTGAATAACTGGAGAATTATACATACACAAAATGTTATAGTAAATACATAAGTTGTCATGATATCAGGCAAGCAATTTCCCATATGAGCTGTCAGGGAGTGTACCCACAAGGCTTAGTAGAAAGAAAATGAGACTTGATATATGGCTTGAAGCAAAAGAAAACTTACAGTACAAAAGACAGTTTTTCTCATAGGAATTGAAGCAATACTCAATTTGTCTCTTCTATTAGCATGACAAATACACTAGTGACATTCCATCTATTACAGTACAGAATATTTTTTATGGTATTGGTTATGTATTCGAATAAAAAGAACATGCCCTCGAAATTTGAGTAATTAAGTCTTATTAAACAGTTTCAGCTGTCAGACTCCTAATGTATTCATAGTTTGTTGAATCTTACAGTGTTGCTGCAACCACAACAACAAGGTTTTTCTTGATGTACAACACATTATTTCACATTACATTACACATTACATTAACATATATATAATGCGATTGTCATACAGATTTCAGCCCAGGATCATTGTCATGAAAGATATTGTCGAATCTTACCAAGAGCAGGAACCCAGGATGCAGAAGAAAGCACTCACACAGTTGCAGAACAAAACTATGCAGAGAAAATGATGGCTAACAAGGCCTTGGATTAGTGAGAGTGAGCAAATTGAGATACACTGTATTAAAGAAGGGTAGTCCAAAGCCATAGGACCACATTACAATCTTAGTGCTAACGATAACGCTCACCTGCGTGAACATTAACGTTAGCCGCGGTAGCTACCGCATATTACAATCCAAACGCTAACAGGTTAAGTAACCCGTTATCACTTGGAATCTTGCGCTTTTCAGTGCGAGGTTACTGTATTTTGCGCTCCCTATACTTAACATGGGGAGCGCAAAGTGTTAATCAGCGTTAGTATTACAATCTACCAGTGCTGATTAACGTCCGGCTGTGGTTAGCAAAAAGATAACCACAGCAGAGGCGTAGTAAGGTCATGAGGAGCCCGGGGGCAAGTGCTCCCCTAACATCCCCCCTCCCATGGCCGGCCCGACAATGGTGCAGAGCGGAGCAGCGGCGCCAGGCGGCAGAAATTTGGGGGCAGCAAATTTCAGCCCCCGGTGCTGCTGCAGCGCTCTGCACTATTTTTTCATGCGGTGGCAGCAGATCGTGCGGCCGCCGCGCTCGTTCCTTCAACGAGCAGCAGCCGGATGAGTATCTGCCACTCGCCTAAGATCCATCCTCCAGCCTGCCACACTCGAGATCACGTGATCTCGCGAGATCGTGGCAGGCTGGAAGGTGGATCCCAGGCGAGCGGCAGATACTCATGAGGCTGCCGCTCGTTGAACGAAGGAATGCGGCGGCCGCAGGATCTGCCCATCGGAGGGGCCGGCAGAGGTAAGCCTGGGGGCAAATATATCCATAAACTGGCCTGGGGCAAAAGTCCATAAGCTGGCCTGGGGCAAATATATCCATAAACTGGCCTGGGGGCAAATATATCCATAAGCCAGCCTTGGGGGCAAATATATCCATAAACTGGCCTGGGGCAAATATATCCATAAACTGGCCTGGGGGCAAATATATCCATAAACTGGCTTGGGGGAAAATATATCCATAAGCTGGCCTGGGGGCAAATATATCCTTAAACTGGCCTGGGGGCAAATATATCCATAAGCTGGCCTGGGGGCAAATATATCCATAAACTGGCCTGGGGGCAGTGGCGTAGCGTGGGTTGTCAGCGCCCGGGGCCAGCCAAGAATTGTGCGCCCCCCCAACCTGTGGACACGTTATCGATATTGCCCCAGCTCTCACATGGATATTGCCCCAGCTCTCACATGGATATTGCCCCAGCTCTCACATGGATATTGCCCCAGCTCTCACATGAATATTGCCCCAGCTCTCACATGGATATTGCCCCAGCTCTCACATGAATATTGCCCCAGCTCACACATGGATATTGCCCCAGCTCACACATGGATATTGCCCCAGCTCACACATGGATTTGCCCCAGCCAGCTCTCACATGGATATTGCCCCAGCTCACACATGAATATTGCCCCAGCTCTCACATGGATATTGCCCCAGCTCACACATGAATATTGCCCCAGCTCACTCATGAATATTGCCCCAGCTCACACATGGATTTGCCCCAGCTCATGGATATGCCCCAGCACATGGATATGCCCCAGCTCATGGATTTGCCCCAGCTCATGGATATGCCCCAGCACATTGATTTGCCCCAGCTCATGGATATGCCCCAGCACACGGATTTGCCCCAGCACATGGATTTGCCCCAGCACATGGATTTGCCCCAGCTCATGGATTTGCCCCAGCTCTGACCTGGATATTGCCCCAGCTCCTGGGCAGCGGGAGTGCCTGCCCGCCCCGGTGTCACGTCTCGGCCTTGCCCCCTGCTGGTGGTAGCAGGGATTCCTGTTGTTTTGTTTTCAGCCTGCAGGCCATCTGTTGGGCTAATTGGTCTGCAGGTCACATGACCTGTTCTGCCCTATAAGTACGACCAGGATTCCCCTTGATCCTTGGACCAGGATAGTCTTTCTTGCCTAGTCCCTGTATGCTGGCTTACTTTGATTTGCTGTGTATGAACTCTGGCTCATGTATTTAGGATCCCTCTCTTGTCTGACCCCTCTAGTTTTGATATTCCGTGTATGACCTTTGGCTCTTGTATTTGGATCTCTCTTCTGTCTGTCCCCTGTACTGTACCGTGCTTAGGAATCTGTATGTCTGCATTCATCGTATGTTTGGTTTATGTTTTGTTCATCATGCAGGCCTAGCCTAGTTAGTATCTCGACCACCTTTCAAGGATCTCAGTCAGGGCTTAGGGATCTTTCTAGTTTCTGTTAATATCTTGGTTTGTTCCCTGGAATCTGTATACCTGCATTTATTGTCTGTCTGGTTTATGTTTTATTCATCTTGCAAACCTAGCCTAGGTAGTATTTCGAGACCATCTTTCAAGGATCTCAGTCAGGGCTTAGGGATCTTTCTAGTTTCTGTTAATATCTTGGTTTGTTCCCTGGAAGCTGTATACCTGTCCTTAAGGCTTCATCTCTGCAGATTGGGGGTTCCCCCTCACCCTATAGGGGGCTCCCCGTTACATTATCCTGGTCCCAGAATAGAAGCTGGCAGGTATGTCTCATATGTATGAAGCTATATTGAACTTGGTGCTTGCTATGCTGAAAGAGCTGCAGAGGTTAATGGAGGCTCTGAGCCTATCACCTGCTGCAGCTAACGATGCAGCACCACCCTGCACTACTTGCAAATCCATGTATGAGAAGGAAAGACGCAGGTTGTATGGTCTCTGTTTTTATTGTGCAGATCCTAATCACACTATTGAGCATTGTGTATTAAAACCTGTTAAGCAATGGCAGGGGAACCATATATCCAGGTATCGCTATGGAGGTTCTGGTGTGTCCTCCATAGGCATCCAGACTGGCAGAATAGCCACCTCAAATCTGGTGAATCATGGGATCACTATGCCCTCGTCTCCCAGTGAGGTTTCAGTGTCTCCGGTTGGGAATGCTATGCCAGCCATGTCTGTATCCACTAGTACGCTGCCAGCCATGTCTGTATTCACTGGCACGCTACCAGCCATGTCTGTATTCACTGGCACACTACCAGCTATGTCTGTATCCACTGGCACGCTGCCAGCCACGTTTGTATCCACTGGCACGCTGCCAGCCATGTCTATATCCACTGGCACGCTGCCAGCTATGCCTGTTCCCACTGGCAATGAAATGCCAGCCATGTCTGTATCTACTGACACGATGCCAGCCATGTCTGCTTCCCCTGGCACGATGTCAGCCATGTCTGTATCCACTGGCACGATGCCAGCCATGTCTGTATCCACTGGCTTGCTGCCAGCCATGTCTGTATCCACTGGCACGCTGCCAGCCATGCCTGTTTCCACTGGCAATGAAATGCCAGCCATGTCTGTATCTATTGGCACGATGCCAGCCATGTCTGTATCTACTGGCACGCTGCCAGCCATGCCTGTTCCCACTGGCAATGAAATGCCAGCCATGTCTGTATCTATTGGCACGATGCCAGCCATGTCTGTATCTACTGGCACGCTGCCAGCCATGCCTGTTCCCACTGGCAATGAAATGCCAGCCATATCTGTATCTATTGGCACGATGCCAGCCATGTCTGTATCTACTGGCACGATGCCAGCCATGTCTGTATCTACTGGCACGATGCCAGCCATGTCTGTATCCACCGGCACGATGCCAGCCATGTCTGTATCCACTGGCATGATGCCAGCCATGTCTGTATCCACTGGCACGCTGCCAGCCATGCCTGTTCTCACTGGTAATGAAAAGCCAGCCATGCCTGTTCCCACTGGCAATGAATGCCAGCCATGTCTGTATCCACTGGCACGCTGCCAGCCATGTCTGTATCTACTGGTACAATGCCAGCCATGTCTGTATCCACCGGCACAATGCCAGCCATGTCTGTATCCACCGGCACGATGCCAGCCATGTCTGTATCCACTGGCATGATGCCAGCCATGTCTGTATCCACTGGCACGCTGCCAGCCATGCCTGTTCTCACTGGTAATGAAAAGCCAGCCATGCCTGTTCCCACTGGCAATGAAATGCCAGCCATGTCTGTATCTACTGGCACGAAGCCAGCCATGTCTGTATCCACTGGCACGCTGCCAGCCATGCCTGTTCTCACTGGTAATGAAAAGCCAGCCATGCCTGTTCCCACTGGCAATGAAATGCCAGCCATGTCTGTATCCACTGGCACGCTGCCAGCCATGCCTGTTCTTACTGGTAATGAAAAGCCAGCCATGCCTGTTCCCACTGTCAATGAGATGCCAGCCATGTCTGTATCTATTGGCACGATGCCAGCCATGTCTGTATCTACTGGCACGATGCCAGCCATGTCTGTATCTACTGGCACGAAGCCAGTCATGTCTGTATCCACCGGCACGATGCCAGCCATGCCTGTTCTTACTGGTAATGAAAAGCCAGCCATGCCTGTTCCCACTGGCAATGAGATGCCAGCCATGTCTGTATCTATTGGCACGATGCCAGCCATGTCTGTATCTACTGGCACGCTGCCAGCCATGCCTTTTCTCACTGGTAATGAAAAGCCAGCCATGCCTGTTCCCACTGGCAATGAAATGCCAGCCATGTCTGTTTCTACTGGCACGAAGCCAGCCATGTCTGTATCCACTGGCACGCTGCCAGCCATGCCTGTTATCACTGGTAATGAAAAGCCAGCCATGCCTGTTCCCACTGGCGGTGAAATGCCAGCCATGTCTGTATCCACTGGCACGCTGCCAGCCATGCCTGTTCTTACTGGTAATGAAATGCCAGCCATGTCTGTAGCTACTGGCACGAAGCCAGCCATGTCCGCTTCCCCTGGCAAAAAGCCAGCCATGTCTGTATCTACTGGCATGAAGCCAGCCATGTCTGTATCTATTGGCACGAAGCCAGCTACGTCTGTATCCACTGGCACGCTGCCAGCCATGCCTGTTCTTACTGGTAATGAAATGCCAGCCATGTCTGTAGCTACTGGCACGAAGCCAGCCATGTCTGTTCCCACTGGCAATGAAAAGCCAGCCATGTCCGCTTCCCCTGGCAAAAAGCCAGCCATGTCTGTATCTACTGGCATGAAGCCAGCCATGTCTGTATCTACTGGCATGAAGCCAGCCATGTCTGTATCTACTGGCACGCTGCCAGCCATGCCTGTTCTCACTGGTAATGAAAAGCCAGCCATGCCTGTTCCCACTGGCAATGAAGTGCCAGCCATGTCTGTATCTACTGGCATGAAGCCAGCCATGTCTGTATCCACTGGCACGAAGCCAGCCATGTCTGTATCCACTGGCACAAAGCCAGCCATGTCTGTATCCACTGGCACAAAGCCAGCCATGTCTGTATCCACTGGCACAAAGCCAGCCATGTCTGCTTCCCCTGGCACGAAGCCAGCCATGTCTGTATCCACTGGCACGAAGCCAGCCATGTCTGCTTCCTCTGGCACGAAGCCAGCCATGTCTGTATCCACTGGCACGAAGCCAGCCATGTCTGTATCCACTGGCACGAAGCCAGCCATGTCTGTATCCACTGGCACGAAGCCAGCCATGTCTGCTTCCCCTGGCACGAAGCCAGCCATGTCTGTTCCCACTGGCAATGAAAAGCCAGCCATGTCCGCTTCCCCTGGCACGAAGCCAGCCATGTCTGCTTCCCCTGGCACGAAGCCAGCCATGTCTACTTCCCCTGGCACGAAGCCAGCCATGTCGGGTACTGGTAATGAGAAGCCAGCCATGTCGGGTACTGACAATATGTCATTCGTGATGCCTGAGGCTGGTACCTTGCCAGTGGTGTCCGGGACAAGCTGTACGTCAGCAATGACAGCTGTACCCAGGTTAGACGAGACAGCTGTGACCACGTTTTGTTATGAGGCCGATGTGCCTGGATTGGCACATGAGACCACTGTGCCCTTGCCCCACAGTGAGTCCAGTGTTGTCCCCACCATTGTCAAGCCTTGTGAGGTGGTCACAAAGTCTATGTCTTGCTCTAAGAGAAGACAAGAAAAGGTGATCAACCCTAGCCAATCTGGTTCTGAAACTGCCACACTTTGTTCTGGTTCCATTGATACTACACCCTCTAAGTCCGAGGTTGCCTTACTCCGCACAGTAATCAGGGAAATTCAGCAAGCTGGTGGTTTAAAGGGTATTGAGATCCCTAAATCACATTGTGTTCCCACGGAATATATACGGACGCCTTCTGGCTTTTGGATGCGTGAGAGGCACTGGGTAGTGCTCCAGAGACACCCTGACATTCTGAAAGGGCTGTTGGAAGACTCTGATTCAGATGATCCACAATATACTCCTCCTGGGGAGAGGTGTAAGACTGTTGTGGCGCCAACTGTACCATGTCCTGGTGATGTCCCATATCCCAAGAGTGTACCAGTCATGCACACACCCTGTACTGTATCGGTCGGGGCCACGTTTAATGGCAAGGTCATTGTCTCTGGGGTAGACAGTAAGTCCACTGTGTCTAGTGGTTCCACTGTGGGTTGTAATATACAATCTCGGGGCACGACTACCGTCACTGGATCTGGCAGTACCTCTAATACCTCTATGTACCATGGTGTGGACGGAACTCCTAGATCACGGTCCAGGAGACGCAAGAGGACTAACCATAAACAACCTGGGACTGATGATTCACTCCGTTCAAGGTCCAAGGTACTCATGCCGTCGGACCCTCAGGTACGAGACCCTAGCCCGGTTGCCGAGGGTTGTGTACGGGCCTCTAATGGTGCAGTGATCTGCAGAGAGGACCTGGAGGTTTATGAAAGAGCTTTGCTTGCTCAGGCACAAACTGACTTCTCTGAGTCTGAGCGGGATTCCAATGGGTACTGGTGACTGGTCTTATCCGTTTTCATGCCATCCATGTTTTCTTTCTTGGGTGCCCAGGAGGTCACCCGTAAGGGAGGGGGTTATGTCACGTCTCGGCCTTGCCCCCTGCTGGTGGTAGCAGGGATTCCTGTTGTTTTGTTTTCAGCCTGCAGGCCATCTGTTGGGCTAATTGGTCTGCAGGTCACATGACCTGTTCTGCCCTATAAGTACGACCAGGATTCCCCTTGATCCTTGGACCAGGATAGTCTTTCTTGCCTAGTCCCTGTATGCTGGCTTACTTTGATTTGCTGTGTATGAACTCTGGCTCATGTATTTAGGATCCCTCTCTTGTCTGACCCCTCTAGTTTTGATATTCCGTGTATGACCTTTGGCTCTTGTATTTGGATCTCTCTTCTGTCTGTCCCCTGTACTGTACCGTGCTTAGGAATCTGTATGTCTGCATTCATCGTATGTTTGGTTTATGTTTTGTTCGTCATGCAGGCCTAGCCTAGTTAGTATCTCGAGACCACCTTTCAAGGATCTCAGTCAGGGCTTAGGGATCTTTCTAGTTTCTGTTAAAATCTTGGTTTGTTCCCTGGAATCTGTATGTCTGCATTCATCGTATGTTTGGTTTATGTTTTGTTCATCATGCAGGCCTAGCCTAGTTAGTATCTCGAGACCACCTTTCAAGGATCTCAGTCAGGGCTTAGGGATCTTTCTAGTTTCTGTTAATATCTTGGTTTGTTCCCTGGAAGCTGTATACCTGTCCTTAAGGCTTCATCTCTGCAGATTGGGGGTTCCCCCTCACCCTATAGGGGGCTCCCCGTTACACCCGGTCCTGAACAGTGAGTCCGTCCTGTTGATTGAAGGGGATGCGGCTGCGTGCGTGCGCAGGTCACGCGGTCCGGCCAGTCAGGTGGTACACTCAGTACCACCTGATTAGACGGACCACGTGACCTGCGCCTGCACGCAGCCGCATCCCCTTCAATCAACAGGACGGACTCACTGTTCAGGACCGGGCAGCCGGCAGGCACTCCCGCTGCCCGGGAGCTGGGTCCCCTCAACCCGCGGGCCCTTGGGCGGCGCCCGAGGGCCCGGCGGGTCAGTCGGGCCACAAGTTTTAGGGGTGCATAATTTCAAAGGAAATTATGCGCCCCTAACAAAACTGCACCTGGGGTCACGGCCTACCCTGCCCCCCCCACGCTACGCCACTGCCTGGGGGCAAATATATCCATAAGCTGGCCTGGGGGCAAATATATCCATAAACTGGCCTGGGGCAAATATATCCATAAGCTGGCCTGGTGGCAAATATATCCATAAACTGGCCTCGGGGCAAATATATCCATAAGCTGGCCTGGGGGCAAATATATCCATAAACTGGCCTGGGGGCAAATATATCAATAAACTGGCCTGGGGGCAAATATATCCATAAGCTGGCCTGGGGGCAAATATATACATAAGCTGGCCTGGGGGCAAATATATCCATGAGCTGGCCTGGGGGCAAATATATCCATGAGCTGGCCTGGGGGCAAATATATACATGTGTGAGCTGGGGCAATATACCCATGTGTGGGCACTGCTGGGTATGTGATGCTGGGCAATGCTGGGTATGTGACGCTGGGCTCTGCTGGGCATGTGACGCTGGGCACTGCTGGGCATGTGACACTGGGCACTGCTGGGCATGTGAAGCTGGGCACTGCTGGGCATGTGAAGCTGGGCACTGCTGGGCATGTGAAGCTGGGCACTGCTGGGCATGTGACGCTGAGCACTGCTGGGCATGTGACGCTGGGCATGTGAAGCTGGGCACTGCTGGATATGTCATGCTGGCCATGTGAAGCTGGGCACTGCTGGATGTGTCATGCTGGGCACTGCTGGATATGTCAAGCTGGGCATGTCAAGCTGGGCACTGCTGGATGTGTCATGCTGGGCACTGCTGGGTATGTGACGCTTTGCTCTGCTGGGCATGTGAAGCTGGGCTCTGCTGGGTATGTGACGCTGGGCACTGCTGGGTATGTGACGCTGGGCACTGCTGGGTATGTGACGCTGGGCTGTTATAGACACCTCACGTTACTGTATCACAGAGTTACACAGCAAGAAAATTCTAATGTACGGTGTGCATGAGTGTTTGAATTTTATTGCTGTGGCGCACTCTGATACGCTCATACACACTGCGTATTTTTTTTGAGGGGGCAGCATTTCATCCTTTGCTCCAGGCAGCACAAGGTCTTGGGCTGGCCCTGCCCCCCCCCATTTTAGATTAAATAATGTGTAGTGATGCATTATGCCACTTTGAAACTTGCTCACAGTGTGGGAAATGAGAAGGCGAATTAGTGCAGCGACTTTGTTTGCGCTATAAGCGAATAATGCCTGTAACGGTAGCTATATCGCCCCCAAGAGTAGTGGAGTTGAGATCCTTAAGGGGCAACAATACTTTCTTGATTAACACAGAAATTGCATAAAATGCAGGTTGTAACTCAAGAGCCAAGGGACTCAAAGGACTAGTTGAATTGCCTCTAGGCTGCGAGGGTTTCGAGACTGACAGAAAGCCTAGGACACGCTCAGAAACACAATAAGTGGGACGACAGACCGTGAAGTATTCAAGGTGCAGGGCAGTCAGGGATGCATAAACCAATCATTCTGGTAAATACATGTGGTTAGTAGATACCTGGTGACTCTCGGAAGGTACTGGCTTGGATACAGGATTGTTATTGCTAATATGTACAGAGATACGATTAGAAATAATATTAAACAGAAATAAACAAGCGTTTGTTATCGTGGTCTTTACAAAAACATTAACATGAGTAGTAGGCTGGGAAAAGGGACCCCGTAGGGTTACAAGCGATACCCCTAAACGTGATGGGACAGAACCCAAACAGCGAGCGATCAACCCAGCAGCCAGCATGGGGTTAAATCACTAAAACACAAAAACAGCGTAATACACACGATAGAGAGAGAGTGGTCAAAGCCAAGCCGGGTCAATAACAGGAGCAGGAATCTCATACAAAGCAGGGTCGTCAACAGTAAATTCAATCAGATGCAGGGATTAGCGGTGCGTGAAACAAACTCCACAACAGGGCGACAAGGCAACTCCTCGAGCCCTGTTTTAAAGCCGGTGGCTCCTGGTGACCACACCTGACCCCGCCCCCTCAGATGCCGATCTGCCAGCAGAAAGTGCTGGCACCCGGCCAGCCAGCGGTTCCCCTTCTTGCCCAGACCCCCTAGGGAGCACAGCGGGGGTTGAGGATGTAACAGAACCCCCCGTCTACGGTCGGGATCAGAACGACCACCAGGCGCTGAAGGATGGGCCTCATGAAACAGGCGAACCAGACTAGGCACATGGATATCACTGGCATCTTGCCAGGAACGCTCCTCAAGACCATAACCCTCCCAGTCCACCAGGTACTGCAGGACACCTCTGACCAGACGGGACCGCAGGATAGCATGGACCTCGTACTCCTCCTCACCCTGAGACTTGATAGGCGGAGGGGGGAACAGCAACTCTAGTGTACTTATTACAGATAAGAGGCTTCAGGAGGCTGACATGAAATACGTTATGTATACGTAGAGAGGGATGCAAAGCCAGCGCATAAGAGACAGGATTAATACGTTTTAACACCTTATAAGGCCCAATAAACCTGGGAGCCATCTTCATGGATGGTACCAATAATTTGATGTTCCTGGTAGACAGCCATACTTTGTCCCCAACCGTATACACCGGTGCAGGACCTCTGCGTCTGTCTGCTTAGATTTTTTGTCTATCAATATTGGCCTTCATAATCTCTTTCATTTTCTCCCATGTCCCTTTCAGGTCTTTCAGATGGTTGTCCAAGGCTGGCAAATCAGTTGCCTGGAACTCAGGAGCATAGGAGGATCATAACCATAAACGGCATGGAAAGGTGAGTGGCCTGTGGTATCACTTACTGAGTTGTTTAAAGCAATCTCAGCCCAGGGTAATGTCACGTCTCGGCCTTGCCCCCTGGTGGTGAAGGGTTCATGCCTGTTTTTTTCCCTGTGGTGTGTCTGGCTGTGCTGTCTAGGGCTGATCTGGGGTTCTGTTATGATCTCCTGGTCTGGGGTCACATGGACCAATCACACGGTCCCACTCCCTATATATTCCCAACAACACAGAGCCTCATTGACGGTTTGTGGAGTTTCATGGTGGTTCTGTTTGGTTCATGTTCCCTGTGTTGCTGCAAAGCATTCCTGTCGCATGGTATTCTGGTTTTGACCTCGGCTGTATTTCTGACTATCCCTTCTGCCCACTCCTGTTACTGTATATGCTGATCTGTTGCCAACCTCTGCCTGTATGACCATTCTTGTATGTTTTATGTTTCATGTACCTTGTCTGTCTTAGTTTAGTATACTCAGAGGCCGCATATAAGGACCTCTTTAGTTCGTCTGTCTGTATATATTGTGTTTACCCTCGCTCTTCTTGTTCCACTGCTCTGTTATTACTTTGTGAGGTATTCTCCCTAGTTAGAGGCCAACTAAAGGACCTACCCCAGCTTAACATTCCTTTAGTTCTTCTGGCCCTCCTGTCCCTTGTGTCTGTCTGGTTCCTGAGTAGCCCTGACGTGGAGTTTAGTTCCTGTATTGCCTAGTCTGTCAATTTGTTGACTGCCCTGCAGCCTGAACAATTCATATACTATCGTACATTGGTTGTTTCTGAGCGTGTCCTAAGTTGTTTGTCGGTCTTGAAACCTTCAAAGCTTAGTGGCAATTCAGTTCTGTTTTTGGTGCTCCTTGGTTTTGGAGAAACTAGTCTGTTTTATTTATCTGTCCAGTCAGTAGCTCATCTGCCTTAAGGGCTTCACTCCTTGTTTCTAACCACGACGATGGTCCCAGCAGGGGCCCACCGTTACAGGTAACAGGTCTGCACACTCATTTTGTCTTTCAGACACGAAGCAATGCAAGTACTGCTCAACACTTTGGTTGGCTCTCTCTGCTGCCCCATTAGTTTGAGGGTGGTAAGCAGAGGAGAAGCTCAACTCAATACCGAGGTTTTGACAAAATCCTCGCCAGAAACGAGACACGAACTGAGTTCCTCTGTCGGATACTATTCCCAGAGGAACCCCATGAATTCTAACAATATTTTGTATGAATACTGGTACCAGCTCACTGGCTGAAGGAAGCTTTGCCAGTGGTATAAAGTGTGCCATCTTAGAGAACCTATCTACCACCGTAAGGATTACAGTATGGCCTTTGGAAGGTGGTAAATCTGTGATAAAGTCCATTGAGAGGTGGGACCAAGGTCTCTCTGGCACTGGTAAAGGCTGCAAGAGACCAACAGGTAAGGACCGGGGATTTTTACTTCTACAGCACACGTCACATGTGGCTGTGTAGTCCTTAATATCCCTTTGCATACCAACCCACCAGAACTGTTTCTCAATCGTAGCCACTGTTTTATTTATTCCCATATGCCCATAGGGCTTGGAATCATGATAGATCATCATCATCTGTGTTCTGTCCTCCTCCGGTACAAACATTTTCCCAGGAGGTTTTTCAAGAGGAGCAACACCCTGACCAGCCTGGATTCTCTCCAGCAAAGGAGAAGACACTGTCAAGACCGTGGTACCCAAGATCCTCTCGTGAGGAATGATTGGAGTGTGGTCAAACGTGTGCTGTTCATATGACTCGAACTGTCTAGATAAAGCGTCAGCTTTTGTGTTTTTAGAACCAGGACGATAAGTTAACAAAAAGTTGAAACTTGACAAGAACAGTGACCACCTGGCTTGCCTGGAATTCAGGCGTTTGGCATCTCCCATGTGCACTAGATTCTTATGGTCTGTGATAATTATCACGGGATCTTTAGTGCCTTCTAGCAAATAGCGCCATTCCTCGAGGGCCGCTATAACTGCTAGTAATTCTCTGTTCCCTATGTCATAGTTTTTCTCAGCAGGTGTCATCTTTCTAGAGAAAAACCCACAAGGATGTACAGGTCCCTCAGGACTTTCTCTTTGAGACAGAATTGCACCAATCCCTATTTCAGATGCATCAACCTCAAGCTGAAATGGAAGGCCTGGTACTGGATGCCTTAGGATAGGTGCTCAGACAAACTCTTCTTTAAGTGACTGGAATGCCTGCTTGGCCTGGTCACTCCAAACCTGCTTCTGAGCACCCTTCTTAGTCATGGCCGTGATGGGAGACACAACAGAAGAGAACCCTTTGATAAACCTCCTATAATAGTTTGTGAAACCAAGAAATCTTTGTATGGCTTTCAGACCTTGAGGTAGTGGCCATTCTCTGATGGCATATTGCTTTTTTGGATCCATCTCAAACCCATTTGGTGTGATGATATAACCCAGGAAATGTACTGAAGTTATGTCAGACAGACTTTTCTAACTTACAGTATAGTTTATTCTCCAGCAACCTTTGTAACACTGTCCTCACATGGACATGGTGTGTTTCAACATCAGGGGAATAAATCAGAATATCATCTAAATAGACGATTATGAAGACTTGCAAAAAGTCCCTCAGGACATCATTTATAAAGTCTTGGAAGACTGCAGGCGCATTGCATAGACCAAAAGGCATAACTAAATACTCATAATGACCACTGCGAGTATCAAAGACAGTCTTCCACTCGTGGTCCTCCTTGATTCTCACCAAATTGGACGCCCCACGAAGATCCAATTCTGTGTATATTTTGGTATCTCTTAAGCAGATGAACAACTCAGATATTAAAGGGATGGGGTAGGCATTACGTATAGTGATTCTGTTTAACCCTCTATAGTCAATGCATGGTCTTAAATCCCCCTCCTTTTTAGACACAAAGAAAAACCCCGCTTCCGCAGGAGAAGAAGGACATATGAACCCTTTGGCTAGGTTTTCGGGTATATATTCTTCCATAATAGCATTCTCTTTCTGAGACAGTAGATACACAGGACCCCTTGGAGGCATGGTGCCTGGTAAGATTTCTATGGCACAGTCATATGGCCTGTGAGGTGGCAAGGTCTCGGATTTGCCCTTATCGAATACCTCCTTTAAGTCTTTGTACCACTTGGGAACCTCAGTAGAAAGTGGAGGTGCGGTAGCAACGTTCAGACTACCTACAGTAGCAGTCATGCCCAGACACCTGGACCAACATTTTGGTCCCCATGACTCCAACTCCCCTTTACCCCAGTTCACCACTGGGTTGTGTTTAGCCAACCAATTGATAACCCAATATGATAGGCACAGTAGGGGACTCGATGACTTGAAACTGTATGTTTTCTTTATGCAGAACACCTGTCCTGAAAGAAACAGGAATTGTTTGATGCATGACATGGGGTCTTGCCAGCCTCCTACCATCAATACTCTCCATGAGAAGTGGTACTTCTTTCAAACAGAGGTACTTGGTGGATGGCTGCAAACCCAGAGTCCATGAAATTTCCTGCAGACCCAGAATCCATTAATGCCTCTATGTCAAATTTGGCCCTTTCCCAACCAATGGTTACAGGCACTAGGGATGAGCCGAACACCCCCGAGTTCAGTTCGCATTCGAACTCTAACAATTTCAAAAGTTCGAGTTAGAACTCGAACACGAACCGAACTCAATGCAAGTCAATGGGAGTCAAAAGTTCGGTTTTTAGAGTGCCCTCCAGGAGGGCATATATGCAAGATATTTGCCATAAAAGGTGTATGGGGGTCTGGGTAGTGCCCTGGGGGACAGGAAACAAGGACAAAAAGTAAAAAAAAAAACATTTTTAAAGGGACAGTGAGTTTTCCATGAAATAAGGGTTAAAAATAAAAACGAGAAATTCCTTCAAATATCGTGCTTAGGAGGTCCCCATAACCTGCCCGTGAAGTGGCGGACTTGTAGGATGTATAGAAACATTTAAAAACAAAAAAATGACATTTCAAATGACGGTAAACGGTTTTCCTTTAATCTATTCATAAACAACTGCTTGGGGCGGCAGTCTGTATTAAAAGAGGAGACCTTTTAGGACGCGCAGAACAAGTTTACAGATTTTTTGGCTAATTTATGGTGAAATTTATGCAGGCTTTGGATGAAAGTAACAATAGGTGCTTTAAAATTGGGCCTTTAGTGTTGGCAACAGTGCCGTCACACCGTAACCCCTCTGTGGTATTGTGGATGAGTGCAGGGTTGAACCCTGCGGTCCAAAAAATTAAAATGATATAAATCTGATAATATAGGTGTCAGTGGCAGTGCACCCAAATCATGTGCCTTTGGTGGCAACAAGTGCCTTCACACCGTAACCCTTTTGTGGTATTATGGAAGAGTGCAGGGGTGGACCATGCGGTCCTATATTAAAAAGATATGAATCGGGTAAAGGCGTCAGTGCACCCAGATATTGTGCCTTTGGTGCCAGGCCAGCAAGTGCCATCATACAGTAAAACCTCTGTGGTATTGTGGAAGAGTGCAGGGGTGGACCATGTGGTCCTATATTAAAATGATATGAATCTGGTACAGGCGTCAGTGCACCCAAATAATGTGCCTTTCATGGCAGCAAGTGCCTTCACACCGTAACCCTTTTGTGGTATTGTGGAAGAGTGCAGGGTTGGACCCTGTGGTTCAAAAAAATTAAAATGATATAAATCTGGTAATGGCGTCAGTGCACCCAAATATTTTGCCTTTGGTGGCAGCAAATGCCTTCACACTGTAACCCCTTTCTGGTATTGTGTAGGAGTTCAGTGGTGGAGGTTTTGTGAATGCAGAAGAAATCCCCGATCTATTCCGTTATGTCAGGATCAGGGGATTGATAGTTGCTGATCCAGGACTGATTCATTTTTATAAATGTCAGCCGGTCTACAGAGTCGGTGGACAGACGCACTCTTTTGTCTGTGACAAAACCTCCAGCGGCACTGAACGTCCTTTCAGAAAGCACGCTGGATGAAAGGGCAAAGTTCTGGCCAGTGATCCAATCTCAACACCCATTAAGCCAGTGGATCATCTGCTGTAAAGGTATCCAGTTCTGCCCTTGCCCCTAGGTAGTCCTGCACCATATGGTGAAGACGCTGGCAATGGGTGCCTACATTTGACGTCCCTGGGAGTCGTTGACTAAAAATTTTTAAAAAGGCATCAGTCAAGCGGCCCCGGCCTTCACCTCTATTCCTCTGATCATCCGCAGCCTCAGAAGCACCTGTGTCATCACTTGGTAACCTACCAGTGCCTGGAAAGGTGTTACACAAGTGTCGCTTTAGAGCGTCCTCAAGTTTTTTCATCCTGTCCTCCCTCTGTGCGGGCAGGATGAGCTCTGCAACTTTACCCTTGTATCGTGGATCAAGAAGGGTTGCCAACTAGTAATGATCCCTCTCCTTGATAGCATGAATCCTGGGGTCCTTTAGCAGGCTTTGCAGGATAAGGGAGCCCATGCAGCGTAGGTTGGAGATGGCATTAGCTTCCGAGTCTCCTGGTCAATGAGGAGGATGACCCCATCGTGCACTTCCTCCTCCCAGCCACGTACTAGTCCTTGTGTTTCTGGGCACACAAAACCCTCCCTTGAGGAATCCCCACCTTCAATGCCCCCACTACTTAAATATTCCTCCTCCTCATCCTCCTCCTGTCTGATTTGAGGAGGACCTGCTGGAATGCTGTCTGTGGAAAGACTGGGGCCTTCAGAGCTAGGGAAGGCCTCCTCTTCCTCCCGCTGCTCTGCCTCTAGAGCCACATCTATAATTCCCCGCAGAGTGTGCTCCAGCAGGAACACTAAAGGAATTGTGTCACTAATGCATGCACTGTCCCTGCTCACCATCCTCGTTGCCTCCTTAAATGGTAACAGTACAGTGCATGCATCCTTGATCATCAGTCACTGCGGGGGGAAAAAAACCAAGTTGACCTGAACCTGTCCTTGTGCCATACTCACACAGTTACTCGTTGATGGCCCTCTGCTGCTTGTGCAGACGCTGCAGCATTGCTAATGCCGAGTTCCACCTAGTGGAGAGTGTGCTCCAGCAGGAACACTAAAGGAATTTATTTATTTTTTTATAAAGGATTTTATTTATAAAGGATTTTACCAGGAAGGATACATTGAGATTTCTTTCATTTTCAAGTATGTCCTGGGTTCAAGAACATTGAATGGTTACAGAAATACAAAATAGTAAAATGCAACACCAAACCAAATATACAGATTAACAGAAAAATAAATATGTAGGAAATAAAGTCATTATGTTACATGTTTACAGGTGCATTCCGTATTGAGGTATGTTAATAGGGAACTCTTAACCTCCCTGGCGGTCTAATTTTTTCAAAATTTTGTGTCTAAAAGCGTATCAATTTTTTTTTAAAGGAAACGTGTTTTTGTACATAGTTAGCCTCTAATAATTAGGAATCACGCACTGAAATCCGTGCAATCAAGAGTTCTTACCGGTAAAATCCTTTATAAATTAATGAATTAATTAATTTAAAGAAAATAGTAAATACACGGAGTCCGATAAAGTTTGAAACACGAAATAGTAATTTATTATCCCAAAAATAATTATCCAAAATAATGCAAATAAATGATATTCAATAAAATACAACAAAAAACACTGAAATCTGTCTGAGAACAAGGGTGTGGTGATGTATGGTCTATTTCTTATCCTGTACTGCCACCTAGTGGCCGTTCATAAACTTTTTCCATTTGTATTCAGTGAGTTTTGTGAATGAAATTTGCTGCGGTCCAGCCCCTCTGCATCATGTCACTCGCAGGGAGCCATCCAGGAAGCAGCTCGCTGCGATCACACTGCAGGGACAGTGAGGGAGCCAGGAGGAGGTGAGTAAACATCCAGCCCGAGTGTGGCTCGGGGTTACCGTTCGCAGTAGCGAAATTTAACCCCGAGTCACACTCGGGAATACCGCCAGGGAGGTTAAGGGACTTTAGACTGGGGAAGATTTGATGGCGTCTGGGAGGTTATTCCATATTTGCGGTGCTCTGTAGGAAAATGAGGATCGAGCCACTTGCTTTTTGTATTGCAAGTAAGGTGCCCCAGCAGTTCCCTCATCCTATAACCTCAGATCCAGGACCAGCAATCAGCCTATTCAGGTAGGGTGGTAGCTTCCCAGAAAAGCTCTTAAACACCAGGTTGGAAAGGTGAAGAGTGCATCTAGATTCCAGCGATGGCCAGTTTAGTTCTTTTAACATGTCACAATGGTGGGTCACGTAGTTACATTGTAGCACAAAGCGGCAGAATGAGTTATACAATGTAGTACGTTTCTGGAGGTGTGATTGAGGGGCAGCTGCATACACTACATCTCCGTATTCAATGGCTGGCATAAGCATTTGTTGCACAATCTGCAGGGTACTCAGGCAGGATTTGTTTCTGTACAGGGTACCTAGTTTGGGGAAGAGTTTAGATGAGAGTTTTTCGATGTGGGGGCCAAAAGATAGATTTGGGTCTAACCACATACCTAGATATTTGAGAGAAGTGACTGTAGTCAGTGTGTCATTTGATCTTGTCCTGACACATAGATGGGGTGTTTGCAATTTGTGTAGTTTAGGTGCGGTTCCAAAGAGCATTGTAACAGTTTTGTCAGTATTTAGAAAAAGTTTGTTATCTGCGATCCACTTTTCTACCCCTGTGAATTGGTCTTGCAGCACGGCCTCCAGCTGCGGGAGATTTGGTTGGCTGTTATAGATTAGTGTCGTCTGCGTACATGTGTACAGTTGAGGCTTTGCAGACATTGGGCAGATCATTTATGAATATCGTGAATAGCAGAGGGCCGAGTATCGAGCCTTGGGGTACACCGCAGGTGACTGGAAGGGGGAGGGAAGTGCTGTCAGAAATGGACACATATTGTCAGTGGCGTAGCGTGGGTTGTCAGCGCCCGGGGCCAGCCAAGAATTGTGCGCCCCCCCCCAACCTGTGGACACGTTATCGATATTGTCCCAGCTCACACATGGATACTGCCCCAGCTCTCACATGGATTTGCCCCAGCTCACACATGGATACTGCCCCAGCTCACGCATGGATATTGCCCCAGCTCTCACATGGATATTGCCCCAGCTCACACATGGATATTGCCCCAGCTCACACATGGATATGCCCCCAGCTCACACATGGATATTGCCCCAGCTCACACATGGATTTGCACCAGCTCTCTCATGGATTTGCCCCAGCTCATGGATTTGCCCCAGCTCATGGGATTTTCCCCAGCTCATGGGATTTTCCCCAGCTCATGGGATTTGCCCCAGCTCATGGGATTTGCCCCAGCTCACACATGGATTTGCCCCAGCTCTCTCATGGATTTGCCCCAGCTCACACATGGATATTGCCCCAGCTCTCACATGGATATTGCCCCAGCTCTCACATGGATATTGCCCCAGCTCACACATGGATATTGCCCCAGCTCACACATGGATATTGCCCCAGCTCACACATGGATTTGCCCCAGCTCACACATGGATTTGCCCCAGCTCACACATGGATTTGCCCCAGCTCACACATGGATTTGCCCCAGCTCACACATGGATTTGCCCCAGCTCACACATGGATTTGCCCCAGCTCACACATGGATTTGCCCCAGCTCACACATGGATTTGCCCCAGCTCATGGGATTTGCCCCAGCTCACACATGGATTTGCCCCAGCTCATGGGATTTGCCCCAGCTCACACATGGATTTGCCCCAGCTCTCTCATGGATTTGCCCCAGCTCATGGGATTTGCCCCAGCTCACACATGGATTTGCCCCCCCAGTTTACACATGTATTTGCCCCAGCTCTCACCTGGATATTGCTCCGGCAGGGGTTGAGGGGACCCAGAAGATGCCGGGCAGCGGGAGTGCCTGCCCGCCGCCCGGTCCTGAACAGTCCGTCCTGTTCTTGAAATGGCGGCGGCTGCGTGCAGGCGTGCGCAGGTCACGCGGTCCGGCTAATCAGGTGGTACAGAGACTCAGTACCACCTGATTAGCCAGACCACGTGACCGGCTGCGCCTGCACGCAGCCGCATCCCCTTCAAGAACAGGACGGACTGTTCAGGACCGGACGGCGGGCAGGCACTCCCGCTGCCCAGCATCTTCTGGGTCTCCGCGGGCCAGTTTTAGGGGCGCAAATGCGCCCCTAACAAAACTGCGCCCGGGGCCACGGCCCCCCCAGCCCCCCCCACGCTACGCCACTGCATATTGTGACCGATCAGACACATATGATTGGAACCAGGTTAGCGTGCTATCACCAATACCGGAGTTATTAAGTTTTTGTAATAGGATGCCATGGTCTACTGTGTCAAAGACCTTGGCAAAATCAAGGAAGATGGCTGCAGTTAGGTTTCCTTGTTCCATGCCCGCTTGGATATCATTACAAACTTTTAAAAGGACGGTTGTAGTTGAATGTTTTGGACGAAAGTCTGATTGATCTGGGGTTAAATAGTTCCGATACTGATAATAATCACGTAATTGAGTGTAGACACATTTTTCCAGAATTTTTGACATTACAGGGAGCAGTGATATTGGGCGGTAGTTGGATACCAAAGTACTGTCTCCACTTTAATGGATAGGTACCACTCTCGCAGTCTTCCAGAGTTTGGGTATGTATCCAGTCGCCAGGGATTCATTGATTAGGGTTGCGACAGGTTTTGCAATTGCTGGCGCACTGATTTTCAGCAGCATTGCTGGGATTTGATCAGGTCCAGATTGGTATTTCATTTTTTGGTTATGGAGAAGTTGTCAGGCTCGCGCCACGAAGGAGCCATGGCACAGCCTCTGTGTTGTGATATATAATCCCAAGCGCTGGGGATAAGCAGGCACACAGACACTGGAGGCAGTATATGTACAATAAGGCTGTATTGCAGAATGGTTCACAGCAAGAAGTCCAGCACAGCACAAACAGTAACACAGAAAATAGGCAAGTGGATGGTGGACCACGTAGTCTCTCTCCACATCCGCTTGAGGAGAAGCAGGAGCCTTTAGGCAAATGTACCTTGATAGAAGGTTGGTCTCCTTGGAGAGGGCTGGAAGCCACTAGAGTGTCTCTGAACCCACTGGATAGTGGGCCACGCAGTGGATCTTCCAGCAAGCAGGACCCAGGTAATGCAGACACAGCAAGGATGCACGGCAGAGCAAAATAAATCTGGAGACATACAATGACAAGAGGGAGCTCTCAAGACCTCTGGACACAGGAAGGGACAAACACAAAATGAAAGAGCAAAGGGGAGGAGGGTGTGGTCTGGTTTTATGCAAAACCTCAGGTTCAGACACAGAGTTAACCCTTAGGTGGGAAGCAGGTAATGAGAGCAAGTGACCCAGGGTGACAACAGCAGACTCTCAGGGCTGAGGCATGACAGAAGTTTGGTGATGGCACTGGTCTAAAACTGAATTTCTCTGTGTTACAGGGTCTTTGCACAGTTGGTGGGGCCTGACCTGCGTGCGGCCTTTCTGATTGCGTGTCATTTCCTAGCTTAGCAATCAGGGTGGTGGCGCATCCAACAAAATAATTATTAAAAGCATTTGCTACATCTAGGGGGTGTTGTACAGTTTGGTTGTTTACTTTGACAGCAGCCGGTTGGGAGTGGATGGGGGGGGGCTTGTATGTTACTTATGATTTTCCAAAAATTTCTAGGGTTTGATATGTTATTGCTTAAATTTTCATTGAAGTATTGGGCTTTAGCCATTTTTGTTTGTTTTGTGCATGCATTCCGGTATTTTCGGTATTCACAGTGATCGTTCATGGATCCAGTACTCTTGAAATTTGACCACAGGGAGTCTCTAAACTGGTACATATGTGTGAGGTCAGCTGTAACCCAGGGAAGGTGGGCCCCTTTTACTCACACTCTGCGCAGTGAGGTATAGGTGTTCCCGACTTTCAGGAGCTCGGATTGAAAGTATTCAATTGCACAGTCCAGGTCTGGGATTAGGTTTAGTCTGTACCATGGGAGCCATTTGAGATCATTTAGGAAGGATTCAAGATTAAATTTCTTGAAAGACCTGGTGATTATTACCTTTGGTGGACATTTTGTGGCCCTTATTTTGCGCACACAGTACACTGGGCAGTGATCACTGAAACTGTTAGCAAGAATGCCTGCTTCCTGTATTCAATCAGGACATGAGGAGAGAATCCAGTCCAGCAAGGTGTGGTTAGAGCTTTTCATATTAATGCGAGTGGGGGAGGAGTCTAATTATGTTAGCTGCAAAGCCTTAAACAGTGAGCAGTGTTTATTGTTTTAAGGATTCAGCCAATCAACATTAAAGTCGCCGAGGACCAGCAGTTCACTTTTTTGGTTTTGAGCTACTAATTTACTAAGGATTTGGGTTATGTCAGAAAGGGAGTGCACTGGGGAACTCGGAGGGCGGTAGAATCCAACAACAAGAATTGTGTCACTGATGCATGCACTGTCCCTGCTCACTATCCTCGTTGCCTCCTCAAATGGTGACAGTACAGTGCATGCATCCTTGATCATCAGCCACTGCAGGGGGGAAAATAAACAAGTTGACCCGAACCTGTCCTGGTCCCATACTCACACAGGTACTCGTTGATGGCCCTCTACTGCTTGTGCAGATGCTGCAGCATTGCTAATGTCACGTTCCACCTGGTGGCCATGTCACAGATCATACGGTTTGTGGGAAGGTGGAATTCTCTTTGAATTTCTGCCAGGCGAACACTTGCTGGGAATGACCGTCTGAAGTGGCTGCAGACTTTTCTGGTCTGGCTGAGAAGCTCTGCCAGCCCTGGGTACCTGGTTAGGAAACGCTGTACCACCAGATTTAGGACGTGTGCTAGACATGGTACATGCGTCAACTTACCCAGGCGTAGGGCGGAGAGAAGGTTGCTGCCATTATCACAGACGACCATTCCCATTGCTGAAGCTGGCATTGTGTTAACCATCTCTGCACCTGCCCCTGCAGAGCTGACAGAATTTCTGGCTCGGTGTGGCTCCTGTCCCCTAAATAAACCAGCTCAAGCACAGTATGGCATCTTTTTGCTTGAGCCATTGCGTAGCCCCTGCCACTTAAAATCGGTTTAATTGCCACTTCGCCAGAGACAGAGAAGGAGGAGAAGAGGGAGAGGTGGTGGTGGAGCAGACAGACCTCATACAAGCAGCTTTCTGGAGGTGTGGTGGATGAACAAGCTCCAGCACAGAGCCCCGTCTTGGATCCCTCCCAGCTGCAATCAGAGTTACCCAGTGTGCCATGAAGGAAATGTAACGGCCCTGTCCATGATGGCTGGACCACGTGTCTAAAGTCACTTGCACCTTGCTGCTTACTGCCTTTCCCAATGACTCGATAACATTGTCTTCCACGTGCTAGTATAGTGCTGTAATGGCCTTCCGTGAAAAGTAATGGCATTTTGGAACATGCCACTGTGGTACAGCACATTCAGCAAATTCACGGAAGGGAGCAGAGTCCACCAGCTGGATAGGCAGCAGCTGCAATGCGAGTAATTTTGCTAAGCTGGCATTTAGACGCTGTGCTTGGGGATGGTTGGGACTATATTTTTTCTTCCGCTGCAGCAGCTGAGGCAACGTAATCTGACTGCGTAAATCTTCAGCTGATGGGATGCTGTCACATTGTGAGGAAGGACTGGGTACATCCATTACTGTAGCATCATCCCTGTCAGTGGAGGTTGGAGTCAATGACATGGCAGGACATAGTGGGCTTAGAGACAGGTGAGGAGGACCTATGCAAAGTTTTGCGCCAACGGGATGCGTGGCAGGTGGTCATATGTCGCCTCAAGCACGTGGTACCCAAGCATCCGGTGTCTTTCCCACACTTGAGCCTCATCTGACCTAGATTACAAATAGCAACGGTGGGGTCTGCTGCACATTTCTTAAAGAACTCCCAGACAGCAGAGTTCCTGGATGTGTGGTTTGAGACAACAGCGCTCTGCACCTGAGCAGCTCTGACATCTGATGCCTTGGACTGGCTAGTGCTATGGTTGGTCATAGAGGACGTTGTGCCTCGTGTTTGTTGTGCCTCCTCCTCCTCTTCACTTGACTCCTCTGTTCGATCAGGCACCCAGGTGGAGTCAGTGACCTCATCATCATTGTCATCACCCCCCTATCTCCTCGTCACTGGAGCCAACTTGGCAGTATGCTGCAGCTGCTGGGGCAACATGAGTGCCAGTTATTTGTGTCACTGGCACCCCCTTCCTCTAGGTTCATTATACTCCCTTCCTCAACCTCAGAAATTGAATCAGAGCACTGTAGTTGCTTCGCATCCTCAAGCAGCATGTCACTGTCATTGTAGTCAAACAATTCAGCTGACTCCTCCGTGTTATAGTGAGGCTACGGCAGGAGTAGCTGTGGACATGGAGGCTGCATTAGATGCTTTGGCAGCTGAGGTGGTCTTTAAAGCACTACAAGCCTGGGTGGCAGAGGACTCAGAGGATGAGGATGGCCTGGTTAGCCAATCCACCAAATCCTCTGTATGTTGCTGCTGCTTAAGACAGCCAGCACCAGTTATAAAGGACAAGCGTGCCCCTGCAGAGGATGCACCTCGTCCACGACGACCAGAGGCACAGCCTCCCGACGCAGAGGCTGCTTGCCCTCTTATCTGTGCCTGGGAGCGTCTGTCTGTCGTTTTTGGTCTTTCTGACATGGTGAGTGATATATAGATTAAATATATACAGAACTCTGATTCAACTCTGTTATAAAAATTGGAGATATGATGCAGAACTCTGATTCAACTCTGGTATAAAGATTTCCAGAACTCCAGTATAACTCAGTGAGGCACCCTGATAGCTGGCAGCCAGTGTCAAAACACAGATTACAATTCCCAGAAACCTCCTATAAATCAGTGAGACCCCCAGATGGGTGTCAGTGACAAGACAGAGATTACCTCAATTCCCAATTATTTTGTAGAAATTACTGACCCCCCAAAATACTGGGTGGCAGTGAGAACACACGGATTATAACAATTCCCAAATATTTTGTAGAAATTACTGACCCCCCCCCAAAAATACTTGGTGGCAGCCAGTGAAAAACACATGGATTATAACAATTCCCAAATATTTTGTAGAAATTACTGACCCCCCAAAATACTGGGTGGCAGTGAGAACACACGGATTAGAACAATTCCCAGATATTTTGTAGAAATGAGACCCTCCCCCCCAGTAGCTGGTGGCAGACTGGCAGTGAGAACACACACTAACACAAGAACAATCTCCTCTCAAATCTCCTCTCAAATCTCCTCTCAAATCTCCTCTCAAATCTCCTCTCAAATCTCCTCTCAAATCTCCTCTCAAATCTCCTCTCAAATCTCCTCTCAAATCTCCTCTCAAATCTCCTCTCAAATCTCCTCTCAAATCTCCTCTCAAATCTCCTCTCAAATCTCCTCTCAAACACGTGCTGAAGCAATGTGTGAAGCCTTATATAGTGTGCTGCGGGACTTATCTCTGTGAGCCCATGATTGGGCAAAATTTGCCCAATCAGGACTCTGAGCCATGATTGGCATAGTCTTGAACCTGTCTTGCAGAAAATAAATGGAGTTGGAGGAGGGCGCACGCAAACTTCAAATGGAGTAATAAATAAGAGAACAGTCTGTGTAACTGATCTGTAGATAGTCTTTATCAGATGGCTGAAATGAGTCCAAAATAAAGGAGGTAGATTTAAATACCAGTCTATTCCCAAAAAGTCTGTTATGTACCTCAAATAAACAGTCTTGGCCGCTGGGCAGGTCTCTGCAAGCTCCGTGGCAAACCAGATGGTTAATAGGTAGTAATAACTCGACACAAGTCCCGTGGTGCTGAGTCAATGTGGGTGAATAAAGCAAAAAAAAAAAGAAAAAAAGAAATATGTATATATTTTTTTTTTCTTTCTCCTGTTTTCTGTTTTTTTGCAGCCGGATCTTACCCAGTCAGAAGGGTCACCCCTCGGTAGTTCCGTCCCTCAAGATGTCACAAGATCATCAGGGTTGGTCTCCGAAATGCACTTTATCCTCCTTAGGATGTCCGCAGGGAAGTCTGCCTCCTTTGAGCTCCGCTGCAGATGGGGGAAAAAATACTTGAATGGTATAGCTTGAAACACAAATTTATTGAAATTCAATAAAATAACACCTTACATCACTATGATGCTCCAGATAAAATAAAACAAAAAATGAACAAGCCAAACGCGTTTCACGCCTCGCTGGCGCTTCCTCAGTGGCAATAGAAAAGACAAATGGACTTGCATGCTTTAAACACATTAATATACTCTCAGCATCCAAAGACACCAGCAAGTTAATCATTACCAACCGGTGTGGACAATTAAGACACAAACTGCAATTAAGTCTTGCTGTCTTTGGATGCTGAGAGTTTATACAAGGATTATCTGTGTATATGATGAGTACACACCAGTTTGTGGACATGAGGAGTAGCATATAATTTTAATTATTCAATTTTCATTTATGTACGCATATCCCCTGTATGAGATGCAATTGGGGAAGATGAGGAGATCTATATATGGTAGATGTTTATGGTTCTGATATTATTCTCCCTCCATGGGGTTTCCAAAGTTTCCGGTCGCCATAGAAGGGAATGAAGAAGCAGTATCATCAGGAACTGATCGCGATAGCCGCAGTGGAACGCACGCTCCATCCGGACTAATGGCTTGACCCGCACAGTGAAGCGCATGGAAGGAGAAGAGTGCATATGCAAGATGGCGGCGCCCGCTGCAGATCTGAAAGAATTCGGTTTTGAGGCGTGGAACACATGCTGAATGCATAATTCAGGACAGATGGGGACAATTTAAGGACACTATTTAAACATGTACATCGGTTCAGCCTGTAAACCAGCTGATGAAGCCAGCTACCCTGGCGAAACGCGTTCTGGTCACTTGGCAGTGCCCGTAGCATTGTTTTATGTTTTAATAAAATCTTTTAATTTTATCCATTTCATCCCCGTTTTTCTGGAAGTCCTGGAAGTTTAAAGGGTTCGTTGGACTGAACCTAATAAGTACATACGCGCGCACACCTCGAGCTTGGTCTTAAGCTCCAACGCATGTGAGTTGGCAATCTCTATATCTTCATATGTTACCATATTCGAAAGATCTGCACGAGAAAGTTTTTTCTGTCTCTTGTATTACATGTGAGAAGAATCTCCCTCTAAAAGAAGGTGTGGGTCACCTTCTCAAGCAGAGAATTTAAGCACCCGAATGCGTTCATCCACATCCACGATTTGTGAGTGAAACCATTATATAATGCTTTTGAGAATCTGTTAAAACAGTCTATACGATTATATTGTTCTGTCTTCTCATATGATCCATGTGGACAAATGAACTAAGAGAACCACCAGATATCCATAAGCGACCTTCATCGCGCCACCAGATACGTATTGTACTATTCTTTCACACATTGGTTTGGGGGAAACCACTGAATTTCTGGTTCGGCTTTGGTTAACTGGTGGCGGTACAGGTTTTGGGCGCCGTCCACCTTCTTCGCTTGTTCTTATAGTTGGACAGACTACCTGGAGGAGTTTATCGGCAGCACCCGTCCAAATTTTTTTTTTTCTTCTCTCTTTAGCGCCAACCATCACACACACGTTACTGTTTATTGAACCTGTCTTGCACCTGACCTGTGGTCAGGTGCAAGACTGTAGCCAATTACAAGCTTAAGGCCAGTGGAAAAGTGCATTGCGGTCCATTGTGGGCGAACACGCGGCGAACATGCAGAAATGTTCATAGTTCGTGAACATGCGAACAGGCGATGTTCGAATCGAGCTCTGAACCGAACAGCTCATCCCTACTGACGACAAGGTAGTGGCCACACGGTCCATTTTTGTGACTGATGGCTTTTTTGACTGATGTAGAAGGGAAAATAAATTAATATGAAAGACATTTTGTCCGTCAAAAATGCTGGACGTCAAAAATGCAGTCCGTCTGATTTTGTTCCATCACTCACACACAAAGCTATGCAGACGTGTCGCACTCCGTACGTCCGTTCTAGCGGCTTTACGTTCTTGCCTAACTTGCGTCCATTTGCCGCGTCCGTTGTGCGTCCGCACTTCTGTGCGTATGTACTTCGTGTGTGGGTATCTATTGATTATAATTGTATGCTACCACAGGTGTTCGAATGTGCGGCAACACGGACTTGAACACTGTGCTCGTCTGACCCGAATCTAAAGAGTCGACTAAATATTAGGAAATGTAAATACCAGCAGCATTTCTTATTTTATTATTTTTGAAATACTACTTGTTAATGTTTTTAATAGAGAACGTTCCTCAAGAAAATGCACTTTTTAAAATGATATTGGTTTAGACATGTCAAGGTTAGTATAGTGAAGAAAACCGTTATTGTGGAAATTAGTGTGAAATGTGTGTGAGAACACACACTAACACAAGAACAATCTCCTCTCAAATCTCCTCTCAAACACGTGCTGAAGCGCTGTGTGAAGCCTTATATAGTGTGCTGCAGGACTTATCTCTGTTCGCCCATTATTGGGCAAAATTTGCCCATAGTCTTGAACCTGTCTTGCACCTGACCTGTGGTCAGGTGCAAGGCTGTAGCCAATTACAAGCTTCAGCCCAGTGGAAAAGTGCATTGTGGTCCATTGTGGGCGAACATGCGGCGAACACGCGAAAATGTTCGTAGTTCGCGAACAGGCGATGTTCGAATCGAACTCCGAACCGAACAGCTCATCCCTAACAGGCACTACCACACGAGATTTTTTCTTTCTTTTCTTATCAGATACAAAAGACACGACAGTGGTACCTAGAACCTGTCTCTCAGGAGATACCAGGTATGCTTGTGACACAATAGACCTATTAGGTCGCTTTGGGCATTGCAAACGAAAATGTCCTCTGTCTGCGCAGTAAAAACAGAGGCCTTCTCTGAGGCGATATTGTCTCTCCTCCCCAGATATGCCAGAATGACCCAATTGCATAGGCTCTGGTTCAGAGGGTACAGGTCTGGGAGGGGAGACAGCATGAACCGACCTGGGAGTAGAACAGGCAGCCTGGGCAGGCTTATGTGATTTGTTTCGACCAGACCTCCTGTCACGCATGTGATCAACAAGTCCTATACAGTAATCTATGAGGTCTTCAAGATCCTCAGGTAATGATAGAGGTGCTAAATCATGCATAATAGCCTCTGAGATTCCTTCAAGGAACGCTGTAACAAGCACATCATTTGACCAGAGAAGTTCTGATGACAAAGTTTTAAACTCTATAGCATATTCAGCAACTCGGCGGTTGCCCTGGGAAATACGCCATAAAACTCTGGCTGCCCCTGTTGCCCTTCTAGTGGGGTCAAACGTACGCTTCAAGCTATTCATAAACTCAGCATAATTGTATATCACTGGTCTGTCCAGATTCCATAAAGGGGTTGCCCACAGGAGAGCTTTATCAGTCAGGTGATTGATTACATATCCCACCTTGGCTCTATCTGTGGAACACATGCCAGGGTTTAATCAAACATAATACTTATTCGGGTTACAAACCCTCTACAAGACCCAGTACTCCCATTGAAACTTGTGGGAGTCTTTAAGTGAACATGAGATACCTCAGTAGCAGTCATAGAAGAAACAGAGACTGCTTGTGTAGACCTGCCAATCGCAGGAGAAGGAGGCGACGTCTGGCCCAATTCTGAAACCTGCTTCATGAGTAGGCGCAAGGCCTGACTAAAGTGCTCCATACGTTGCTCTTGCTCTTCTTGCTTACAGATTATATTATTCATCTTAGACATTAGGTCAGATACAGTTGCTGGATCCATTGGCCCTGTTGTAATGTAACGGTAGCTATATTGCTTCCCCAAGAGTAGCGGAGTTGAGATCCTTAAGGGCAACAATACTTTCTTGATTAACACAGAAATTGCATAAAATACAGGTTGTAACTCAAGAGCCAAGGGACTCAAAGGACTAGCTGAATTGCCTCTAGGCTCCGAGGGTTTCGAGATCGACAGAAAACCTAGGACACACTCAGAAACAAGATACGTGGGACGACAGACCGTGAAGTATTCAAGGTGCAGGGCAGTCAGGGATGCATAAACCAATCGTTCTGGTAAATACATGTGGTTAGTAGATACCTGGTGACTCTCGGAAGGTACTGGCTTGGATACAGGATTGTTATTGCTAATATGTACAGAGATACGATTAGAAATAACATTAAACAAAAATAAACAAGCATTTGTTATCGTGGTCTTTACAAAAACATTAACCACTTGGCTGCTATGGACGCGCTCAGCGCGTCCAGCCAAGTGGTTCTCCTGTGCTATGGACGTGCTGAGCGCGTCCATGCACAGGAGGCAGCAATCCGCCGGATTCTGGCGGATTGCTGCGCCCCCCCGGTGCGGGCTGACATCTTGGATGTCAGCCCAGCACTCCGGGACCCCGGCGGGACATTAGATGTCATCGCGGCGACGCGATGACCTCTAATTCAGGTGCCCCCCCCGCATGTGCGGAGGAGGCGCCTGAAAGGGAGGGGGGAGGTCCTTCGGACCTCTCTCCCTCCCGATCGCCGGGGAGCAGGGAGGTAATACAGGCACCGCTTGGAAGGGCACAGCCTGCCCTTCCAAACGGTGGCTGTCATTAGCCCCTGGGGAGCCGGATCACGAATCGGCGCTGAAAAGCGCCGGTTCGTGATCCTTTCACGGAGCTGGCCGACATCTTGGATGTCGGCCAAGCCTCTGGGAACTCCCCCTGAGGACTGGCATCATCGTGCATAGCACGATGACGCCAGTCCTGGAGTTAACCCTTAGCTGCCACCAACGGTGGAGATAGGGGGTTCATTGGACCCCCCTATCTCCCGATCCGTGGCAGCTAGGGGTTAAAGTTTGGTACTGTTGGATCGGCCAGAGCATGGCCGTTCCAACGACACCAAACACGACTGTGACAAAAGTTTTTTAAAGAAAATAAAAATTAAAAATAAAAATATTTAAAAAAAAATTATAAAAAAAAATAAACAAGTTTTTTTTCTTTTTTTGGTTTGTTAATGCAGCAATATTGTTCCCATTTCAATTATAATGTGAACAATGATGCTGCACTAATGATTTTTGTATGCGGTGCGTTTGTTAAAAATCATGTAATTTTCCCCAAAAAAAAATGTAACGAGACCCCATTTCTAATTTTTTTAACAAGCGCACCCCATACAAAATATAACCGCAATTGCTCGCATGTTAAAATGTGAAAAAAAAAACACTTTACAAATTGTAAATTATTGAAAATTCATATTTTATTGCATTTTTTGTTAGAATATACAGACAGGACATGACGTATACATATAATAATGACATATTATGAATATGCCGAGTCTGACGGAAAGAACGATATATAATATGTCTGGGTCATATACTAAAATAAGCCTTCAAAACACATTTAAACATGATGAGCAAAACCGGTAAAAATGACCTCAGCACAGAGGCGTGAAACGCCTCAGCAGCGAAAGGGTTAACATGAGTAGTAGGCTGGGTAAAGGGACCCCGTAGGGTTACAAGCGATACCCCTAAACGTGATGGGACAGAACCCAAACAACAAGCGATCAACCCAGCAGCCAGCATGGGGTTAAATCACTAAAACACGAAAACAGCATAATACACACGATAGAGAGAGAGTGGTCAAAGCCAAGCCGGGTCAATAACGGAAGCAGGAATCTCATACAAAGCAGGGTCGTTAGCAGTAAATTCAATCAGATGCAGGAAGTAGCGGTGCTTGAAACAAACTCCACAACAGGGCGACGAGGCAACTCCTCGAACCTTGTTTTAAAGCTGGTGGCTCCTGGTGACCACACCTGACCCCGCCCCCTCAGATGCCGATCTGCCAGCAGAAAGTACCCGGCCAGCCAGCGGTCCCCCTTCTTGCCCAGACCCCTCAGGGAGCACAGCGGGGGCTGAGGATGTAACATGCAACTGCCTTAGAACAGAAAAAAACATTTTGCAGTTGTTTGTTTTATCACTTTTTTTATTTTTGGATAGGATTCCCTTGTTTAAACCTGTCAAAGTGAACTATCGAAAAACTGTGATTTTTGCCAAAATTTCGGGACTGTTCGGCAGTCTCTGAATAGATTAAACATTACTTCTCTATAGGACACTTTCACTGATGCCGAAGATTGCTGAATTGAGGCGAGCTGCACCGTATTTTGGTAAATTTGCCAATATTTGGTGAATTGCCAACTTTTTGAAGACAAACTGCCACCAAATTGCACTGCACAGGGAAATTAATTCACCATTCGGTGACAATTTTGGCTCTTATTGAATAACCTTTTAGGCTGGGGTCAGACTGAAGGAGAATCAGGCTGAAGGATGGTTGTTACTATGAGCCAGGCAGCCATCTTGTGCAGAATATTGGTTCACCAGTAAATAGAATAGATTTTTATTAGATGTGCAAAGTAGAGCTTACATAGAATTCCAAGAATGCGTGGCAGATTAGAAAGCTAGCAATAAAACCAGACAGAATCCGGCCGGCTCTTGGCACGGAGAGACAGGAAGATTTATGAATGAGGCAAGGTCACTGAGATGTGCAGAGGAACAAAGAAAACATAGAGAACAGACCAGGCCCCAGGCTATCTGAATAAACATAGCCGATAGGGAGGGAGGTACTGCCCTGAGAAAGACAGCACAACAAATCACAGACTGTCAAACTAACATGAAGTGTATCAATTTATAGTTATATGTGGAATGTCCTTTGTGTTTGGGCTAATGATGGAGGTATTAACCCACGTGGGGTGGAATAAAGTGTCATCGGGAGGTGGGCTAATTGGGATGTACCTAATTACGTATTTTTGGGTATAAGATCCCTTGCACGGGGGGGAGAAGGTGCTCACTCTTTGCGATTCAATCCTGTGTGAGCACTTGTGTGACGACACAATAAACATTTGCCTTTCCTGAAGAGACTCGTGTTTGGACAATCCTTGCTTGTGTCTGGTCCGGCGCCGTTCTGAAAGTGAACCTGTCTGACTCCGGTTACATTTCTGGGGACTCGATAGCCGGGATAATGGGCCTTTTGCCAAGACACAGGCAACGGCTGCTGAACACAGTGCGGCGATATTGACTGCAGGTGCACGAGAATCCCGCTGGTTGGGCGTCCGTTGAAGGTGAGCTGACATCTGCAGGCGCCAAGCAGGATTTCCTGTTCAGTGGACCTCGTCTCGTCCCAAACGGACCCCCGACCAGGGAACTGGGACACCACTGAGTCTGAGGAAACAGCAAGCAGCGCCGGCGATAGGTAACGTGTCTTCTATGTTTTGTATGTCTAAAGGAGATACCGGTATCTAAGGGAAACGTCCGACTGAGATAGACGGATAAGAGGATGCGATGGCCACCATCCTATTGGCATATCTAGCCCGCCGCTGATAGCACTGACATTGAAGGAGCCAGAGTGGCTAGCGGGTGTCTGGATTCGGGGGAATTGAATGCCAATCAAAGGGTAGTTCTGTAAGTGAGGGAGAAGGTAACCACGTGGAGTTGCATAAGTCAGTAGTCAGTGTTTGTAAATAGAGCTTCACCACGTGGGTAAAAGGGAAAGGAGGAGGGATTTTCTGTGACTGGGCTGAGAGCCTGAGTCAGTGCTAGTGTGCACGTCGTGTAGTGAAAAGGGCTTATAGTGGAGCCAGCGGTAGCTGCAGAGATAGTGGTGCTGAGTGGGTAGATTATCCATAAGGCAGATTGGAATTGCAGATGGAAGTATAGATAAGGAACGGGGTGCACATAATCACACGCAGTCAAGAGTTAGAGTTCAAATTACGGGGTATAGGAGCCACAGAGGAGGGACTGAGTAGTACCCTTGGCTAGTAGAAAGAGTTGAAGTGCCTATGTTCTGTTGTTCTGTTATGTGATGAAAGCATCTGATACGGTATGTGTTGTGAATGAATTGACTCGAGTGCTGTGAGTGAACGTGCGCCTACTCGCTCCGCGAGGAAGCAAATACGAGATTTGACCCCGAACGTACGGTTCCGGCTCAGGCGACTGCAGACGGCTACTGAAGGGGGAAGCGCCTGTAGATACGAAGGAATTGTTGACTGAAGTATCAGACTGTAGATTTTAACTGTTGTTGAAATAATATATCTGTATTGCAAAGAGTACTGTTTTCAAGAGTAATAATGGGTAACGGGTCATCTAAGCCCAAGAAGGTGAAGGAGGGTGAGACGCCCCTAGAATATATGGTGCGGAATTTCGAAGCTTTAATAAAACGCATGATTATGGTGTAGAATTGACAAAAGAGAAGTTAAAAGTAATGTGTGCAGTTGTGTGGCCGTTATTAGTCCAGGATGGCCAGAGCAGGGGTCAATGGACCCGGAGTTGGTACAGAAGGTACATTCCCAAGTCACAGAGCAGTACGGACATCCTGAACAGTACCCGTATATAGATATATGGAGATATTGTATTAAAAACAAGAGTCATTTTATAATGATAGCGGGGAGAAATAAGAAACAGGACCCCAAAATAATAGAGAGAGAGAGGTGTTAGTGGAACAACCGGAAGAGAGTGATGTTTTGCCCCCGTCCTATCCATCATGTTATGGGGCAGCCAGAGAAGCTTTGAATGCCGCGGTTGCGCGGGCGGAGAGGGGGGAGCGACAGCTGCTGTGTCTCGGTCAGCTCCCTCCGCTCCGTCCCGTGTGACTGAGGAAGAAGAGCAGGGCGCAACGGGTGGAGGGGACAGAGAGGCTCCACCAGAGAAGATTGAGATGCCCGATGGGAGTATATATATATTAGTGCCCCACGGGGATGGTGATGATGAAAAGGAGGATAAGGACCAGGGAGTTACCACACGCGCAGCGATAGTATACATAAACCCCGGGATCCGTACCAACACAATCCCTACAAGAATGCTATGCAGTTGCCTTTGCGAGAGGTGCCAGGCCCCCATTGGCGGATGGGAATCCAGGGCCAATGCAATACACATACGTCCCGTTTACGACAACGGATCTTTTTAATTGGAAAACACACACACCACTGTATTCCACAAATCCCGCAGCAGTGGCCAGTATGATAGAGTCAGTTATGCTCACACATAACCCCAATGGGCAGATTGTCAGCAATTAATGTTGACAATGTTCACCACAGAGGAGAGAGCCCGAATAAATAGTAGCGCGCAAAAGATTTTACTCGCCCAGGCTGTAGCAGATGCTAAGCCTCATCCAGAAGCATGGGCAGAGGAACATTACCCCAAACAGATCCTAAATGGCCGTACAATACAGTTGAAGGAGTTGCCCATCTGCAGACATACAGAACCGCTGTAATTATGGGTGTTAAAGCAGGAGGGAAGAAGCCACAAACATGGGAAAAATAGCAGATGTGGTGCAAGAGGTTAAGGAATCCCCAAGTGCGTTTCTAGAGAGATTGCTGGATGCGTACAGGATGTATAGTCCATTGATCCTGAAGCGATGGAGAATCAGAGGTTAATTAACTCTTCGTTTGTGGGACAGTCACAGAGGGATATACGGAACAAAATACAGAGAATAGATGGGTTTTTGGGGAAAGGTATTAGTGAATTAGTTGAGATCGCTAATAAGGTGTATCATAACCGGGATCTAGAGGAGATAAAGAAACAGAAGGGACATACCGGGGTGGTTGGATACATGGGGAATGGTGGAGGACGAGGTGGCCCAGACAGAGGGAGGGCAAGGGGTAGGGGCTAGAGGAAAGAAGGGGAGCCCTAGGGAACCCCTAGGACCCAATCAGTGCGCGTGGTGCCGGGGTGAAGGTCACTGGAAAAACGACTGTACTGCATTTTTGGCTAAATTTGGGGACAGGGTGAAGTTGGGGAAACGGGAGGTCAAGCCCCTAATGGCCAGGTAACAGACGGAAGGTATGGAAGAAGTGAAGGGAATGGAGCGGGGTTTGTGGGACTGGCGGGGACATCATTTGAAGGGCAGGATGTATATTGACGGGGACCTGGGCCCATCCCGCTCGGTAGCCACGAGCCCACGGTCACAATGAGAGTGGGAAATAAAGATGAAGTTTTTATGGTTGATACAGGTGCCGAATATTCTGTTGTAACAAAGCAAATTGCACCTCCAATGGGAATGAGGTTGATATTATGGGAGCAATGGGGTGTCTGCTAAATATCCTTTTCTTGCTTCTAGAAAATGTAGTATGGGTGGGCATTGTTGAACATGAATTTTTGTATATATGCCGAATGTCCCTCCTGGGGCGGGATATCCTTTGCAAATTACAAGCCCAAATTACGTTCCTTCCCGGGGGTCACGCTCAATTAGACCTGCCCGAGAGTGGCGGCTCTGCTTGGCAGCATAATCCAGCCGGTCCGCATTCATCTGTGAAAATTGCAGTAGTTATGCCAAGGGAGGAAGAATGGCGCATGGCAACTACTCTGCCTGCTGCGCCGGATCCGCATGCACTACTCCTTGAAATTCCTGGGGTATGGGCGGAGGAAAATCCGCCAGGACTTGCCATAAACATACCCCCGTATATGTGGAATTAAAGCCCGGCGCAACACCTGTGGCTCTAAGACAATATCATATCCCACAGAAAGCCAAGCAGAATATACAAATACATTTACAAAGACTTAAAGATAACGGCATATTAAAATTCTGCGTGTCACCATGGAACACACCCCTACTGCCAGTCCTGAAAGAAGGGACTCAAGAGTATCGCCCTGTCCAAGATTTACGAGCTGTCAACGAGGCCACAGTAACACTACACCTGTGGTTCCTAATCCATACAATTTGCTGGCATTAATTCCCGGAGATACAAAATATTACACAGTGCTTGATTTAAAAGACGCTTTCTTTTGCATCCGCCTGGCTCCAGCAAGCCAGCCCCTTTTTGCATTTCAGTGGGAAGAGTCTACCACGGGGGCGCGCCATCAAATGACGTGGACGCGCCTCCCTCAAGGTTTCAAAAATTCGCCCACGATTTTCGGGTGCGCGCTTAGCCAAGATCTCCTCGCCTTCAACGCTCAGCCAGACAAAGTAGTGTTACTCAATATGTTGATGATTTATTACTGGCTTCCCCCACAGAAAAAGACTGTTTATCCGCCACAAAAGCCTTGCTACATCTGCTAAGCCAAGCAGGTTACAGAGTGTCTAAAACGAAAGCACAAATATGTAAACAGAGTGTAAAATACCTGGGATTCCAGTTAACAGGTACCAAACGTGCACTGGGGGGCAGAAAGGAAAGGAGCAGTGTGCCGCATACCCCAACCAAAGACCAGGAGACAAGTCCGTGAGTTCTTGGGAGCTGCAGGCTTCTGCCGCCTGTGGATCCCCAACTTCGCTGATATTGCCAAGCCGCTTCATCAAGCCACCAAGGGGGGAGAACTAGACCCCTTTCATTGGGAAGAAGAGCAAACCGCAGCGTTCCTGAAATTAAAGACTCTGCTGATGGAAGCTCCTGCACTGGGCCTGCCAGATCATAGCAAGCCTTTCCAGCTGCTCGTACATGAACATAATCAAACAGCGACAGGGGTATTGGTCCAGACCTTTGGCTCATGGCTGAGGCCTGTGGCCTACCTCTCCAAGCAACTCGACCCTGTGGCCTGCGGCCTACCCCCATGCCTGAAAGCAGTGGCTGCCACCGCAATGCTGATAGCAGAAGCAGACAAGCTGACCCTTGGACAAGTTCTTCATGTCAAGGTGCCCCACGCTGTCAAGGCTCTGCTGGATGTGAAAGGAGGTTACTGGTTCAGCAACAGCCGGATGACGAAGTACCAAGCCATGATGTGTGAAAATCCACGGGTTCATTTGGACCTCATCGCTACCTTAAACCCTGCTACTCTACTGCCTGACTGTGAAGAGGATCCAGATCATGAATGCCTCCAAGTCATGGAAGAAGTGTTCAGTAGCAGGCCGGATTTGAAAGACGTACCCCTAGACAAATACGATCTACAGCTAATCACTGATGGTAGCAGCTACATGGATGATGGGAAGAAAGTCTCCGGCTATGCAGTAGTCTCAACAGAAGAAGTCATCGAAGCAAAGCCACTGCCAGGCCATACATCTGCACAATTGGCCGAAATAACAGCTTTAACCAGAGCCCTTGAAATCTCTGAAGGCAAAAGAGTAAATATCTACACAGATTCCAAGTACGCCTTCATGACAGTCCATGCACATGGTGCACTCTACAAAGAGAGAGGCCTACTTACGTCTTCAGGACAACAAATCAAATATGCGGCTGAAATCGCGGCCCTCCTGGAAGCAGTATGGAACCAAGTGCTGTCAGCATCATGCACTGCCGTGGCCACCAAAAAGGCCATGACGAAATTCCAAAAGGTAACAGACGCGCGGACCAGGCCGCAAAAGCAGCTGCAAAACCGCCACCGCCAACAGAAGATCAAGCTAAAGTACTGATCTGCAAGCAAGAACCTCAACCTTCCATGCCAAATTACGAGTTCTATATGAATTTGAAAAAGTTTGAACCCCACGGCGAGTTCATTGAAATAATACTGCACAAGTGGCAAGATGATTATGAACTGTTAGAACTCAGTCATGATTATATCCAATGGCTTTTCCCAACTCAAACACAAGGCCGAAATTTCTACTCTACTCCCCTAAATCCGCAAGAGACACGCCTAATGGTTAACACCTCAGAAGTCCAGCAAAGACTGCGCAGAGCCTACAAGATGATGCTGAAATTCTTCGGCGTAAAAATAGTGGGGGAGGAGGAAGACAAAGAAACAACTGAAGTTGAACGAGCAGAAAATTTCGCGACACGTTTTGAAAATTTGACAATAAAATCCTCACAATAATCTACGAATCACACGAATACTGCACAGTCTGGGAGAATTGGGAGCAGAAGAATATCAAGTCCCACTGGTGAGGTTCCTCCTCAAGGAGATCCTTATCAAGAACAGACTGCCAAGAATGAAGAAAAGTGCAATGAACTTTTTCATACCAGCAGTAAGAGATCCACAAGACAGACAAGATTTGTTATTCTTCGCATGGCGATACTATTTCCCAAAAGAAGAATTCATCTGGGGAAATTATGGAGAATTGGCACGATACAAACCAAAACCAGTGGTAGCGGCACTCCTACCGGCGCCACTGAGCGAATGGACACCTGTGTACTCAGAGAAAGAAAAGAAGTGGCTGACAGAAGAACCCGGAGGGTATGGAGAAGATGGATGGTTCCAGATGGAGAGTGGACGAATAGTCCTACCAGCAACACTGGCTCCTGAAATCGTAAGAGCACTTCACGCAAGTACCCATGGAGGGAGAGAAATGATGGAGCAACAGTTGGAGCCACATTTCTATGTACCAGGATTGTCAGCAATCTGCAAAGCAACAGCTCAGCAGTGTGTAACATGTGCCAAAAACAACCCGAGAACAGGCCCATCGGGCTATCCCCAATGGCATCATTACAAATAGACTTTACAGTGCTGCCACCCTGCAAAGGATACAAATATTTACTAGTGATGGTGTGCACTTTGACAGGATGGGTGGAAGCCTTCCCAACGAGAACTGAAAAGACTACAGAAGTGGTAAAGAGCCTGATGAAAGAAATAATACCACGTTACGGACTTCCACTCGAGATAGGGTCGGACAATGGCCCTGCATTTATCCAGAACTGTTTACAACAACTTGCCCAACTACTGGGCATCACCTGGAAGCTACATACTGCCTACAGGCCCCAAAGTTCGGGGAAAGTTGAAAGAATGAACCGTACTCTAAAGACTTTGATGTCCAAACTGTGCCAAGAGACGTCACTAGGCTGGTTGGACTTGCTGCCGATAGTCCTTTTGCACATTAGGTGCAGACCAACCCCCCAATTGAAGCTAAGTCCGTACGAACTTATGTTTGGACGGCCAACCCCTCTAATTAATGGACTAAGGGGGGACCTTCGGGCATTGGGAGAAACTAAACTAAATGATCAGGTAGTAATGCTGGGTAAATCAATGCAGAAATTAAATACTTGGGTGGGGGATAATATACCGCATTTTCTGTATCCTTCACTGCATAAGTATTGTCCGGGTGACTCAGTATGGGTAAAAGAGTGGAAAAATGATCCACTAGGTCCAAAATGGAGAGGTCCTTATCTTGTCCTGTTATCAACCCACAGCAGTAAAGGTTGCCGAGGTGGTCCCGTGGATACATCACTCCAGAGTGAAAGCAGCTGCAGCCAGTCCTGAACCAGCATGGAAGTTCGTTACCAACGAGACCAACCCGCTGAGGCTGAAGCTGACAAAGACCACAGCCATGAGCACCTAAATGATCCTAACCCAGATAATACAGAGGATCAACAAGTGGGTGTTTTGATGGGCACAGGTCCTGACCACCCGCCAACGGGGGAGACCCACAGGGTGCTTTTTAGGGGCCCGGCCCCCACCCTTGATCATCCAGAAATGTTTTTTACTTTTGAAATTCCGGTGGGGAGGGATTGGGTTTATGTGACTGTGAAAAGAATTGCCCAAGGAATTCTGACATTCGGGGCATTTGTGGTGCTGATTTTATATCTTGCTAATTTGATTTATGGACTCTCGCGTGGAGCAGGCCCTAATTGTACGGGCAATGTGGGGAAAGTGAATATTTCCCATATCTGGAATGGTACGCACCCGGTGATGGAGAACCGTACCATGTGGAGACAAAAACGAGAGGCGCTATCTGGAACCAACCCAAGAGGACATTTACTTGTGCAATTCAAATATGACTATGCTAAAAAGTCTGGGCAAACCGCATGCTGGGTGTGTAGTAGACTGCACCCAGAGACAATTCATATACCATTTGCCTCTGTTCCAATGAATTTGAGTATGTTTGTATCAGGGAATGTCACAATACATGCTGTCGATGCACCAAGGGAAAAGACAGAATCAGTTAGTCCGGGTACCCCATAATAGGACCAGTGTATCCACCAGAATGGTGTTTTCAACTAGGACCAGATAAAGAAATAAATAACGAGGGTGGGTTATGTAACTCAAGTCAGTTCAACTGGACATCATACATTTACATATTCAAAACAGGACAAAAGGCGAATTATTTATACATACGATGCAGGCAATTCACTAGAGACCAAGAGGCGGTGATTGGGAATGTGACCAATGGGAGGCAGGGTGCAGTGGATATGATGAGACGGCTGAGACACCTTGCGATAGAGATATCAAAGGGAACACTACATTCATCACCATTTATAGTGAAAGGAGGGTACCAGGTGTGCTGTGAAAGGGTGTGTTACACATGGGTACCACCAACATAACGGGAATGTGTTATTTGGCTAAGCTGGTCCCAATCCAGAGACTAAGGGGAGAAGACACAAACACAGACACAGAACTACACCCTAGGTACCCACTGGTGTTTGAAAGACCAAGAGAGAATTGTTCACGAAGATGGATCGAATATGGACATGGTTGCCAGCATGGACTGGATGGGGAGGAGAGATGATGAGGAGATTGAATAGCTATGTCAATTTGATGGATGAGATTCTGAATAGAACCAGTATGGATATCCAGCTGCTGAATCTGGAAATGCGTGAGTTACGAAAGGTGCAGATGATACATGATATGGCGCTTGAGCAGATCAGTGCGGCCTTGAATGGATTGTGTGAAATGACAATGCACTATGAATGTTGCACCTTCATCAGAAACACTACACATGAAGTCCCAGATTATTACCAGGTAATTCAAGATCACCAAGAGAAGGTAGCACAGTTGCAGGGTATAGCCAGGAGGATTGCTGCCGAAGGCTGGAATCCGCTCCGTGGGTTTGGAGCAATGGGAGAATGGTTTGGTTCCATCTTGAGATTTATCTCACGGATTGGATCCATGATACTCATGATAGTGGTGATCTTGATCATAGGGATACTGATATACCGCATAGGGCTATGCATATGGCCACTGTGCAAGACAGCACTGACACCCACACAAACACAGAAGATACCACTGATAATTCCACAGGGAATGTTCCCAGTGAACGGAGAGCCCCCCCAGTATGCAGAGTTTCAGAATAGTGGAGTGTAATGGCTACAAGTGCCAGGAAAGAGATCCTGACACTTGAGCCAAGGGGGGAAAGTTTTGAAGACAAACTGCCACCAAATTGCACTGCACAGGGAAATTAATTCACCATTCGGTGACAATTTTGGCTCTTATTGAATAACCTTTTAGGCTGGGGTCAGACTGAAGGAGAATCAGGCTGAAGGATGGTTGTTACTATGAGCCAGGCAGCCATCTTGTGCAGAATATTGGTTCACCAGTAAATAGAATAGATTTTTATTAGATGTGCAAAGTAGAGCTTACATAGAATTCCAAGAATGCGTGGCAGATTAGAAAGCTAGCAATAAAACCAGACAGAATCCGGCCGGCTCTTGGCACGGAGAGACAGGAAGATTTATGAATGAGGCAAGGTCACTGAGATGTGCAGAGGAACAAAGAAAACATAGAGAACAGACCAGGCCCCAGGCTATCTGAATAAACATAGCCGATAGGGAGGGAGGTACTGCCCTGAGAAAGACAGCACAACAAATCACAGACTGTCAAACTAACATGAAGTGTATCAATTTATAGTTATATGTGGAATGTCCTTTGTGTTTGGGCTAATGATGGGAGGTATTAACCCACGTGGGGTGGAATAAAGTGTCATCGGAAGGTGGGCTAATTGGGATGTACCTAATTACGTATTTTTGGGTATAAGATCCCTTGCATGGGGGGGAGAAGGTGCTCACTCTTTGCGATTCAATCCTGTGTGAGCACTTGTGTGACGACACAATAAACATTTGCCTTTCCTGAAGAGACTCGTGTTTGGACAATCCTTGCTTGTGTCTGGTCCGGCGCCGTTCTGAAAGTGAACCTGTCTGACTCCGGTTACAAGACCAGCGCACTTTTAACGTGCGTTCTGGCGCACATAATTACGGCCGCACTAGCAGCAGATGACGGGCAATGACGGCCAATATACGATGTACAGCCGCACAAAAGTCCGGCCGTGCAACGCAAGTGGAATTTGAACGCATTTTTCTGAGAACGCTGAACCGCTAGTACTGACGTACTGAGTGCGCAGCTGCGGCATAGCGGCGTGTTTGCGTCATTAGGAGATGTCAGACGCTGCTAATGTCCAGCCTACATAACGTCCAGACGCAAAAAGAGTTTTATTGATGATCCGTACAAAATCACGCCCGAAAATGCGCGTCGTCTGACCGTTTTTGCACATTCCGTGAAAAAATACATCAATGCGTTCGGACGCACTTTTTCACGTTCGCGGGGACTGACCCTAGCCTTAAGTTTTCAGTGAAAATGGGATGGAGCATCCCCTCTACATGTGCTGCTGCTGTGGGAAATGAGAAGATGAGGTAGTGCAACAATATTATTCACTTTATTATTGGAAAGTGAACAATACTGCAGCTTTTGGAGACAAAATTTTTTTTAAAGATTTTTATTCATTTTATTATTATTTTTACAGACTACCTGGTCATGTTTGATATCATTGGAAAGGCCAGGATCCAAAAACGACCTCCTACGTTAAATGCTTTTGGAGAAAAAACAGAAAAGGGATTTTTTTTTTTATACAATGTCATCACGCGCATGCGTAATGACGCCCGGAGCCTGGAGCAGTCCCAAAGCAAGGGCTGACAAGGAAGATGTCAGCCCGCTGTGGTTCAAGCCCCAGATAGGCACCGAACTATAGAGAATATGAAAGAGGGGGTCACATGGACAGGGGGGGCAGAAAGAATATGACAGAGGGGTCACAGAGACCGGGGGTTTTGAAAGAGAATATGGCAGACGGGGAATCTGACCCCCTCTGTCTCTGTGGCATATTCTCTTTCTGACCCCCTATCTCTTGTGGCCCCCTGTCACATTCTCTTTCTGACCCCCCTGTCATATTCTTTCTGTCCCCCTGTCTGTGACCCCCCCTGTCACATCCTCACCCTCTGACCCCCCTCTCTGTCACATCCTGTCTCTAAGCCCCCCTCATTACTGACACACACACGTCATCCCCTCCCTGCAAAGGGGAGAGGTGTCCGCCTGGGAGCAGGGGAGCAGCAAGGCTGTCACAGACAGGAGTTCTCAAGCTGACTCCAGCATCCTGGCCTCTCTGTTCCTTACTGGATATGGAGCTGCCCTAATTAAAAAAACGCTGCCTGTATCCCCGGGGAAATCATGAACTTACCCCTTGTAAGGAGTGTCCAGGCTGCTGCTGCATCAGGCTCTGGCCCTGCTCACTCGTCCTCACCTCTCCCACTCCCTCCCTCATGGCACATGGACAGGAAGCTGTGCAGGAGGATTGGGAGGAGAAACTGCAGCAGCGTGAGATGCTCCGTGCAGACCTCTGACACCTGCAGAGAAATGCTACCCTGACTCCAAATTGCCACTTGGCGGTGCCTGCACCTGACAGATGCCTGGGGGCACGTGCCCCCCCTGCTCCCCCTCACTACGCCACTGAACCACAGCCAGGACTTGGTGTTAACGGATACCGCTTCTGACAATCCGTTAACACCATTAAAAAAAATTATCGTACACTCACCTCCTGTCCCGCGGCGAGGGCTGCGACTCCGTCCACCTCCTCCGTCCAGTGGGAGCAGGGAGAGACTGGAGGAAAAAGTTCCTCAGTCTCCCCCTACGTATCACTACTCCGCCCACCCGAATCTCGCGAGGCGAGATCTGTCAGGTCATGTGACTGCCGGTGTCTGGCTCAATCAAGTCCTATGGAGTCCATTGAGAGGATGCGTGCGGCGGCGCTCAGCTTTGCGCCCGGTAACAATGCAGGCAGCTTTTTTAGCGCCTGCATGGTAATTCCACGCTATAACGGGGGCGCTAGGGAGAAAACTGCGGGCATAGTTTTTCCTCCCTAGTGCTCCCGTTTCAGCGTTAGGAATGTAATGTGGCCCATAGTCGGGCAGAGCCAACTGAACAGGTTCAGAGTTGGGAAAATGAGCATAGCTCAGGGCCAGAAAAAATTGTATCCAGTAAGAGACTGCAACTCACTTTAAAGGGTCACTACCACTAATCCAAGCCGTAACTAGATTACTTGTGCAATACAAATGAAATCACTTTATAAAACACATGCTGCTGTATTTTTCTTTGTTTGAAGTAATTGCATGTACAATGGAAAAATAAAGTTAGTTTTTTTTATCTCCTGTTTCCATTCTGTGGATTTTTTCCATGATGCAACATTTACCAAAATCTGTGCAAAGGTTTTACTTTACTGCTGTGGTTTATCTTCTAGAGTATTTAACAGTCAGTGAGGTGGAGGAGTGACTGTTTAGATAAGACTGCAGGGTGTATTGTGGTTTCCAGGCTACTCGAGATAAGAAATTGAAGCGGAGACTGATCCACAGACTACATTCTATGACCAAAGCCACACAGTGAGGAACACATGACGTAAAGATACAGGAGGGGGGGGGCAGTTTACAACACGAAGGATCACAAATGAATGCATCCAGTGACGACACATATAGAGTAAAATATTTTCTTAACTAAACATACATATTACTTGTCACTTGTTGTTGGATTATCTTAGGTCACAGCCATAAAACCAAATATTGAATTTGTTTCCCTATTTAGGCTGGGGTCAGACTAACGCATTTTTAACGTGCGTTTAGGCGCACTTCATCACGGCCGCAGTAGCAGCAAATGACGAGCAATGACGGCCAATATACGAAGTACGGCCGCACGAAAGTCCGGAAGCGCAACGCAAGTGGAAAATGAACGCATTTTTTCGAGAACGCAGAACCGCTAGTACTGACTAGGGATGAGCTGTTCGGGTTCGGACGGTTCGGGATTCGACCGAACTTAGCCTGTTCAAGCAGATCGCGAACCCCGAACATTTCCGGGTGTTCGCCTCAGGTTTCGACCACAATGGACCACAATGCATTTTCCCACTGCCTGAAGCTTGTAATTGGCTACAGCCTTGCACCTGACCACAGGTCTGGTGCAAGACTGGTTGAACACTATGCCAATCACCGCTCGAACACCCGTGGTAGCATACAATTATAATCAATAGATACCCACACACGAAGTACATCCGCACAGAAGTGCGGACGCAGCAGCTGCAGCATACTGCCAAGTTGGCTCCAGTGACGAGGAGATAGGGGGTGAAGATAACATTGATGATGATGAGGTCACTGACTCCACCTGGGTGCCAGATCGAACTGAGGAATCAAGTGAGGAGGAGGGGGAAGAGGAGGAGGCACAGCAAACATGTGGCACAACATCCTCTGTGACCAACCGTAGCACTAGCCAGTCCAAGGCATCACATGTCAGAGCTGCTCCGGTGCAGAGCGCTGTTGTCTCAAAGAACACATGCAGGAACTCTGCTGTCTGGGAGTTCTTTAAGAAATGTGCAGCAGACCCCACCATTGCTATTTGTAATCTATGTCAGAGGAGGCTGAAGCGTGGGATAAACACCGGACGCTTGGGTACCATGTGCTTGAGGCGACATATGAACAAGTGCCACACATCCCGTTGGGGCAAAACTTTGCGTAGGTCCTCCTCCTCCTCATCTGTCTCTACCCACACTGTATGTCCTGCCATGCAATTGTGTACAACCTCCACCGACAGGGATGATGCTACAGAAATGGATGTACCAGCAGGTCCTTCCTCACAATGTAACATCATCCCAGTAGCTGAAGATTTACGCAGTCAGATTACTTTGCCGCAGCTGCTGCAGCAAAATAAAAAATATAGTCCCAACCATCCCCAAGCACAGCGTCTAAATGCCAACTTAGCAAAATTACTCGCATTACAGCTGCTGCCTTTCCAGCTGGTGGACTCTGCTTCCTTCCGTGAATTTGCTGAATGCGCTGTACCACAGTGGCAGGTTCCAAAACGCCATTACTTTTCACATAAGGCCATTCCAGCACTATACCACGTGGAAGACAATGTTATCCAGTCATTGGGAAAGGCAGTCAGCAGCAAGGTGCATGTCACTTTAGACACGTGGTCCAGCAAGCATGGACAGGGTCGTTACATTTCCTTCACAGCACACTGGGTAACTCTGATTGCAGCTGGGATGGATCCAAGACGGGGCTCTGTGCTGGAGTTTGTTCATCCACCACGCCTCCAGAAAGCTGCTTGTATGAGGTCTGTCTGCTCCACCACCACCACCTCTTCCTCCTCCTCCTCCTCCTCCTCCTCCTCCTTCTCTGTCTCTGGCGAAGTGGCAGTTAAACCGACGCCTGACAGGGTCTACGCAATGGCTCAAGCAAAAAGATGCCATACTGTGCTTGAGCTGGTTTGTTTAGGGGACAGGAGCCACACCGGGTCAGAAATTTTGTCAGCTCTGCAGGGGCAGGTGCAGAGATGGTTTACACCACTCCAGCTTGAGCTGGGAATGATCGTCTGCGATAATGGCAGCAACCTTCTCTCCGCCCTACGCAAGGGTAAATTGACGCTTGTACCATGCCTAGCACACGTCCTAAATCTGGTGGTACAGCGTTTCCTAACCCAGTGATCCCCAACCCTGGTCCTCAGGGCCCACTAACAGGCCAGGTTTGCCAGATATCTGAAGCACAGCACAGGTGATATGATTTGCTGTTCAGTAATTGAAGGATTCAGTCTGCATTTCTCCAAGGTAATCCTTAAAATCTGGCCTGTTAGTGGGCCCTGAGGGACAGGGTTGGGGACCACTGTCCTAACCAAGTACCCAGGGCTGCCAGAGCTTCTCATCTAGGCCATAAAAGTCTGCAGCCACTTCAGACGGTCATTACCAGCAAGCATTCGCCTGGCAGAAATTCAAAGAGAATTCCACCTTCCCATGCACTGTACTGTCACCATTTGAGGAGGCAACGAGGATGGTGAGCAGGGACAGTGCATGCATCAGTGACACAATTCCTTTAGTGTTCCTGCTTGAGCACACTCTGTGGGGGATTATAGATGTGGCTCTAGAGGCAGAGCAGCGGGAGGAAGAGGAGACCTTCCCTAGCTCTCAAGGCCACAGTCTTTCCGCAGACAGCATTCCAGCGGGTCCTACTCAGATCAGACAGGAGGAGGATGAGGAGGAGGAGGACTATTTAAGTAGTGGGGGCATTGAAGGTGGGGATTCCTCAAGGCAGGGTTTTGTGTGCCCAGAAACAGAAGGGCTTGTGCGTGGCTGGGAGGAGGAAGTGCACGATACGGTCATCCTCATTGACCAGGAAGACTCGGCAGCTAATGCCACCTCCAACCTACGCTGCATGGGCTCCCTAATGATGCAAAGCCTGCTAAAGGACCCCAGGATTCGTGCTATCAAGGATAGGGATCATTACTGGTTGGCAACCCTTCTTGATCCATGATACAAGGGGAAAGTTGCAGAGCTCATCCTGCCCGCACAGAGGGAGCACAGGATGACAAAACTTGAGGACGCTCTAAAGCGAAACTTGTGTAACACCTTTCCAGGCACTGTTAGATTACCAAGTGCTGACACACGTGCTTCTGAGGCTGCAGGTGATCAGAGGAATAGCGGTGAAGGCCGGGGCCGCTTGACTGATGCATTTTTTAATTTTTTTAGTCCTCGACGCCCAGGGACGTCAAATGTAGGCACCCATTGCCAGCGTCTTCACCATATGGTGCAGGACTACCTAGGGGCAAGGGCAGACCTGGATACCTTTCCAGCAGATGATCCACTGGCTTAATGGGTGTTGAGATTGGATCACTGGCCAGAACTTAGCCAATATGCTATGCAGCTACTAGGTTGCCCTTCATCTAGCGTGCTTTCCGAAAGGACGTTCAGTGCCGCTGGAGGTTTTGTCACAGACAAAAGAGTGCGTCTGTCCACCGACTCTGTAGACCGGCTGACATTTATAAAAATGAATCAGTCCTGGATCAGCAGCTATCAATCCCCTGATGCTGAAGTAATGGAATAGATAGGGGATGTCCTCTTCTGCATTCACAAAACCTCCAGCACTGAACTCTTCCACAATACCACAAAAGGGTTACGGTGTGAAGGCACTTGCTGCCATGAAAGGCACAATATCTGGCTGCACTGACGCCCATTAAGAAAAAAAAAAAACTTTTCAATATAGGACCACATTGTCCACCCCTGCACTCTTCCTCAATACTACAGAGGGGTTACTGTATGATGATACTTGCTGGCCTGGCACCAAAGGCACAATATCTGGGTGCACTGACGCCCATTACCAGATCAAAAAATTGTCAATAAAGGACCACATGTTCCACCCCTGCACTCTTCCACAATACCACAGAGGGGTTACTGTATGATGAGACTTGATGGCCTGGCATTAAAGGCACAATATCTGGGTGCACTGACGCCCATTAACAGATAAAAAAAAACACTTTTCAATATAGGACCACATGGTCCACCCCTGCACTCTTGCACAATACTACAGAGGGGTTACTGTATGATGATACTTGATAGCCTGGCATTAAATGCACAATATCTGGGTGCACTGACGCCCATTAACAGATAAAAAACTTTTCAATATAGGACCACATGGTCCACCCCTGCACTCTTCCACAATACTACAGAGGGGTTACTGTATGATGATACTTGCTGGCCTGGCACCAAAGGCACAATATCTGGGTGCACTGACACCTTAACCAGATGCATATCTTTTCAATATAGGACCACATGGTCCACCCCTGCACTCTTCCACAATACCACAGAGGGGTTACTGTATGATGATACTTGATGGCCTGGCATTAAAGGCACAATATCTGGGTGCACTGACGCCCATTAACAGATAAAAAAAAACACTTTTCAATATAGGACCGCATGGTCCACCCCTGCACTCTTCCACAATACCACAGAGGGGTTACTGTATGATGATACTTGATGGCCTGGCATTAAAGGCACAATATCTGGGTGCACTGACACCCATTAACAGATAAAAAAAAACACTTTTCAATATAGGACCGCATGGTCCACCCCTGCACTCTTCCACAATACCACAGAGGGGTTACTGTATGATAGTACTTGCATGCCTGGCACTAAAGGCACAATATCTGGGTGCACTGCCATTGACGCCTGTATCAGATTCATATCCTCAGAGGGGTTACGGTGTGACGGCACTGTTGCCGACGCTAAAAGCCCAATTTTAAAGCACCTATTTTTACTTTCATCCAAAGCCTGCATAAGTTTCACAATAATATAGAACAAAAACACACTAAACTTTTTCTGCGCGTCCTAAAATGTCTTTTCATACAGGCTGCCGCCCCAAGCAGTTGTTTATGGATAGATTAAAGGAAAAGCATTTACCGTCATATGCAACGTCATTTATTAGTTTTTAAGTGTTTCTATACATCCTAGAAATCCGCCACTTCACGGGCAGGTTATAGGGACCTCCTAGGCACGATATTTGAAGGAATTTTTCGTTTTTATTTTTAACCCTTATTTCATGGAAAACTCACTGTCCCTTTAAAAACGTTTTTTTTAAAACTTTTTGTCCTTGTTTCCTGTCCCCCAGGGCACTAACCAGACCCCCATACACCTTTTATGGCAAATATGTAGCATATATGCCCTCTTGGAGGGCACTCTAAAAAACCGAATTTTCAGCCCCATTGACTTGCATGGGGGTTCGGGTTCGGTCCCGAACAAATGGGAAGTTCGGGTTCGGGCTCGAACCGAACTCGGGGAGTGTTCGGCTCATCCCTAGTACTGACGTACAGAGTGCGCTGCGGCGGCGTGTGTGCGTGATTAGGAGATGTCAGACGCTGCTAATGTCCAGCTTACATAACGTCCAGACGCAAAAAGTGTTTTATTGACGATCCGTAAAAAAATCACACACGAAAATGCGCGTCGTCTGACCGTTTTCGCGCATTCCGTGAAAAAATACGTCAATGCGTTCGGACGCAGTTTTTGACAGTCACTGCGAATAATGCGTTCGTTTGACCCTAGCCTTAGCATTACAAAAACTGTTTCCCTGGCGCAGAAGAAAGTTCCCTACATTTTCAATGCAAAACACATGGGTAGGAAGTATTATCCTTTCTATTATACTACACAGGTAGTTAAATTTAACCCACTGGAAAAGAAGCCCGCAGCCGCCATTTGTGGAAATGTAAATAAAGCAGTTGTTTTGGTTTGGGCCTTTAGGTACTCCGATGTGCAAGTTATATTCTCCTGTATCTAGGAAACAAATCAATCAGTTTAAATTTTTCTGGAAATGTAATCTTAGTAAATCTACAGGAGAATTCGTTAGAATGTAGACAGGGGATAGGTTTGCGACGTACATATACGTACGAGCAGCAACCGTCATTTAGGACCACTTTCTCTTTCAGTCTAATAATTCCTTCTTTTAATTTGTTCATAAAAGCTTGATCAAATGTCATTATTGTAAAGGAAATATTCTAAAATTTAAAAGATACAGTCATGGGAAATATGAGTTGACCTAGATAGTATGTTTGTTATATCAAATTTGTTGCGTTTTATTACCAGTTATAAATCTATAGGGTTTATTTAGAGAAGACCGAAATTTTGCCGAGATGTAACCGGTCACTGAATTTCAGCATACGGTGACATTTCGGGGCCATTCGGCTATTCACAGAGCAGGCAGTTCGTCAAATTTTGCGAATTGCCTGCACGTACGGTGCCTGTTCGAGGGCAGTAAAATCCCCCATAGAAAAGCAATGGTTAATCTTTTCAGAAAACACTGAACATCAGTGAAAAGTTGCCGAAATGCCCTGCAGTTCGGTGGTTTCATTCAGCAGATTTATTCAAACGAATCCCATAGGCTTCAATGTTAAAAATATTCCCGTTTTAATCCAATATCTAATATTATTATTATTATTCTTTATTTATAAAGCGCCAGCATATTCCGCAGCGCTGAACCGTTTATTATTATATTATGCAGTAAAGAATCTCTTTATCTTTAGATTTTTTAGGATCTTGTAAGCATTTTTTGGAATTTTTTTCCCTTTTTATTTTGTTCTGCTGTAAAAGGTCTCTTTATCTATATATTTTTTAGGATCTTTTAAGCATTTTTAGGGATTATTTCGGCAATTTTTTTCCCTTTTTTTATTTTAAGCGTTTTTATTTTTTCTGTAACAAACCTATTTATTATCATGCATAGGACCTTATTAGTAAATTCCAGACATTTTCGTTCAGTAGTTTTTTTGCAAGCAGCATTTCAATTTTGAAACTGTCAAGCATACTGGTTTTTTTTTGGAGGGGGTTACCCCGTTCGTCAGCCTGTCGGCTTTTTCCAGTGCTGCTCTGCACTATAATCGGTGGCTCGTCGATTTTTTCCAGCGGGTTTGGTGTGGTTTTTGCGGCGGTTTCTGTGGGGGTTATTCAGGAGGATCCAAAATGTGCCTGAAATGTAACCGGACACTGAATTTCAGCGACCGGGGACATTTCGGGGCCATTCGGCTATTCAGAGAGCACGCAGTTCGCCAAGTTCTAGCAAATTGCCTGCACGTACGGTGCCTGTTCGAGGGCAGTGAAATCCCCCATAGAGAAGCAATGGTTCATCTATTCAGAGAACACCGAACAGCAGTGAAAAGTTGCCAAAATGCCCTGCTGTTCGGTGGTTTCATTCGGCAGGTTTATTCAGGCGAATCCCATAGGCTTCAATGGTAAAAATATTCCCATTTTAATTCAATAACTAATAAACCATTTATTATTTTATTCTGCTGTAAAATGTCTCTTTATTACTAGATTTTTAGGATCTTTTAAGCATTTTTGGGGATTTTTTCAGCAAAATTTTGTTTCCATTTTTTTTTAAATCTTTTTTTCTTTTTTCTGTAACAGCCCTTTTTAGTAGCATTCATTGGATCTTATATGTAAATTCCAGGCATTTCCGTTGTGTGTTTTTTTGCAAAGAGCTATTCAAATTTCAATCATTCAAGCGTACTGTTTTTTGTCAGGTTTTTCCTGTGGCTGCTCTGCGCTGTGATCGGCGGCTAGTCGGGTTTTTCCAGCGTGTTTGGTGGGGTTTTTCCAGCGGTTTCTGTGGGTTTTCAGTGAGTTTTCGGCGAATGTTCGGTGAGTGTTCTGCGGATTTGCAGTGAGTTTTCCCTGCACTACGGGGGGCCCTGCGGTGCTTGCTGAATACAATGCAGGGTCGGCGAACCAGATTCGCCGAATCGCCCTGAAGTACAGGGAACGAAAGGTAGCCGAACATGTAGTGACTTTTCGGATTTCTCTGAATAACCCTGTGTGGGTTTTCGGTGAGTGTTCAGGGAGCGTTCGGCAAGTGTTCGTCGGGTTTGTGGCGGGTTTTCCTTGCACTTCAGGGACTATGCGGCTGTACTTGAATACACCGCAGAGTCAGCGAACTAGAATCACCGAATCGCCCCGAAGTGTGGGAAACGAAAAGGCACCAAAGGTTCTCTGAATAACCCTGTCTTTTTATTATTATTTTTACCAGTTATTAATATTGTAAATAATATTATTATTACAGATATCATCGCTGTCAATTATTTATTTAATAAATTTTGTATATTTAATCTATATTATTTAATACTTAATAGTAATAAAAGTGATGAGTATGATAGGGGGATGAAGTTAAGTGGAATTGAATATTTCTAGCCCTGTAAACAAGTGCTTTAACACTTTTTCCCATTTATAATATGAAGAGATCTTTACTTAATAGAAGCAGTTTGCGTGGCAATCTGTTTTGTGAATCATTTGCCCAGGGTGTGTAGGTTTGTATTAATTCCTATAAACGTAAGATGTAAATGATTATGATTTTCCGACGTGATGGGAATTGTTTCAGGATTTATAAAGCAGAAGGTCCTTCATTCATAAGTGAATGTACAGCTAATGGTTCTCTTGAGTCTTCCTTGAGAACCCTGAAAGATAACTCTGTCTTTTACAAGTTCGCAGGACTAAGTGTAGCTTCTATTCTCCCTGAAGTTAAATCTGCCTCAAGAGACCAGACAAAATCACCAAGAACATTTCTTGCCAAGAATAGCAGTGAGAACTCTTAATATTATCTGACTGAAATACAATTTTATTATCAATAACAATCTTCATTTCATTCTCTCATCATACAGACGGCTCTCTGATGCGTTTCGCTGTAATACATTTGTGCATTCTTACAACTGAATAGAGCCAAAAGATATTTTTCCCCTTTCATGTATCAGTGGCCTTTGTTGAATTTTTTATATTATTTTGTAGTAATGATTCTTTTCCACAATTTAAAATCTTAAAGGTATAAAAAATGACCCTGGCTTGCAGAACACATTTTAGGTTAACACTTGCTTTTTTAGTTTATATTCAAGGTTTTATCCCTTTTGACCTTAAGGGGTTAAAAACATATAACTCGTAAACCATAAGTCTTTATTAGCTGGAGCTACCAAGGTTTGTTTTGTTAAAGAAAGACTATTTTAAGAAAAAAAGTAATATTTTTTTTAAAACAAAAAGACAACTTAGTGTGAAATGATGTCCCCCTCTGAAAAAAGGGTTAAGTCATAGGGAATGTTGAGAGAATAAAACACATAATACCCTGGGTACAATGAGGTTTACAGTGAAACATCGAAACTATACTCCATAAGCAATGTAATAAAAGAACACCAAAATAATATGCATGTGTTTCACTGCTGACCTAGGGCCCTATTTTAGTCAAGCCGCTAAGCTAACCGCTCTCGTTGTTTTACATAACGGCTCGAGTCATTAGCATAATGGCTCCAGCCACTAGTACAACTGAGCCGCAAGCTTACATCCAACTTTGTGACAGGTTGCTATAAATTAGCGGCTTCTATACTTTGTATAGGAGTTGTTAATTTCTGACTTGCTGATGTAGAACAAACTATTCAAGCCTTTCTTGTTCTTCACGGCTTGAGCTGTTATTCAGGGATGAATACTGTCTCTTAACTCCGATGTTAAACCTTGGTCGCTTTTGTGGCAATTACCAAATATTCCAACTCAAGACGATAATATAGGCTCGTTCAGAATAGAGCTGTTACGGATAAGAGCTCATGCAAGATTTTTCTAGGTTGGAATAGGGCCCATAGAGCTTGATGTGCTTGTTTGGGGGACTAAATATAAAGAGAACTTAACAGTTGATGGACAATAATAGAAATGTCATTACTGAGAACATGGATAAGCTTAATAGAAGGTCTGCATTTACAGCTGTCTGTGGTCTAGAACATGGAACTCACAAGCAGAGCCATAGTCAGCTACTTTTGCACCTGAGGCAAGAACAGAAGATTGTGCCCCCAGACTCAATATGTTTACAGAGGTCATTTTGAGGAAAGTAGGTAGTAAATAACAAGAAAATTAATAATATGAGAACTGTTTATTTCAGTCTCATAAGAAACATAAAAAAATTTAACTTAGCCTGAGTAACAACATCACAACACCAGGTATGTAATCTCCCCCCAGGTTTTTAAAATAAATTGAAATAAAGGTTTGTTTTAATTTTAGTTGGAGGCTAGGATCCTTTAATTCCTTCTGTAGTCATTATTTAGAATTTGAAAACATTCACTTGGTGGTTGGTGCGGACTTTCATCTTCTGGCAGGCCGGAAAGCTACCTTTATCTTTATGCGGCGCTCTGAAGATGAGTAAGCGCAGTGTGAAGGAGGATCCTGCACGCTATTGCGCACGCGACAGAGACTGAGGCAAGCAGGGATATTCCCCGCCTCCTCATTGTACTGCACGCCACCGTGTGCCGGATCCTCCTTCACGCTGCACTTTCTCATCTTCAGAGCCATGCGTAAAGAGAAGTGTGAAGTGAAAGGAACTTAATGAAAGGAAAAGGTTTTTAAAAATCCGAGGCCCCGGCCAGTGGCTGGGGACTCGGATTTTTTCACCTTCTTCCCTGGCTGTGGCAGCCGAGAGCAGAATTTTTGTCTACTCAGGCGAAGGTGCGTTTTGGTGCCCCCCTTATCTGTGCCATGGCATCTGTGCCTGGTGCCCCTCCTGTGCCACAGTGCCAATGTAAGCAGTGCCTGGTGCCCCTCCTTTGCTGCATTGTCTAAAGGAGGGGCACCAGTCACTGCATAGATTGGCACTGTGGAACAGGAGGATCACATGGCACAGCATAGATTGGCACAGGAAGGAGACCAGGCACAACATAGATTGTCACAGTGCCAATCTATGCTGTGCCTGGTGCCTCTCCTTTGCCACATTGTCTTAGGAAGGGCACCAGGCACTGCATAGATTGGCCTTGTGGCACAATGCCAATCTGTGCCTGGTGGTGCCCCCCTGCTATGCCTGCTGTTGACCGTGCCCCTGCTGTACCAATACCCACATATATAATTTCATTCTGCCTGCCTCAGTCTGGTACTGGTCCAGTGTTTCCCTACCTTGCCACTCTCACTCTGTGGCTGCCTGTGGTCCACTGCCCAACTCCAGCAGGGTCCTCATCCTCCAGTCCTCTCTCATCACTTCAGACAGGTCAGGGGGACTGGGAGACCACAGGGTGCAGCCAGCTAGCACCTGCTGCAAGTACTGCAGGGGAGCCACTCAAGAGGTAGGACGGTGGAGGTGCTATGTAAACGATGACAATGATAATAATAATAATAAAAACCTGCTACAGATTTGTGAGATATCATCATTAGGTCTCCCCTTCCAAATGTACTTGGTCAGCATAGATATAATTAGAATAATAATAATGACCTGGTAAACAATTGGGGGGGGGGGAAATCAGCATTAGGTCTCACCTTTAAAATGTACTTTGTCAGCAGAGGGGTTTTGGTATAATTTTAAATCTTTCGTAAGTCTTTTACTTCTTGCATTTTCACTTCACCAACTGCACATATAGACTCATTACTAAATGTAATTAAACTCCACCAGACTCTGAAATATATTATTTAGTCGTCAGAGTATGGAGAGCTTGCAACTAAATTCTGGAAGAGTGAGCAAGGCAATCGAAATAAGCGCTAACATAAACAGTTTGTGTATGCCTTCCTCTCAAGCGTTTTGTTATGTTCATATGACTATGATAAAACAGCAGACAACTTGGATCTGTCATAGCGATGATCAATAGTTTCTTTATTTAACTCTTACATTGCTATGTGAATATTAGTTCCAAATGCTAGAGGTGTGCTTAAAGTGTGGGGGGGGATTGAGGAATTGGTCCTACATTTGTACCATTTAGGACCCTATCAACACTTAATTAACTGGTTATGTACAGCAGGGGTGCTCAACCCATGACCCATGGACAACTTGTAGCCAACTGGACCCTTCAATGTGAATCTGGAAGCTCAAAATATCTGTTTGGTTTCAAAATTTGTCCTTGTATTTGTGGAGTTAGGATGATGGAAGCTTCTGAAGTCAAGTGCATTCAATGTAAGGTGGAGCTTCAAGATGGGGAAGTCCCTGTGGCACCATGTTGGTCAACGCATATAGAAAATCTCATAGATCTCCTGAATTTTTGTGAATTTGGGGATTTTCTCCTGGCAGTTTTGACGCGATATATCACAATGCAACCTTTAGTCAATCTAGTCCCTGGAGCCAATACAAGAGTCAGTGCATGGAACCATTCCAGTTCCTTGATATTACTGCGTGCTCAAGTCGCTAATACAACATTCCAGGCATAATAGAGTCAGTAACAGTCGACCGCTCAGAGTTATTGGCTGAAGCCACTATTTATCCTTAGAGGCTCCCTGTTGTTATTGACAAGGTCAAAACAGAACCCTTAGTTTTTTCATTTTTTTTGCCCTGTTGTATTTGTTATTCCGAGAGCTGATAATTTTTTATTGTCCTAAGATTTATACACTTTAATCTCATGGGTCTGCTCCAACTTTGTCCCCTCTCTTATCTTTTAAAGCAAGATTTCCATGGTCAAGTAGGTGGCAGCTGGATTGGGGGGGGGCAGCATTCTTCACCTATCCCAGTACAAACTGAATGTGTGACTTCATAAATCCCTTCTGGAAGCAAGCTGAGCATGCCTAAAATGGTGTCGGACAGTACATTTTCATAAAAGAAATTATTACCACAGTTCAGGACTAGTGATGAGCCGAACACCCCCGTGTTCGGTTCGCATTCGAACTCGAACAATTTCAAAAGTTCGAGTTCGAACTTGAACATGAACCGAACTCAATGCAAGTCAATGGGACTCGAAAGTTCGATTTTTAGAGTGCCCTGCAAGAGGGCATATATGCAAGATATTTGCCGTAAAAGGTGTATGGGGGTCCGGGTAGACAGTAGGAGCTGTCTTCATCAAGAATCTGATCAGGTCCGGCTTTTTCCACTATCTGGACTGATGTCCAGGCACTCAAGACTCCATCCCTGACTTTCCCATCACCTCTCCAGCCTCAGGTGTGGGCTGGGCCTGCAATACCCATAAAACCAGGCCTCACCTGTCAAGCAGTGCTTCTGCATTACACTTCTATCCTTAGAAGCTTCATGGTGTGCCTGTCCTGCCTGCTCTGCACATAACCCTCGTTGTACTCCTGTGGAGACCACCTACCCCACAAGTATCCTGTAGAGACCACCTACCTGCAACTATCCTGTGGAGACCACCCTCATCCCTCATTGCCCCTCATTGCATCCTGTGGAAGCCACCTACCTGCAAGTATCCTGTGGAGACCACCCTCATCCCTCATTGCCCCTCATTGCATCCTGTGGAAACCACCTACCTGCAAGTATCCTGTGGAGACCACCCTTCGTACATCCCGTGGAGACCACCTTCCATTAATTGACCTCCTGTGTATGACCTTCTGCTATGGACTTTGACCACTCTCTGCCCGCTGCCTGCCAAGACCTCTGCATGATATGACCATCCTACTGCTACAGGCCTCCTGATACCTCACTTGTCATTTATTATTCGTTCCTTCTACCCTCTGTGTCTTCTGATCTGCCCCCTGTGTATCCAGTAAGTACCTGTTCGGTTAACCCCTGTGTTACCCTGTATTCAGTGTCTGTGCCATTCAGTGTCCTGTCCCATCCGTTCAGTGTACCCTGCTGTTTATATTATACTTTCCACCAGTTTCCATAGTGTTTTATTTCTTATTCATTGTCCCCTTTCCTGATTTACTTCTGTTCCTTTTAGTAATAAACCTTTTTACTTTGCAACCCCAATTACCTGTCTGTTTTGTGTAACCACACCTTGGGCTCGTCAACCCCCTGGCAACACCATGACACTGAGGTATTGTGGAAGAGTGCAGTGGTGGAGGTTTTGGTAATGCAGAAGAGATCCCCGATCTATTCAGTTATGTCCGGATCAGGGGATTGATAGCTGCTGATCCAGGACTGATTCATTTTTATAAATGTCAGCCGGTCTACAGAGTTGGTGGACAGATGCACTCTTTTGTCTGTGACAAAACCTCCAGCGGCACTGAACGTCCCTTCAGACAGCACGCTGGATGAAGGGCAACCTAGTAGCTGCATAGCATATTGGCTAAATTCTGGCCAGTGATCCAATCTCAATACCCATTAAGCCAGTGGATCATCTGCTGTAAAGGTATCCAGGTCTGCCCTTGCCCCTAGGTAGTCCCGCACCCTACGGTGAAGATGCTGGCAATGGGTGCCTACATTTGTCGTCCCTGGGTGTCGTAGACTAAAAAAATTTAAAAAGGCATCAGTCAAGCGGCCCGGGCCTTCACCGCTCTTCCTCTGATCATCCACAGCCTCAGAAGCACCTGTGTCATAACTTGGTAACCTACTAGTGCCTGGAAAGGTGTTACACAAGTGTCGCTTTAGAGCATCCTCAAGTTGTTTCATCCTGTGCTCCCTCTGTGTGGGCAGGATGAGCTCTGCAACTTTACCCTTGTATCCTTGGATCAAGAAGGCTTGCTAACCAGTAATGATCCCTCTCCTGGATAGCACGAATCCTGGGGTCCTTTAGCAGGCTTTGCAAGATAAGGGAGCCCATGCAGCATAGGTTGGAGGTGGCATTAGATTCCGAGTCTTCCTGGTCAATGAGGATGACCCCATCATGCACTTCCTCCTCCCAGCCACGTACTAGTCCTTGGGTTTCTGGGCACACAAAACCCTCCCTTGAGGAATCCCCACCTTCAATGCCCCCACTACTTAAATATTCCTCCTCCTCCTCATCCTCCTCCTGTCTGATCTGAGGACCCGCTAGAATGCTGTCTGCATAAAGACTGGGGCCTTGAGAGCTAGGGAAGGCCTCCTCTTCCTTCTGCTGCTCTGTCTCTAGTGCCACATCTATAATTCCCGCAGAGTGTGCTCCAGCAGGAACACTAAAGGAATTGTGTCACTGATGCATGCACTATCCCTGATCCCCATCCTCGTTGCCTCCTCAAATGGTGACAGTACAGTGCATGCATCCTTGATCATCAGCCACTGCGGGGGGGAAAAAACAAGTTGACCTGAACCTCTCCTTGCGCCATACTCACACAGGTACTCATTGATGGCCCTCTGCTGCTTGTGCAGATGCTGCAGCATTGCCAATGTCGAGTTCCAACTGGTGGGCATGTCACAGATCAGACTGTTTTGGGAAGGTGTAATTCTCTTTGAATTTCTGCCAGGCGAACACTTGCTGGGAATGACCGTCTGAAGTGGCTGCAGACTTTTCTGGCCTGGCTGAGAAACTGTGCCAGCCCTGGGTGCCTGGTTAGGAAACGCTGTACCACCAGATTTAGGACGTGTGCTAGGCATGGTACTTGCGTCGACTTACCCTGGCGTAGGGCAGAGAGAAGGTTGCTACCATTATTACAGACGACCAATCCCAGCTGAAGATCGCGTGGTGTTAACCATCTCTTCACCTGCCCCTGCAGAGCTGACAGAATTCCTGGCCCGGTGTGGCTCCTGTCCCCTAAACAAACCAGCTCAAGCACAGTATGGCATCTTTTTGCTTGAGCCATTGCGTAGCCCCTGCCATGCGTCGGTTTAACTGCCACTTCGCCAGAGACAGAGAAGGAGGAGGAGGAACAGGTGGTGGAGCAGACAGACCTCATACAAGCAGCTTTCTGGAGGCGTGGTGGATGAACAAGCTCCAGCACAAAGCCCCGTCCTGGATCCCTCCCAGCTGCAATCAGAGTTACCCAGTGTGCCTTGAAGGAAATGTAACGGCCCTGTCCAGGCTTGCTGGACCACGTGTCTAAAGTCATGTGCACCTTGCTGCTGACTGCCTTTCCCAATGACTCCATAACATGGTGTTCCACAATCTGGTATAGTGCTGGAATGGCCTTCCGTGAAATGAAATGGCGTTTTGGAACCTGCCACTGTGGTACAGCACATTCAGCAAATTCATGGAAGGAAGCAGAGTCCACCAGCTGGAAAGGCAGCAGCTGTAATGTGAGTAATTTTGCTAAGCTGGCATTTAGACGCTGTTCTTGAGGATGGTTGGGACTATATTTTTTCTTACACTGCAGCAGCTGGGGCAACGTAATCTGACTGTGTAAATCTTCAGCTGATGGGATGCTGTCCCATTATGTTTAAGGACCTGGTACTCCCATTACTGTAGCATCATCCCTGTCAGTGGAGGTTGGAGTTAATGACATGGCAGGACATATAGTGGGGGTAGAGACAGATGAGGAGGAGGAGGACCTATGCAAAGTGTTGTGCCAACGGGATGCGTGGTAGGTGGTCATATGTCGCTTCAAGCACGTGATACCCAAGCGTGGGATGTCTTTCCCACGCTTGATCCTCATCTGACATAGATTACAAATAGCAACAGTGCGGTCTGCTGCACATTTCTTAAAGAACTCCCAGACAGCAGACTTCCTGTACATGTGCTTTGAGACAACGGCGCTCTGCACCTGAGCAGCTGTGACTTCTGATGCCTTGAACTGGCTACGTTTGGTCATAGAGGACGTTCTGCCTCGTTTTTGATGTGCCTCCTCCTCCTCCCTTGACTCCTCTGTTCGATCAGACACCCAGGTGGAGTCAGTGACCTCATCATCGTCATCACCCCCGATCTCCTCGTCACTGGAGCCAACTTGGCAGTATGCTACAGCTGCTGGGGCAACATGAGTGCCAGTTATTTGTGTGTCACTGGCACCCCCTTCCTCTAGGTTCATTATACTCCCTTCCTCAACCTCAGAGTTTGAATCAGAGCACTGTAGTTGCTGCGCATCCTCAAGCAGCATGTCACTGTCATTGTAGTCAAACAATTCAGCTGACTCCTCCGTGTGTGATAGTGAGGCTACGGCAGGAGTAGCTGTGGACATGGAGGCTGAATTAGATGTTTTGGCAGCTGAGGTGGACTGTAAACCACTACAAGCCTGGCTGGCAGAGAACTCGGAGGTTGAGGATGGCCTGGTTAGCCAATCCACCAAATTCTATGTACAGTTGTGATCAAAATTATTCAACCCCCAATGCTGTAAAGGGTTTTAGGGAATTTAGTGTACATTTGTAATTGTATTCAGAATGAAATCCTACAAGGACTTTTTAAAGAACCATATGCAACTAAAATGACATCAATTGGTTTTGTAATACAGTAGTAAATGTTTCTTTTGTGAATTCTTCATTGACAGAATTATTCAACCCCTTAAAGACTACCACTCTGAAGAACAGAGGTTCATTCAAGTGTTTTCAATCAGGTATTGAAAACACCTGTGGATGTCACGGAGCAGCAATAAAGCATAATAAGCACCAATTAGGCAGCTTTAAAATGACTGTGATACTCAGCTCCTTCTAGACATTTACTGGTGTGGTTACAAACATGGTGAAGTCAAGAGAATGGTCCAAGAAGACAAGATAAGAGGTGATTACTCTTCACAGGAAGGGCAATGGCTATAAGAAGATTGCAAAGATGTTAAACATACCAAGAGAGACCATAGGAAGCATCATTCGCAAATTCAAGGCAAAGGGCACTGTTGAAACGCTACCTGGTCGTGGCAGAAAGAAGATGCTGACTTCGACTGCTGTGCGCTACCTGAAGCGTAGAGTGGAGAAAAGTCCCCGTCTGACTGCTGAGGAACTGAGAAAAGATTTGTCAGATGTGGGTACTGAAGTTTCAGCTCAGACAATACGGCGCACACTGCGTAATGAAGGCCTCCATGCCAGAACTCCCAGGCGCACCCTCTTGCTGTCTCCAAAGAATAAGAAGAGTCGACTGCAGTATGCCAAAAGTCATGTGGACAAACCACAGAAGTTTTGGGATAGTGTTCTGTGGACTTTTGAAACAAAATTAGAACTGTTTGGGCCCATGGATCAACGCTATGTTTGGAGGAGGAAGAACAAGGCCTATGAAGAAAAGAACACCTTGCCTACTGTGAAGCATGGCGGGGGGTCAATCATGCTTTGGGGCTGTTTTGCTTCTGCAGGTACAGGGAAGCTTCAGCGTGTGCAAGGTACCATGAATTCTCTTCAGTACCAGGAGATATTGGATGACAATGTGATGCACTCCGTCACAAACCTGAGGCTTGGGAGACGTTGGACCTTTCAACAGGACAATGATCCCAAGCATACCTCCAAGTCCACTAGAGCATGGTTGCAGATTAAAGGCTGGAACATTTTGAAATGGCCATCGCAGTCACCTGACTTAAATCCGATTGAGAACCTCTGGTGGGACTTAAAGAAAGCAGTTGCAGTGCGCAAGCCTAAGAATGTGACTGAACTGGAGGCTTTTGCCCATGACGAATGGGCGAAGATACCCGTAGATTGCTGCAAGACACTTGTGTCAAGCTATGCTTCACGTTTAAAAGCTGTTATAACTGTAAAAGGATGTTGTACTAAGTACTAAGATTGAATGTCACTTGGGGGTTGAATAAAACTGATAATGATGTGAGCACAGAAAAGACATTTGTGGTTATTTCATTATAAATGTTATGTCATATTTGTCTGACCTACACGTGCCTCTTTGATTTAATTGTAAGCAAGATGACTGAATGATCAAAATCAATGTCAAACTGGCCAAAACACTCAATTTCAGTGGGGGTTGAATAATTTTGAACACAACTGTATGTTGCTGCTGCTTAAGACGGCCAGCACCAGTTAGAAAGGACAAGCGTGCCCCTGCAGAGGATGCACCACTAGCACCACTGTTTGGTTTCGGACGGTTCGGAGTTCGGCCCGAACTTTGGCAGTTCGAAAGTTCGCGAACTTCAAACTTTTTGGGTGTGTTCGGTTCGAGTTCGAAACAAAAAAGAAATTTTGAAAATAGTATAGAAAATGCTTAAAAAAATACTACAAAATCTAGAAATAAAGAGACTCTTTACTGCAGAATATTATAAGCAAGGGTTTATTAGATATTGAATTAAAAACTAATGTACAGTATACGTGGAAAGATTCTCAACTCTAAATGACCGCTGTTCACAAACGGGCATAACACCAGGTGTTTTTAGTCTGGTAATCAATTTGATACATTGTACACTATACTGAGGTACTGAGGGGGTGGGGTGGTGTCTGCTTCTGATTGAGATTTGAGAATTAATTTCCCTCCTAAAACTTCCTAATATGCTGCATTTAACTGGTGTTTGAAAAAAATTCTAAATAACATCTAAAGCAATGTTATTTTTCACCTCGGGATTAAACATTCACAGGGTTATTCAGAGAGCGGTGAAAAGCAGGAGAATAACTGGAGAAGTGAAAATTCTAGGTCAAAATAGCCAAACCAGAAAAATTCTCCCATTTAACTCACTTTCCAAATTGGCTATTTGGTCTAGATTGTTCTCTTCTCCTGCCAGTTCTCCTGGCTCTCACCTCTCTCTCAGGGTTGTTCAGAGAAAGGTGAAAACCAGGAGAATGGCAGGAAAAGAGAACAATCTGGACCAAATAGGCATTCTCCTGCTGTTCACCGCTGTCTGAATAACCCTGACAGGGTTATTCAGAGAAAGGTGAAACTCAGGAGAATGACTGATGAGAAAATTCTAAGTCAAAATAGCCAAACCAGAAAAATTCTCCCATTTATCTCACTTTCCAAATCGGCTATTTGCTATTTGCTATTCTCCAGTCATTCTCCTGCTTTTCACCGCCAAAAAATCTGTAAACTTTTTCTGCGTGTCTGAAAATGTCTCCTCTTTTCATACAGACTGCCGCCACAAGCAGTTGTTTATGGATAGATTAAAGGAAAAGCATTTATCGTCATTTGAAATGTCATTTTTTGGTTTTTACATATTTCTATACATCCTAGAAATCCGCCACTTCACGGGCAGGTTATGGGGACCTCCTAGGCACGATATTTGAAAGAATTTTTTGTTTTTATTTTTAACCCTTATTTCATGGAAAACTCACTGTCCCTTTAAAAACGTTTTTTTTTAACATTTTGTCCTTGTTTCCTGTCCACCAGGGCACTACCCGGACCCCCATACACCTTTTATGGCAAATATCTAGTGTATATGCCCTCTTGGAGGGCACTCTAAACACCGAATTTTCAGCCCCATTGACTTGTATTGAGTTCGAGTTCAGGTTCTGGTTCGGATCCGAACATTTTGAAAGTTCGGGTTCGGCTCCGAACCGAACTCGGGGAGTGTTCGGCTCATCCCTATGCACCACGTCCACGACAACCAGAGGCGCAGCCTCCCGACACAGAGGCTGCTTGCCCTCTTATCTGTGCCTGGGAGCGTCTGCCTGTCCTTTTTGGTCTTTCTGACAAGGTGAGTGATATATAGATTAAAGATATACAGAACTCTGATTCAAGTCTGTTATAAAAATTGGAGATATGCAGAACTCTGATTCAACTCTGTTATCTAGATTAAAGATTTCCAGAACTCTGGTATAACTCAGTGAGACACCCTGATAGCTGGTAGCCAGTGACAAGATACAGATTAAAATTCCCAGAAGCCACCTATAAATCAGTGAGACCGCCTGATGGGTAGCAGTGACAAGACACAGGTTACAATTCCCAGAAATCTGCTAGAAGTATGTGGGACCCCCTGATGGGTGGCAGTGAGAATTATTATTTTATTATTATTATTCTTTATTTATAAAGCGCCAGCATATTCCGCAGCGCTGTACAATAAGCACAGTATAGACAGGGTTACAATACATTGAACAACATTTGACAAACAGTACAGGAGGAGATGAGGGCCCTATTCCCGTAGGAACTCACAATCTGGGAGGGTTGGGGTTGGAAACAGGAGGAGAGGACTGTAAGGTGAGAGTGATTGATGGTTGCGTCAGTGAGTTGGGTGGTAGGCCTCCCTAAATAGGAATGTTTTCAGGGAGCGTTTGAAGGAAGAGAAGTTAGGGGAAAGTCTGACAGCACGAGGGAGAGCGTTCCAGAGAGTGGGGGCTGCGCGTGAGAAATCCTGCAGTCTATCATGGGAAGAGGTGATGCGGGGAGAAGCTAGGCGCAGGTCACTGTTTGACCTTAGGGAGCGGGCTGGGGTGTATTTGGTGATTAGTGAGGACAGGTAGTGGGGAGCTGAGTTAGTGAGGCTTTTGTAGGTAAGGATAAGGATTTTGAACTTAATTCTGCAGTGGATGGGGAGCCAGTGAAGGGACTCGCAGAGGGGAGCGGCAGAGACAGAGCGGCGGGTGAGGTGAATTAGCCTGGCGGAGGCGTTCAGGATGGATTGTAGGGGGGAGAGGTGGGACAGAGGGAGGCCAGATAAGAGATTATTGCAATAGTCGAGTCGGGAGATTACCAGGGCGTGTATGAGTTGTTTTGTGGTGAGAAGACACAGATTACAATTCCCAGGTAACTCCTATAAATCAGTGAGACCCCCTGATGGGTGGCAGTGACAAGACACAAATTACAATTCCCAGGAACCTCCTATAAATCAGTGAGACCCCCTGATGGGTGGCAGTGACAAGACACAAATTACAATTCCCAGGAACATCCTATAAATCAGTGAGACCCCCTGATGGGTGGCAGTGACAAGACACAGATTACAATTCCCAGATATCTTGTAGAAGTGAGACCCCCCAATAGCTGCTGGCAGTGAGAAGACACAGATTACAACAATTCCCAGATATTTTGTAGAAGTGAGACCCCCCAATAGCTGCTGGCAGTGAGGACACACAGATTACAACAATTCCCAGATATTTTGTGGAAGTGAGACCCCCAATAGCTGCTAGCAGTGAGGACACACAGATTACAACAATTCCCAGATATCTTGTAGAAGTGAGACCTCCCCAATAGCTGCTGGCAGTGAGGACACACAGATTACAACAATTCCCAGATATCTTGTAGAAGTGAAACCCCCCCCAATAGCTGCTGGCAGTGAGAATACACAGATTACAACTATGCCCAGATATCTTGTAGAAATGAGACCCCCCAATAGCTGCTCGCAGTGAGAACACACAGATTACAACAATTCCCAGATATCTTGTAGAAGTGAGACCCCCACAATAGATACTGGCAGTGAGGACACACAGATTAAAACAATTCCCAGATATCTTGAAGAAGTGAGACCCCCCCAATAGCTGCTGGCACTGAGAAGACACACTAACAGAACAATCTCCTCTAAAAAACAAACGTGCTGGGGCTGTGTGAAGCCTTATATAGTGTGCTGCGGGACTTGGCTCTGTGAGCCCATGATTGGGCAAAATTTGCCCAATCAGGACTCTGAGCCATGATTGGCATAGTCTTGCACCTGACCTGTGGTCAGGTGCAAGGCTGTAGCCAATTACAAGCTTCAGGCCAGTGGAAAAGTGCATTGTGGTCCATTGTGGTGCATTGTGGGCGAACTCGAACCGAACACACGGAAATGTTCGGAGTTCGCGAACAGTCGAACGGCCGATGTTCGATTCGAACTCCGAACAGATCGAACCGAACAGCTCATCTCTATTCAGGACATGCGGTCAAACATAATGAACACATTGCAATCTGAACAGAATGTTTCAATAGCATTTTCTATTTACAGAAAACAACTACATTATTGTATAAGGCAGTAAGCTATACAATGTCTTCGTGCTTTCCCCCACCACCTGTAATCATTGTTTTAAACCATTATGGTACTAATAAAATCATATATATATCTAAATGAAACATTTAATAATAATACTAAGAATATTGATAATATCAAAAGGGACACTACCACTTACCTAAGCTGTAACTAGTTCACTTGTGCATTAGAAATAAAACCACTTAAAAAAAACAACCGTGCTGCTGTTTTTTTTCTTTGTTTGTAAAAAGAGAAATAAAATTAGGGTTTTTACCTCCAGCCTCCATTTTGTGGATTGTTCCCATGTTGCAACACTTCCCAAAATATGTGCAAAAGTTTTACTTTACTACTGTGGTGTATCCTTTACAGTATTTACCACTTAAGGAGGTGGAGGAAGGAAAGTTTAGATAAGGTGGCGGGGGGGGGGGGTCTATTGTAATTCAGCCTATCCAAGATAAGCGTTGGCAGCTGAATGAGATAAAACAGGGAGCTCGAAAATACTTTAATCTACCCTCGTGCGATGTCCTTTGCATACATCACACACAATACAATGATGTGAGCACATGGCTGACCAAAGCCAAAGCCACACTGTGAGGAGCAAGGGTGGTCAAAATACAGGTGGAGGGGGGCAGTTTACAACACAAAAGATCACAAAATGGATTCATCCAGTGACACATATAGAGTAAAATATTTTCTTAACTAAACCATACAAGAGAAAAACAAAAATCATGTTAGAATTCAACAATCTATATATAATAAAGGCGTATGTAACCTGTCCGTTGCTGTCGACGGCTGCTTGTGCACCCATCACAGCTGCTCACTGCAGCCCCCCCTGTGTATATCTGGCTCTGATACTAGCCAGTGCCTCACCAGCCACTGACCTCACCATTTGTCCCTGTTCAAGTGAAAAGCTCTGCTGATGTTGAAGTGAAAGTCGTAGATGGACGAGAAAAAGGCTGCTTATTACCAGAAAGTGATGCATGCTTTATAAAAAAAATGTGGTGTACAAAGAAATATATTCAAAGTAGGCAGAAGAAGAAGACCTCGATAAAGAAATATAAACATGGGACAGAATGCACAAGGGGGTCCACATTGCTGCTCTGGGTGGTGGATTTTTATTTCCTGCAACCACTCCAGCAAACCACACTCTACAACAATAGACTGCCCTCCGGGCAGGCTTAACGCCTAGTATAAAGTAAACTAAATAAGAACATTTATTTTTTGGTAGTAATTAATATGTTGGGCTATGTATATAGACTTGTTTTATTCCATTGTCTTTAATATTTTTCTTACAGGTATAAGTTATTCCTCGGCTCTTCCTGAAAAATAAAATAGGCGCACTATAGCATTATTTACTATCTTGTCTTAATTTCCATGTCTTGCATAATACAATGTAATATACAGATGTGACTGATGGTTTTTTTACCCTCTGCTCTCAATTAATTTGGCAGGTGCTAATTAATCAGCCAGGATGCAATATGACTGTTGTTTGCAGGTTTAGTTCACAGAACAAAGCAATATCTGTATTGTTGTATATTATGTGCATTGGGGGAAAGATTTATATTGATGATGGTAATAGTGATGGAGAAACAGTCGATCAGGGGAAACGTTTAATATTTACTGCCATGTTTCTAGATAGGTTAGTCTAGCCAAGCGGAACAATGAACCACGAGCAACATCTTACGACTGGCCAGAGAAGGTGCGTTTTTTTCTTCTTCCAAATATTGATTTTCATTGTAGCTATAATGAGGCAGCTTCTCACCACATATTCTGAGGAATATAAAAGAGAGAAATATAAAATAAAATTGCATAAATTACATAGAGATGTTCCTTGACACATTTTCTACCTCTTTTATGTTCAGCTGAAAAATAAGCAATGCATTTCATTTATGAAGGAGAGCAGCAAATGAAAACTGAATGCATTGATGTGTAAGATGTCATTAAGGCTTGTATACTAAGAGAATGCTTTATTTATTCTTCGTTCTTCTTGCGAGTGAATATTTTCCATTGTTTCTATGATGCATTAGATTGGTAGAGCCAGTCCAAGATGACACAGGGGCTTTATTTGTTCTCTCTGCTTTTTGCAAGCGAATAATTACCATTGTTTCTCCCATACAATAGAGTGGTGGCATCAGTCCAAGGTGACAGAAGACCATAATAAACCCTATAATGTCAACTTTAAATGGTTCTACTAGTGGGATTTTTCGTGCAAGTCTTAATGTGAACTTGTCAATGACAGGTCCACTTTCCCTGCAATAAATACAAAAACTGAACACCCAATCACAAGCAGGCAACTCAAAACACAGTCCACGTGAATTTCTCAAATTTGGGTGCAGCTGAAGCCTCGGGGAGCAGCCCACCCCAAAGACACAAAGCAACAGGAAGACAGATCCCGGCACAGTCTAGGGATGTGCACCGATTTATTTATTTTTTGATTTTTTTTTCGGTTCGGGTCGCTCGGATTTTTAAATTTTTTGTTTCGGCTTGTTTCGGTCGATTTTCTTTTCGGCTCGTTTCGTTTCGGCTCATTTTTCGTGTTATCGGATCGGTTCGTTTTTCGTATCGACTTTTTTTTTTTCCGTGATATCGAAATTTTCGTGTTTTTCAGAACGTCTGTTCTCCTCGTTTCAAAGTGTCTATTCCTTTTGAGTGAAAGTTACAAATTGTTTTTCTGATCCGATATTTCTGTCGATACGGTAATTCTGTCGATACGGTAATTCCGCCGATTCTATGTTTTTTTTTTTATTAAATAAAGATCCTTTTTTCTTATGAATATGCATTGCACAACTTTATTTAATCATATTAAAATGGTATGAGAGGAAAAAAAAGGACAAAACGATTTAAAAAACCCAAAACTGACCCAAGTGATCTGACTTTAAAAATAAAAAACAGAATAAAAGGTTTTAAAACGGAGAAAAAGCTGAACAAAACTATCAGAAATGAAAAAAAAACCAGAAAAAATAATATGATTTAAAACGAAAAAAATAAATAAAAATGAATGCAGCATATGAATCCGCACACTGCTGGGAACAAGCGCCTCTCTGAGCGGTATAATTAATGCAGCATATGAATACACACTGCTGGGAACAAGCGCCTCTCTGAGCGGTATAATTTAGGCTAGGGTCAGACGAAATCATTTTTCACGTGCGTTTAGCCGCACAAAATTACGGCCGTGCTAGCAGCAAATGACGTCCAATGCCGGGGAACATACGACGAACGGCCGCACGAACGTTCGTCCGTGCAACGCAAGTGGCCAACGAACGCATTTTTTCGAGAACGTCAAACCGCTACTACTGACGTACAGAGTGCGCTGCGCCTGCATAGCGGCGTGTGTGTGTGATTAGGAGACGTCAGACGCTGCTAATGTCCGGGTAACATAACGTCCAGACACAAAAAGGGTTTTATTGATGATCCGTACAAAATCACGGACGAAAAGGCGCATCGTATGACCGCTATCGCGTATTCCGGGAAAAAATACGTACGTTCGTTCGAACGCACTTTTTCACGGACAACGTGAAAAATGCGTTCGTCTGACCCTAGCCTAATGCAGCATATGAATACGCACACTGCAGGGAACAAGCGCCTCTCTGCGTGGTATAATTAATGCAGCATATGAATACTCACACTGCGGGGAAAAAGCGCCTCTCTGCGGGGTATAATTAATGCAGCATATGAATCCGCACACTGCTGGGAACAAGCGCCTCTCTGAGCGGTATAATTAATGCAGCATATGAATACACACTGCTGGGAACAAGCTCCTCTCTGCGCAGTATAATTTATGCAGCATATGTATCCGCACACTGCAGGGAACAAGCGCCTCTCTGCGTGGTATAATTAATGCAGCATATGAATACACACTGCTGGGAACAAGCGCCTCTCTGAGCGGTATAATTAATGCAGCATATGAATACACACTGCAGGGAACAAGCGCCTCTCTGAGCGGTATAATTAATGCAGCATATGAATACACACTGCTGGGAACAAGCGCCTCTCTGAGCGGTATAATTAATGCAGCATATGAATACACACTGCAGGGAACAAGCGCCTCTCTGCGTGGTATAATTAATGCAGCATATGAATACTCACACTGCGGGGAAAAAGCGCCTCTCTGCGGGGTATAATTAATGCAGCATTTGAATACGCACACTGCGGGGAAGTGCCTCTCTGCGCAATATAATCAATGCAGGGATTGGGAGATAGGGGGTTCATAATATACAGACAGGATAATACATATACATATAACACAGACGTATACATTAATTATACCGCAGAGAGGCGCTTTCCCGCATTGTGTGGATTCATATGCTGCAGTAATTATACCACAGAGAGGTGCTTTCCCGCATTGTGTAGATTCATATGCTGCATTAATTATACCGCGCAGAGAGGTGCTTGTTCCCCGCAGTGTGCGTATTCATATGCTGCATTAATTATACCGCGCAGAGAGGCGCTTGTTCCCAGCAGTGTGTGTATTCATATGCTGCATTAATTATACCGCGCAGAGAGGCGCTTGTTCCCAGCAGTGTGCGGATTCATATGCTGCATTAATTTTTTTAATTTTTTTTTTCATTTTAAATCATTTTATTTTTTCTGGTTTTCTTTTTTAGTTTCTGATAATTTTGTTCATCTTTCTTTCCGTTTTAAAACCTTTTATTCTGTTTTTTATTTTTAAAGTCAGACCACTTGGGTCAGTTTTGGGTTTTTTAAATCGTTTTGTTCATTTTTGTTCCTTTCATACCATTTTAATATGATTAAATAAAGTTGTGCAATGCATATTCATAAGGAAAAAGAGGATCTTTATTTACCTATTTTTCGCTCCATAAGACGCACCTGACCATAATACGCACCTAGTTTTTAGAGGAGGAAAACAGGAAAATAAATATTATGAAATCAAATAGTGTAATAATGGATATTGCCCCAGCTACTCTCATGGATATACTGCCCCAGCTCATGGATACTGCCCCCAGCTCATGGATAATGCCCCCCAGCTCATGGATACTGTCCCCCAGCTCATGGATACTGTCCCCCAGCTCATGGATACTGCCCCCAGCTCATGGATAATGCCCCCCAGCTCATGGATACTGTCCCCCAGCTCATGGATACTGTCCCCCAGCTCATGGATACTGTCCCCCAGCTCATGGATACTGCCCCCAGCTCATGGATACTGTCCCCCCAGCTCATGGATACTGTCCCTAGCTCATGGATATGCCCCCCAGCTTATGGATATGCCCCCAGCTCATGGATATGCCCCCCAGTTTATGGATATGCCCCAGTTTATGGATTTGCCCCAGCACATGGATTATTATTATTATTCATTATTTATAAAGCGCCAGCATATTCCCCAGCACATGGATTTGCCCCCCAATTTATGGATATGCCCCCCAATTTATGGATATGCCCCCCAATTTATGGATATGCCTCAGCACATGGATAATGCCCCAGCACATGGATATGCCCCAGCTCACTCATGGATTTGCCCCAGCTCACTCATGGATTTGCCCCAGCTCACACATGGATTTGCCCCAGCTCATGGATATGCCCCAGCTCATGGATATGCCCCAGCTCGCTCATGGATTTGCCCCAGCTCGCTCATGGATATGCCCCAGCTCGCTCATGGATATGCCCCAGCTCGCTCATGGATATGCCCCAGCTCTCACATGGATTTGCCCCAGCTCGCTCATGGATATGCCCCAGCTCGCTCATGGATATGCCCCAGCTCGCTCATGGATATGCCTCAGCTCACCTGCCGCCGCCGACGCGTTCGTCTCCCTCTGAGCGTGCGTCCGGCAGGAAGCTTGGGCACTCGCCTGGGGGAGCCACGTGACCGCGATCTCGCGAGATCGCGGTCACGTGGCTCCCCCAGGCGAGTGCCCAAGCTCCTTGCCGCCGGACACACGCTCAGAGGGAGACGAACGCGGCGGCGGCAGGTGAGCTGGGGCATATCATCATGGGGCATTCGCTCCATAAGACGCACCCACTTTTCCCCCCACTTTTTGGGGGGAGAAAAGTGCATCTTATGGAGCGAAAAATACGGTAATAAAAAACGATAGAATCGACAGAATTATCGTATTGACAGAAATATCGGATCATTTGAAATGATACAAAATTACAGAATCAGCGATATAACCAAAAAATACGATGTCCGAAATTACTGAAATCACGAATGAAACCGAAATCACGATTGGAACGAAAATGAATTTAAATTTGACACATTTCAAGTCCATACGAAAATTCTGAAAACTTTTCGTATCGGCTCAGAAATCTTTTCGGATCTGCCGTTTTCGGATCCGATCCGATTCGGAAAATCGGCTGAATCCGAAGCCACGAATCGGGACGATTCGTGCAAAAATCTGAAATCACGAAACGCACATCCCTATGGCACACCAATCATGGTTCAAGACTTTAAAGGAGTATCTCAAGCAGCAACGTTTTGGTTATAATCCAGCCTGTCAAGACACTTTGCCTGCAATGTCGCCTCATATGAACACATTCCTTCATGAAATATTGAGATGCTGGTGCACTAACTAATAAGGTTGGTCATTTCAACAGATCTAGATAAGTAGAGTTGCACACTCATTGCGGATCTATATGTGCCGTACAATGAGTGTGCAACTCTACTTATCTAGATCTGTTGAAATGACCAACCTTATTAGTTAGTGCACCAGCATCTCAATATTTCATGAAATATATATTATATATATTATATTATATAATATAAAAGCAGAAAACAAAATCAGGACTGACTGTACACATGACCTATTTAGACAATGCTTTATTGCACACGCAACTGATTACAGCAGTGTTGTTTCTTTTAAGCCTTTTACACTTGTCTAACTAATTTGTCAACCAAAAAGGTTAGGTGATATGTTTTTAGATTTTAGAATAACATGCTGTTTGCTTAACAAACTTTTGGTAAGAAACTCAACACTATTGACTCTGATCATTTACCTTTTATTGTAATGTATTACTTATATGTGTTGCTTTCAATCTTCCTACTATTTAGAGCCATCACCCATTAAGGCCTAACACTAGAATATTTATTTAGCCATGCATGCCTTTACAAGCTGCACATGTTTGAGGCTTTTAAAACCCATATGCAACGGGCCGCGAGCTCTGAGAAGAACTCCCTCGTCCAGGTCTCACTTTTGGTCCCAGCTTCCTTAGGGGAAGCTCTTCTGGTGAGTAGGGATGAGCCGAACCCCCCCCCCCGAGTTCGGTAGGGCATATATGCTACATATTTGCCATAAAAGGTGTATGGGGGCCCGGGTAGTGCCCTGGGGGACAGGAAACAAGGACAAAAAGTTTTAAAAAAAAAATTTTTAAAGGGACAGTGAGTTATCCATGAAATAAGGGTTAAAAGTAAAAACGAAAAATTCCTTCAAATATCGTGCCTAGGAGGACCCCATAACCTGCCCGTGAAGTGGCGGATTTGTAGGATGTATAGAAACACTTAAAAACAAAAAAATGATGTTACAAATGACGGTAAATGCTTTTCCTTTAGGCTGGGGTCAGACCAGCGCATTTTTAACGTGCGTTCTGGCGCACGTAATCACGGCCGCACTAGCAGCAGATGACGGGCAATGACGGCCAATATACGAAGTACGGTCGCACGAAAGTCCGGCCGCGCAACGCAAGTGGAAAATGAACGCATTTTTTCGAGAATGCAGAACCGCTAGTACTGACGTACAGAGTGCGCTGCGTCCGCTAGCGGCGTGTATGCGTGATTTGGAGACGTCAGACCCTGCTCATGTCCGGTCAACATAACGTCCGGACACCCAAAGTTTCCTGGTTTGGATCCGTAAAAAATCACGCACGAAAATGCGCATCGTATGACCGTTTTCGCGTATTCCGTGAAAAAATATGTCAATGCGTTCGGACGCACTTTTTTACGTTCACGTGTAAAAATGCTTTCGTTTGACCCTAGCTTTAATCTATCCATAAACAATTGCTTGGGGCAGCAGTCTGTATGAAAAGAGGAGACATTTTCGGACACGCAGAAAAAGTTTACTGATTTTTTTGGCTAAATTATTGTGAAACTTATGCAGGCTTTGGATGAAAGTAACAATAGGTGCTTCAAAATTGGTCCTTTAGCGTCCCCAACAGTGCCGTCACACCGTAACCCCTCTGAGGATATGAATCTGATACAGGCATCAGTGGCAGTGCACCCAAATATTGTGCTTTTGGTGCCAGGCCTGCAAGTACTATCATACAGTAACCCCTCTGTGGTATTGTGGAAGAATGCAGGGGTGAACCTTGCGGTCCTATATTAAAAAGATATGATTCTGGTCAAGGCGTCAGTGCACCCAGATATTGTGCCTTTAGTGCAAGACTGTCAGGCCAGCAAGTATCATCATACAGTAACCCCTCTGTAGTATTGTGGAAGAATGCAGGGGTGGACCATGTGGTCCTATAATAAAAAGATATGATTCTGGTCAAGGCGTCAGTGCACCCAGATATTGTGCCTTTCATGGCAGCTAGTGCCTTCACACCGTAACCCTTTTGTGGTATTGTGGATGAGTGCAGGGTTGGACCCTGAGGTTCAAAAAATTTAAATGATATAAATCTGGCACAGGCGTCAGTGCAGCCAAATATTGCGCCTTTCATGGCAGCAAGTGCATTCATACCGTAACCCTTTTGTGGTATTGTGGAAGAGTTTAGTGCTGGAGGTTTTGTGAATGCAGAAGACATCCCCGATCTATTCCGTTACGTCAGCATCAGGGGATTGATAATGCTGATCCAGGACTGATTCATTTTTATAAATGTCAGCCAGTCTACAGAGTCGGTGGACAGACGCACTCTTTTGTCTGTGACAAAACCTCCATCGACACTGAACGTCCTTTCAGAAAGCACGCTGGATGAAGGGCAACCTAGTAGCTGCATAGCATATTGGCTAAGTTCTGGCCAGTGATCCAATCTCAACACCCAGTAAGCCAGTGGATCATCTGCTGGAAAGGTATCCAGGTCTGCCCTTGCCCCTAGGTAGTCCTGCACCATATGGTGAAGACGCTGGCAATGGGTGCCTACATTTGACGTCCCTGGGCGTCGTGGACTAAACATTTTAAAAAAATGCATCAGTCAAGCGGCCCTGGCCTTCACCACTATTCCTCTGATCATCTGCAGCCTCAGAAGCACTTGTGTCAGCACTTGGTAATCTACCAGTGCCTGGAAAGGTGTTACACAAGTGTCGCTTTAGAGCGTCCTCAAGTTTTGTCATCCTGTGCCCCCTCTGTGCAGGCAGGATGAGCTCTGCAACTTTACCCTTGTATCGTGGATCAAGAAGGGTTGCCAACCAGTAATGATCCCTCTCCTTGATAGCACGAATCCTGGGGTCCTTTAGCAGGCTTTGCATTATTAGGGAGCCCATGCAACGTAGGTTGGAGGTGGCATTCCGAGTCTTCCGAGTCTTCCTGGTCAATGAGGATGACCCCATTGTGCACTTCCTTCTCCCCGCCACGCACTAGCCCTTGTGTTTCTGGGCACATGAAACCTTCCCTTGAGGAATCCCCACCTTCAATGCCCCCACTACTTAAATATTCCTCCTCCTCCTCCTCCTCATCCTCCTCCTGTCTGATCTGTGTAGGACCCGCTGGAATGCTGTCTGCGGAAAGACTGGGGCCTTGAGAGCTAGGGAAGGCCTCCTCTTCCTCCCGCTGCTCTGCCTCTAGAGCCACATCTATAATTCCCCGCAGAGTGTGCTCCAGCAGGAACACTAAAGGAATTGTGTCACTGATGCATGCACTGTCCCTGCTCACCATCCTCGTTGCCTCCTCAAATGGTGACAGTACAGTGCATGCATCCTTGATCATCAGCCACTGCGGGGGGGAAACCAAGTTGACCTGAACCTGTCCTTGTGCCATACTCACACAGGTACTCGTTGATGGCCCTCTGCTGCTTGTGCAGAAGCTGCAGCATTGCTAATGTCGAGTTCCACCTGGTGGGCATGTCACAGATCAGACGGTTTGTGGGAAGGTGGAATTCTCTTTGAATTTCTGCCAGGCGAACGCTTGCTGGGAATGACCATCTGAAGTGGCTGCAGACTTTTCTGGCCTGGCTGAGAAGCTCTGGCAGCCCTGGGTACTTGGTTAGGAAACGCTGTACCACTAGATTTAGGACGTGTGCTAGGCATGGTACATGCGTCAATTTACTCTTGCGTAGGGCGGAGAGAAGGTTGCTACCATTATCACAGACGATCATTCCCAGCTCAAGCTGGCGTGGTGTTAACCATCTCTGCACCTGGCCCTGCAGAGCTAACAGAATTTCTGGCCCGGTGTGACTCCTGTCCCCTAAACAAACCAGCTCAAGCACAGTATGGCTTCTTTATGCTTGAGCCATTGCATAGACCCTGTCAGGCGTCGGTTTAACTGCCACTTCGCCAGAGACAGAGAAGTAGGAGGAGGAAGAGGGAGAGGTGGTGGTGGAGCAGACAGACCTCATACAAGCAGCTTTCTGGAGGCGTGGTGGATGAACAAGCTCCAGCACAGAGCCCCGTCTTGGATCCCTCCCAGCTGCAATCAGAGTTACCCAGTGGGACGTGAAGGAAATGTAATGACCCTGTCCATGCTTGCTGGACCACGTTTCTAAAGTCACATGCACCTTGTTGCTGACTGCCTTTCCCAATGACTGGATAACATTGTCTTCCACGTGCTGGTATAGTGCTGGAATGGCCTTGCGTGAAAAGTAATGGCGTTTTGGAACCTGCCACTGTGGTACAGCACATTCAGCAAATTCACGGAAGGGAGCAGAGTCCACCAGCTGGAAAGGCAGCAGCTGCAATGCGAGTAATTTTGCTAAGCTGACGTTTAGACGCTGTGCTTGGGGATGGTTGGGACTATATTTTTTCTTACGCTGCAGCAGCTGCGGTAACATAATCTGACTGCGTAAATCTTCAGCTGCTGGGAGGATGTCACATTGTGAGGAAGGACCTGGTACATCCATTACTGTAGCATCATCCCTGTCAGTGGAGGTTGTAGGCAATGACATGGCAGGACATACAGTGGGGGTAGAGACAGATGAGGAGAAGGAGGACCTATGAAAAGTTTTGCGCCAATGGGATGCATGGCGGGTGGTCATATGTCGCTTCAAGCACGTGGTACCCAAGTGTCCGGTGTTTATCCCACGCTTCAGCCTCCTCTGACATAGATTACAAATAGCAACGGTGGGGTCTGCTGCACATTTCTTAAAGAACTCCCAGACAGCAGAGTTCCTGCATGTGTTCTTTGAGACAACAGCGCTCTGCACCGGAGCAGCTCTGTCATGTGATGCCTTGGACTGGCTAGTGCTACGGTTGGTCACAGAGGATGTTGTGCCACGTGTTTGCTGTGCCTCCTCCTCCTCCTCCCCCTCCTCCCCCTCGATTCCTCAGTTCAATCTGGCACCCAGGTGGAGTCAGTGGCCTCATCATCAATGTCATCTTCACCCCCTATCTCCTCATCACTGGAGCCAACTTGTCAGTATGCTGCAGCTGCTGGGGCAACATGAGTGCCAGTTATTTGTGTGTCATCACTGGCACCCCCTTCCTCTAGGTTGATTATACTCCCTTGCTCAAACTCAGAGATTGAATCAGAGCACTGTAGTTGCTGCGCATCCTCAAGCAGCATGTCACTGTCATTGTAGTCAAACAGCGAGGCTACGGCAGGAGTAGCTGTGGACATGGAGGCTGCATTAGATGCTTTGGCAGCTGAGGTGGACTGTAAAGCACTAGAAGCCTGGCTGGCAGAGGACTCGGAGGATGAGGATGGCCTGGTTAGCCAATCCACCAAATCCTCTGTATGTTGCTGCAGGTTAAGAAGACGGCCAGCACCAGTTATAAAGGACAAGCGTGCCACTGCAGAGGATGCACCACGTCCACCACGACCAGAGGCACAGCCTCCCGACACAGGAGCTGCTTGCCCTCTTATCTGTGTCTGGGAGCGTCTGCCTGTCCTTTTTGTTCTTTCAGACATGGTGAGTGATATATAGATTAAATATATACAGAACTCTGATTCAACTCTGGTATAAAGATTAAAGATTTACAGAACTCTGGTATAAATCAGTGAGACCCCTTGATGGGTGGCAGTGAAACCTCCTATAAATCAGTGAGACCCTTTGATGGGTGGCAGTGAAACCTCCTATAAATCAGTGAGACCCTTTGATGGGTGGCAGTGAAACATCCTGTAAATCAGTGAGACCATTTGATGGGTGGCAGGGAAACCTCCTATAAATCAGTGAGACCCTTTGATGGGTGGCAGTGAAACCTCCTATAAATCAGTGAGACCCTTTGATGGGTGGCAGTGAAACCTCTTATAAATCAGTGAGACCCTTTGATGGGTGGCAGTGAAACCTCCTATAAATCAGTGAGACCCTTTGATGGGTGGCAGGGAAACCTCCTATAAATCAGTGAGACCCTTTGATGGGTGGCAGTGAAACCTCTTATAAATCAGTGAGACCATTTGATGGGTGGCAGGGAAACCTCCTATAAATCAGTGAGACCCTTTGATGGGTGGCAGTGAAACCTCCTATAAATCAGTGAGACCCTTTGATGGGTGGCAGTGAAACCTCTTATAAATCAGTGAGACCCTTTGATGGGTGGCAGTGAAACCTCCTATAAATCAGTGAGACCCTTTGATGGGTGGCAGTGAAACCTCCTATACATCAGTGAGACCCCTTGATGGGTGGCAGCCAGTGAGAACACACGGATTATAACAATTCCCAAATATTTTGTAGAAATTAGTGACCCCAAAAATACTGCGTGGTACTGGCTGTGTGACAAGACACAGATCACCTCAATTCACAAATGTTTTAAAGAAATTAGTGAGCCCCAAAATACTGCGTGGTACTGGCTGTGTGACAAGACACAGATCACCTCAATTCACAAATGTTTTAAAGAAATTAGTGAGCCCCAAAATACTGCGTGGTACTGGCTGTGTGACAAGACATAGAAGATCACCTCAATTCACAAATGTTTTAAAGAAATTAGTGAGCCCCAAAATACTTTGTGGTACTGGCTGTGTGACAAGACACAGAAGATCACCTCAATTCATAAATGTTTTAAAGAAATTAGTGACCCCAAAAAAACTTGCTGGCACAGTGACAAGAAACACATATCAATTCCCTGATATTTTGTAGAAATGAGACCCCCCAGTAGCGTGGCAGACCGGCAGTAACAACACACAACAATCTCCTCTGAAATTCCCTCTGAAATGCGTGCAGAATCGGCGCGTGGAAACGTTATATAGTGTGCTGCGGGACTTAGCTCTGTGAGCCCATGATTGGGCAAAATTTGCCTAATCAGGACTCTGAGCGGTGATTGGCATACTGTTGAACCTGTCTTGCACCAGACCTGTGGTCAGGTGCAAGGCTGTAGCCAATTACGAGCTTCAGGCCAGTGGGAAAATGCATTGTGGGCCATTGTGATGCATTGTGGACTCGAACATGCGCCGAACACCCGGAAATGTTCGGAGTTCGCGATCTACCTGAACAGGCTAAGTTCGGGCCGAACTCCGAACTCGAACCGCTCATCCCTACTGGTGAGGAGCAAACATTATAGAGCCATACAAAATGGGTCCTAATAAGGGCCTAGCCAAAATTGCTTCCCTAAGGGATGGTAGCAGTCTCACAAAGAATACAGAGGGTGATTATGGCTATACCCAAAACCATAGACAGGACTCGGTATAAGGGTGTACCCAGGATGAAGCTTTATTACAGAGCTCTCTTTTATACAGTTTTTGGTGGGAAAATAACCCACACTAAGAGGGAATATCCTTGGTGTCGCTCTGCCTCCTCCCCTCATTTCCCACCTCAGGTGTGATTTCTCAAAAAGGCATCATCCTTTCCCACTGCCCTTTAGCTGACCCTGAGGGTGTAACAATCTGAATTATGCAACAGGGAACAAACATACTTACATAACTATATACAGTATTGTATCACCAAGTAATACCACAACAAACAGTAAGACGGGCATTTTGCCTAAGCGGTTGCTTCAGTTAGCATTGGAATAAAGAAGACACAGTTCAAAAACAAACAGTAAAACAGGGTTCCATGCACCATAATATGAGTTATTTCTAATAGTATTCAGTGGATGACAAATGTTGTTTTAAATTACATTTGCAAACATATCAGAAAAATCTAATACGGGGGGCGGAGCTAACTGCCAAGGAGAGAGGACGCATCTTGCCGGGCTCTACTGCTGCAACATAGATTAAGGAGATTTTTAGTGCCTTCTTTGCCCGGCATTGGCGTTCTAAGCGGTCCCGAACGGACATCTGACCGGGTGGACCATCTTTTTGAGGTCATTTGGATCCGGCGGCGTGTACCTGAGGCAGATTGCCCAGAGATCGGGAGTGTGGCCTAGTGACATTGGCCATTTTGGATCCATGGAATCTCTGGCTGCCTGCTGCAGGGCTTCTTGCCCAGGCTGAAGATGGGGAAAAAGACAGCGACGCACCCGGCCGGGTCAGAGGGACCCCGCCAGTGGGATATTCGGGAGTCTTTGACCAGTGGAGGTAATTCCCGGGTTTCGGCCCCTCCCCCCACCCTTGCAATGGGGTATGGCTCATCGGATGATGGGGATTGTTACTGGCCTCGAGACGCTATGGGAGATCAGCAGCTACTTACATTGTTGACCCCGGGGAAGGAGCTGAAGGCGGCCGGCACGACAGCTAAGAAACGGGCGCAGGCGAAACGCCGCTCGCGGGCCAGGGTCTTGCAGGGGGATTGTGTGGCTCAGATGGAGCCCTGCGCTGCTCTGCAGGAGAGCTCAGTGGAGGATCGGCCGCCCTCGGACTCGGACTCCTTACTGTCGGCCTCTGGTGGTGCAGGCTCTGCGGGGGCCTGCTGTGCTTCGATACCGCCCCGGTGTGATGGACTTACACCCGCATCGCTACCTGGTCCACGTTTCCTACAGACCTCTCCCACCAACATCCGTGATATTGAGGGCGACGATTCACTTCCTTCCACGAAGGGTGACCTCCGGTTCTTTATGGCGGAGACGAGGTCGTGGCGTGCTGAATTTCCTGGCCTGCGGACTGAGATTGAAGTGATGCAAAAATAAGTGACAGCAGTGCGGACTCAGTCAGCTGAAACGACTTCTGCACAGGCCCTTCTCTCTGCCCAGGTGGTGGAGCTCCGTTCACAGGTCGCCCTTCTGTCTCGCTCTGTAGAAACCTTGGAGACGAGACATCGCTGGCGTAATGTACGCATCAGGGGGATTCCTGAGACGGTTCCTGCGGCCGACCTTCTACAATACGTGGACCGTTTGGGTCGCCAAGTTATGGATCTCTCCTCCATGGCTCCTGGCCTGTTCGCCTCCGTATTTAGAGTACGGAAGGCAGCAACGGCGCCTTCGGCAGCCCCACGAGATGTTATTGCCAGGACAGTTGATGTGTCTACGCAGGTACAGCTTATGTCGTCCCTGGGAGCCCGGTCGGATATGACCTTTGAGAACTCGACCCTACAGTTATACCGAGACTTACCTTTTGTGACCCTCGTGGCGAGACGGAGATTCCGGGAGGTGGCGATGTTTCTTCGAGCAAAGGGAGTACGGTACCGCTGGGGTCCAGCGGGTTCCATGGAGATGAACCACAGAAACGTGCCCTACACTATAGCAGACCTCACTGAAGCGTGGTCTGTCCTATCCAAAGCGGGCCTCTCGCGGAAAGCATCGGAGGACTGCCCAGGTTGAACACTGTATTTTTTCCGCCCGTCCGTCCTCGCCTCCTCCTGTTGGGGACATTCCCAGTTTTTGGTCTGCTATTCAGCCCCTCGTTTTTGGGACTTGAAGTTTTTTGGGTTCCACGTTGGATCTCCGGATCATGGGGGCGCAGAGGGATTATGCAGTGGCTGTTTTTTTTTTTTATCTTTCTTGAACTGTTTTGCCGTGTCCTACCCCCACCTTATCACCCCCTCCTCTTTTGCACTTTCCTTAACTGCGATGACCCTGACAGCGAAATGTCCCCTGAGTTTTTACTTTGGTTTTTGATGCTTTGAATTTTTTAAGGGCTCGTTGTCCCATGCCTTTCAGGGTAGTCACGGGGTCGCTTCGCATATATTCATATGGATGTAAATTGTGATCTGTTAAACTGTTTATAAATAAAGAATTTTAAAAAAAAAAAATACTCCCTTTTGGCTTGAGGGTACAAGTCTCCCTACATATTACAACAAAGTACAATTTTTTAGTTCAAAAAATAATTGCAGAAAATAGGAAAAAAACATTATTTTCTCTCAGGTAATACAAATTGCTTACTTTTTTCCTTTTAACCAATTTGCTTGTAAAATACTCCTTAGCACTGAAAGAATTATATGGCTATTACATGAATGTGTGAAATATTTCATCCATAATAACACTGCAAAATGTTCAATAATCTACAATGTATGTGTTTTATCCTAGGACTGTAAATAATGAGATAAACAGCAACCAAGTCCTAAAACTTATGATGAAGCAATCATTTACTATCCAGCGCTATTATACGGTAGCAGGATCATACATCGCAACTAGAGTCTGGAATAATTAGTGCTTAACATCTGGCACATTAATATTTCATTGCTTAGTTACAAGTTATTATCTTTTACATGTCTAGCAGAGTCATCTGTAACTGTAAGGACGTTTAAAAATGACTGCAGAAGTTGGACTATGTGCAATGCAACATAAGAGCAGAAATTTCTTAGTATTTTTTGTTTGCTGTAAATTATATACCTGTCAAACCATTTTCCGTTCCTATAGAATGTTCCGTTCATATTTTTAGAGAGGAGGCACAAACAAATTGCAAAGGGTAATAAGGATAAAAATCACCTGAAACCTGTTTTTCTTTGAAGATGCAGGTTAGCTGTGAGGACCTTTAAGACAGACCACTTGATGTTATCAAGACAAAACAGGTAGGGAAAACTTAGGTAGCTCTTGGACCCGTCATTAACTGATGATGTAGATTATTATCCCTTAGAATTTGACATAGGCCATATGGTGCGAAACCGTTTATGTTATCTCCCCTGAAGGTGACACATTACAAAGGATTAGCCTTTGTGTATAAGTATTATCTCATCCATTTATCATCTGCCATATACAATTTTTTTCTTACTAATCTATTTTCATGTCAATTTATATTGCTTTTTCTTGTTGGATATGCTTAAATTATTATTATTGGGGGCGTGGCCGGCTGCCGAAGGGAGCAGACGTGTATCTGTGGAGCTCCACATGTCTGCTGTTCATGAGGCCCATCTGTAACCTGTTTAGCTGAGTATTTTGCTGATTTAGGGACTCAGGCTAGCTGGCCATCGGACCTGAGATGTCCGGAGGCCGTTCTGTCCCCCCCTCCGGACCAGAGACACTCGTCAAAGCCAGCGGAGTGGAGAAGACACGAGGAGCTGGCGGCCATCTTGCGGCCTTCGTCCTGACCCCTGCGGCCTCTCTGCTTGAAGCGACTGACGGGCCGGCGTATGAGCGGTAGGCTGAACCGACTTCCCCCATGAAAAACACAGTCACCTTCCTAGCCGGCCTGGAGGCTTGCTTGCTGCTCCTGGATGGAGAGGACCTGGACGGTCCGCTCACCAGGGGCATGTGGCGACGGATGACGCTTGCCTTGCGCCACGGCCGAGAGGTGGCGAGTCGGGGTTCGATGAGGGATGGAGCTGCATCGCCTGGACACTCTGCTGAGGCCTATATTAAGGATGCTGCGGGGAGCCTGGATGTGGCTGCTGAGAGAGGTGACGAGCCTGTGACGCTAGACGGAGGCATAGTTTTATCGGACTCTGGCAGTCTGGGGAACGTGAGCGGTTCCTCGAGGACCTGGAGGCCGCCGGTCCCTGCGATCGGCGCTATGTTGGAGACCCGGGAGTTCAGACTGTCAGCACGCATTACACCGGGGGGGGTTCCGGTGCGACCTGGAGGCCGAGATCGTGACTTGGAGGGAGTTGAGGGCCCCTCTTTGTCGAAAGTTTTGGCGAAAACGCTTCGGGGTTCCCTGGATTACACCCCCCGGTGGTCGGAGTCTCTCACCCAGGTGGCCGAGGTGGGGGCTTTCTGGGTGTCCCGAGACATGAAGCAGCTGTGGACTGTGATCCCGGATGTAGGGCCAGCTTGGACGCCGCGAACCGGCCGCCCGTGCGATGATCTGCCTGCTGCTCGAGCTGTCCTGTTCAGAGATACGGGTTGAACTGTCTTGTTTTATCTCGATTGTTGACCCGTTTGCTGATCTGGCCTTACTGTTTGACACTTGACGACTCTTTTTTCTTGTCCGAGGACATTTTTATATTTTGCTGTCATGCCCTTTCTCATTTTGTTATACTTTATATTTTTTCTGCTGAGTTCTATAAAGATGTGCCCCCCCTTTTTTTTTTTTTTTTTTTTTTCATTATATATATATATATATATTCTTTTTCCCGGCATCTACGGGATATCTCGGGAGGTGCTGCAGCGGCCTGGTGCCCAGACGGCCCCCGAGTGCCCGGGTCTGGTGCCATTATACCCCCTGGCCTCACCCACGGTTTGTCACCGTGTGGGAACTCACCAGGGCAGGCACAATTTTGGCCTTTGCCATTTTCCACCTCCAACCCTACCCCCTCATCTTTCTGTTTGTTAAACACAGCAGTGCTTTTATGCAGTTGATTCTTATGCATACCTTTTTCTTTCTACTGCTGACTTATTTAATTAGTGTTTTCCACTAAATGTATGCAGTTCCCCCTTCCCCCTGAGTTACACTTTATTTTATGCTATCTCCCCCTCCTTCGTTTTTTTTTATTTTTCTTACAAGCGTTACGTTTGCAGACTTGCTTATGCGCCGATGAGACCCCCCCCTATTAGGGGATGTTTAATGTTGTTTTATGACTACCGATAGAAGACTTCTTTATTTGCTCTACACTGATGTGTTCTTTATGACGACAATTCTAGGCTCTGCGTGGCCCTTTATTTCTTTATAGCATGATTGTTAAGCTGCCTTATTCCAAAATAAAAATTTTGAATTCAAAAAAAATTATTATTATTAGTCTCATTTATATAATGCCAACAGTTTCCGCAGTATTTTACAATAAAACATTACAAACAAACTTAAGAACCAGAGACTAGGGGCCATATTACAAAGTTGGTGCTAACTTAACCAGAGCTGTTGTAAACTTACCAGAGCCATTATAGCCTATGGAGCAGTTAAGTTTATAACAGCTCTGGTTAAGTTAGCACCAACTTTGTAATACTGCCCTAGAGGTGTAGAGGAGAGGTCTCTGCTCAGATGAGTTGGGGTGGAGAAAAACAAGAAGTGTTCCATCTTATGAGTGGCAAGGATTTCGACTGCTGGGGTTTGTACCAGAAATGGTGACGTGCATGGTAGTAAAGCAAGCTGTGAAGCCTATAATTACATGGCAATGGTAATGGAGGAGAGGAGTTGATTAGGAATGTGATATACTAATCTGAAAAGATGAATTTTGAAGGATTTCTTGAAGGAATAAAGATTAGGGGAGAGTTTGATAGGACAAGGTAGGTCATTCCGCAGGATTGGTGACTCTCTTGTGAAGTCTTGGAGACATGAGTACTAGTTCTAGTTGGAAACGGAGGACAGAAGGAGTTTGACTGAGGACTGAAGTGACCAAGTGTACATGTGAGCAAGAAGTCCTGTAAAGGGGGTAATGTTATTGTAGGCTTTGGATGTCAGTGAAATTGTGTTAATTGTATCCTGAGAGCTGCAGGAAGACAATGGAGGGACGAGCAGAAGGGGGAGGTTTGTGAGGATGAGGAGTGTTAAGTGAGAAATATAGCCTTGCAAGAGCATTCATTACAGATTGCAAGGAGGTAATATTGGAGCTTGGGAGGACAATAAAGAGTGAGTTACAGTAATCAAGGGGAGTGATTGTGAGGACAGAGTCAAAAGATGCACCAAGATGCACTATTGGCCAGTTAAGGTGATACTTTGCCCACCCTAGTCAAGTTGTGGTTCTTGGTTCATTGGGTGTTTGTCTGCTAGGTGACTAGTCATCATCTGGCAATAGATCGTAAGGTAATTTACAGTGGCAAGAAAAAGTATGTGAACCCTTTGGGATTACGTGGAGTTTTGCAAGAATTGATCATAAAATGTGCTCTGATCTTCATCTAAGTCACAACAATTTGAAAAACACAGTCTGTTTAAAATAATACAACACAAACATTATATGTTTTCATGTTTTTATTGAACAGAACATGTAAACATTCACAGTGCAGGGTGGAAAAAGTATGTGAACCTTTGGACTTAATACAGTTGTGTTCAAAATTATTCAACCCCCACTGAAATTGAGTGTTTTGGCCAGTTTGACATTGATTTTGATCATTCAGTCATCTTGCTTACAATTAAATCAAAGAGGCACGTGTAGGTCAGACAAATATAACATAACATTTATAATGAAATAACCACAAATGTCTTTTCTGTGCTCACATCATTATCAGTTTTATTCAACCCCCAAGAGACATTCAATCTTAGTACTTAGTACAACATCCTTTTACAGTTATAACAGCTTTTAAACGTGAAGCATAGCTTGACACAAGTGTCTTGCAGCGATCTACGGGTATCTTCGCCCATTCGTCATGGGCAAAAGCCTCCAGTTCAGTCACATTCTTAGGCTTGCGCACTGCAACTGCTTTCTTTAAGTCCCACCAGAGGTTCTCAATCGGATTTAAGTCAGGTGACTGCGATGGCCACTCCAAAATGTTCCAGCCTTTAATCTGCAACCATGCTCTAGTGGACTTGGAGGTATGCTTGGGATCATTGTCCTGTTGAAAGGTCCAACATCTCCCAAGCCTCAGGTTTGTGACGGACTGCATCACATTGTCATCCAATATCTCCTGGTACTGAAGAGAATTCATGGTACCTTGCACACGCTGAAGCTTTTTTTTTTTTCCCCTTCAGCAGCCTGGCTGAGCCTATGCAATTTGCATAGCAGGACGCCCTGCAAATCGCGTAGGCTGTCAAGAAGTGTGCAGTGCGGCGCGTGTATTCAATGAAAAGACATCCGAGCACTGGCCACTTCATGAACATTGCTCTCCCAGTGCCTCAGAGGCTGTGGAAGAGCAATGAAATAGCTTGGACCAATAGACTATTATAAAGCACTATTGGTCAAAGCCATTCAAAAAACATCTGTATGGGAGGCATGCCTCCCATGCATTGATTGGCGCAGGACAATCAGTGGGCATGGGGCTGTGCTCGGGCGTGGCCTCAGTGTCACACTAGGCTGCCTTTCTGGAGGCCGACACAGATCCTGGGAGCACAGAAAGCTGTCAGATCGTGGCGAGCACTGAACAACCAGATCCTAGTAAGCACTGAGAGCAGCCAGATTGTGGGGTGTCCTGAACATACAGTTCCTGGGGAGTACTGAGAGCAGCCAGATCCTGGGGAGCACTGAACCTGAACCTACGTAACCCGTGTATATCTGGCTCTGATACTAGCCAGTGCCTCACCAGCCACTGACCTCACCGCACGTCACTGTTGTAACCACACCAGTAAATGTCTAGAAGGAGCTGAGTATCACAGTCATTTTAAAGCTGCCTAATTGGTGCTTATTATGCTTTATTGCTGCTCCATGACATCCACAGGTGTTTTCAATACCTGATTGAAAACACTTGAATGAACCTCTGTTCTTCAGAGTGGTAGTCTTTAAAGGGGTTGAATAATTGTGTCAATGAAGAATTCACAAAAGAAACATTTACTACTGTATTACAAAACCAATTGATGTCCTTTTAGTTGCATATGGTTCTTTAAAAAGTCCTTGTAGGATTTCATTCTGAATACAATTACAAATGTACACTAAATTCCCTAAAACCCTTTACAGCATTGGGGGTTGAATAATTTTGAACACAACTGTAACTGGTTGACCCTCATTTGGCAGCAATAACCTCAACCAAACGTTTCCTGTAGTTGCAGATCAGACCTGCACAACGATCTGGAGTAATTTTGGACCACTCCTCTTCACAAAACTGTTTCAGTGTAGCAATATTCTTGGGATGTCTGGTGTTAATCGCTCTCTTAAGGTCATGCCACAGCATTTCAATCGGGTTGAGGTCAGGACTCTGACTAGGCCACTCCAGAAGGCGTATTTTGTTTTGTTGAAGCCATTCTTTTGTTGAATTACTTGTATGCTTTGGGTCATTGTCCTGTTGCATCACCCATCCTCTGCAGAGTTTCAGTTGGTAAACAGATGGTCTTACGTTTTCCTGCAAAATGTCTTGATAAACTCTGGAATTCATTTTTCCATCAATGAAAACAATCCGTCCAGACCCTGAGGCAGCAAAGCAGCCCCAAACCATGATGCTCCCTCCGCCATGTTTTACAGTGGGGATGAGGTTTTGATGTTGGTGTGCTGTGCCTTTTTTTCTCCACACATTGTGTTGTGTGTTTTTTCCAAACAACTCAATTTTGGTTTCATCTGTCCACAGAATATTTTGTCAGTAGTGCTGTGGAACATCCAGGTGCTCTTTTGCAAACTTCAAACGTGCTGCAATATTCTCTTTGGACAGCAATGGCTTCCTCCGTGGTGTCCTTCCATGTACTCCATTCTTGTTTAATGTTTTCCTTATTGTAGATGTGTCAACAAAAATGTTAGCATGTGCCAGAGATTTCTGTAAGTCTTTAGCTGACACTCTAGGATTCTTCTTTACCTCATTAAGCATTCTGCGCTGTGCTCTTGCAGTCATCTTTACAGGACGACCACGCCTAGGGAGAGTAGCAAAAGTGCTGAACTTTCTCCATTTGTAGACAGTCTGTCTTACCGTGGACACATGAACATCAAGGCTTTTGGAGATACTTTTGTAACCCTTTCCAGCTTCATGCAAGTCAACAATTCTTGATTGTATTCTTCTGAGAGCTCTTTTCTGCGAGGCATGGTTCACATTAGGCAGTGCTTCTTGAAACCAGTAAACCCAAAACTGGTGCGTGTTTTTAAAGGGCAGGACAGCTTTCAGCAACACATCCAATAATATCACACTGATTGGACTCAAGGTTGGCTTACTCCTGGCTCCAATTAGTTCTTTGAGAAGTCATTAGGCTAGGGGTTCACATACTTTTTCCACCCTGCACTGTGAATGTTTACATGTTATGTTCAATAAACACATGAAAACATATGTTTGTGTTGTATTATTTTAAGCAGACTGTGTTTTTCAAATTGTTGTGACTTAGATGAAGATCAGAGCACATTTTATGACCAATTCTTGCAAAACTCCACGTAATCGCAAAGGGTTCACATACTTTTTCTTGCCACTGTATATAGGGATGCAACAGGAAAATGGGTAGGGACTGTGTCTGCATTAGGAGACTGCACTTTGTTTTCTCATGCGATTTCTTTTAGAGGCCCATTATATTTGCAGAGTGGGTGTATAACAGAGTTGCAAATCAATAAAATGCCCTGCAATGAGTCTCTAAATTATAATAAATTTTGATAGAAATCACATGGATTAAATAAGGCACTTTAGGCTCTATTCAATAGTTGGTGTAAGTAGCATCTCAATATGTAATCGTTAGTGCTAGGCGAAGTAAATTTTACATCTGGCATAGATATTCCAATCTTGACGCAACACTGGGGTGAAATCAGTTAGCGCCTCACAGTTTGAGCGAGCTTACTGTACTTTGCGCTCCCCATGATATGTATAGAAGATGCAATCTATTTTTAGCGTCTCAGAAAGTTAGGTATTATAAAGTGCTGACACAATTTACCGTTGGGAAGTGTAAGCAAAATCTTAACCCTTTCGCTGCTGAGGCGTTTCACGCCTCTGTGCTGAGCTCATTTTTACCTGTTTCGCTCATCTTGTTTAAACGTTCATTGGAACCCCCTATCTCCACCATTGGTGGCAGTTAGGGGTTAACTCCAGGACTGGCGTCATCGTGCTACGCACGATGATGCCAGTCCTCAGGGGGCATTCCCGGAAGCTTGGCCGACATCCAAGATGTCGGCCAGCTCCGGGAAAGGATCACGAACCGGCGCTTTTCAGCACCGATTCGTGATCCAGCCCCCATGGGGTTAATGCCAGGTACCGTTAGGAAGGGTAGGCTGTGCCCTTCCAAACAGTGCCTGGATTAACCCTCTGCACCCTGGCGATCGGGAGGGAGAGAGGTCCGAAGGAACTCCCCCCTCCCTTTCAGGTGCCTCCTCCGCACACGCGGGGGGCGCCTGAATTAGATGTCATCGCGCCGCCGCGATGACATCTAATTGTGCCGACGGCAGTTCCGGGTGCTGGGCTGACATCGAGGATGTGAGCCCGCACCGGGGGGCACAGCGATCGGCCATAATCGGCCGCAAAGGGAGGACGCGCCGAAAAGCGCCGGTTCGTGATCCTTTCCCGGAGCTGGCCAACATCTTGGATGTCGGCCAAGCTTCCAGGAATGCCCCCTGAGGATTGGTGTCATCGTGCATAGCACGATGACACCAGTCCTGGAGTTAACCCCTAACTGCCACCAATGGTGGAGATAGGGGGTTCCAATGAACCCCCTATCTCCCGATCCGTGGCAACTAGGGGTTAATGTTTGGTACTGTTGGATCGGCCAGAGCATGGCCGTTCCAACGATACCAAACATGACCATGAAAAAAGTTTTAAAAAAAAAAATTAAAATAAAAATAAAAAAATATTTTAAAAAAAAGTTTTTCTTCTGTTTTTTGGTTTGTTAATGCAGCAATATTGTTCCCATTTCAATTATAATGTGAACAATGATGCTGCACTAACGATTTTTGTATGCGGTGCGTTTGTTAAAAATCGCGTAATTTTCCCCCAAAAAAATGGAACGAGACCCCATTTCTAATTTTTTTAACAAGTGCACCCCATACAAAATATAACCGCAATTGTTCGCATGTTAAAATGTGAAAAAAAAAACACTTTACACATTGTAAATGATTGAAAATTTATATTTTATTGCATTTTGTGTTATAATATACAGACAGGACATGACGTATACATAAAATAATGACATATTATGAATCTGCCGAGTCTGACGGAAAGAACGATATATAATATGTCTGGGTCATATACTAAAATAAGCCTTCAAAATGCGTTTAAACAAGATGAGCGAAACCGGTAAAAATGAGCTCAGCACAGAGGCGTGAAACGCCTCAGCAGCGAAAGGGTTAAATCAGTCAGCAAACGAAAAATCATTTAACACGTTCTAACCACCCTAAAAATCCCATACTTTACTCTCATCCCACTGCGTAAAGGGTAGCCCAATCACCACTTCTTCTCACTGGGAGCAGAGTAAGACTGGGAACAAATAGTTCCTAGTCTCCATTCATGACCCTATGTGATTTCACGGCCCAGAAGCGCAAGCCTCCATGGAATCCTATGGAATCCATGAGCTGATACTCGTGGTGGCATGAAAGCGCTACTGCAAATATCAGTGAAGTTAGCTCTACGTTCCGGGGCGAGGTGCTGAGTTAGCACCTTCCCCGGAATAGGACGTTGACATGGAAATGGTCAGGGAAAATCAGTTCCTGTTTACCATCTATGCAAGCCACAATATTGAGGCGATACAATAAACAAATAAGAACAAATAGCGTAACTCTGTGAGGGGTATGTAGGCTTTCCCTCCGCATATATATTCTGTACACCAGAGAAAAATATTTAAAGGCTTAACTGAGGGATGTTTTCACTTAGTGATGTCTTCCTTCTGATAGAGGTACCACAGATTTTCTTTCTCATAAGTGCTTCTGTATTATACCAGCATATAACATTGCTCCTCTATTGATTCATGACATACTGGCTGTCATAAAAAGGGTGATAGTACACTTCTCAGTCAAGGTGCTGCCAGATACATACAGCACTATAGACAACATATCTTTCGTAACTTCCTCTAATGTGAGAGAGGGTCAATGAGAAAATATCACAGATACACCAAGTTATTAGAGCAGATGGTAGGAAGCGCGTCTTCATGTGTGCAAAATGATAGTAAAGTAGGAGAGGCAAATCAGTCAGGAATTTCTCCTCTAAAAGGTACCTCTATCAGTGATGCCAGCATAGACCAATATATAAACACTAGAGACTACCGTTTGACCCCACAGCAAGTCTGCATGTGACCTTGAAATTAATATTTGGTCTATCATAGTTTTATTGAGCAAGTTACTCCTAGGTCACAATTGAATTGTAGATTGCATTAAGGGGCACAGGCTTCAGTACCAAAGGCCTTTTTCAATTCTGCCATTTGGAGCCAACAACGCCTTGGCACTGGTTCCATCCTCTCTACAAGTGTCATTTGATTTTAATGACTTTATGGGTATATGGTTATAGGAAGCTAGTTCCTTATCTGTCCACGGTTTTAATTCCATTTCACAGTAAAGGTTATATTTTAATATGTTTCACTTCAAAAAGTTCTGTTGATAAGGGTTCCACCCTGAGTTTTTGTTTGAAGGAACCGAGAAGGGTCTTCCCACAAGTGTTAGATTTGTAATATCACACTTGTGTATTGTTCATAGCGTCCACAATGGAATAGGGCCCTATGATTTTATTCAATATGATATTTTATCGGCATACATAACAGTATGTTGTGAATATTTGGCTGAGTTTCATCTTTATGTAAATGTTCATATTTACTTGATATCTGGTGAAGTGGGGCAGCAGAATTTGCCTGGGGCAGCTTCAAGCGAAAATACACTCTTGATTTTACAGATTTACAGATCAGACTGTAAGTGAATATAAATCACAATAGATTAACAACCAATTGTCAACAAGTATAGCTGTATGCTGGGAAAGCATCTTAAAAAAATCTGTTATTACTCTGTGAACATAAATGCGTGATGAGCTGCAGAACTAGATTCACTGTGTATAAATTGAAAAGGTGGAGATGTAAAATATAAAACACACAATGAAGAGAAGTGAGAATGTCTGACTGACTGAGCTTTGCTGTATTAATTCACAGTAAGATGCTGTGTCCAAGGCTTAGTAACAGAGAAGTGCAGTCATAAAACTCTGAGAAATGTGCAGCAAGCAAAACCATTGCCGCAGCTGAAAGACCTTAAAAACTCATAACAATGTATAATGAAAACAAAAGATTGATAGAACTGTATTATTACAATTCTCAAAAACTACAGCATGTAGGACTAAATGACAGAGTCGTACTTGGAATTATTAGCGACAATCTTTCAGTATATTTTGTTAAACAAACATATTTACACACAGTTTCTCAATTTTCTCAATAAAATTTTGAATCTTAGAAACTTAGTAAAAATACTGGCTCAGATGAGAGACTAAGGGGGTTTATTGAGAGAGCACCAAAATGTCGCCGATGACATCAGTTCTGGAGTTAATCCCTAGTTGCCACCTATTCGGATCTCTTTGAATAACCCTGTTAGATTCTCGGTGTCGTGCACCACCAACTAAGACACATTTTTTCTGCACTTGACAGGTGCATATCATTTCAATATTTGATCAGAGGGTCCAACCATGCACTCTTCCACAATATCTCAGAGGGGTTACGGTGTGAAGGCACTAGCTGGCACCAAAAGCCCAATATTTGTGTGCACTGAGCTGTGTACCAGATGCATACAGGGCAGCCATCAGAAATGATGGGGCCCTTACTGAACCTCACGAGTCCCCCCCGTAAACTTCCTCAACCCATAACAGCTTTTCTCCCCCTTCCAAAACAAAAAAGGACATAACACAGTTCCACAGCAATAAAACTCACAGGAATGTGTGGTGTGTATGAGCGTATCTGTCACGTCTGGGGCTCAGAGGGGGCCCCATCGACAAGCTGGGTGCCAAGAGTTGTGCCGGTTTCCAGAACTCGCAGGACTGGTCAGGAGGTAGGGCGCGGCATGATGACGCACGCGTCGGGTTTAAATACAGACAGCGTGATTCGGCTCTTCGCCCTGTCGTGGAGTTTGCTTCCCTCAGTACTGAGTGTCTCCTGGTGATTCACTACTTTCACCTGGTGATTCACCGCCGTGTATCAGTCCTTGGCTATTCCCTGACCACTCTAACACTGATCGATTTGGGCTTGTGTTAGAATGCTTCCTTGTATACCGTATGGCCTATTTCAGGTATACCCCGTCCTGTGTGTTGGTGAAACATTTCCCACTCGTTGTTGATCAGACATTTCCCCACTCATTGTTGGTCAGACATTTCCCACTCATTGTTGGTCAGACATTTCCCATTCTTTGTGGTCAAACATTTCCCACTCATTGTGGTCAAACATTTCCCACTCATTGTGGTCAAACATTTCACACTCGTTAGTCAAACATTTCCCAATCGTTGTTGGTCAAACATTTCCCACTCATTGTTGGTCAGACATTTCCCCACTCATTGTTGGTCAAACATTTCCCCACTCATTGTTGGTCAAACATTTCCCACTCGTTAGTCAAACATTTCCCAATCGTTGTTGGTCAAACATTTCCCACTCATTGTTGGTCAGACATTTCCCACTCATTGTTGGTCAGACATTTCACACTCGTTAGTCAAACATTTCCCAATCGTTGTTGGTCAAACATTTCCCACTCATTGTTGGTCAGACATTTCCCCACTCATTGTTGGTCAGACATTTCCCATTCTTTGTGGTCAAACATTTCCCACTCATTGTGGTCAAACATTTCCCACTCATTGTGGTCAAACATTTCACACTCGTTAGTCAAACATTTCCCATCGTTGTTGGTCAAACATTTCCCACTCATTGTTGGTCAGACATTCCCCACTCATTGTTGGTCAAACATTTCCCACTCATTGTTGGTCAAACATTTCCCACTCGTTAGTCAAACATTTCCCAATCGTTGTGGTCAAACATTTCCCACTCATTGTTGGTCAGACATTTCCCACTCATTGTTGGTCAGACATTTCACACTCGTTAGTCAAACATTTCCCAATCGTTGGTCAAACATTTCCCACTCATTGTTGGTCAGACATTTCCCCACTCATTGTTGGTCAAACATTTCCCCACTCATTGTTGGTCAATCATTTCCCCACTCATTGTTGGTCAAACATTTCCCCACTCATTGTTGGTCAAACATTTCCCCACTCATTGTTGGTCAAATATTTCCCACTCGTTAGTCAAACATTTCCCAATCGTTGTTGGTCAAACATTTCCCACTCATTGTTGGTCAGACATTTCCCACTCATTGTTGGTCAGACATTTCACACTCGTTAGTCAAACATTTCCCAATCGTTGTTGGTCAAACATTTCCCACTCATTGTTGGTCAGACATTTCCCCACTCATTGTTGGTCAAACATTTCCCCACTCATTGTTGGTCAATCATTTACCCACTCATTGTTGGTCAAACATTTCCCCACTCATTGTTGGTCAAACATTTCCCCACTCATTGTTGGTCAAACATTTCCCACTCGTTAGTCAAACATTTCCCAATCGTTGTTGGTCAAACATTTCCCACTCATTGTTGGTCAGACATTTCCCACTCATTGTTGGTCAGACATTTCCCACTCGTTGGTGATAAAACATTTCCCATGGCTTCAAATCACGTTTAATCATGAGCAAAAGCGGTAAAAATGAGCTCAGCGTACAGCGGTGAAATGGCTCAGCACTCAACAGTGAAAGGGTTAAAAGTTTTTTTTTACTTTTTTTCATTATCTCCTGTCCCCCAGGGCAGTACCCGGACCCCCATACACCTTTTATGGCCAATATCTTGCATATATGCCCTTTTGGAGGGCACTTTAATGTTTGGAAATTTGACCCCCATTGACTTGCATTACGTTCAAGTTCGAATTCAAACTTTTTGGCCATTCGGGTGTTCAGGTTCGAACCGAACATGGGGGTGTTCGTCCCATCCCTAGTCCTAGCACAGGAAGCAGCGATTGGCCGGTATCCTTGATGTCAGCCCAGCCTCCGGGACCCCAGTGGGCAGGAATAGCGTCATTGCGCCGGGCACGATGACGTCTATTCCAGGCACCCCCACCAGTGCGGGGAAGGTGCCTGAAAGGGAGGGGGAGGTCTTCTTCCCTATTGGGGCACATGAAAAAGGCAGGCACCGCTTTGAAGGGCACAGCCTGCCCATCCAAGCGGTGGCTGCCTTTAACCCCTTGGGGGCTGGATCGCGATTTGGCAACAACAGGATACCGATCGCGGTCCAATCCCGGAGCTGGTCGACATCTTGGAAGTCGGCCAAGCTTCTGGGATCTCCCCCTGCCGACTGGCATCATCGCGCATAGCGCGATGACGTCAGTTCTGGAGTTAACCCCTAGTTGCTAGCTATGGTGGAGATAGGGGGTTCCAATGAAGCCCCTATCTCTTGATCCGTGGAAGCTAGGGGTTAATGATTGGTATCATTAGAGGGGCCAGAGCATGGCCTTTCCAGTGATACCAAACATGAGCAAGTTACATGTAAAGAAAAAAAAGTAAAAATAAAATTATAAATAAAAAAAATAAAAAGGATTTGTTTGTATTTTTTTGGTTTTATTAATGCAGTAATATTGTTCCCATTTCAATTATAATGTGAACAATGATGCTGCAGTAATGATTTTTTCTATAGGGGCATTTGCTAAAAATCACGTAATATCCCCCCAAAAAATGTAACAAGTTCCCATTTCAATTTCTTTTAACAAGTGCACCCCACAGAAAATATAAACGCAAAAGCTCACATGATAAAATGTGAAAAAAAAACACTTTACACACTGTATATGATTGAAAATTAAAATTTAATTGCATTTTTGTTACAATATTCAGGCAGGACATGACGTACACATAGGATATCCCCCTTTTTTTGGACTATCCTGCATACAGACTGAGGAAGGCTTTACCTGACAGCCGAAACGCGTATCTGTAACATCCCCCTGCTTTTTTAAACTAATAAATTTTTTTACTTTCCCATCCATATCCATCTGAGAGTTTTTATTCAGAGCTTTTATTTCACAGTTTATATTTATATTTTTAATACCCTGTCCACCACCCCCCCTCTCCCCCACAAGAGGACCACCTGCTGCTAGAAGAGGCACAGACTCTCTCCCGTTGAAAGAGGTGCAGAAGATTATCTACGGCTAGAAGAGACTCTCTCCCGCTGAAAGAGGTGTAGGTACCCACCGAAAAGCAGTACCGTATGCCCACAAGTTGAGCCTGACACCTAAGGCTCCAACATCGGTGAGTTCGCCTTTGACTATTTGTTACCTCTGTCAATAGCACTAGCTACATATTGCGCTATGAGGATGTCTTCCTTTTTGTATTCGAGAAAATCAAGCCAATACTAGAGGAAAGGTGAAGATCACCCCAGAACCCCTAAAGAAGGGCAGAGGCCACCCTCCATTAAGGCCCAGGGCACTTCACACCAGAGCCGGTCTTAAGAGGCTCTATACACTGTAAGTGTTCCCTTGTCATTGGGCACTATACCCTATATCAATCAGTATTGCACCATCTCTTCTTTTCTGTTTTCCCCTTACCCCTTCATTCCCTATTTTTGGGAACTGGGAGTCTGTATAGGCCGTACGAAAGAGCAACATTTTCAGGACTTCACTGAAAACCTCCGGACTACCCCAACAGAGACGCTACTGGACAATCCTTTCCTTCATTATACGGTCTGAATTTTTCTCTTATCTACCTCCACGAACTGAAAACGAGACTCATTCAGACCCTTTTTTACCATTCACTTATGAACTTATATATGCACTTTTTTCTTTTTTTGGAATCGCACATCATATGCACTTTATATGCTTATTTGTGACCATATTACCCCCTATTTGCACATTTTTATTACTGCTTATTACGGGACACTTATCAATTTCCCTTGCACAGTGCTATCATCGCACATATTTACAACAGCACTTTAGTGGTCTTTCCGACCGTGTCTGTATTGGACCATTAGGACCACCTCATCCATTTCATATAGATTGCCCTTATAAGGGACTGCGCCATTGGGATCTCCTTTCGTTTGTTCCATTGTTTTTTGCACATTTCTGTCGAGGTTTTGTGTTATAATCCCCGATGGCTGCACTACACAATTTTACACACTGAAACAGCGCCTCCACTGTACCCCCTTCTCTCCAACGATATATAATATGTCTGTGTCGTATAATAAAATGTGGCTTCAAATCGCGTTTAAACATGATGAGCGAAACTGGTAAAAATTAGCTCAGCACACAGGGGTGAAATGGCTCAGCAGTGAAAGGGTTAAACCTATGGGATGTGCCTGCTTAAACCTGTCGCATTAAACCATGGAAAATCAGGGCATTTCACTGACATTTCGGTGCTGTTAGGCATTCTCATATCCGGCTGGGTGGAGTAGAGGTAACATCATTGCTCTATAACTGTGGAGACACAGGGCCAAATCCCGGCAAGAGCACCTCTCCAGTAAGTGTCCTTGAGCATGATACCTAACGGTACATACTCGCCACCCAGGACATACTTGAAAACGAGGAAAATCTCAATGTATCCTTCCTGGTAAAATACTTTCTCCAAAAAAAAAAATTAGATTAACCACTTTGCTGCTGAGGACGCGCTCAGCGCGTCCTCAGCAGTCCCGCTGGTGTGCTGAGGACGCGCTGAGCGCGTCCTCCCATTGGGGTCAGCGTTCGGCCGGGTTCCGGCCGATCGCTGGCCCCTCCGGTGCGGGCTGACATCCTGGATGTCAGCCCGGCATCCGGACCAGCAGCCGCCAGAATTAGGTGTCATCGCGGGGGCGCGATGACACCTAATTCAGGCGCCCCCCCCGCATGTGCGGAGGAGGCGCCTGAAAGGGAGGGGGGGGGAGGTCCTTCGGACCTCTCTCCCTCCCGATCGGCGGCTCTGCGGGGGTTAACCCAGGCATCATTTGGAAGGGCACAGCCTGCCCTTCCAAATGATGCCTGGCATTAACCCCTGGGGAGCTGGATCGCGAATCGGCGCTGAAAAGCGCCGGTTCGCGATCCTTTCCCGGAGCTGGTCGACATCTTGGATGTCAGCCAAGCCTCCAGGAACTCCCCCAGAGGACTGGCGTCATTGTGCGTAGCATGATGACGCTAGTCCTAGAGTTAACCCCTAACTGCCACCAACTGTGGAGATAGGGAGTTCCAATGAACTCCCTATCTCCCGATCCGTGGCAGCTAGGGGTTAAATTTTAGTATGGTTGGATCGGCCAGAGCATGGCCGTTCCAACGATACCAAACATGAAAGTGAAAAATTTTGTAAAAAAAAAAAAAAAATGAAAAAAAAAAAAAAAAAATGAAAAAAAAAATAAAAAAAAAAAATAAACACTTTTTTTTTTTTTTTTTGGTTTGTTAATGCAGCAATATTGTTCCCATTTCAATTATAATGTGAACAATGATGCTGCACTAACGATTTTTGTATGCGGTGCGTTTGTTAAAAATAGTGTAATTTTCCCCAAAAAAAATGTAATGAGACCCCATCTCTAATTTTTTTAACAAGCGCACCCCATACAAAATATAACCGCAATTGCTCGCATGTTAAAATGTGGAAAAAAACACTTTACACATTGTAAATTATTGAAAATACATATTTTATTGCATTTTTTGTTATAATATACAGACATGACATAACGTATACATATAATAATGACATATTATGAATCTACCGAGTCTGACGGAAAGAACGATATATAATATGTCTGGGTCATATACTAAAATAAGCCTTCAAAACACGTTTAAACATGATGCGCAAAACAGGTAAAAATGACCTCAGCATAGGGGCGGGAAAAGCCTCAGCAGCGAAAGGGTTAACTAATACTTCTCGACGGGGAATTTCACTGCTGCCAAAGGTCACCAGTATTTGCCAGCTTTTTGACCGTATGGGGAATTCCACCGCTCGGTGCAGTCATGTGTCTGGCCTAGCATGTGTGCAGAAGTGTGGGTGTGAGTCCAAGATGCAGTGATAGGAGCAGATTCAGGCAGGTTACAGGGTAACAGTGTTTATTAACCCTTTTGCTGCTGAGCCATTTCACACCTCTGTGCTGAGGTAATTTTTACCGATTTCGCTCATCATGTTTAACCGCGTTTTGAAGGCTTATTTTATTATATGACCCAGACATATTATATATCGTTCTTTCCGGCAGACTTGGCAGATTCATAATATATCATTATTATATGTATATGTTATGTCCTGTCTGTATATTATAACAAAAAATGCAATACAATTAGAATTTTCAATAATTTACAATGTGTAAAGTGTTTTTTTTTCACATTTTAACATGCGATCGCTTGCAAGGGGTGCGCTTGTTAAAAAAATTAGAAATGGGGTCTCGTTACATTTTTTTTTGGGGAAAATGTAGCTATTTTTAACAAATGCACCGCATACAAAAATCGTTAATGCAGCATCATTGTTCACATTATAATTGAAATGGGAACAATATTGCTGCATTAGCAAACCAAAAAAAAATTAAAAAATTTTTCATTTTTTTTTTATAATTTTTTTAAAATATTTTTAATTTTTTAATTTTGTTTAAAACTTTTTACATGGTCAAGTTTGGTATCATTGGAAAGGCCATGCTCTGGCCGATCCAACGATATCAAATATTAACCCCTAGATGCCACGAATCGGGAGATAGGGGGTTCATTGGAACCCCCTATCTCCACCATTGCTGGCAGCTAGGGGTTAACTCCAGGACTGGCGTCATCGTGCTATGCACGATGATGCCAGTCCTCAGGGGGATTTCCTGGAGGCTTGGCCGACATCCAAGAGGTCGGCCAGCTCCAGGAGAGGATCACGATTTGGTGCTTTTCAGTGCCGAATCGTGATCCGGCTCCCCAGGGGTTAATTACAGTCACCATTTGGAAGGGCAGACTGTGCCCTTCCAAACGGTGCCTGGATTAACCCTGTGCCCCTGGCAATCGGGAGGGAGAGAGGTCCAAAGGACCTCCCCCCTCCCTTTCAGGCCCCTCCTCCGCACCCGCGGGGGGGGCGCCTGAATTAGACGTCATCGCGCCGCCGCAATGATATCTATTTGCTCCGCTGGGGTCCCGGAGTGCTGGGCTGACATCCAAGATGTCAGCCCGCACCGGGGGGGCACAGCAATCCGCCGGAATCTGGCGGATTGCTGCGTTCTGTGCATGGATGCGCTCAGCGCGTCCATAGCACAGAACAACCACTTGGCTGGACGCGCTGAGCGCGTCCATAGCAGCCAAGTGGTTAAAGGAACAGACAAGAGATAAACCAAAGTGCAACAACACAAGAGAACTAAATAACAGGAGGAGACTGGGCAAGCTGGGAACTGATTGCAGAAGGGAGGAGAAGCAGGAAGAAAGGGTTTATAGTTAACAGGAGGATGGCTGGGGGTAGTGGGAATGAGAACTCAAGATTGGAGGAGCTAGGAGGCAGGATGAACTGAGGGTAAAGGAGACTGAATTACTAGAAGGGGGCTAGAGTAATATACAGAGGGAAATCAGATAATAGCGGGGACACTGAATATACAATACTACAATAATACAAAGTAACACATAACATATAATCCAGGCAACGGTAAAATGAAGCAGGCAAAAGAGAAGTCAGGGTCTAGCAAGGATCTGGTACACGGGTATATCAATCAAATAGCAGAGGGGCACAGGGGGGGCAAAAGGAGGATACCGGTGGGAAGATAATGTCCAGGAATAAACAGAGGGTTTTCAGGAAAGTCTATGGATCAGGAGGAGTCCCAGTCAGGGAGATCAAGATGGAAGGTCTGCACTTAGCTGAGCTAGCAACGTCAATGAGGAAGCATCCTAGGGAGGGCGTAGCTTCCTCTTATGCTGAGGTAATCAGGCAGGATCAAGTGCAGGTGAGGCTCCAGGGCTTTTAGGAAAGTTCAAGTATGTCCTGGAACCTGCATATCCCATGCAGGACTTGGCATGAAAAGGGTATCAAAGGGGGCGCCAGGAGGTCAGAGTGTCCAAGTCCTGACAGGTGCAATTCGGTTGCCAATTCGGTGTTTTTTTGAATAACCCCTTTAGGAAAGAGGGGAGAGAAAAATTTGAAATGACAGAATTGAGGAATAGAAACCACAGGGTGCATGAAATGACAGGGCACATTAGAGGGCTGAAGAATAGAACAAAGAGATATAAAGGGTTGAGTAATAAGAAAGGGAAACATTATAGGTGTAGGAATTGAAGAAGAGAGACATTGGAAGTAAAGAAAACACATGAAGGAGATTTTATAGTTTGAAGAATGAAAAAAGCTAATTATCTGGTACGTGGGAAAGAAGCAGACATGAAGGGAATGGGGAGATCAAAAAAGTTAAAAAAACCCTGTTCTAGATCACGTATTTTAAAAACAGCAATTACTTGCCTTCATATGAACAGGAACACTGTCAATTTACTAGATTACTGGATCCAAAGGCACATAAAATAACATTTAATGTTGTTACACCCTTGTATAATTGCATTCATCTATTTACTAACAGATAACACACATTGACACTCATTGCAAATGACCAACACAGGTGCTGGCATTCAACTTAATATCATTTTGCATTGATCTTCAAATCTACACATCACAGACAAATATACCATCCCTCACACATACATTGTATTTAAGAAATAATGAGGCTCCACGTCAAAACTGTGTGAATTATGCTGCAAGGTTTATTTCACCATCCACAGGGAACTGGCTCCTTTTTAACCCCTGTTTGAGATTGTTGCCATACTGTAAGGCAAGTCAGAGAGCATAACATAGGAAGTGGATAGATTTGGAGTTTGATAGATTTCTTTTGCCTAGAGTCAACAGGAGTGTAAGGGTGGCCCTTCAAGAACTAAGGGTTTATTCAGAGGGAGCCAATCTGACCCTGAAATGACACCGAACAGAATGGTGCCATTTTGGGGCCAGTCGGCTATTCAGATCGCAAAATATTTGAAGTTCGCCGAACTTTCGAACGGCCGATGTTCGATTCGAACTCATGTTCGAATTGAACCGGCAGCCCATCCTTAGCTAGGACGCGTTCAGCGCGTCCATAGCACAGGAGTAACCACTTGGCTGGACGCTCACGTCCTTAGCAGCCAAGTGGTTAAATGCAAAAAAATTCCCCTTTTTTTAAATACTTATTCTGCCATCTATTCTTTTAATTTGCAGCAAAAAGTCTCTTTATTTATTAATTAGGATCTTTTAGGCATTTTGTGGGATTTTTTTGGTGAAATTTTTTATTCTGATTTTCTTTCTGTAACAGACCTTTTTATTGTTATTTGTAGGACCTTATATATTATTTCCATGCATTTTCATGCACTAGTGTTTTTTTGGATCGATTTTTGCAGTTTTTCGATTCGTTTAATTTTTTTTGGCGGTTTGCGGCTGCACTTGGCGGGTTTATCTGTGGCGTTCCTTGCATCAATTCAGAGCATTTTGGAGGCTCACTTCACCGCAGGGTTGGCGAATTAAGGGTGCCGAAGTACGCCGAGTGAGACCGCACTGAAATTTCACTGACATTTCGGTGCTCTTTGAATACCCCTTTAATCTTTCTTTTATATGCCACAACCCCTGATGACTATTTTCAAGTTCCTGACCCCCTAATAGCTCTGTCCACCCATTTATTGCAACTACTAACAGGGTCGCCATCAGGGGGATGACAGAGCATGATATGTTCAGTAGCCCCTGGCATTTGCCAAACCTTGTGCAGCTTGACTCTGTGCCACAGATGTATGGCTCTCCATGCCACCCAGGATTGACCCACCAAGATATTACCAAATTGCCCAGAGCGCCGCAGCATCTGGGTCTGGTAAGAGGCCTCTGACTCATCACTGAGGAAACAATTAGTATGATCTGCACCAGGAAGAGGTGCTGAGCTAATGCTATCCCACCAGGGAACACTGTTTACCCTCATGGTGAACCACCAGGGATTAAGCCCACTCCATGTAAATTTATATAAGCACAAGAGGAGGCAAAAATGCTTTATTTATAATTAGTTTACAGAAATGGAAACCTGAGGGAAGGGGGTAGTCCGCCCATTGGTTCAGTAAGGGGAGTCATGGTCTCCGATGGCAGCCCCGTGTCTTCCCTCCATTTCATGAGGTTAGAATTTTAATACCATACCTCTGTGAATACTTGTACGAAGGTCTGGAAGTAATACATATTATTAATAAAAAGTAATTTTGCTTCATATTACCTTCAAAATACACTTTGGGTGGGTACTATAAAAAGCAATTCTACATATTATCATATTCCTGGACTGGAAAATGAACATTTGAGTCCTGGTGCTTGCATAGAAAGATTAGCGACATGATAAAACACAAACGTTCTTATCCATCAAGTACACATGGGCAGTCAACAGAAACACTTAGCAGCAATATCATCAGTCTTTCTAACAACTTACGGGGAAAGTGCTGTGTCTTTCATATATTTCCCATTACAGTATAGGGCAACCTTTTCAAATATTATTTGGTATAACCCCAAAAATGTTATGTTTGCAGAATAAATGGCCTTGATTATAACGCAGACGTCATCAAATCTTCCCCCAGTCTGAAGTCACTTAAGAGATCTCTATTAATATACCTCAATACAGAATGCACCTGTAAACATGTAACGTAGTGAATATATTTCCTACATATTTATTTTCTGTGTTAATCTGTATATTTGTGTTTTGTTTTTAGTATCTTGCATTTATTACTTTGTATTTCTGTAACGACTGTAAAAATTCAATCTTCTTTAACCCAGGACATACTTGAAAACTAGAGAAATCTCAATGTATCCTTCCTGATAAAATACTTTATAAATAAATAAATAAATTTTGTTTTGTCTTCCGAACTCCTATATTAATTATCCCTCACTGTTACAAGTGCTCCTCCACATTTTTAATTAGCGTTTAGTTTTCTTTGCAGTTTCAGTACTAAAAAAGAATCAATAAACAGTGCAAAGGACAAATCTTGCAATATAGGCAATTTTCAAATCTACAAAAGGACTTTATTATATGCAGATTCAAAGGAGCCAGGGTTATGTTTCATGGTTTGGGTAATAAAATATACAGGGTTATTCAAAGAGATCTGAATTGTGGCCGAAAGGTAAACGAACAGTGAAATTCAGCGTACGGTTACCTTTCCTGGCCATTCGGCTATTCAGAGAGCAGGCAGTTCGCCAAATGTTGGCGAATTGCCTGCACATACGGTGCCTGTTCGGTGCCTGTTCGAGGGCAGTGAATTCCCCATAGAGAAGCAATGCTTCGGCTATTCAGAGAACAAAAACCAGCAGTGAAAAGTTGCCGGATTTCCCTGCTGTTCGGTGGTTTCATTCGACAGGTTTTTTCAGGCGAATCCCATAGGCTTCAATGTTAAAAATATTCCCATTTTAATCCAATATCTAATAAAACGTTGATTATATTATTCTGCAGTAAAAAGTCTCTTTATTTATAGATTTATTAGGATCTTTTAGGCATTTTTCTGGATTTTTTTGAGAAATTTTTTCGGTTTTTTTTTAAATCGTTTTCTTTTTTCTGTAACACCCTTTTTATTATCATTCATTGGATCTTACATGTAAATTTCAGACATTTTTGTTCTGTAGTTTCTTTGCAAACAGCGTTTCACTTTTCGAACATTCAAGCGTACTGGTTTTTTTCACTCCATTCGTCTACGATGTCGGGTTTTTCTGGCAGCTGCTCTGCGCTGTGATCGGCGGCTGCTCAGGTTTCTCCGGCGTGGTTAATCCAGATGTTTTTTGCGGGTTTCGGTGTACGTTCGCCGGGTTTTGCGGTGAGTGTTCGTCGGATTTGCGGCGGCTTTTCCCTGCACTACAACGGCCCTGTGGTGCTTGCTGAATACACTGCAGGGTCGCCAAAATGGGATTGCTAAAGCGCACCGAATTGAAGAGAACGAAAAGTCACCGAACGTGCGGTGTCTTTTCGATTCTCTTTGAATAACCCTGATATACCTTGTCCTGGTCATTTGAAGAGTGAGCACCAACTGCACATGTCAATAGCTGCTATACAGCATTGGGGAATATGGACCATAAGAAAAATGGTTTGCTTTGTAGAAGATATGCACAAAGTGCCAGGCAGTTTCAGAGTTTAGCAGTGGTCATTATAATCTGAAAACAATATACATGCTTGCAAATATTTCCAACATTAGTTCAAATCTAAAAACCATTTCAAACTACTACCCGCTCTGTCTATGTCCTCCTGCCATAGGTAATGACAGATAGCATTCATAAATGGTCTTTTATCCCTCCATGGATGAGCACAACAGGCACTGAAAGAAATTTAAATAAGATAAAAAATGAAATCTCCATCTCTCTGCGTGCAAATGGTTAAAGCAATTACTTTGAAAATCTATAATGCTGCATACGAAATTCTCACAACTGGCTGCAATTTTCTGTGTCCTTATTGAACCAATGAGCACAGTGAGAAATCACACACAGATCCCAGGAGGAGAGTAACAGCTTATCTTGTTAAACTAAAAAAGCCGAGCTTCTTTATGGAATCTTTTGTAGTTTTGTAACACATCATATAAGTGAAGCCTTTCTTATTAGATTACAATTTTATGCTCCTCTTCTACTGCTTTGAAAAGCAGACAGGCTTTTAATTCACCAAAACAAGATGTATTATTAAATGTAAAATGAACCGTTGTAGTGATATTACAAGGCAGTAAAAGTTTCTAAATAGAATACTGACCTTTAAGCAAATTATATAGCTTTAAAGGAGAAAAATACACCTTGTGATCCATTCTCCAACAGCATAAAGTTTAGAGGAAAATTTACGGTGCTTTATGTTAGTATTTATACTTAGTTTTCAGTTCTCCGTGGTTTCAAGTTTGTCATTGGCCATATCTTCTATAAAACAAAATGTGACATTCTTAAGGTCTTTTTCATGATTTTCTGCATTTGATCCATTGGAGCAATTAGTGATATCGTGCAAGGGCGATCCAGCTTCTTGCAGAGCCAGATAGCAGTCAGTGGTGCAAACACTTCCAGATTGTGTGTGAATGGGGGGACTGATCAGTGGCTTGAGGGGCTGAGACCTTAGTGAAATCCTCCTTATCCTGAGAGTCTGATTCCACCTGAGCCATTTACGTACGGCTTCTCTCAAATGGATAAATCTACGTGAGCCCTCATCCACTCGCAGATCTCTAGTAACACTTCTATTCCCACTAAGCCGATGAATTAGCAGTTAAGAGTCAGAATATGTGGGAGCTACTCTTAGATATCAGCAGCTGTGTCGGGCACGACTGCTGATATTGACTCCTGGAGTAAGTCCACTTTACTTCACAGGGCCAAGTGCAACCTTACTCATGTATGTGTGTTTGCAAAGGAGCACTGGGAACTATTTGGAAACTCTAAGAGCTGATATTCTTTTTCTGACTACCAGCTCGAGCTGAGAAATGCAAGCTACCAATGAATAAGTCCCTGTTCTCACTCTGAGCTGGTTCCTATACAAAGTACAGGAGTTGTTAAAATACAGCAAGGAGCCCCTAATGCTGAACCTCTCAGTATAGCTGCTTGAGCCATTTAGCAACTGTCCCTGGTATGGTGCTCAAATATTCTTTGTGATTAACATTTCTTTATCACTTTCTATTGACTGCAATACTGTCTTTGTACCTTGTTATTGATCCTTGCTGTTTGGACTGACTACCGTATTGCACTTTTGATTACATCCTTAGATTGCCTTTACTCGATTTGTTTACTCTGACTCTCATTATTAAAGTGACATTTTGCATTTGAGCTCTAGAATCTTATTAGATATTTTAATACAACATTTGAGGCAAGGTTCAACATGATCTACTAGACCACTTTTCAAAGTACATCAATGGTCAACATAATCAGCAAGGGTTACAAAAAGCATCTTCTTTTATTTTAAGGTGTAAGAAACACTAAACAGACCTAAGGTCCAATTGCTACAAGTAATTTTCATTTTAGAAAAAGAGTCATAAAGAATATGAGAAGATTTCCAGGGTTAGTACTCACGCCTATTCTAGTGTCCAAACCAGATGAGTCATACTGTCCTGTAAAAGACAAAGTGCTCAATAAATTAATCACCAAATATTTCAGAACAGTAGCCATAAAACAACCACTACATCATTGAACAAGTAGATGTCAAAGACCTCATGCTTGCCTACACGAGTAAGAATCTAAGGGGAAGATACAGGATAGGCAGTGATAAAGTGGACTATCAGTGGATTACCAGTCGGTATTACAAATGGGTTTTGCATAGAAACAGGAGAAGAGTAACCAAAATCCTACCCAGTTCAAGAGGTACCATAAGTCAAATTAGTCAATAACCATAAGCCAATAAGTCAAATGTCAAGGAAGGGAGAGGACCAGATAAATGGGAAACAAAACTTAGGCAGGTGTAAAACAACACAGACCAATGGAGGACAAACTTAACTATAGCCATAAACACAAACATGCATGTGACATACGTAAAGACCATTATCAATCAATGAGGAAATTTGGGTTGAGTCTTAACCCCTTTACTACGGAGATCGAGATATCTCAGTCTTTAAAGGCACCATCTGATGCTCGATATTGAGATATCTCAATCTGCAGCCTGTTTGGTTTTGGGCTGCAGAGGGTGCCCCCAAAGTTTTAGCCATGTGGGCATAATGCCAAAAGAGCTAAAACTGTGTAAAATCAGCTAACTGATTGTCCTGACATCGGACATTCAGCAGCCGATACAGTTGCAGCCTGTGGTTCACTGCAATGGCTGTAACTCAATTTGGCAGTAGATTGCACCATCTACTGGCCAAATATGTTAGTACAGTAAGAAGTTCATTGCGAACATGCCCAAATATTTCTTACGTGCATTTAATTAAAAATGATATTTCAAAAAAACCTCTGGTTCCTGACAATGTTTTTTTGGAAAATCACTTGTTAGTGAAGGGTTAGTCTCTCTTTTATAATATTAGCAGAAGTAGCCTTCCTTTAATAAATAGAAAAAAATAATATTTACTTATTTACCTAATGCAAGTCTGGCCTTCTTACTCCTTACGATTGATGGAACTCAAGGTTTCCCTCCACTAAAGAGGGAAGCAATGGAGGCTGCTCTCTAGAACCAGTATGGGCAGTACCTCAGCAGTTTTTCTTGGGTAACGTAAAAATATAAAGACATTGCAATGCTATGCTTTTGTCCCATGTGTTTTTCACGTATGGGAATGTACTGTAGTAATGATTGCTTCCACATCTCTGACAGCAGGCAGTATATATAGAGAATAAACTGTAGTAAGTGAGCATGCCAGGACATTTGACCATATATGCTCTGTCTGAATGCACTATACACATGCTCAGACTGGCTTTGTAAGAGATTTAGAATACCATTCATTCAATTATTGTATGGGTGCCTTGGCTCAGACATCCTTGAAAACACACATCGGCTGGGTGGAGTAGAGGTAACATCACTGCTCTGCGTGGAGAGAGCCTGTGGAGTCATGGGTGTCACGGATCCCCCTGATACTAGAATGGTGGTCCCTATACGCAGGACACTCTCTACCCTTCCGATCCTTAGAGTGGTCGGCACGACTAGACAGACTACTAGAATGGCAGTACAGAGCACATACAAGAGAGACGTCACGGATCCCTCTGCTTATCTGACTAGTGGTCCCTAGACGCAGGACACTCTCTACCCTTCCGATCCTTAGATTGGTCGGCACGACTAGACGGACATAGAATGATACACAAGGACTTAGAATAATTAGCTCTTCCCAAGACCCTAACAACACAAGGGGTAGTCTGATGTGTGCTTAGGGTGCCACACAGACTGACCTCAATACCAGAAATAGAAGAGTTAATGCCAATACCAGGGGTTACGCACAGAATGGTTCGTTCGCCAATGCCAAGGGTCATGCACAGAATCGTTAGTTTGCCAATGCCAAGGGTCATGCACAGAATCGTTAGTTTGCCAATGCCAAGGGTCATACACAGAATCGTTAGTTTGCCAATGCCAAGGGTCATACACAGAATCGTTAGTTTGCCAATGCCAAGGGTCATACACAGAATCGTTAGTTTGCCAATGCCAGGGGTCATACACAGAATCGTTAGTTTGCCAATGCCAAGGGTCATACACAGAATCGTTAGTTTGCCAAAATATACAAGAGCTCTGCGGGAAGTAACTACCACGTCAGGGCATCGGCGTCTCTGTGAGTCTGGGCTTTAAACCCGGCGGGTCCGCGTCTCCCCGCCAGGCCCCGCCCCCCGGCGTCCCACGTGTGCGGAAGCGACCGCAATATCACTCGGCGCCTGGCCAGCGAGCAGCGAGGAAGCTGCTGCCAGGCGCCGGGGGGGTGCGGGGGCCACCGTGACAGAACCCCCCCTCTACGGGCGGCCACTGGACGACCCCCAGGAGCGCGGGGATGAGCCAAATAGAAAGCCCTCACCAACCGAGGAGCATGAACCTCAGTAGCCGGGAGCCAAGAGCGATCCTCTGGACCGTAGCCCACCCAGTCAACCAAGTACTGAAGGACCCCCTAGAAACCCTGGCGTCCAGAATGGCCTCAACTTCAAACTCCTCCTCGCCCTCCACAGAGACAGGAGGAGGGGGGGCACGGACCCTGGTGTACCGATTACACAAGAGTGGTTTTAAAAGGCTCACGTGGAACACATTGTGTATCCTGATATGGGAGGGCAGTGCCAAAGCATAGGAGACCGGATTGATTCGCCGCAGAATCTTATAGGGCCCTATGTATCTGGGTGCCAGTTTCATAGAGGGTACTAAGAGCTTGATGTTCCGTGAAGAAAGCCAAACCCTGTCCCCAACTTGATACACGGGTGCCGGCCTCCTGTGTCTGTCGGCCTTGATCTTCTGGATACCACTGCTATCCTCCAGTGCCCTTTTAACCCTTCCCCAAGTTTCTTTCAATGACGCTAAATGCTCATCCAGAGCAGGAATCGCGGTATCAGGAAACGTAGCAGGGAGCACGGGAGGATCAAAACCGTAAACAGTGAAGAAAGGGGAATGTCCTGTGGCTTCGCTCACTGCACTGTTCAAGGCATACTCTGCCCACGGTATCAGGTCTGACCAGTTATCTTGTCGTTCGGATATAAAGCACCTGAGATATTTCTCTATATTTTGATTGGCTCGTTCTGCTGCTCCGTTGGTCTGGGGGTGATAGGCCGAAGAGAAGGATAGGTCTATCCCCACATTCTTGCAAAACCCTTTCCAGAATCTGGAGATGAATTGGGTCCCCCTATCAGAGACAATCCCAAGAGGAATACCGTGTATGCGGACCACATTGTTAATGAAAATGGGCACCAGTTCGGCTGCCGAAGGAAGTTTCCGAAGAGGAACATAGTGACCCATTTTGGAGAATCGATCAATGACCGTGAGTATTACAGTATTCCCTTTTGACTCGGGTAACTCTACTATAAAATCCATAGCTAAATGCGACCATGGTCGTTCGGGGATTGGCAGAGGCTGGAGTAAACCAATGGGCGCTGTTTTGGGACTTTTATGTCTTGTGCACACCTCGCACACGGTTATGTAATCTTTAACATCACGGCGCACCGTGGGCCACCAGAGGAGTTTACGTATACTAGACACTGTTTTGGTGATCCCCATATGCCCAGAGGTTTTGTTATCATGATAAAGTTTCAGTACTTCTTCTCTTTCGTTCTCAGGTACAAAGAGTTTCGCAGGAGGTCTCCCCCCAGGAGCTGTACCCTGGGCGGTCTGCAATCTTAACATCAGAGGAGACGAGACACTAATCGTGGTAAGGGCTATAATTCTTTCCTGGGGTACAATGGGATGCTGATCTTGGATGTTATGTTCGTAGGATTCGTATTGTCTTGACAATGCGTCTGCTTTAATGTTTCTTGACCCAGGTCTATATGTGAGGACGAAATTAAAGCTTGAAAGAAACAACGACCATCTCGCTTGTCTGGCATTTAACCGTTTAGCGTCTCCAATGTACGTAAGATTCTTATGATCGGTTATGATGACAATGGGGTCCCTAGACCCCTCCAATAAGTATCTCCATTCCGTCAAGGCTGCGATAACTGCTAACAACTCTCTATTTCCGATATCATAGTTCCTCTCTGCCGGGGACAACTTTCGGGAATAGAAGCCGCATGGATGCAAGGGTTTGTCGGGTGCCTCCCTTTGGGACAAGACTGCACCAAGACCTAGCTCGGAGGCGTCAACTTCAACCTGGAAAGGCAGAGCCGGATCTGGATGTCGGAGAACAGGGGCAGTTGTGAATGCCTGTTTAAGTGCCTCAAAGGCTTGACTGGCCTGGGGTGTCCATTTCTGATTCGCCACCCCTTTTTTAGTCATAGCCGTGAGGGGAGCTACCAAGGCCGAAAAGTTTTTAATGAACCTCCGGTAGTAATTAGTAAACCCCAGAAACCTCTGGATGGCTTTAAGCCCTTGGGGTAAAGGCCAGTCAAGAATCGCTGAGAGTTTTGTAGGATCCATTTGGAAACCCTCAGGGGTTATTATATACCCAAGGAAGTGCACTGTCTCTATGTCGAATAAGCATTTCTCTAGTTTACAATATAACCCAGCCCTCAATAATCTCTTCAACACTTGTTGCACATGGACGTGATGGGTGTCCTTATCAGGAGAGTATATCAGGATGTCGTCCAGATATACTATAACGAACGTTTGCAGAAAGTCCCGTAGGGTGTCGTTTATGAGGTCCTGAAAAACGGCTGGCGCGTTACATAATCCAAAGGGCATCACTAGGTATTCATAATGCCCGCTACGTGTATTAAAAGCCGTTTTCCATTCATGCCCCTTCTTAACCCTGACCAGGTTGTACGCTCCGCGTAAATCAAGCTTCGTATAAATACGGGCCCCTTTTAATCGGTCGAACAATTCTGTTATAAGAGGTATTGGATATGCATTTCTTATGGTAATCCTATTCAAACCTCTATAATCGATGCAAGGTCGCAGGTCACCCTCTTTTTTGGAAACGAAAAAGAAACCTGCTCCTGCCGGAGAGGAGGATCGTCTGATAAATCCTCGCTCTAGATTCTCCCTTATATATTCCTCCATAATGTCGTTTTACTTTTGTGACAAAGGGTATACGTGTCCTCTAGGAGGCATAGTACCAGGGAGCAACTCTATAGCACAGTCATAAGGACGATGCGGTGGTAGGACCTCAGTCCTGGTTTTAGAGAACACCTCCTTTAGCGCCATATAACATTCAGGGACTTCGGTGGACAAAGGAGGTGCTGTAGCAATATTGAGGCTACCAATCACATTAACCCTGCCCAGGCACTTTGACTGGCAACTAGGACCCCAACACTTTATATCTCGCTGGGCCCAATCAATCACCGGGTTATGCTCTATTAACCATGGGAACCCAAGGACGACAGGACATGAGGGAGAGTCGATAATCTGGAATCGTATGGTTTCGTGGTGCAGAACTCCCGTAGTCATGCATACATCAATAGTGTCGTGAGTGATATGGGGACATGACAGGGGTTTTCCGTCTATGGCTTCCACCATTAGAGGCCTCTCCTTTAGAACCAGAGGTAAGAGGTTTTTGGCGGCAAAACATCTGTCCATAAAATTACCTGAGGCTCCAGAGTCTAGGAATGCCTCAGTCTCGAGGTGAACCCCCTCCCAGGTGAGGGAGATGGGTACCAGAATCCGGGTTTTTTTTTTTTCATCGTCCACAAAGGAGGCATACAGAGAACCGATAACCTGGGTATTGGCTGTTCTTTGACCTGATTTGTTAGTCTCACCCCTGCTACCCCTGGGTCTCTGAGGACATTGAAGGCGGAAATGATCTGCCCCGGCACAATAAAAGCAGAGCCCCCTTTCTTTTCTGTGAGCTCTTTCTGCCTCTGAAATACCCGTTTTTCCTATCTGCATGGGTTCAACGGCCGGTACATCAGTCTTTGCAGTCTCCGGGTTGCCTGATGTAGTGGTGTGTCTGGGTACTAGGGGCAAAGGAGGCAGGACCCGTCTGGGTCTATCTCTGGGGTGTCTCCTTTCCCTGATTTGATCGTCCATGGCAATGCAGAAATCAACCAAATGATCCAGATGTTCTGGTAATTTTAAGGGAGCCAACTCAAACATAAAAGCCTCGTTCAGGCCTTCGGTAAAGGCTAGGGTTAAAACGTCGTTCGGCCAGTGTACCTCAGAAGACAAAGTCTTAAACTCTATGGCATAGTCGGAGACCCTCCTATTACCCTGTTTGATGTGAAACAGGGATCTACCCGCATTGGTAGCCCTTCTAGAGGGATCGAAGGTACGCTTTAACTCGGAGGTAAAACCCTCATAGTCATAAATGATGGGTTTCTTATTCTCCCACAAGGGCGTGGCCCATAATAAAGCTTTTTCGGTTAGATGATTAATCAGATAGCCTACTTTGGCTTTATCGGACATACAGGACCCTGGATTGTTCTCGAACAAGATCTCGAGTTGGGTCAGAAAGCCCCGGCATAAGTTTGGTGTTCCATCATAGCGTACGGGTGCCTTCATACTGAGCCTACATCCCTCGGGAGCGGCCGAACTGACCCTAGGCACTACTGGGTCTGGAGGGCTTGCAGTTCCAGAACTGGATCGATTTAACAGGGTTTGCAGGGCAAGAGCAATCTGGTCCATTCTATGGTCCTGCTCTTCTTGTCTGGCTGCAATACGTGTCAACTGATTAGAGAGGTCTGCGGGATCCATTGGCCCTGACGTAATGTCACGGATCCCCCTGATACTAGAATGGTGGTCCCTATACGCAGGACACTCTCTACCCTTCCGATCCTTAGAGTGGTCGGCACGACTAGACAGACTACTAGAATGGCAGTACAGAGCACATACAAGAGAGACGTCACGGATCCCTCTGCTTATCTGACTAGTGGTCCCTAGACGCAGGACACTCTCTACCCTTCCGATCCTTAGATTGGTCGGCACGACTAGACAGACATAGAATGATACACAAGGACTTAGAATAATTAGCTCTTCCCAAGACCCTAACAACACAAGGGGTAGTCTGATGTGTGCTTAGGGTGCCACACAGACTGACCTCAATACCAGAAATAGAAGAGTTAATGCCAATACCAGGGTTACGCACAGAATGGTTCGTTCGCCAATGCCAAGGGTCATGCACAGAATCGTTAGTTTGCCAATGCCAAGGGTCATGCACAGAATCGTTAGTTTGCCAATGCCAAGGGTCATACACAGAATCGTTAGTTTGCCAATGCCAAGGGTCATACACAGAATCGTTAGTTTGCCAATGCCAGGGGTCATACACAGAATCGTTAGTTTGCCAATGCCAGGGGTCATACACAGAATCGTTAGTTTGCCAATGCCAAGGGTCATACACAGAATCGTTAGTTTGCCAAAATATACAAGAGCTCTGCGGGAAGTAACTACCACGTCAGGGCATCGGCGTCTCTGTGAGTCTGGGCTTTAAACCCGGCGGGTCCGCGTCTCCCCGCCAGGCCCCGCCCCCCGGCGTCCCACGTGTGCGGAAGCGACCGCAATATCACTCGGCGCCTGGCCAGCGAGCAGCGAGGAAGCTGCTGCCAGGCGCCGGGGGGGTGCGGGGGCCACCGTGACAATGGGTTCAATCCCGAGGAGCACCTCTCCAGTAATTGTCCTTGGGCAAGACACCTAATGGTACATACTTGCCACCCAGGACATACTTGAAAACGAGAGAAATCTTAATATATCCTTCCTGGTAAAATCCTTTCTCAAACAATAAATTAAAAATAACCAGATGTTTCTTACCTCTCATTGGTTTTCATCATAAGGAAGGCAGCGTGTTGAACAACTCCTTCATAGCTTCATTATGTGACTATCTCTACAGAACTTAGGAAACTCAGATCTCAGAGCACCAACAGGGAGACTCTGGCTGAGGAAGGGGAAGAAATGGATGATAGTCTGCACACAGCAAGTTACGACATTGCAGAGAGGAATGTCAAATGAGCATGTGCTTTAACTGTGACCATTAACGGGGCTTGAAAGTGGCTCATATTGGGAACTGTGAGAAGCTTTACTGGGAAGATGAGAAAACACAGGACAGATGGCTGCTAATAATGGGCCTCTGTATGTTTATGTAGATATTCCATCAAAAACCAGCAGCTTCCACATACAATTGTTATTTTCAACAATAACCCCTTCACAATTGAGATCGAGATGACGCTGGACTTCAAAGGCACCATCAGGTCCGATATTAATTTATCTCGATCTGCAGCTCTGAAGGACAAAAGCACATGAAATTTATTTTCTGCAAACTAATTTCATTTGCTTTTGGGCTTCAGAAAGTGCCCCCAAACTTTTAGCCCTGTGGCATGATGCCACAATCGGTTTAAAGAATGGCCTGGCATTGGGTTTCAGTAGCGGATGTGGGGAACTGTGAGCTGAAGCTCAAACTGTTGTAAACTCAGTTTGGACGGTAGATGGCACCATATAAAATTTATATATTTTTAGTTCCAAAGCGATGGCATTGTCCATTTGTCACGTATAAGACGAGCAATAGCACTGCCACTACCACTGCCATTATTTATTTAATTATTTATTTCTAAAGTATTTCTCACCTTCTCATTTCCCACGCTCAGTTCAGTATTTTATACATAGTCATATTCGGGGTTTTGTTTGAGCCGGTACGCGCCGGTGCGGTGTACCGGCACCTCTCGGTGCGTACCGGCACCTCTTGGCAAGGCCTAATTTCTGCCAGCGTTCTTCTCCACGAGTCGAGCAGCCACTGACATGCAGCTTGGCCGCTTGCCTGGGATGGGCACCACCTGACCAGCGCTTGATCTTGCGAGAATGTGGCTGGTCAGGTGGTTCCCGGCGAGCGGCCAAGCTGCATACCAGCGGCCACTCGCCTCATGGAGAAGAGAAGAATGCTGGTGGGGCCTGGTAGGTGAGGTGAGAGCTGGGAGCAGTATATCCCCATGTGAGCTGGGGGCAGTATATAACCATGTGAGCTGGGGCAATATATAACCATGTGAGCTGGGGCAGTATATACCCATGTGAGCTGGGGGCAGTATATACCCATGTGAGCCGGGCAGTATATATCCATGTGAGCTGGGGGCAATATATGCCCATGTGAGCTGGGGGCAGTATATACCCATTTGAGCTTGGGGGCAATATATACCCATGTGAGCTGGGGGCAGTAATTATATACCCATGTGAGCTGGGGGCAGTATATACCCATGTGAGCTGGGGCAATATATACCCATGTGAGCTGGGGGCAAATATATCCATGTGTGACCTGCTGGGGGCAATACATCCATGTGGGAGCTGGCCTAGGGCAATATATCCATGTGTGAGCTGGCCTGGAGCAATATATCCATGTGTGAGCTAGGGCAATATATCCATGTGTGAGCTGGGGGCAATATATCCAGTGTGAATAAAGGAGTATTTATTTATCACACGAAAAATCGTCATAATTATCAGTTTTTCCCTGGGCGTGAAAGTACCCCCACCTATTTTTCCAGAAAAAAAGCACTGGTCATATTATTCATAAAACATCATCCTCCAAAACACAAGGGAAATATTTCATATTTTTAATTTTTTGGTTACAATTGTATATTTTCTCAGAAAAATGCAGTAACATGTTCCCGTTTCAATAATTTAACAAGAATTCCCTATAGAATAAGTAAGAATTGATATTCTCACTAATATATAACCACAAAGGTTTGGATGAAGTCCTAACGTTGATTACCGCCCTCCTGCGGTTAGCAAAAAGTTAACCACAGCCAGGACATAGTGCTGAAGGATTTTGCTGGTGCAGAATCTGTTAGCACCAGCCTAAAATCCCCCAGAAAAATCCACATACTCCCCCCTACTATTCCGCGGTGAGGACCGCGGCTCAGTCCGCCTCCTCCGTCCGGCGGGAGCAGGGAGAGACTGGGGGAAAAAGTCCCCCAGTCTCTCCCTGCAGATCACTACGCCGACCTGCCGGATTTCAGGAGGCGAGATCTGGCAGGTCAGGTGACTGGGAATCGAGAAACTCAAAGGAGTCCTATGGACTCCATCGAGTGGATGCATGCAGTGGCGCTTAGTGCTGCCGCGCACATACCGGGGCGTAGCGACTGCTAACAATGCAGGCAGCTTTTTAAGCCCCTGCATTGTAATCCCGTGCTAAAATGGGGCGCATGGGAGAAAACGTTTTTTTCTCCCTAGCATCCCCGTTTTAGCACGTGGATTGTAATGGAGCCCAATGTGTATTATTTGTGGATATTTAAATTGGTTTAAGTGGTTTGTTTTTTCTTCTTCACTTTGATGACAGTGAATCGCTCCTACCACTTACATAGATATGTTACTTGAAAGTCACTTGAGTATGTTCTGTCTCGAAACCGGAATCCATCATAACCCCCTCATGTACATGCAATAACCATGATAAACTATAACTATATAACGTATGGTTTTGAGTTTCCGAAGACATAAAATCTATCACATAAATGCTATAATAGAAAAAGAAAACTCCTAGCCACTTTCCAGTTCACGGGAGCAAAACAATAACGACTTTGATCTTTTCCAATTCCTGAAAGCTAGATCATGCTGCATTATAAATCAGACTGGAATCTAATAATTTTAAATTGCTTCTGAAACATCAAGTTAACCAGTAGGAGAAATGATTCAACAAAACACAAACTGAGTCTAGACAGGAAAGAGGTTAGATTTTTAGAAGGTTTTTTTTTTTAGCATTTGCCGTCGTAATGATACAAAGATTAAATTGATAGGGTGAAAGCAGCAAATTCCCTTATAAATTATTTCATAAAAATCTTTTACAATGTTTATCAAACTTCCCATAGCTTTTAAATCTGCTACCAATTCCACTTTACATAAAATAATAGAAGAAGCAAGTACATGGTATTATTAAAATGAGTTCTTCCTTCTGGGGTCACTGTTCATTTTGCTTTAATTTCAATAGACAAACTTATTATATCCAGGTTAATCAGTACATTAAACAATTTGTTTCTGCAAGGTTACTGGCCTTTACATGCATTGTAAAATGGTGTATTCATAAATTTAGCATTGAGAACCTCAGAATTTTCATTGCTTTATGGATTTAGAATAGGAGTTAGAAACATTTTAGTAGATCACGATACACGCTGGGAGCCTTTGGGCAGTCCCAGTATTGGGTTCATGCCCACTCTGTGCACCATGTATGCGGAGAAACCTTGCACAATAATCCCAGCATGTGTACGGATTTGTGGCTGTTTCAAGAAAGGGATCATGGCTCTCCTTCCTCTCATACATCAGATTCTCCTGGATTCTGAAATCCGTAAGAATCCTTGGAATTTTTGGGGTTCTGAGCATTCCAGATAAAATTGGCATGACCTACAGATATATATTGCATTAAAGTAAACTGTCATGGAACAAACAAGGTATACAATATATCTTGATGTACGTAAAACATACTCACCAAATTATCAATTTGATAGTAATATTATTATTATTATTATTGTCATCATTTATATAGTGCCAACAGTTTCCGCAGAGCTTTACAGTAACCAAAGGGAACAAAATGCATATAAACGGACATAGGATGGAAAAAAGAGGTGTAGAAGGCCCTGCTCATAGGAGTTTACAGTCTAGAGGGATTGGGGTTGAGGAAGACAAGAGGAATTGCACTAGATAGCAGGATCATTGGTGCCAGTGGTTTGGGAATGATGGGGCCATACAAGTGGCTTCAATCAAGTGTGAGTAGGTGAGCAGAGGGATGAGTTGCATCAGTGATGCGGTACGCTAATCTGAAGAGATGGGTTTTGAGGGATTTCTTGAAGGCCTGAAGGTCAGAGGAGAGTTTGATAGGGCGAGGCAAGTCATTCCACAAGACTGGTGCTGCCCTTGAGAAGTCTTGGATGCGAGAGTTGGCCGTGCGTGTGTAGACCGATGACAAGAGGAGATCACCTGCTGAACGGAGTTGTCTAGATGGAACGTGCTTGCGGAGTAATGAAGACATGTAGGGATATGAGTTGGATGCCATTCATTAGAACTCCAGGCATATTATTTCCTAGACACACTGTGGTCAGATGTTCACTTAGCAGCCTTATGGGACAGATGGCCAGTAGGGATGAGTCGAACACTCCCCGAGTTCGGTTCGAGCCCGAACCCGAACTTCCCATTTGTTCGGGACCGAACCCGAACCCCCATGCAAGTCAATGGGGCTAAAAGTTCGGTTTTTTAGAGTGCCCTCCAAGAGGGCATATATGCTACATATTTGCCATAAAAGGTGTATGGGGGTCCGGGTAGTGCCCTGGGGGACAGGAAACAAGGACAAAAGTTTAAAAAAATACGTTTTTAAAGGGACAGTGAGTCTTCCATGAAATAAGGGTTAAAAATAAAAACGAAAAATTCCTTCAAATATTGTGCCTAGGAGGTCCCCATAACCTGCCCATGAAGTGGCGGATTTCTAGGATGTATATAAACACTTTAAAACAAAAAAATGATGTTTCATATGACGGTAAATGCTTTTCCTTTATTCTATCCATAAACAACTGCTTGGGGGCGCCAGCCTGTATGAAAAGACATTTTCGGACGCGCAGAAAAAGTTTAGTGGTTTTTTTGGCTAAATTATTGTGAAACTTATGCAGGCTTTGGATGAAAGTAACAATAGGTGCTTTAAAATTCGGCTTTTAGCGTTGGCAACAGTGCCGTCACACCGTAACCCCTCTGAGGATATGAATCTGATACAGGCGTCAAAGGCAGTGCACCCAGATATTGTGCCTTTAGTGCCAGGCATGCAAGTACTATCATACAGTAACCCCTCTGTGGTATTGTGGAAGAGTGCAGGGGTGGACCATGCGGTCCTATATTAAAAAGATATGAATCTGGGAATGGGCGTCAGTGCACCCAGATGTTCTGCCTTTGGTGCAAGACTGCCAGGCCAGCAAGTATCATCATACAGTAACCCCTCTGTGGTATGGTGGAAAATTGCAGGGGTGGACCATGTGGTTCTATATTGAAAAGCTTTTGATCTGGTAATGGGCGTCAGTGCACCCAGATATTGTGCCTTTAATGCCAGGCCATCAAGTATCATCATACAGTAACCCCTCTGTAGTATTGTGGAAGAGTGCAGGGGTGGACCATGTGGTCCTATATTGAAAAGTTTTTTATCTGTTAATGGGCGTCAGTGCACCCAGATATTGTGCCTTTAATGCCAGGCCATCAAGTATCATCATACAGTAACCCCTCTGTAGTATTGTGGAAGAGTTCAGGGGTGGACCATGTGGTTGGTCCTATATTGAATTATTTTTTTTTATCTGTTAATGGGCGTCAGTGCACCCAGATATTGTGCCTTTAATGCAGGCAAGCAAGTATCATCATACAGTAAGGCTGGGGTCAGACGAACGCAGTGTTAACGTCCGTGTTGCCCGCACATAAGTACGTCCGTGATAGCATACAATTGTGTTAAATGGAGCTCCACACACGAAGTACGTCCGCACAGAAGTGCGGGGGCTGACGGACGCTGCAAACGGATGCAGGTTAGGCAAGAACATAATACTGCTAGAACGGACGTGCAGAGTGCGCCACGTCCACAACGTCCGCATAGCTTTGTGTGTGAGTGATGCAACAAGGTCAGACGGACTGCATTTATATGTCCAGCATTTTTGACGGACAGAATGTTCTTTCATTGTAATTTATTTTCCCTGCTACATCAGTGAAAAAAACGGACTGTGTGGCACTGGCCACTACCGTGTCGTCACAGTCAGTAAGTACGTCCGTACTGCACGGATGCACAGTCCGTAGAAAATGCGCTCATCTGACCCTAGCCTAACCCCTCTGTGGTATTGTGTAAGAGTGCAGGGGTGGACCATGTGGTCCTATATTGAAAAGTGTTTTTTTATCTGTTAATGGGCGTCAGTGCTCCCAGATATTGTGCCTTTTATGCCAGGTCAGCAAGTATCATCATACAGTAACCCCTCTGTGGTATTGTGGAAGAGTGCAGGGTTGGACCCTGAGGTTCAAAAAAATAAAATGATATAAATCTGGCACAGGCGTCAGTGCAGCCAAATATTGTGCCTTTCATGGCAGCAAGTGCCTTCACACCATAACCCTTTTGTGGTATTGTGGAAGAGTTCAGTGCTGGAGATTTTGTGAATGCAGAAGAGGACATCCCCTATCTATTCCATTACTTCAGCATCAGGGGATTGATAGCTGCTGATCCAGGACTGAGTCATTTTTATAAATGTCAGCCGGTCTACAGAGTCGGTGAACAGACGCACTCTTTTGTCTGTGACAAAACCTCCAGCGGCACTGAACGTCCTTTCGGAAAGCACGCTAGATGAAGGGCAACCTAGTAGCTGCATAGTATATTGGCTAAGTTCTGGCCAGTGATCCAATCTCAACACCCAGTAAGCCAGTGGATCATCTGCTGGAAAGGTATCCAGGTCTGCCCTTGCCCCTAGGTAGTCCTGCACCATATGGTGAAGACGCTGGCAATGGGTACCTACATTTGACGTCTTTGGGCGTCATGGACTAAAAAAATTTAAAAAAGCATCAGTCAAGCGGCCCTGGCCTTCACCGCTATTCCTCTGATCACCTGCAGCCTCAGAAGCACGTGTGTCAGCATTTGGTAATCTACCAGTGCCTGGAAAGGTGTTACACAAGTGTCGCTTTAGAGCGTCCTCAAGTTTTGTCATCCTGTGCCCCCTCTGTGCGGGCAGGATGAGCTCTGCAACTTTCCCCTTGTATCGTGGATCAAGAAGGCTTGCCAACCAGTAATGATCCCTCTCCTTGATAGTACGAATCCTGGGGTCCTTTAGCAGGCTTTGCATCATTAAGGAGCCCATGCAGGGTAGGTTGGAGGTGGCATTAGCTGCCGAGTCTTCCTGGTAAATGAGGATGACCGTATCATGCACTTCCTCCTCCCAGCCACGCACAAGCCCTTCTGTTTCTGGGCACACAAAACCCTCCCTTGAGGAATCCCCACCTTCAATGCCCCCACTACTTAAATAGCCCTCCTCCTCCTCCTCCTGTCTGATCTGAGTAGGACCCGCTGGAATGCTGTCTGCGGAAAGACTGGGGCCTTGAGAGCTAGGGAAGGCCTCCTCTTCCTCCCGCTGCTCTGCCTCTAGAGCCACATCTATAATTCCCCGCAGAGTGTGCTCCAGCAGGAACACTAAAGGAATTGTGTCACTGATGCATGCACTGTCCCTGCTCACCATCCTCGTTGCCTCCTTAAATGGTAACAGTACAGTGCATGCATCCTTGATCATCAGTCACTGCGGGGGGGAAAAAAAACAAGTTGACCTGAACCTGTCCTTGTGCCATACTCACACAGGTACTCGTTGATGGCCCTCTGCTGCTTGTGCAGACGCTGCAGCATTGCTAATGCCGAGTTCCACCTAGTGGGCATGTCACAGATCAGACGGTTTGTGGGAAGGTGGAATTCTCTTTGAATTTCTGCCAGGCGAACGCTTGCTGGGAATGACCGTCTGAAGTGGCTGCAGACTTTTCTGGCCTGGATGAGAAGCTCTGGCAGCCCTGGGTACTTGGTTAGGAAACGCTGTACCACCAGATTTAGGACGTGAGCTAGGCATGGTACATGCGTCAATTTACCCTTGCGTAGGGCAGAGAGAAGGTTGCTGCCATTATCGCAGACGATCATTCCCAGCTCAAGCTGGCGTGGTGTTAACCATCTCTGCACCTGCCCCTGCAGAGCTGACAGAATTTCTGGCCCGGTGTGGCTCCTGTCCCCTAAACAAACCAGCTCAAGCACAGTATGGCATCTTTTTGCTTGAGCCATTGCGTAGACCCTGTCAGGCGTCGGTTTAACTGCCACTTCGCCAGAGACAGAGAAGGAGGAGGAGGAGGAAGAGGGAGAGGTGGTGGTGGTGGGGCAGACAGACCTCATACAAGCAGCTTTCTGGAGGCGTGGTGGATGAACAAGCTCCAGCACAGAGCCCCGTCTTGGATCCCTCCCAGCTGCATTCAGAGTTACCCAGTGTGCCGTGAAGGAAATGTAATGACCCTGTCCATGCTTGCTGGACCACGTGTCTAAAGTCACATGCACCTTGCTGCTGACTGCCATTCCCAATGACTGGATAACATTGTCTTCCACGTGCTGGTATAGTGCTGGAATGGCCTTGCGTGAAAAGTAATGACATTTTGGAACCTGCCACTATGGTACAGCACATTCAGCAAATTCACGGAAGGGAGCAGAGTCCACCAGCTGGAAAGGCAGCAGCTGCAATGCGAGTAATTTTGCTAAGCTGGCATTTAAACGCTGTGCTTGGGGATGGTTGGGACTATATTTTTTCTTTCGCTGCAGCAGCTGCGGCAACGTAATCTGACTGTGTAAATCTTCAGCTACTGGGATGATGTCACATTGTGAGGAAAGACCTGCTGGTACATCCATTACTGTAGCATCATCCCTGTCGGTGGAGGTTGTAGGCAATGACAGGGCAGGACATACAGTGTGGGTAGAGACAGATGAGGAAGAGGAGGACCTACGCAAAGTTTTGCGCCAACGGGATGTGTGGCACTTTTTCATATGTCGCCTCAAGCACGTGGTACCCAAGTGTCCGGTGTTTATCCCACGCTTCAGCCTCCTCTGACATAGATTACAAATAGCAACGGTGGGGTCTGCTGCACATTTCTTAAAGAACTCCCAGACAGCAGAGTTCCTGCATGTGTTCTTTGAGACAACAGCGCTCTGCACCGGAGCAGCTCTGACATCTGATGCCTTGGACTGGCTAGTGCTACGGTTGGTCACAGAGAATGTTGTGCCTCGTGTTTGCTGTGCCTCCTCCTCCTCCTCCTCCGCCTCCTCCTCACTTGATTCCTCAGTTCGATCTGGCACCCAGGTGGAGTCAGTGACCTCATCATCATCAATGTCATCTTCACCCCCTATCTCCTCGTCACTGGAGCCAACTTGGCAATAGTATGCTGCAGCTGCTGGGACAACATGAGTGCCAGTTATTTGTGTGTCATCACTAGCACCCCCTTCCTCTAGGTTGATTATACTCCCTTGCTCAACCTCAGAGATTGAATCAGAACACTGTACTTGCTGCGCATCCTCAAGCAGCAAGTCACTCTTATTGTAGTCAAACAATTCAGCTGACTCCTCTGTGTGTGATAGCGAGGCTACGGCAGGAGTAGCTGTGGACATGGAGGCTGCATTAGATGCTTTGGCAGCTGAGGTGGACTGTAAAGCACTAGAAGCCTGGCTGGCAGAGGACTCGGAGGATGAGGATGGCCTGGCTAGCCAATCCACCAAATCCTCTCTATGTTGCTGCAGGTTAAGCAGACGGCCAGCACCAGTTATAAAGGACAAGCGTGCCCCTGCAGAGGATGCACCACGTCCACCACGACCAGAGGCACAGCCTCCCGACACAGGGGCTGCTTGCCCTCTTATCTGTGTCTGGGAGCGTCTGCCTGTCCTTTTTGTTCTTTCAGACATGGTGAGTGATATATAGATTAATATATACAGAACTCTGATTCAACTCTGGTATAAAGATTTAAAGAACTCAGGTATAACTCAGTGAGACACACTGATAGCTGGCAGCCAGTGACAAGAGACAGATCACCTCAATTCACAAATGTTTTGTAGAAATTAGTGAGCCCCGAAATACAGCGTGGTACTGTTTGTGTGACGAGACACAGATCACCTTAATTCACAAATGTTTTAAAGAAATTAGTGAGCCCCAAAATAATGCGTGGTACTGTTTGCGTGACAAGACACAGATCACCTTAATTCACAAATGTTTTAAAGACATTAGTGAGCCCCAAAATAATGCGTGGTACTGTTTGTGTGACGAGACACAGATCACCTTAATTCACAAATGTTTTAAAGAAATTAGTGAGCCCCAAAATAATGCGTGGCACTGTTTGTGTCACAAGACACAGATCACCTTAATTCACAAATGTTTTAGAGGAAATTAGTGAGCCCCAAAATAATGCGTGGTACTGTTTGTGTGACGAGACTCAGATCACCTTAATTCACGAATGTTTTAAAGAAATTAGTGAGCCCCAAAATAATGCGTGGTACTGTTTGTGTGACGAGACACAGATCACCTTAATTCACAAATGTTTTAAAGAAATTAGTGAGCCCCAAAATAATGCGTGGTACTGTTTGTGTGATGAGACACAGATCACCTTAATTCACAAGTGTTTTAAAGAAATTAGTGAGCCCCAAAAAAACTTGCTGGCTGTGTGACGAGACACAGAAGATCACCTTAATTCATAAGTGTTTTAAAGAAATTAGTGAGCCCCAAAAAAACTTGCTGGCTGTGTGACGAGACACAGAAGATCACCTCAATTCACAAATGTTTTAAATAAATTAGTGAGCCCCAAAATACAGCGTGGTACTGTTTGTGTGACGAGACACAGATCACCTTAATTCACAAGTGTTTTAAAGAAATTAGTGAGCCCCAAAAAAACTTGCTGGCTGTGTGACGAGACACAGAAGATCACCTTAATTCACAAGTGTTTTAAAGAAATTAGTGAGCCCCAAAATACAGCGTGGTACTGTTTGTGTGACGAGACACAGATCACCTTAATTCACAAGTGTTTTAAAGAAATTAGTGAGCCCCAAAAAAACTTGCTGGCTGTGTGACGAGACACAGAAGATCACCTTAATTCACAAGTGTTTTAAAGAAATTAGTGAGCCCCAAAATACAGCGTGGTACTGTTTGTGTGACGAGACACAGATCACCTTAATTCACAAGTGTTTTAAAAAATTAGTGAGCCCCAAAAAAACTTGCTGGCTGTGTGACGAGACACAGAAGATCACCTTAATTCACAAGTGTTTTAAAGAAATTAGTGAGCCCCAAAATACAGCGTGGTACTGTTTGTGTGACGAGACACAGATCACCTTAATTCACAAGTGTTTTAAAGAAATTAGTGAGCCCCAAAAAAACTTGCTGGCTGTGTGACGAGACACAGAAGATCACCTTAATTCACAAGTGTTTTAAAGAAATTAGTGAGCCCCAAAATACAGCGTGGTACTGTTTGTGTGACGAGACACAGATCACCTTAATTCACAAGTGTTTTAAAGAAATTAGTGAGCCCCAAAAAAACTTGCTGGCTGTGTGACGAGACACAGAAGATCACCTTAATTCACAAGTGTTTTAAAGAAATTAGTGAGCCCCAAAATACAGCGTGGTACTGTTTGTGTGACGAGACACAGATCACCTTAATTCACAAGTGTTTTAAAGAAATTAGTGAGCCCCAAAAAAACTTGCTGGCTGTGTGACGAGACACAGAAGATCACCTTAATTCACAAGTGTTTTAAAGAAATTAGTGAGCCCCAAAATACAGCGTGGTACTGTTTGTGTGACGAGACACAGATCACCTTAATTCACAAGTGTTTTAAAGAAATTAGTGAGCCCCAAAAAAACTTGCTGGCTGTGTGACGAGACACAGAAGATCACCTCAATTCACAAATGTTTTAAAGAAATTAGTGAGCCCCAAAAAACACAGATCACCTTAATTCACAAGTGTTTTAAAGAAATTAGTGAGCCCCAAAAAAACTTGCTGGCTGTGTGATGAGACACAGAAGATCACCTTAATTCACAAGTGTTTTAAAGAAATTAGTGAGCCCCAAAATACAGCGTGGTACTGTTTGTATGACGAGACACAGATCACCTTAATTCACAAGTGTTTTAAAGAAATTAGTGAGCCCCAAAAAAACTTGCTGACTGTGTGACGAGACACAGAAGATCACCTCAATTCACAAATGTTTTAAATAAAGTTGTAAACCCCAAAAAGACTTGCTGGCACAGTGACAAGACACACATCACCTAAATTCCCTGATATTTGGTATAAATGAGACCCAAAAAGACTTGCTGGCACAGTGACAAGACCCAGAAAATCACCTCAATTCACAAATGTTTTAAATAAAGTTGTAAACCCCAAAAAAACTTGCTGGCACAGTGACAAGACACACATCACCTAAATTCCCTGATATTTTTTTATAAATTAGACCCAAAAAGATTTGCTGGCACAGTGACAAGACCCAGAAAATCACCTCAATTCACAAATGTTTTAAATAAAGTTGTAAACCCCAAAAAAACTTGCTGGCACAGTGACAAGACACACATCACCTAAATTCCCTGATATTTGTTCGAAATGAGACCCCCCCCAGACCCCCTCAGTAGCGTGGCAGACCGGCAGTAACAACACACACAACTATGTCCTTTGAAATCTCCTCTGAAATGCGTGCAGAAGCGCTGCGTGGAAACCTTATATAGTGTGCTGCGGGACTTAGCTCTGTGAGCCCATGATTGGGCAAAATTTGCCCAATCAGGACTCTGAGCGGTGATTGGAATAGTGTTCAACCAGTCTTGCACCAGACCTGTGGTCAGGTGCAAGGCTGTAGCCAATTACGAGCTTCAGGCCAGTGGGAAAATGCATTGTGGTCCATTGTAGTCGAACATGCGGCGAACACCCGGAAATGTTCGGTGTTCGCAATCCGCTCGAACAGGCTAAGTTCGGGTCGAACCCCGAACTGTCCGAACCCGAACAGCTCATCCCTAATGGCCAGATCACATGGGCACGGTATTAATGATGTCCTGCATCATGCGCACAGCAGTCCACATCTTCACAGTAGGGTGTTCTGGCCTTGAAAGGTTCTGATCTGCTCTCCCAAAAGAATGGGGTCATGTATTATTGTGGTGCATTGCTTGGTCTCAATGTTATGTGACCCTATCAGGACCACCAGTTTCTCATGTTGCAAGCATTATTGGGACCTCTGGTCCCCCCCCTATACCAGCCCTAAACTGGTGAGTTAGGGGGTTAATATTTTGCTAGTATAAGTCTCAGTCATTTGGGTGAGGGTTACTATTTCTGCTTCTTTTAGGGTTAGAGTTAACCCTAACCAACATATTCTGCTCCATTTTTGCTTCATTTTTAGCAAACAGGTTCTGCTCCTTTTTTAAATGAGACTGTAGTGGCTAAATTAATTGAATTTATTTTGTATTGAAAAGCCTTTTAGAATTAGATCAACCATCATTCTAGAGTGACTTGTGCAGATTGTAAATGCTGTGAAATACTTGATTATTCAAATAAGTAAAAATCTATACAGCACAATCAGATGTGAAGATAAACCAAGATTATTTCTTTAGATATTATGAAAGAGTAACAGGGTTATTTAGAGAGAGGTGAAACTCTGGAGAACTTTTGGAGAAGTGAAAATTCTAGATCAAAATAGCCAAACCAGAAAAATTCTTCCATTTATCTCACTTTCCAAATCAGCTATTTGGTCTAGATTGTTCTCTTCTCCTGCCAATTCTCCTGGTTTTCACCTCTCTCTGAATAGCCCTGTAAGTTAAATTTATCTTGTGGAAAAAGAACATCCTGTTCTTTAAAGTAGTTCAACACAATAAAGTAAATAACAGGATATGACTGCATCTAACATACAAAATATATTTGTATCCCAAGGTTTTTGTCCAAGTTCTCATAACATAGGCAAACGGTATCCTTTTCTATAAGAAAAAATATGAAAATGTTTTTTTAATAATCCATTTTAGTATTCTAAAAGAGTTTCTCATAAATCCACTGGAAATAATGCGACTAAAGTTCATTCCTCCATTAAAAGAACTTTTGTGTAACAATGAGTCAAATTGATTTTCCATCAGAATCCACATAATTAAAATGCATAGCCAGTGAAATAAGCATGTTTCTGTCATCAACCACTCAATAAACTGTATGACTTTCTTTACTATGAAGAAATATTGTTTAATGAACTCTTCCTAAAATGTTCTACTATATTCCTGGTTGCTCTTCCATGGCCTCAGATTGATTGACACACTCAACTGGACTGACTGCCGCTTAAAGTTTTATCACAATTATCATCCTATGCACCTAAAGTGCTTTTTATTTTTATAACCGTAATTTGTACTTGTTCTTATTTTATAGCTGTAATTTCCACTTGATGTCTGTTGTGTCTTTTTCTTTACCACTTAACTTAAATCATTGGTTTACCATTGGTTTTGTTGAAATTGCTATACGATTTATACAAAACAATTTATCTGAAAAAGTTAAAGACTGGCTTGCAGAAGATGACCAGTCAAACATATTAACTAACAAAAGGAAGGAAAAAAGTAAAAATAAATGATTAGCTTGTCCAACACCTCAACTGACTGTCACGATTCGCGCCGCAGACGCGGTAAAAAAGGCAAATGAAGTGCAGTTCCAGTCCTGATTTTGCCTTTACCTGGACTGGTGTCTAACTACACTGGGATCTGTTCCTGATTTTCCTTCACCTCTCCAGCCTCAGGTGTGGGCTGGGCCTGCATTGCCAATTTAATCCAGCCTCACCTCTGAATCAGGGCTTCTGCATCGTCTTTTCTAACAATAGAACGACTCATTGCAAGCCTGACCTGTGTGCTATGCACTGACCTGCCTGATGCTCAGCTGTTATCCTGAGAACCCCTCCATCTGGTATCCTGAGAACCCCTCCATCTGGTATCCTGAGAACCCCTCCATCTGGTATCCTGAGAACCCCTCCATCTGGTATCCTGAGAACCCCTCCATCTGGTATCCTGAGGACCCCTCCTTCTGATATCCTGAGAACCCCTCCATCTGGTATCCTGAGAACCCCTCCATCTGGTATCCTGAGAACCCCTCCATCTGGTATCCTGAGAACCCCTCCATCTGGTATCCTGAGAACCCCTCCATCTGGTATCCTGAGAACCCCTCCATCTGGTATCCTGAGAACCCCTCCATCTGGTATCCTGAGGACTCCCTTATCTCTGCTACCCTCCTTCCTGGACATTCCTTGCATTCCCCATTTTCTGGATCCCTTTGCAACTCCCATCATCCCATCTATTGATTAACCCGTGTATGACATTGGATTCTGGACTCTGACTACTTCTATGCCAGCCGCCTGCCACCGACCAATGCCTGATTTAACCACTCTCCAGTCTTGACCTTTCTGATACCGCGCCTGATCTTATGTTGTCTTCTTGCCTTCTGTGTCTTTTGATCCTCCACCCTCTGTACCAGTTAGTGTGTTCTTTTGTATCTGTTTTCCATTTTTTTGTTCAGTCAAGCTCTGATTTGTGTTTTATTCTTTATTCAGTGTTCAGTTCCTGTTCACCTGTGTTTATTCTTTATTCAGCATCCAGTATCTTCTGTTAGCCCTATTGTGCTATTCAGTGTCCTGTCCTGTATACCCCTTCTGCTAAGTATATCTTGTCCTCTGTATATTTTATCCTGCCCATCCAGCTCCTATCTATCGTTATTAGTTATTCAGATTCCCCTTCCTGGTTTAAGTTTGTTTATTCAATAAACCTATGTTCTTGATTACAACCCCCCTTTTCTGCCTCTTCATCTGAGTAACCGCATATTGGGCTCGAATCCTTAACCCTGCAGTGAGCCGTGACACTGACCCTCTCCGATGTACATATCCGGAGATACAGGCGTCCGAAAGAGCACTGCATCTCCTGTAATGGGATTTTCCTGCTAGGTAGGAAGAATCCCCATTTGTGATGTAATCATCAGATCGGCACCAATCAAGGACCAAGACAGGAGCATCCTCTGTGTTGAGGAGGTAATCCCCATGATGCTCCATGCACGGATGGGTGAACCACTGGAGCTTCATGGAAGTCAGACACTGCTTTTTACCCCCCGCCTGGCACACTGATGTCATCACGATGGGCGTGATGATGTCAGATTCAGGGCCCCACCTGCAAAGCTGGAAGAGCACCTAAAAGGAGGTGGGTCCTTCGGACGCCTCTCCCTCCCAATCAGCAGGAGATACAAGAGAAAGAGAGGCACTGCTGGAAAGGGCAGAGTTTTTGCAGCGCTGCTTCTCTTTAACCCCTGAGGTGCCGGTCTGCGATCCGGCACCATTCGGCGTCGGATCGCGGACCTCTCATGGAGGTGCCTGATCAGCCAAGCCTCCCGGGGCCTCTCCCTGCATTGCACGTTGACATCAGTGTGAGCATTAACCCCTAGCTGTCAAGGAGTTTCCCAATGGAAACCCTATGGTGGCGATAAGGGGATCTGAAGGATCCCGTATCTCCCAATACGTGGCAGATAGAGGTTAGATATCCTTGGCCAGAGCATGGTCTTTCCAATGATACCAAATATGACCAGGTTAAAAGTAAAAAATAATAATAATAATAATAAAAAAATTAAAAAATTAAAAAAACAAAAACGTGTTCTTTTATTTAGTTTTTTTTTATTAATGCAGCACTATTGATCACATTACAATTATAATGTGAACAATGAGGCAGCAATAATGATTTTTTGGGGGTTTTAAATCACGTAATTTCTCAAAAAAAAAATTAGAACATAACTGCTCTATAACCGTGGAGAGAGACTGTGGAGACACAGGGTCAATCCCGACAAGAGCACCTCTCCAGTCTCCAGCAAGTGTCCTTGGGCAAGAGGGCAAGACACCTAACGGTACATACTCGCCACCCAGGATGTATTTGAAAACGAGAGAAAGCTCAATGTATCTTTCCTGGTAAAATCCTTTCTCAAAAAAAAAAAAAAATTATCTTTTACTCTGGAAAATTACTTGTAACTGTTTTCTTTTGTAAAAGGTTCAATGAATGCTTTGCATTTTTTTTTCCAATATATATATATATTTATATATATATATAAATAAATAAATAATCATCCCTATTCTCAAAGTTGTCAATCACGCAAACATGCTAAGGTCATATATCCATAATAAACCCATTAAGAAGAAATTACTCGCTGACCTTTACTAATTGCTTGTTTTTAGATCGCAGTTGCATTTCATTGCATATGAATATATGTCCATAGCTGATTAGTCACTCCCATGATACTTCCGAGATAAACATTCGTAGACCAGTTAATAAACAGTAGAAAGATTCTGAGGTTTGGTCGTATTTGACAAACAGCTGTCTCTAACTAGTAACGTGTTTTAAAATAATTCTCTCCTCACACTATTCTGCGAAAAGAACATTTTTTAATGATTTCCAAACCTGGCACACACTGTCTATATAAATTGGATTTCATTTTCTCTTCTCCTAGAATCCCATTATCTCTAGAATGAATAAATCTAAAAATTAATCATGACACACTAAGTAAACACATGATGTACAACTGTATTCCAACGCATTCTCATTATTTTTTAATGTAACATTACCACCCAGTTTACAGACTGACTGAGAGGTGTTGGCGTCTGGCAGCGGTGGCGGATTTGAAAAGATGAGTGAGAAAAATAGGAACTCCTCTTCTGTTTTTTCCAACGCGTTCCATAGCCAAATTGCATAAATGTATGTTTGTTTTTGAGTGATGCTATCTTTCACTAAATGGCTTTACATATAAAGTACTTTTTGCAGGATTTAATAGAGATTTAAAGATTAAATGTGCACCTATGACAGCTGAATATTTACTATACACTTAGAGTCTACAGGAAAAATTATGTTTAATGCCCAGAGATCTGTTTATTTCTGGTCAACGTATGCCAGAGTTTGAGTTTTATGTGTGGTCAAAGAGCATCTTTTTATTCAATTCTATCCATGGATATACAATCAGATGGACTGCTAATATACACTTGCTGTGATCAGATAAAACAAGATTGGTATCAGGATGTACTGGTTACACAGAGAATCTATTCAAATATTCATATTGATGGGAAACATGTAAAGCTTGAATCTTCACTCTCAATTCATTTCTTGACGTTAATAAAAAACAAAAAAGGAAAATGTAATTTCTCTACACTCTGTGCATAGATAAAACATTCAAGTCCCCGAGCTCGGGAATATTGGCATTAACACATCAAACAGACCATTATCCAAACATCGTATGATAGATGGAAAAATTAATTATATGACAGAAGTCATATATTTACTTAGCCAATTACAGATAGAAGTCCGATCTAGCATATCGTGAGCTGATGGTTTTAGTATGAAAATTTAATACTTACTTTAATATAATTAAGATACTTGTATGTGGAATGTGATGGAGATAAATGTTGTATTCATTAGTGATAGTTTAAGGATAGTAAAATAAATGTTCTTTTTCACTGTTAAACAGGAAAAAGAGGCGTCATCGACTAGATTCACTTTTTTCAAAATTGTGAAAAATGGACAATGGAAATGCAGATTTCAGGGCATGATATCTAACTGGAAACATTATCCTTTATCAAATATTAAACAGATCTCACCATAAAATTTGAAATTATCTTGTCACTTTCTACAGTATTGGATTTGAAAAAGTACGCAAGTGGGAGAACATCTGGGACAATGTGGCTCACTGCTCCATAAATGTGGCTCATCAGGAACAAGCTTTCAAAATGTTGTTTCGCTGGTACACCTCTCCCTCCCAGTTATCATATATGGGGCGGGGCCACACAGATCTTTGTTGGAGGAATTGTGGTCTGAAAGGCTCCTTTTACCACATGTGGTGGACATGCCCGCATATTCAGGTCTTCTGGTCCCGGATTCATGACCTGGTATGGGTGGTGCTAGTCCGCCCAGTGGACAGAGACCCATGGACTTAATTGCTCCACCGCTCTCAGGAGTCGTTATTTCAATTGGAAAACAAACTCCTTCACAGGATTGCTTTACCAGCGCAGAGGGCCGTGGCACAACTATGGACAGCACCTACCCTCCCCTCCTTGGACAGGCTGAGGATAAATATACGGGATGCCCTAATGATGGACAGACTAACGGTTATGGTTCATGACACAATGCATCTCTTCCACCGAATTTGGCCCCCCTGGCTAGATTACAGGCCTGGCCAATGCTCTTCTGGACAGGCGGCTCGTGTCCTCCTGTGTCGCTGATGCTACTATTGTGGTTGGGAATGGTGGTCCCCCCACCTCCTTCTTTTCTTTTTCCTCTAATGTCGCTCTGATTTTTGTCTTTAGGTTCTCTTTCCTGTTTATTGTTTTTCTATTTGAAAACCGGTGTCGAACTCTCTGGAAATGTGTTGCCCCCTTTGGGGGGTTCATTTACTGTTTGTACTGGCATCTTGATAAATGAAGAATTATAAAAAAGAAAAAGTGTGCAAGGTAGTTTAATGTGCTAGTTAAGACGATTCCTTTGTGAGACAAAGAAAGTAACTTAAGGGGTTATTCAGAGAGACGTTCTGGCCCCGAACATGGTATTTCCCCGTATGGTTCAATTTTGTGGCCATTCAGCTATTCAGAATGCAGGCAACTCACCAAATTTTGGTGAATTGCAAGCAAATACGGTGCTGTTCAGCGACAGTAATATCCCCTATAGAGAAGCAATGGTTAATATATTCAGAGAACACTTAACACCAGAGAAATGTCAGTGATATTACATGATGTTCGGTGGTTTCATTCGGCAGGTTTAATCAGGCGAATCCCATAGGCTTCAATGTTAAAAATATTAATGTTTTGTGTTTTTTTTAAGATTTTAATTTTGTAAGTAAGTCAGCATATAATCAAACGTAATAAAGCAAGGGTCACGCAGGGCCATCCACAGAATTGATTCCACATGTGGAAAATAATACACATCCCCCAAAAGGGGGGGTCTCAGCGTATAATATTATACAAGATGGAGGAGGGAAGGGGGGTAGTGGGTAGCGCAAACATACACTTCAGAAAAAGAAATAAGCAGTAGTAGAAACACATTGTAAGGCAACAAAAACCTTAGACAGTAGGAGGTCAGCAGGTATACCGCTCAGGGAGTAAACAAAAAGAAAAATATTGTCCGCAGACATCACATATGGCAGTGCAGACAGTAATATAGACCTCAGTAAGTGTCAGCAGAGACAATGCGAAAAAGTAAAAAGCAACACAAAAACAGTCTCAGCATGAAAAAAGGAAAAAATTCTCAGAACGCACGGGTGGGGAGGGTTGGAGAGAAAAAATGTCTCATTGAAAAGGGGGAATCCTCTAAAACATCTCAACTCGGGAGTGTGGGGGGTATACATAAAATAAAAACACATCCAAGAGGTCAAATTAAAAATAAGAATCAGCAAGGGGGGAATAAAAAAAAAAAAAAAGGAAAAACTCAGCTGGGGGAGAGGGGTAAGAAAAATCTGCACAGGAGGGGGGGGTCATTGCTGCTAGATGGTACGGGTCAGCAACAAAAAGAATGTCTCCATAGACCATCTCAGCCTGTGTCCAGCGGGAATGATGCGTATTCAGCCTCCCCGCGCCGAATCATCCCACGGGTAGCGTGGAAATTCGGCATCCTCCAGGTCATCACTGCCACTGAACGGACCCTGTCACGAGGCCCGGATGGGCACTTCAACCCATCAGACAGCCATCTCCCCGCAAGCTGCACTGGGGACCAGTAGCGGGCTCCTCACGGACCTCCTCCGAAATCCCCAGCATGGCTGTCTTCCGCATGCCTCCAGCACCCCGATCCGCTACCATAATAGGGAGACCACACTCTCGGCCGATAGATAAGGCCTCCGCCACCCGGGTCACAGCCAGGGCCTCACTTCCCGGCTCCCAGCCATCCACAAAGACTTCCTCCGATCTGCTCCAAAGACCGCACGACATCAGGCATTCCTCGGCCTCCAGCATCCACTCTGAGCAGCCCGCAAAAGCAGCCACCATATCTCCGCCAGGGGAGGTGCGCATCAGATGCCTCCATTCCGCGCGCTCCTCCACCAACTCCGCCACAGGATCCACAGTCGCGTTCAGAGGACGGGGGCCCTCCATCCTCCAAGCCCGCTTCCGCTGAATCCCTGGGCAGGGTCTTTTCACAGAGGGAGGGAAGGGAAGCGAGGGATGCTCCAAATTAGCGCGAGGGTTTAGGCCTCAAAATGGCCACCGGGCAAGCTCACGTGTTGGGAAACAAGGCCACAATCTCCGCTGGGCTCTAGAGGGGGGGACCCAAGCAGATCCAGAGCACTCCTTCCGATGGCCAGCAGCAGGTTGTCGGCTGCTTGCCAGTGCATTTGGCGGCTGTCCAGCGAGTTTGCGTTGGCTGTCCGGTGGGTTGGTGGCAGCGGCCGGCATGATTGCGGCGGCTGTCCGGCAGGTTGGCGGTGGCATTCGCAATTTCGGCGACCGATTCGCTGCACTTCGGGGACCCTGCAGAGAATGCTGAATTCACTGCAGGGTCAGCGAATTGGACTCGCCGAAGCACTGCGAATCAGAGAGCACCGAAATGTCGGTGACATTTTGGTGTTCTCTGAATAACCCTGTTAGTGTGCAGAGAATGTGTTTTCTGACTATCCAGGTCTGTATGATTGTCAGGCTGGCATTATTTCGATATTCTGCAAGAGATATAGGCATTGTGTTGACAACTGCAGGAAAAGATCATATACCCCAATATGTTTTTATGTATTTAGGGCTTACCTGGTTCCTGGATATTTAATCGAGTAGAATATAAATTTGATCTGTTGTTGTTTGAGTGGTTGCCATTTCTGCTAGTTGGTTACATAGGCCTATGAGAGCAAACTCTGATATATCATATGCAACTTATAACTGATCTACTGTTTATGGTGAATTATTTAAGCGTTGTATACTTATATAATAATATGGTATATATGTTATAGGTATTGTAAATGCACTCAATAATTACATAATTTTAATAACTGTACCTTTGCTGTAAAACTGTTGGCGCTATGTAAATGATGACAATAATAATAATATAATAATCAGAAACAGATTAGTCACACTACTATGAAACGCATCCCACAATGGCACCATATTGCTGGTACCCATATGGAGATCAGAATGCTATATTGCATGCTGATGTTGAGATGATATCTGTGGGGCCCAAACACCTCCAAAGATGGTGCTGCCAATCAGATCCATTGTATTGTCATTGCTGCTGAGGGGCCTAACAGCATTTGCTCTGTTTGTGTTGCTTTCCTTCTATAAACAACTGCAGTAATCAGAACTGCATTATTGCTTCACTTTCAAGTCAAGTGATTGTGCAGCGGAGTTGCATCAAAGGGCAGTTAAAGAATAGGAATAGCTGAAATAGGGAGTAGTACGAACCTCTAAATCTTAGCTGCTTGGCCTTGTGGGTCCATTCTGCAAGTCATATAAGAGATAAAAGAGATACATTAATAACAGGTAGATAATGAAATCTTTCCATTAACTCTCTAGATGTCATACATTGAAATATGTTTAGCATTATTACAGTGTATAGCAGGTCATCATAGGGTTAATAGGAATACATTTATGAGTCTTCGTTTTTATATTTACTATATAGTCCATAAATAATTAATTCACATTTAAATTACCTATATTTATTATTACTTATTTTTATTAGTTTCCATTATACTTGACTATAACAGAGTGTGAAGTTACGAGATGGCAAACGAGTTTATATGTCAACAACTTGAATGTAGAAAACTATAAATGTATATAGTATAGTTTACAAAAAAAGACATAACAGAGTGGGAAGTTATGAGATGGCAAATGAGTTTATATGTCAGCCACTTGAATCTATAAATGTATATAGTATAGTTAACAAAAAAAATGGTAGAAGTGAAAAGGTGTTATTTGTAAAGTGTCGGTTTTTGCAACGTAAGCAAAAAGTAAGCAACGTAAGCAAAAAAAATCCGATACTCACCTCTCATCCCGTGGCCCGATCTGGGGCATTATTACACTCTCCGTGCACAATTTTGCGCGTGCGCAAAAACGCATTAACGTGAGGGGCAAAACCCTTCGTGCAGAACGTCGTAATACAATGTCCGCGCAAAAAATGCGCGAAGCCTTTGCGAGCGTAATATACTTTGCGCATCCTTTACTTAACATTGTGAGCGCAAATGCGTTTGTGCACTTGTACGCGGATGGTATTACAATCTTAGTGCAAAATTTAACGGACAACGTTTGCGCGCATAATTTTAACGTCTTTGAAAAGCTGGTGATAACGGTAAATCTGAACGTTCTGACCGAAACTAAATACACCAGCCCAAAAAAAAATATACAGCAATGTATAGTTACACATTTTATGCATACCCAAACAATAAAATGGAGAGGTTGTGCGTGTTTTTATTATTGCTGCAGCATATATACTCAGATTGACTTTGACAGGTGCAAAAACTTAATGGGAGACAATTGTGGTTCTTAATTCTGATTGGCTGAATTGCGTGAAAAACAGTCTGCACACTGATTTCTGCACGCAAAGTTAATGCGCACGTGTTTTTGCGTGTCTTTTTTACGCACGTTATTTTTTGACGGATGAAAAAAGGCACTCGGATTCTAATACCAGTGTTAATTTACGCGTGTTAACATTTAACGCTTCGCACACAAATTAACGGCTGCGCAAGCTTTTTTGCGCAAGGAATGTAATAGAGCCCCTGATGCTTCTTCTGGCCACAAGAAAAGTGAATCTGGGAACAATAGTTCCCAATCTCGCAGATTTTCGCCGTAAGTGTCCCCATTTTACCACAAACTATGGAATAGTGCCCAGTGTGTATTTTGCAATTCACACTGCTTTCACTGTGTATTTTAAATACTACGCTGGGTATATCATCCAATATTATTTTCTTGTATGCTACAGATAATTATTTAGAAAGTATTTTACCAGGAAGGATACATTGAGATTTCTCTCGCTTTCAAGTATGTCCTGGGTTCAAGAACATTGAAATGTTACAGTCGTTACAGAAACACAAAGTAATAAAATGCAAGATATAAAAAGAAAACTTAAATATACAGATTAACACAGAAAATACATATGTAGGAAATATATTCACTATGCTACATGTTTACAGGTGAATTCTGTATCAAAGTATGTTAATAGAGATCTCTTAAGTGACTTTAGACTGGGGGAAGATATTATGGCATCTGGGAGGTTATTCCAGAATTGTGGTGCTCTGTAGGAAAAAGAGGATCGAGACACTTTCTTTTTGTATTGTGGTATTGTAAGTAAGGTACTGGTCCTGAATCAGAGGTTATAGGATGAGGGAACTGCTGGGGGAAGCAGCCTATTCAGGTAGGGTGGTAGCTTCCCAGAAAACCTCTTAATCACCAGTTTGGAAAGGTGAAGGGTGCGTCTAGATTCCAGCGACGGCCAGTTTAGCTCTTTTAACATGTCACAATGGTGGGTCATGTAGTTACATTGTAGCACAAAGCGGTAGAATGAGTTATACAATTTAGTAGGTTTACGAAGGTGCGTTTGCAGGGCAGCTGCATACACTACATCTCCGTATTCAATAGCCAGCATAAGCATTTGTACAATCTACTATCTTACTGTATATATACTGTACATAACAATATAACAAAAATAGAATTTGCTAGGAATTAAAAAAACAAACTAAGCAAATGTTTTTTTAACCACTTTGCCACAGGATCAAGCTCTGGCCTTTCTGTGAGCAACAGTTTTTTTGGGCGTGTTCCCTAAAAATTAAGATTAGCTCTCTCTTGACTATCCACCAACTAAGCCCATATTTTAGAAATTTTAGGGAGGGTGTTATTCTTTCCACAATTCATCACTTTTGCCCTTTTTCCTTCATTGGGCGGATCTGAATACAGGCCCTCTCTCCCATCTTTTCCCATCTGTGGGTTACTTGTATTCTGCTTTTTTCCATAATTAGACAGTTGATTTTGAACCTTTCTGCTTTAGGCCCCAGATTCTCCATATTGGGTAAAATCCTGCCCCTCCTTTCATTTTTATTAAATGTCAAAGAGCAAATTCCTCCCAATCCAGTTTATCTCTTAAAGATTTACTATTTTTCACCATTGCAATCTTGGTCCCCAGCGTTCAATCGTATTACACAATTCAGCCTCCTTGTCTTTGAACTGTGGACTTTCCTATCTAAGGGACCGTCATCTTGAACCTTTAAATTTCCTGTTCAAGTAACGCAAATTTTTATTTTTCACAATAAAATATTAATTTCATAAACTTCCTAGACCAATTAATCAAAATTTCATCCCACTTCTTTATAAAGTCCCCATTTTCTATTCCAAATGCAGGGGTTTTCTCGTCCCGTAAACCCCAGGAAAACAGATCCCTCTCTAAATAGTTTTCCAAAAATGAGACTTCCCACCACTTTTGTTTCTTTTGAGACCATGTTTTCCAAATTAAAATAATTTCCTCAGTATTTGGGGGTTGTTGTTGTACCATACACAATAGGGGTTATTCACAGAGCACCGAAATTTCAACGATATTTCGGTGCTCTGTCGTTCCCCGCACTGCGGTGAATTCACCATTAACCGCAGGGTCCCCAAAGTGCAGAGAATCGGCCGCCAAATGCCACCACCAACCCAACGCAAACCTGTCGCCCGCCACCACGAAGCCACTGGACAGCCACCGCAAACATGCTGGACAGCCACCAAAAGCAGTCGACAAGCCACCGAGCACATCGCCAACCGGCCACAGAAAAAAAGCCTCTCTTTCCTTTCTTTTTGTCTTTGCTTTTAAGGGACACTGTGGGACTTTTGAACATAACAATAAATAGGAAAAACAGAAGAGAAAGGGGAGTGTTTTTTTTGGAATATACCCTATAGTAATTATAGTTTTTTGAAAACTAGGATTAGCAACTTTGGCCAACACTACAGTACAAACTCTGGTGAAAAATATGAAGAACTACAGTGGGACTTCCCTAAATAGTGTATACACCTCAGTTTCACAATAAGTGATCCTCCATAGTTCGCTGAAGTCCACTTTTGTTTGACTAAAACAACATTGCTTATTAAATACACCCCTATTACATCGCCTGTTGCTTGTAATTCTTTGTTTTTTTAAATTAAAGGGATTGGATATATTTAAACTGAAAGTCAGCTACTTCTTGAATTTGTTTAGGAAGCACAATATCATTATAGAAGAGCAACAATCATGGCAAAGTTTAATTCTCATTATGGCTTCGGCTAGGGTCAGACGAAAGCATTTTTCCCCGCGAACGTGAAAAAGTGCGTCCGAACGCATTGACGTATTTTTTCACGGAATGCGCAAAAACAGTCAGACGACGCGCATTTTCGGTCGTGATTTTGTACGGATCGTCAATAAAACTCTTTTTGCGTCTGGACGTTATGTAGGCTGGACATTAGCAGCGTCTGACATCTCCTAATCACGCACACACGCCGCTATGCTGCAGCTGCGCACTCAGTACGTCAGTACTAGCGGTTCAGCTTTCTCAGAAAAATGCGTTCAAATTCCACTTGCGTTGCACGGCCGGACTTTTGTGCGACCGTACATCGTATAGTGGCCGTCATTGCCCGTCATCTGCTGCTAGTGCGGCCGTAATTATGTGCGCCAGAACGCACGTTAAAAGTGCGCTGGTCTGACCCCAGCCTTACTGCAGGGTTTGCATTTTTAAAAAACTCCATTAGAAACCCTTCACGCCGTGATATTGTACTATTTTTTTAGTTTTTAAAATCCACATGCATACCGTTTATATATTTATGCCCTTTCCTGATATGAAGAATTAAACCAATATGTGCTGTTGTCTAGAGATCTCATTTATCCATCTGTGTGGAATATGAATTTTGTCTTAGGGTGCCATGTAGGAACTGCTCCATTTTCATGCTCTCAGAAGTATTTACTGGGAAATAACTCATGGCAAAATTATGATATTTATAGGTTCTTTAATTCTTGGTGTCAATGGACACCATTCTTACGTAAAATATTGCTTGAAGCTTTACTACAGTATGGTCGCACAGATTACCTGCCTAGAGATGCATTAAATCACTTTGTTATTACCTATCAACTTCACCAGTAACAACAGATGAGATGTTCTGTTATATCAGGATTGGAAAACTTGTGTCAAACGTGAAAAGAAATGTAAAATAATTTATATCAGAGCGAAAGAAGAAAATATTGCATCAGAGAGATAAATGTCAGGTCAGTGATGAATGTCAAATGCTGATCAGTTCTTCGTTGGCCAATATTCTGTATGTATCTATATGGGCATTTTAGGGCTCAACTTTGGCAATGTGAGAGACGACATGCTCTAGGCATCACATTGCAGTAAATTCAAGGTAGACCCTAATAGGAATAACTGCAGGAATAAAGCTGTCCAAGGTGACTGAATTAACATAACAATATACCCCAACACTCATTGTGGGAGTCAAAATTACTGCTTGCATTATTAATGTTGCTATTTTTATGTTACATTTAATATTGTTGCGGTTTGTGGTCATGTGACTTTCTGCAGCATACAGGATGCCAGCAGCATGACATGTCTACCAAAGGAACCTGTGCTGGATTCCAGGTTAGTTTAAGAAAAGGTTTAAATAGGGAGAAGGGTTGGGAGGGGGGGGGGCAGGAAGTGTTATTTTGTAACCCTAGAGTATCTCTTTAAGTATTTTATGGTTGACCCCCACTGATGTTTAGCAGGTTACTTAGCAAAATGAGTTCTGTAATCCCATATTACATTAAATGTGCTAAAATGGGGACTCTAAAGGGGAAAACCTGCGCCTGCATCACCGTTTTAGCACCATATTACGGGGCAGGCGCTAATTCAGCAGCCTGCACCGTAACATAGTGCTACCCTCAAATAGTACTCGCGGTAGCTGTTACATGACGCCACGAGTATCCCCTCCTGGAGTCCATAGGACTCCATGGAGATCTGTGCTACTGGACCGAGAGCCCTGCGCGATCTCACTATCGCGAGATCGTGCAGGGCCACAAAGCAATTCTCAGAGGCAGACTGGGGACTATTCATCCGCAGTCTCACTCTCTTCCCGGCAGCCAGAAGTGATGGATCGGGCCACCATTCTTGCTGCAGGATGAGAGGTGAATATCTGATTTTTTTTGGGGGGGGTTTAGCTGGTGTCAACTGATTCTGCAGAAGTGGAATCTGTTAGCCCCAGCTTCTAGCTGTGGTTAACTTTTTCATTACCATATCGGTACGGTAATTAATGTTGGGACTTTGCACTCCCCATGTTAAGTATAGGGAGCACAACACACAGTAAGTTTGTGCAAGCTACTGCAATCACTGATGCACTGATGGATTTTTTTAACCCATTATCACTAGGGATTTAATATGGGGGCATGCTTTAAAGTCTCTTAACCTAACGTTAACACTTACATATCTTAGTGCTAACCGTAGCATTAAGATTGTAATAGTGCCCTATAGACATGTGCATTCGTTTTAGTACTAAAACGATTTAGTCCGAATTTTGGGATAATTTAGTTTTCGTATGACTCAAGAGAAACGAAACTGCTCAGTACAAAAAACGAAAGAAACTAAAATAAAATGCACTACATTTTAGTTTCAGTCCTTTTTGTGATATTACATTGATGAGTGAAGGAGACCAGCAATGAAGAGCGCAACATCGCAACATCCGAAGTTCTGCACCCTCCACATGCCAATGCAGTAGGATGTTCTATACAGAGAGGGGCATTAATTAATGCAGGATGATGTTCTATACATTATACAGAGAGGGGTATTAATGCAAGAGGATGTTATATACATTATACAGAGAAAGGTATTAATTGAGGATGTTCTATACAGAGAGGGACATTAATTAATTCAGGAGGGTGTTCTAAATATTATACAGAGAGAGGTATTAATTAATGCAGGTGGATGTTGTATACATTATACAGAGAGGGGTATTAATTAATGCAGGAGGATGTTCTAAACATTATACAGAGAGGGGAAATAATATTGTTCTAACCTCTTATATATAAAAATATTATTTACTAGTTTTACTGAAACTCTGAGCGCTGTGATGAGCAGCAGTCAGTTACTGTAACAGCTTTGCCTGACACGGGGCAGTATTACAATGTTGGTGCTAACTTAACCAGAGCTGTTGTAAACTGAAAACCTCCATAGGCTATAATGACCCTGGGAAGTTTACAACAGCTTTGGTTAAGTTAGCACCAACTATGTAATATGGCCCACATTGTGCTGAGAGTGAGAGATACTGTAACAAGCAGCGATCTCAGCCCTCTGAGGAGCCACTACAATAGTAATTGTATCCACCGGTTTTCGGATGAATGAAATTAGTTTTCATACTAAAGAACTGAAAACGAATTTCTTTAGCAACTATATAAATTGCATTTTAGGACTAATCCATTAGTTCAAAACGAAATTTTGTGCTGTGCACATGTCTAGTGCCCTAAGTGTGATGCTCGCTCAACAAACTTGTGAATTCAATCCCTATATCAAGAAATTATGCCATTCTCCAAAAGTTTATTTAACTATGAGTTTTCAAGACAAGGAGACTGGAATTTTTTAAAAAAACAGATTGTTGATCTGTATCTTAATCTTCAGTAACATGTTTGTTTGCTTGATTGGGGCATTATACTCTTCAGAAGTCTTTTATATGGATTGGTTAGCTAAGGAAACCTCATATAGAAGGCGTCCAATGAAGAACTGTGCATAACAAGGTTACTCAGCTATAACCACAATGCCATTTCTTAAAAAAAAAACGGAAATGTTTGTAACAACTTGTACTGACAAAATATGGCAGTATTCAACCAAGCTGTGTGACAAGAACAAATGGATATTAAAATACGAGCAACACAATGAATGATTTAGATATTGTCATCAGACTAACATGGCTTACTTCATAGACTGACAATTCCTTTATATATTGAAATACTCTCATGTGGAAAATACTGCCTTATTTATGATGGAGTCTCTAGCGTAGTTCAAATAATACTTGTTAATACACAAGGAATTCAAGATCGGTAAATTGTGTGATCCTGAACTGACACATTAAAGAAAGGTTTTATTTTGCACTCTGGGACACAGTGATTCACCAAACTATTCCACAAGATGAAAAATGGATTACTTTAATCAAAACCTTAATGCAAATCACTTTTTATGGTAATAAACATGTCAGGCAAATTATGCAGGGTTAGTATGTGTGACTCTCTTGGTGCGTTACCAAGAATCTTTACAAATATATTCTTATAATGATAGGTATTAGTTATGTTAACTACTGCTCATGTTACTTTGTCTAGTGATCTCATGGGAGTTATACAAATACTTACATATATTTTCCTAGCGTAAGGAAAGCATGAGGTTTATGTAATATTGCTGAAGGTTACATAGAAGTAATTTTATCTTTATCACAGGTACTCAGGGTGACAGTAACTGGTTTCTATAGTTTCCAATTAGGCATTATTATAAGTGTTGTTTTATTATGAATTACAATTGCCCGATACCACCCAAGCCGTGAATCCAACACAAATATATGTGCTCGTTCTGCTATGTCTGTTTGATTAAGACATAGCTCTGGATGCTAAACAATGGATTAAGATCAGAAATGCTCTGCTTGGCCTCTGGAAACCATAGAACCATTAGTGGTCACACATTTGTAGGTGCCACCATAACTGGCATATATTGACTAAAACGTCTTTATTGGTCTGTCCCTTTCCGCATTGCTACCCATACAATTCCTACTATTTTTTTCTGCCAAAAGGCTTCTCAAAAAGACTAAAAAAATCCATCAAACGTTCCAGACACTCTAATATAATTTGTGGTAGTTTTAGTAACAGGAAACATGCCACTTTCTGGTCCTGAGGACCCTTTTCAAGCTCCTCACAACTGCACACAGTGATCCCAATTTGCTACATCTTTGCTACAGGCAATGTTGATGCAAACAACGGTGAGTGATGCTACACAATTGCAGCACAGTTATTCTTCTGTAAAATCAGTAAATTATGGATGTTCTCCATTTACCATGGTACTATTATTGTTTGGTATCAATTGCTTTATCAAATTTTAGCAATCAATGCTTTGTCAAAAGTGGTGATATCAATTGAACACCAACAGAAACAACGCTAAAGGCATGAAAACCATGAAAAAAACATGATAAAATACTCAAGCATGTGCAAAATCCCAGTTATAACAGATAACTCTCAATTAAACTCTAAGGGCACTAATGCGCGCCTCTCGCTAAAAGTGGGACACGAAGGGAAAAATTAGTGACCTCTAATTTCCCCTTTGCGTTCAGCAGATTAAGGGACGGGCGCTGAGTCCAGCATCCGACCCCATTGCAGCCGCTAGACACGCGAACGCTGGGGGCAGTGCTAAAGCGCCGTCCCCAGCACCTGCTCCATGGAGTCCATAGGATTCCATGGAGGCTTCTGCTGCCGGGTCACATGACTGGCAGGATCTCGCCTCTCACGAGATCCCGCTGGTCGTCGTAGTGATCACGGAGGGAGACTGGGGATTTTTTTCCCCAGCCTCAATCTGCTCCTGGCGGCCAAAAGCAGTGGATCGGGACACCATTCTCACCGCGGGATAAGAAGTGAGTATTTGATTTTTGGGGGGTTTTGAGTTGCAACTAACTAATTCTGCAGAATCACAATCATTTAGGTACACCTCTGAGGTGTTAAATTTTTTAGTTGGGGCCAGCTCTTTGTAACTAGCGTTAGGACCTTGTGATCTTAATGCTAGTTGGGGAGCACAAAGTGAAAGCACAGATAAGTATTGTCATGGAGCTGATGTAACGCTCCATGCTTCAAACCCCAAGAGACTTTATGTTCATTTATATCGTGTGTTTTTAAATATATTTTACATCGTTTGGTTTTAGTTTAATTTAGTTTAGTGTAAAATGGCGTAGCTTTGGTTTTTTAAATACTTATATTCCTGTAGGTAAATGTGTTTTTGTGTATACAGTAAACAAGCTTTACTGCTGTGTAATTTATGCACCAGGGCTTTTCCCATTATCTAGCTGCATATTTAATTCAAGGGATCTGTGATAGTGGTTGTGTTTAATCTGATGTGTTAGAACAATGGATTATACAAATGTTGTGTGAGCTGAAGGCTAAAGAATGTAAAGAATGTTTATTGTAAATAACTGACATAATGTAATTAGTATGGGTAGGACGAGGTGCGTCATTTTATGGAAATTATGACTGTTGGACTTCAGCATTAATGGTGGCGTTTTGTTCATTAAAAAGTCAGAGAACTCTCAGAGCTCAGAGAGAGAGAATCCTGTTTTAAAGCATACAGCCGCGCCTGGTGTCTTTATTACAAACTACGCTACACTCCACACTCACCCTCAGAAGGCAAAGAGCGGCCTTCTGGAGATTCCTAACGGCTCCAGGGCAGAGGAACAGAAGCAGGCAGGTCAAGCTGCTCGAGGCACTGAGGACAGCGCTCCCAGTAGCCGGGCTGACCGCAACGAAGGGGTGTCTGGAGAGCCAGGACAGATGGAAGAGAACGGTTCCTTCACATTGGTGGCAAGCGGTGTGGATAGAGGCTCTCCAACACCAATACACCCCGAGATGGCCAACTATACAGCCTGCAAGCAGGACACCATGAAGGACCTGCTGGAGAGCCATGAAAGGAACGAATACTGAAGTAAGGGTCAAAGGCACAAGTTTGGTGCAACCCGGAGCGAGTGGAGATGTGTCCCCGCTGAGAGAGACCGCAGAGGTTTTTGCCTGCGGTGCAAGAAAACCGTCTACAGAGGACTATGGATCAGGACAGCTCATTTATCCTTTATGAGCAGAGAATAACAGAGGACATTCAGCTGTGGAGACCCCAAGTGTTGGGGCCTCAGCCCACTGCGAGCCATGGAGACCAGTTGGTGCACTGGCTGCGTGCCGCACTCGATTTAGAGTGCAAATACGAGGACTTGCTGCAATGTGTGAGTGAGGAGGATTGGGAAGCTGACGAGAAGTCTCCCCCAGGCTATGTGTTCCGCGGTCCTGGCCCAGCATGGATCTACTTTAAGGGGGGAGACAATTATGGCAGTCCACAAGCTGCGAGACATGCAGAATTGTGCGCCATCCAGGGGCGCTACCTGGACGTTTATGAGGACTCTGCCTTTTGGCCCGTGCTAAAGGGACTCGCTGCTGAAGAATGGGCACTCGAAATGGACTTAAAAAGTTTGCAGACTGCAGCCCAGCTACCAGTCCTCGAGACCCCTGGAGGAAGCCTCCCCCCACCAGCCAGCGGGAAGCGGAAGAAAAAGAGGGATGGCCGAGCCAAAGCAGACCAGAGCAAAACACCATCACAGCCCGGGGATTACAGCATTAAGCCATCTTCCAGCGGGCAGTATCAGGCCACCGGAGAGACTGGCACCCAGGCTGTTCCCCTCCTGAAAGATGGGGCCACACAGACCATGGACAGTCTGGTCAGCTCATTACAGGCTCACTTGCGTGATGCTCAGGCAGAGCTATTGGCCCTGGCAGGGACATTACAGGACCATCAGGATAAACTGCGAACTGTCATGGAGGAGAGAGATTTCCACTGCAATGAAGCACGAGAACAGGCAGCCACTATATGACAACTGTCGGCCCAGGTTTGTGCCTGCGAGGACACTACCAACACCCTGCACACGGAGCTCAGTGGAGCCCATGGGCAAACAGAGGAGCTGGAGCACAGCTCCCGTATAATGATTGAGCAACTAGAGGCTGAACGGCGAACCAGAGCTGCTCTACAGACAGAAAGGACTGCTTTTAAAATTCGCCTGGAGAACTGTGAACTGGAATTACAGCGCACACAGCTCTCCCGAGACACTATGCAGGCACGGGCCCATGAGCAGCAAGAGGAAATACAGCTGCTCCAGAACCAACTCCAGCTGTGCCAACACCAGCTACTAGAAGCAGATGCAGCTCGGAAGGAGAGCCTCGCTCAAACTAAGGCAAGCGAGATGGAGGTGAGCCGTCTGACACACCAACTAGGTGTATTGGAGCAGGAGCACCAGGGCACTGTTAGCCACCTGCAGGCTGAGCTCGAAGGGACATGAGAACAGTGCCAACAGCTCCAAGATGAGTTGTCCCTGGCACAAGCTGCCAGCACCCATGTGCCCACCATGGAGGAGAGCAGCACAACAGGGGGTCAAGTCATTGCCCCATATATATTTTGCACCAAAGAGCGTTTGTACCCGGTGTTGCTGGAGGCTGTTTTGGCATACACGTGTGACTGTTCCTCGAGGAAAATGGGGACACCTCATAATGCCACCCCTACCAACCAAGGTGCAGAAAGAGCGGAGATCACTTCCCCCCTTCCCAGGAGACTGGTGAGTGACCATTCCGAGAGGCAATCAAGTTCCTGGCCCCAGGAAGAATTGCGCCCTTTTTGGATTTTGGGGATTGCCGTGGGCTGGGCCCTTTTTAAATGCTCAGGAGGGGGGCATCAGCAGAAAGAGAGACTGGGAACTGTGACTGCTGACTGTATTCGGGTCCTGGGTCCGCAGAGGTGCCCTGGACAGAGCAAGATATGGGGGGTAATTTTAGGGTGCCCCCTAACAAACATTTTATGCCTGTGGACTGTGGTGGCCTGTTGCCTGGCGCACTGGACAAGAGGGTTGGCCTGCCTCTTGCCCCGGGACTATGGACCCACAGCCTTCCAACGACCATCAGACCCCGCTGACTTTGCTTATGTGCCCGCAACCATGGAACTTTGAAGATGGCACAGAAGAGGGGCAAGGTGAGAGGTCTTGTCAGTGGCAAGCGATCCGTTTGGGATCTAAGCTTGCCCTGCCGTTCTGAAAGGGGGGACATATGTCATGGAGCTGATGTAACGCTCCATGCTTCAAACCCCAAGAGACTTTATGTTCATTTATATCGTGTGTTTTTAAATATATTTTACATCGTTTGGTTTTAGTTTAATTTAGTTTAGTGTAAAATGGCGTAGCTTTGGTTTTTTAAATACTTATATTCCTGTAGGTAAATGTGTTTTTGTGTATACAGTTAACAAGCTTTACTGCTGTGTAATTTATGCACCAGGGCTTTTCCCATTTTCTAGCTGCATATTTAATTCAAGGGATCTGTGATAGTGGTTGTGTTTAATCTGATGTGTTAGAACAATGGATTATAAAAATGTTGTGTGAGCTGAAGGCTAAAGAATGTAAAGAATGTTTATTGTAAATAACTGACATAATGTAATTAGTATGGGTAGGACAAGGTGCGTCATTTTATGCAAATTATGACTGTTGGACTTCAGCATAAATGGTGGCGTTTTGTTCATTAAAAAGTCAAAGATCTCTCAGAGCTAAGAGAGAGAGAATCCTGTTTTAAAGCATACAGCAGCGCCTGGTGTCTTTATTACAAACTACGCTATACTCCACACTCACCCTCAGAAGGCAGAGAGCGGCCTTCTGGAGATTCCTAACGGCTCCAGGGCAGAGGAACAGAAGCAGGCAGGTCAAGCTGCTCGAGGCGCTGAGGACAGCGCTCCCAGTAGCCGGGCTGACCGCAACGAAGGGGTGTCTGGAGAGCCAGGACAGACGGAAGAGAACGGTTCCTTCACAAGTATAAGGAGCGAAAGTACAGTAAACTTACGCTACAAATCGTAAATTAACGAGCACAAACAGCTTTTTTAATCCATTAGTGAGTCAGAGGCGATCTCTGTAGCGTGCTATCACGTCGTTTAAGCTAGCGCTAACGTGAGCACTAGCGTAAGCTTGAAGGAGGTGATAGAGCTCTAGGAGTTATTTAAAGAGCACTGAATTGATCACTGAATTGCACCAAATGGTGAATTTCCCCATACAGTGCAATTTCGTGGCCATTCGTCAACTCTAAAAGCTTTCGATTTGCCAATAATTGGTAAATTGGCAGCGAAATATGGTGAACTTTGGCAGCAGTGAAATTCCCCATAGAGAAGTAATGGTTAATCTATTCAGAGAATGTCGAACAGCGGAGAAAAGTTGGCAAAATGTTCAGCTTTGCAGTGGTTTTATCTGACCGGTTTAAGCAGGTGAATCCCATAGATTTCAATGTAAAATAAATCCCCCTCTTTTATTAATATTTTTTATTAAATATGCAGTATCAATGACAGCAGCCCCGTGGTGCTCCAGAGCCCTGTGGAGCTGCTATCCATGGTGCTGAATAGGTTTCAGCACCAAGAATAGCTGCTGTTCTTGGTACTGACCAGGTGTCAGTACTAAAGACAGGGGGATTAGGTATCTTTTTTACCACAGTAATTAATTTTAATTCATCCATTTCACATTTCGAAGTAAGTAATAAAAATGATATAAATAATAACAATGAAAAACAAAATAACTAATAAAAAAAAGTAAAAACTATTGGATCCGAAAAACAAATTGCCAATAAAAACAAAATAACGAATCAATCCAAAATACGAATTACCTATCGACCGAATCAATCCGAAACACAAATCACAGCAACATAATCAATGCACTGAAACAAATTGAAAAACGTAAAGTAGCGATCCGAAATTAACCACTTGGCTGCTAAGGATGCACTCAGCGCATCCTGCCAAGTGTTCCTCTTGTGCTACGGACGCGCTGAGCCGGGATTCTGGCTGATTGCTGGTCCCCCCAGTGCGGGCTGACATCTAGCATGTCAGCCGGGCACTCCGGGACCCCGGGGGGGAAGATAGATGTCATTGCGGCGGCGCGATGACATCTATTACAGGCGCCCCCCCCCGAGTGCAGAGGAGGTGCCTGAAAGGGCTCCATCTGCTAAAGGCAGGCACGGTTTGGAAGGGCACAGCCTGCCCTTCCAAATCGTGCCTGCCTTTAACCCCTTGGGTGCCGGATCACGATTCGGCGCTGAAAACCGCCGAATTGTGATCCTCTCCCGGAGCTGACCAGTATTTTAGATGTTGGCCAAGCTTCCGGGAACTCCCCCTGACAACTGGCGTCATCGTGCATAGCACGATGACGTCAGTCCGGGAGTTAACCCCTAGTTGCCACCAATGGTGGAGATAGGGGGTTCCAATGAACCCCTTATCTCCCGATCCATGGCAGTGAGGGATTAATAGCCAGTATTGTTGGATTGGCCAGAGCATGGCCTTTCCAACGATACCAAACATTACCATGTAAGTGTAAAACAATAAAACATAAAAATAAAAAATAAAAATATTAAAATAAATTAATAAAAAAATAAATAAACAATTTTTTTGTTTGTTTTGTTTGTTTTGTTAATGCAGAAATATTGTTCCCATTTCAAATATAATGTGAACAATGATGCTGCACTAACGATTTTTGTATGTGGTGCGTTTGTTAAAATGCGCGTAATTTTCCAAAAAAATTTATTAAATGAGACCCCATTCCTAATTTTTTTAACAAGCGCACCCCATAGAAAATATAACGGCAAATGCTTGCATGTTAAAATGTGAAAAAAAAACACTTAACACATTGTAAATTATTGAAAATGAAAATGTTATTGCATTTTGTGTTCTAATATACAGACGGGACAACACGTATACATATAATAATAATATATTATGAATCTGCCAAGTCTGACGGAAAGAACGATATATAATATGTCTGGGTCATATATTAATATAAGGCTTCAAAACGCGGTTAAACATGATGAGCGAAACCGGTAAAAATGACCTCAGCACAGAGGCATGAAATGGTTAAACACATTTTTTCACAGTGCACATGTCTAGAGAATTTTGCAACCACATAAGGGGGCTGGCTGACTGTGGTAGTTGTGTGGAGTGTTCACGATAGTTGACTGAGTTTGGAAGGAGTTGAATGTGCATGATGGCTGGCTGAGTATAGCAGGAGGTTTTGGTTTGTATGAAAACTGGCTTAGTGTGGTAGCAGTTGAGTGTGCATTGTGGCTGGTAGATTGCTGTAGGAGTTGAGTGTGCATGATGTTTGTGAGTAGGGGAAGGATTGGTGTGACAGCACTCAAAATTTGCATAAAGGATGGTTGAGTTTGGCAGCAGTTAGAATGTGCATGAGGCAAATATCATGTAGCAGATGTTGTGAAATTGTGTATATGTGGCAAGAGTTGGTAGAGTTTGCATAGGGCTGGCTGAGTGTGACAAGAGTTAAAAAGTGCATAGGGGCTGACTGAGTGTGGCAGGTTTTGTGAAAGTGTACATAGAATATGGCTGAAAAAAATTAAGAAAATGTCTCCTATTTATGTATCGGTGCATAGAGAAATTAACAAATTTTTGTTTACACAAGCAAGTTAAGAATTAGCTTTCGGTTAATGTGAAACGGACCCCTTTAGAACACCCTGTTGCGTAAAAAGTGGTTGTAAAAGTACAGAATACTAAAGAATACCACATGGATGCCCAAAATTTGCATCATAAATTCAAAGTTTGTATCCCAAAAAGAACCAGTTCTTTCGCTAAGTAACTCCCTAATGCATTTTATGAAGGAACAAAAACCTGTGGTCCAGATGGTGCTGTCTCAGCTGATTACTGTTACTTATGTGAAAATAATCTCAAAACTAATGTTGCCTAATGATAAATTAGGTAAACAAAACATCTGGAGATGGTTATGGTCGTAGTTTCTTTGGCTTGGCGTGCCACATCCTTAGTGGTTTCAATTGCAGACTTATTCTCTTACAATCACAGTTCCTACTGAACAAACCAGCCAAGCCCTACTTTGGAAATAAAACAGTTTGGAGAGGACTCATATTAATTAGTCCTTCTGTCTATAGTATGAGTCACTAATTTTCTTAGCTTGCTCTAGAGTAGATATTAATTCAGCCCAGTTATTTACTTTGAGGAATGGTTTTACTTTAATGTAAATATATATTAATTTTAATATATTCCATAGTTATTTTGTCAGTATTACTGGCATGGCCATTATTTTCATCCCATCAATCATAAAAAAATATAATACTGTTTCAGATATGTTTTACATGAGAGCATAAAAAAGGCATCTGTCTGACACATTAACTTATGCACTTAGGAGGTATAACGAAATATTATTGGCTAATAAGGAAATTGTAATGCCTTCATGACTTTAGACCAACATGTTAAAATGCCAATTTATCCATCTCAGTGGTTACTCTGGTCTTATTATAATAGCTATGAATAAACTTTTCCTTTCTTTACATCATTATTAGAGATGTGCATTCGTTTCGGAAAAATTCGGAATTCGTAACAAAATTTGATAATTTGTAGTTCGGAAGTACTTCCGAATAACGAATCGATACGATACGAATTCGAAACTAAACAAAATGGTATATAACGAATTTATTTCGTTTTACACTGTGTCATCATCATAAAAGAAAAATTTGAATAATTGATATTTACTATCGAATGTGAAATGAACTATCAAAATTGATATCAACTATCGAATTTGAAATGAACTATCAAATACATATCAACTATCGAATTTGAAATTAACTATCAAATTGATATCAACTATTGAATTTGAAATGAACTATCAAATTGATATCAACTATTGAATTTGAAATGAACTATCAAATTGATATCAACTATCGAATTTGAAATGAACTATCAATTTGATATCAACTATCAAATTGATCTTAACTGAAAATACAAGTAATAGTCAGCAAAGGACTTTATGAAACAAATTAATTTTGTTTCACTGTTTAATTTGACTCAAATACTAATCTGTGACACAGATTAAAATTTAACCGTAGCTTTTCTTTTAACAGCAAAATTTGATTAATTGGGGTTTTATTTAGTGATCCAAAATTCTAATTGATATCAACTATTGAATTTGAAATGAACTATCAAATTGATATCAACTATCGAATTTGAAATGAACTACCAATTTGATATCAACTATCGAATTGATCTTAACTGAAAATACAAGTAATAGTCAGCAAAGGACTTTATGAAACAAATTAATTTAGTTTCACTGTTTAATTTGACTAAAATACAAAATCTGTGACACAGATTAAAATTTAACCGTAGCTGTTCTTTTAACAGCAAAATTAGATTAATTGGGGTTTTATTTAGTGATCCAAAATTCAAATTGATATCAACTATCGAATTGATATATGAAACCCAAATCTATACGAAATCGATACGAAAAAAAAACAAAATACGAAATGAAATTGGTTAAGAAAGTCCAAAAACAAAATTATTAAAAAACATATTGAAACAAGGTTTTTCCACTGGACAGAGATCGAGAAGGGGACGGCATAACTTCCAACCCACCCAGGAGCCGGATGAAAGGAGCAGAAGGGGGGGATACATCGGAAGGATACACGAGGAAGAGGTACCTAGACAACGAGGGAGAAGAGGAGGAAAGGGTATTCGGAAGAGAAAAAAGGAAAGAGATAACCCCGAGAGGATTTTCAATCTTAGTGGGAAGAAATTAACATATGGGAGATTGGCCTTCTGAATAAGGGTTTGAAGTTTGTCCCTGAAAGGAGGATGAACAGCTTCAATACATATATAGACATTCAACGCTTTAAACGCAATCTTTGTCTAAAAAAGTTTTTTGCGAAAACTCCAATGGAAAGAAAGGTCACGGAGGAAATAAATATCAACAAACTTCTTTAAAAGAAAAATCTAAATTCTACCCCAAACATATGCTATCTAAAGAAATAGAGGCGTTTGATCAAATTATTACATCTGAAATTAGGAAGGAGGAAAAAAAGATTAAACGAGTTGGACCAGGTAACCTATTGTCACGGATCCCCCTGATTACCAAAAGTGTGGTCCCTTTACGCAGACCGCTCTCTACCCTTCCGATCCTTGAATGGTCGGCAATACTAAACAGACAAATAACCAGACAATATATAAACAAGGGGTAACACCAGACAGAGGTATGGAATAGAGTATCGTCACGAATTTTCTGACTACTAAGATATAATCTCTTTATGCAGCTCCTTTCTACTCTCCGATCCTTGAATGGTCGGCAAGCTATAAAGGCAACGAAATAGGTAACAGACAAAGAAAGGGAAATACCAGACAGGGGTACAGACCAGATCACAAGTTCTCCCTAGGACTTTAGTAATAGCAGAGGTAGTCTGATGTGTGCTTAGGGTGCCACATAGACTGACCTCGTACCGTACCAACGTTAAGGGCAGAACCTAGAACAGAGTAAATGCCAATGCCCAGGAAGTCATACACAGGAGGGTTCGTTTTGCCAATGCCAAGGGTCTACACAGGAGGTTCGTTTGCCAATGCCAAGGGTTATACACAGGAGGGTTCGTTTGCCAATGCCAGGGTCATACACAGAGGGTTCGTTTGCCAATGCCAAGGGTCATACACAGGAGGGTTCGTTTGCCAATGCCAAGGGTTATACACAGGAGGGTTCGTTTGCCAATGCCAAGGGTCATACACAGGAGGGTTCGTTTGCCAATGCCAAGGGTCATACACAGGAGGGTTCGTTTGCCAATGCCAAGGGTTATACACAGGAGGTAGCCAAAATCACACAAGAGCTCTGCGGGAGGTGAATACCACGTCAGGGGCACCGGTGTATGGGAGAGACTGGGTTTTAAACCCGGCGGGTCCGCGTCACAGCGCCAGGCCCCGCCCTCGGCGTCCCACGTGAGCGGCCCGGAAGCGCTTACATTCGGCGCCTGGCCAGCGAGCAGCGAGGAAGCTGCTGCCAGGCGCCGCATCCCCTGGGTCCCCGTGACAGAACCCCCCCTCCCAGGGGCGGCCACTGGACGACCCCCAGGGGCACGGGGGTGTGCAAATAGAAGGCCTTCACTAGCCTAGGAGCATGGACTTCCGCAGCCGGTACCCAAGAACGATCCTCTGGACCGTACCCCACCCAATCGACCAAATACTGCAAGGAACCCCTAGACAGCGGCACCCAGAATGGCCTAACTTCGAATTCCTCCTCGCCCTCCACAGAGACAGGAGGCGGTGGAGCATGGACTTTGGTGTATCGGTTACATAACAGCGGCTTCAGAAGGTTACATGGAACACATTGTGTATTTTAAAATGGGGGGGTAACGCCAAAGCATAGGAGACAGGGTTGAGTCGCCGTAGAATCTTATAGGGGCCGATATACCTAGGAGCCAACTTCATGGAAGGCACTAAGAGCTTGATATTACGTGAAGACAGCCAAACCCTGTCCCCAACTTGATACACGGGTGCCTGCCTCCTGTGTCTGTCGGCCTTAGTTTTCTGAGATGGCACTACTTTCCTCCGAGTGCCCGTCTCACTTTCCCCAAGTCTCTTTCAATGATGCCAGTTGTTTATCTAAAGCAGGAATCGTGTATCAGGAAACGTGGCGGGGAGCACGGGAGGATCAAAGCCATAAACAGTGAAGAAAGGAGAATGACCTGTGGATTCACTCACTGCGCTGTTAATAGCATATTCTGCCCATGGTAGCAGATCTGACCAGTTATCCTGTTGTTCTGAGATGAAGCACCTGAGATATTTCTCTACGTTTTGGTTTGCTCGTTCTGCTGCTCCATTGGTCTGGGGGTGATAGGCCGAAGAGAAAGAGAGGTCTATTCCCACGTTCTTACAAAACCCTCTCCAGAATCCGGAGATGAATTGGGTCCCCCTATCAGAGACTATCTCCCGAGGGACACCGTGAATGCGGACCACATTGGCAATGAATATGGGCACCAGTTCAGCTGCGAAGGTAGTTTCTGAAGAGGAACATAGTGACCCATCTTGGAAAATCGATCTATGATCGTAAGTATCACTGTATTCCCTCTTGACTCAGGTAGCTCTACTATAAAATCCATGGCTACATGTGACCAGGGTGTCGTTCGGGATCGGCAAAGGCTGGAGCAAGCCAATGGGTGCTGTTTTGGGACTTTTCTGCCTTGTGCACACTTCGCACACGGCAATGTAATCTTTGACATCTCGGCGCAACGTGGGCCACCAGAGGAGTTTACTGATACTAGACACAGTCTTGGTGATACCATATGCCCGGAAGTTTTATTGTCATGATAGATGTTGAGTACCTCTTCTCTTTCGTTCTCAGGTACAAAGAGTTTCGCAGGAGGTTTTCCCCAGGAGCTGCACCCTGGACGGTCTGCAACCTTTTCATTAGAGGAGACGAAACACTAATCGTGGTAGCGGCTATAATCCTCTCCTGGGGTACAATGGGATGCTGATCTTGGATATTATGTTCATAAGACTCATACTGTCTCGACAATGCGTCTGCTTAATGTTTCTGGACCCAGGTCTATAGGTAAGTACGTAATTAAAACTTGAAAGAAACAATGACCATCTCGCTTGTCTGGAGTTTAAACGTTTGGCATCTCCAATGTACGTGAGATTCTTATGGTCGGTTATGATAACAATGGGGTCCTTAGACCCTTCTAATAAGTATCTCCATTCGGCCAAGGCTGCGATGACTGCTAACAATTCTCTATTACCAATGTCATAGTTCTTCTCTGCCGGGACAACTTTCGAGAATAGAAGCCGCATGGATGCAAGGGTTTGTCAGGAGCCTCCCTTTGGGACAAGACTGCACCAAGACCTAGTTCGGAGGCGTCAACTTCTAATTGGAAAGGCAGAGCCGGATCTGGATGCCGGAGAACAGGGGCAGTAGTAAAGGCTTGTTTTAGTGTCTCAAAGGCTTGAGTGGCTTGAGGTGTCCATTTCTGATTTTCCCACCCCTTTCTTTGTCATAGCCGTGAGGGGGGCCACCAAGGCCGAAAAATCTTTAATGAACCTTCTGTAATAGTTCGTGAACCCCAGAAACCTCTGAATGGCTTTAAGTCCTTGTGGTAAAGGCCAGTCAAGAATAGCTGAGAGCTTCTTAGGATCCATTTGAAACCCCCAGGAGTTATAATATAACCAAGGAATTGCACAGTTACTATGTCGAATAGACATTTTTCTAGCTTACAGTACAATCCAGCCTTCAATAGTTTTTTCAACACTTGTTTGACGTGGACATGATGAGTGTCCACATCAGGAGAGTATATCAGGATATCATCCAGATATACTATGACGAATTCTTGCAGGAATTCCCTTAGAGTGTCATTTATAAGGTCCTGAAAGACGGCTGGCGCATTACACAACCCAAAAGGCATCACCAGGTATTCGTAATGCCCGCTACGTGTATTAAAAGCCGTCTTCCATTCGTCTCCCTTCTTAACCCTGACCAGGTTGTACGCTCCGCGTAAATCAAGCTTAGTATAGATACGAGCCCTTTTAATCGGTCAAACAATTCTGTTATGAGGGGTATGGGATATGCATTTCTTATAGTGATCCTATTTAAACCCCTATAGTCGATGCAAGGTCGCAGATCTCCCTCTTTCTTGGAGACAAAAAAGAAACCTGCTCCTGCTGGAGAGGAGGACCGTCTAATGAATCCTCGCTCCAGATTCTCCCTTATATATTCCTCCATAACGTCGTTCTCCCTTTGCGACAAAGGGTATACGTGACCCCTAGGAGGCATCGTACCGGGGAGCAAGTCAATGGCACAGTCATATGGACGATGTGGTGGTAGAACCTCAGTCCTGGCTTTAGAGAACACCTCCTTTAATGCCAGGTAACATTCAGGACCTCTGTGGACAAAGGAGGGGCTGTGGCAATATTGAGGCTACCAATCACATTAACTGTGCCTAGGCACTTAGACTGACAACTCTGACCCCAACATTTTATGTCTCTCTGGACCCAATCGACTACTGGGTTGTGCTCTGTTAGCCATGGAAACCCAAGGACGACAGGACATGAGGGTGATTCAATGATTTGAAATCTTATTGTCTCCTGGTGCAAAACTCCTATTTTCATACATACATCGACTGTATCGTGAGTGATATGAGGACATGCCAGAGGGTTACCATCTATGGCCTCCACCCTTAGAGGCCTTTCCCTGAGAACCAGTGGTATGAGGTTTTTGGCAGCAAAATTCTTATCCATAAAATTGCCTGAGGCCCCAGAATCCAAAAACGCCTCAGTCTTGAGGTGAACCCCCTCCCAGGTTAGGGAGACCGGTAACAGAATCCTGGATTTTTTTTTTCATTATCCACAAAGGAGGCACACAGAGAACCGACAACCTGGGTGTCTCCTGTTCTGAATCCCACTCTGCTATGTTCAACCCTGCCAACCCTGGGTCTCTGAGGACATTGAAGGCGGAAGTGATCTGCCCCTGCACAATAAAAGCAGAGCCCCTTTTCTTTTCTGTGAGCTTTTTCTGCTTCTGAAATACCTGTCCTCCCTATTTGCATGGGTTCAACGACCGGTAAATCTGTCTTTACATTCTCCGAACCACCTGATGTACTGGGGTGTCTGGGTAACGAGGGTAAAGGAGGCAAGACCCTTCTGGGTCTATCTCTGGTGTGTCTCCTTTCCCTGATTTGATCGTCCATGGCTATACAGAAATCTATCAGGTGATCCAGACTTTCTGGTAATTTTAAGGGAGCCAGTTCAAACATAAAAGCCTCGTTCAAGCCTTCGGTAAAGGCTAAGGTTAAAACGTCGTCGGCCAAAGTACTTCAGAAACCAAAGTCTTAAACTCTATGGCATAATCGGCAACCCTCTTATTACCTTGTTTGATATGAAACAAGGACCTACCCGCATTGGTAGCCCTTCTAGAGGGATCAAAGGTACGTTTTAACTCAGAGGTAAAACCCTCATAGTCATAAATGATGGGTTTCTTATTTTCCCACAACGGCGTAGCCCACAATAAAGCTTTTTCTGTTAAATGATTAATCAGATATCCTACTTTGGCTTTATCAGACATACAAGAACCTGGATTGTTCTCAAACAGAATCTCGAGTTGAGTCAAAAACCCCCGACATAGGCTTGGGTACCATCATAGCGTAGGGGTGCCTTCATACTAAGCCTATGTCCTTCAGGGGAGACCGGACTGACCCTAGGTAACACTGGATCTGGAGGATTTGTGGTACCTGTATTGGACCGATTTAGCAGGGTTTGCAGAGCGAGAGAAATCTGGTCCATCCTATGGTCCTGTTCCTCTTGTCTGGCTGCGATACGTGCCAGCTGGTTAGAGAGGTCTGCGGGATCCATTGGCCCTGACGTAATGTCACGGATCCCCCTGATTACCAAAAGTGTGGTCCCTTTACGCAGACCGCTCTCTACCCTTCCGATCCTTGAATGGTCGGCAATACTAAACAGACAAATAACCAGACAATATATAAACAAGGGGTAACACCAGACAGAGGTATGGAATAGAGTATCGTCACGAATCTTTCTGACTACTAAGATATAAATCTCTTTATGCAGCTCCCTTTCTACTCTTCCGCTCCTTGAATGGTCGGCAAAGCTATAAAGGCAACGAAATAGGTAACAGACAAAGGGTTATACACAGGGTTATACACAGGAGGTAGCCAAAATCACACAAGAGCTCTGCGGGAGGTGAATACCACGTCAGGGCACCGGTGTATGGGAGAGACTGGGTTTTAAACCCGGCGGGTCCGCGTCACAGCGCCAGGCCCCGCCCCTCGGCGTCCCACGTGAGCGGGCCCGGAAGCGCTTACATTCGGCGCCTGGCCAGCGAGCAGCGAGGAAGCTGCTGCCAGGCGCCGCATCCCCTGGGTCCCCGTGACACCTATCAAGAGAGGAGAACATCGCTCTGAAGAAACTATGCGATACTAAAGAGTTAATAGTCAAACCGGCTGACAAAGGAGGTGGGATTGTGATCTTGAATAAAGAAGGATACGAGAAGGAAGCCCTGAGATTATTAGGAGATCAAAATGTATATAAGATCTTGGATAACGATCCTACGACCCGAATTAGGAACACATTTTTTAGTTATCTAGACAAAGGGAGAGAATTAAATATACTAAAGGAAGAAGAATACATGTATTTAAAAATAAAACATCCACGAATCCCAGTATTCTACTACCTACCCAAAGTGCACAAGAGTCGGGAGAATCCCCCAGGATGTCCAATAGTCTCTGGGATAGGGTCTATTTCCTCGAGGATATCGGAATACGTTGACCACCTGTTGCAGCCAATAGTGTCTCAAACACCTTCGTATACAAAAGACACAACGTCCATTTTGAAAGAACTGGAGAAGGTAAAATGGGAACATGACCTTATACTAGCTACATGTGATATGAATTCATTATATACCATCATTCCCCACCAGTTGGGATGTGAAGCGGTGGATCATTTCCTAAGAGAATTGGGCAAGTTCGAGGAGGATCAAATTGAATATTTAGTCGAAGGTATCAGGTTGATCCTTGATAATAATTACTTCTGGTATGGAGGTCGTTATTATTTACAGTTAACGGGTACAACAATGGGGACCAGGTTTGCCCCCAGTTATGCCAATCTGTTCATGTCATAATGGGAGCACCAGATGGTATGGGCTGGGCATGACTGGGGGCAGCACCTGGTCCTGTACAAAAGGTACATCGATGACGTTCTGATCATGTGGCGAGGCGAAGAGAGGGAGCTACAGAATTTCTTAAATTACTTAAACATTAACCAGTGGGGCATACATCTGGACTTTAAGATCAGTAAATCACGAATCGAATATCTAGACTTAGATATATATGTGGAAAACGACCAATTGAAAACAAAGACCTATTTTAAAGATATCGACGTTAACAGCTTTATCGACATTGAGAGTGATCATTACCCCCCTTGGTTAAGAGCTGTGCCGAAGGGTCAACTTTTGAGACTTCGTCAGAATTACACCGATATTAGGGAGTTCGACACCCAAGCGAATAAACTTCTGGATGATTTTAAGGAAAAAGGTTACCAAAATAGGGAACTTGAGACTATTAAGGAAGAAGTACGGAATGTTGAACGGAACACCTTATTACAACACAGAACCAGAGAAGAAAGTCTCGGACTAATGGTACCATTCGTATTAGACTATAATATGGGTAATAAGAACATTAAAAAAGCTATTCAGAAACATTGGCCCCTATTGAAAGGTGACCCTGTACTTTCAGAGATAGTCCCAGACCAACCTCGGATTATCTTTAGAGGAGGAGGGAATTTGAAGCAAAAATTGGTGAGAAGTTATGTACGAGAACAAGAAGGAAAGAACAACTGGTTTGGAACTAACCCAGGATTCTATGGATGTGGAGACTGTGTGAGTTGCCGGAAGACACAGAATAGGAAGAGACATATCACCCATTTTAAGCCGGAAGGGCACCAATATAAAATTAGAGACAGTATTACCTGCTTCTCCAAATACGTAGTATATGTATTAAAATGCACATGTAATAAATATTATATAGGAAAGACAAAGAGGGCACTACAGGTCCGTATCAATGAACATACCAACAATATTATTAAAGGTTATGAGAAACATAATGTCTCTAACCATTACCTCACTAAACATAATAAAGACCCTAGGGGACTAGAGTTCTTTGGGATCGAAAAGGTTACTAGAAATTGGAGGGGGGAGGATCTAGATCTTAAATTGTCTAGAACAGAGATGGAATGGATCTATAAATTAAACACATTGGAACCGAAGGGTTTGAATGTCGATTTTGAAATGTGTCATTTTTTATAAGATCAATTAAAAATAACCACTATAATTAAAACCTATTAGGATCTAGATTTTCTAATATGACCTCCCTCAATATAACTCCTTTATAGGGATCTATATATTTATACTGCTGACGTTTATTCTATGGTACTGTATATATCATCACCTCGTATATTTCGATAGGGAATTTATTTATTTTTCCCTCTTCTGTTCTTTTTTGTTTTTCTTCTTTTCCCTCCTTCCATTTATATATTTTAATGTCTACTATATGATAACATTCATGGAAGAACCTTCTGAAGGATGACACCACTGTATACCATTATTGGATATAAAGAGTGTTTCGTATATGAATTAATACTAAGCTAGAAAATCCCTGGACGGTTCATATTCGAAAATTCGTATCCGGAAGTTCAAAAGAATCGGATCGTAAATAAATGGGAACTTTTACGACTCAATCCTTATGCGGAAGATTTACGATTCGTATCGGAAGTCAATAGACACCACTGTGACACGCAAATAAGATTGAGACCGGAAGTCGGATCGGACCGTGGATCGGATCGGAAGCTGGTTAGAATTATTGTGACTCATGAATACGATTCGGATCGGAAGTCAGCGGGAATCGCTGCGACATTTGAATCAGATCGTAAGCTAACTGTGCCGATTAGGAGCCAACATGGGAGTTATTGTGACACGATTCGTATATGAAACGGACGCCATTCGGAATGAAATTTGGTCGGAACTAATGAGCCGCGTAAATCGAATCGGAAGTCGATCGGAATCAATGCGATGCGCAAATCGGATCGGAAGTTGATCGGAACTAATGATAACTTTGTGAGTGAAAACTTGTCACAATATTAATCTGACTATCACTCGTGTATAAACAATATTGCACCATATGTCTCTATTCTGTTCGTTCACATTGTAGGATTTGAATGTATGCCAGATTTTACCCCTCGAGAACAACATTATAAGATAAGTGTTGTATTTAAACTAATAAGAGGTGTTTAGTAATACTAAGCTATAGACGTGCGCTCACACAGGACTGACGTCCAACTTTTTTCTGATTTATTCTGTGTATGGGGTACACATGGGTGTTTGTAGCAGCACAAGAGTATAATACCACCTGTTTATAGTGATTTAGCGCCAACCATTCACTCTTAGCCCTTGAGGGCTATCGATATAATATTGAAACAAAACTAAACTAAACTAATTTTTCAGCCATGCACATCCCTATTTCCAGTAACAATACGCCACCGTCAGCTTGAAAATTATTACAAGGCAGGATGGATTATTGTTGCCTATGTATATCTCCAACCCTATTAGCCTTCTGTCACGGCAGAGTGTACAATTTTCCAGACCAAACACTTTACAAACTTCTACTGTTAGGTTTGTGTGTGACTGTGCTCATTGCATTCCTAATTTCTTATTCATAGCTGGCAGGAGTGGAATATTGCTTGGTCTTCTGTGTCACGGTTCCCAGATCCCACCACGCAGTACTTAACACCCCACACTCCACAGAGCCCAGAAGCTACCAACAGAGTAGCCGTGAAAGATCTCTAACTGTCTGGTCCTTAGAATTGGCCAGGTAAACTAGCTAGACAGGAAGGGTTAACAACACGGGGAGTAGTCAGCCGAGCCAGAATCAGGAATACAGAGTTCAGAATGGTCAAATGGAATAGCCGGGTCGATATCAGAGCAGTGGCGTAGTACAAGAAAATGGTCTAGGGCAACAGAAGGCAGAATAGTCATAAACAAGCAGAGGTCAATAACGGGTTAATTCAATATAGCAGTCAGGTACAAGGAGCTCAGGTATGGATAACCACGATCTGGCAACTGCTGAGAATACACTGAGGGTTTTTAAAGACCTTCACCAGGCCACGCCCCCCACTCAAGCCGCGCCTCATGCAACCACCTCCCTGCCTGTCTCCATTTAAACTGGGCATTGGTCAGCGAGCAGCATCAGACATGCTGCCCTCAAGCACACAGGTAGGGCTGGAAGCTCCCAACGTTACAGTACCCCCCTCTCCACGGGAGACCACCGGACGACCAACAGGACGACCACCAGGGCGATCGGGGTGTGAGGCATGGAACGCCCTGACCAACCTAGAGGCAGACATGTCGGAAGCTGTAATCCAGGACTGGTCTTCTGGACCATAACCCACCCAATCGACCAAGTACTGCAGAGCGCCCCTGCACAGCCTAGAATCCAAAACCCTCCTAACCTCATACTCAGATTCACCATCAACCTGAATAGGTGGAGGAGGAGGAACGACCCGCGTGTACCTGTTACACAACAATGGCTTCAGTAGGGAGGTGTGGAAGACGTTGTGCATGCGAAGATGTTTAGGAAGGGCAAGAGCATAAGCCACAGGATTAACGCGGCGAATGATCCTATATGGACCTATAAACCGAGGTGCCATTTTCATAGAAGGCACCCACAACTTCACGTTCCTAGTGGACGACCAAACTCTATCCCCCACGTTATAGGAGGGAGCTTGTAACCTATGCCTGTCAGCCTTGCGTTTCTGGACAGCAACATTGCGCTCCATATTTTCTCGAATCTGTCTCCAAATCTCTTGCAGTTGAGTGAGATGGTCATCAAGAGCCGGGATGACCTGTTCAGTAAACTGAAGCGGTAGGGCCGGAGGGAAAAAACCATAGATGGCAGAAAAAGGAGAGTGGCCAGTGGTCTCGTTAACGGCGTTATTCCGTGCATACTCAGCCCAGGGCAACAACTCCGACCAATTGTCTTGTTGTTGTGTGGTAAAGCAACGTATGTACTGCTCGAGACCCTGATTTGCCCTCTCTGCTGCCCCATTGGTTTGTGGATGATATGCTGAAGAGAAGGCCAATCGCACCCCCATCTCTGCACAGAAAACCCTCCAGAAACGAGAGACGAACTGGGCTCCTCTGTCAGAGACTATTTCAGACGGAACCCCATGTATTCGTACAATCTCTCTAGCAAATACAACCGCCAGTTCTTTGGCTGTAGGAAGCTTAGGTAGAGGGACAAAATGAGCCATTTTGGAGAAGCGGTCTACAACTGTCAGAACCACAGTATGACCCTTGGACTTCGGCAAGTCCACAATAACATCTATAGATAGATGAGACCAAGGCCTCTTAGGCATGGGTAAAGGCTGCAATAGACCGACAGGCAAGGATTTACTGGTTTTGCTTCTGGCACAGACTTGACAAGCCAAAACAAACAGACGTACGTCCTGTCGCATGGTGGGCCACCAGAACTGTCTGGAGATACTGGTAAGAGTCTTAGTAATACCAGGATGACCTGCTGGTTTAGAATCATGAAACATTATGAGTAATTCTTGTCTTTCCTTTTCAGGTACAAACAACATATCTGGAGGCTTGTCAGGTGGAGCCCCTACTTGAACTGCCTGGAGGCGTTCCAGGAAAGGCGAGGAGACAGACAAGACTGTGGAAGCCACAATACGTTCAGGAGGAACTATAGGATTGTGGTCTTGTGTATTAGATTCATACGGGTCATATTGACGAGATAAGGCATCAGCCTTTACATTGCGGTCACCTGGTCTGTAAGTCAATACAAAATTAAACGGAGACAGTAGCAATGACCACCTGGCCTGTCTCGCGTTCAAACGTTTAGCATCCCCGATGTACGTAAGGTTCTTATGATCAGTAATTATCAATAAAGGGTCAAGAGTCCCTTCCAACAAATGTCTCCACTCTGATAGGGCAGACACAATAGCAAGCAATTCTCTGTTACCGATATCATAATTGCGTTCTGCTGGTGATAATTTTCTTGAAAAGAACCCACAAGGATGTAGAGGTTTTCCTGGAGACTCTCTTTGAGACAGGACAGCCCCAATGCCTATCTCGGAAGCATCAACCTCAAGAACAAACGGAATCCTGGGATCAGGATGCTGTAACACGGTAGCGGAAGTGAAAGCTTGTTTGAGGGCTTCGAATGCTTGTTTGGATTGAGAAGACCAGATCTGGTTCTTCAGACCTTTATGTGTCATATTAATGATAGGGGAGGCTACAGTGGAATAATTCTTGATAAATCTCCTATAATAGTTGGAAAACCCCAGAAACCTCTGTATGGCCTTGAGACATTGAGGGAGAGGCCATTCTGAGATGGCCGTGAGTTTAGAAGGATCCATCTCAAAACCTTCTGGAGTGATAATATACCCAAGGAATTTCACAGTAGTAATGTTGAATAAACACTTCTCTAGTTTGCAATAAAGACCATTGTCCAGTAATTTTGCTAATACCTGTCTGACATGTGCATGGTGGGTTTTCGGATCGGGAGAGTAAATCAATATATCGTCTAGGTATACTATAACAAAGGTTTGTAAGAAATCTCTGAGCACATCATTAATAAAATCCTGGAATACCGCTGGAGCATTACAAAGACCGAAAGGCATGACCAAGTATTCATAATGCCCACTCCTGGTGTTAAATGCTGTTCTCCACTCATGCCCCTCTTTTATACGTATCAGGTTGTAAGCTCCTCTTAAATCAAGTTTTGTGTATACTGCTGACCCCCTTAACCTGTCGAACAGTTCTGATATGAGAGGAATAGGGTACACGTTCTTAATGGTGATCTTGTTAAGCCCCCTATAATCGATACACGGGTGTAAATCTCCCTCTTTTTTAGACACAAAAAAGAACCCAGCCCCTGCTGGAGAAGAGGAACGTCGGATAAAACCTCTCTCCAAATTCTCCTTTATGTATTCTTCCATAATTTGGTTCTCCTTTATGGAAAGAGGATATACTTTGCCTCGAGGAGGCATGGTACCAGGATGAATATCTATGGCACAATCATATGGTCTATGTGGAGGCAGTTTCTCTGCCTCTCTTTTATCAAATACAGCCCTGAGGTCAGCATATTGGTCAGGAACCTCTGTAGACAATGGAGGAGCTGTGGGTGTGTTCAGGGCACCGACATGCTGAATGGGTATTAAACAAGTCCCAAAACAAGCAGGACTCCAAGACAGTATCTCTCCCTTAGCCCAATGAATAACAGGATTATGTTCCACCAACCAAGGGAAACCAAGTACAACAGGATTGGAAGGTGAATGGATAACTTGAAATATGATTTCTTCTTTATGCAAGAGACCAGTGGTAAGAACCACTGTAACCGTATCGTGAGTAATCCTAGGGCAGGATAACGGTCTGCCGTCTATGGCTTCGACGGCTAAGGGTGTCTCTCTACAACCAGAGGTAGAGAAATGGAAGAAGCGTAGTTAACATCGATAAAGTTGCCAGCAGCCCCAGAATCCAAAAAAGTGGTAGTATGTGTGGTCTTGGTCTCCCAAGCCAAGGATACTGGTAACATAAGTTTAGTGTCTTTGACAGGAGACATGCACGTCACACCCAAGGCCTGTCTCCTCAGCTGCTTTAGGTGCGGTAGTTTTCCGGCTTATCATGCATTTTAGGACGAGTAGGACATTGAAATCGTACATGTCCCCCCAAACCACAATACAGGCACAATCCCTCACGAAAACGCCTTGTTCTCTCTTCCTCTGTAAGCCTAGTACGGCCTAGTTGCATAGGCTCAGAGGGAGGAGATAACTCTCTTGGTGGTGCCTGAAAGACAGGGGCCAACCTAGGTAATGGTCTCTTGGGCTTCTCTCTTGGAGTCCTTCTGTCCCTTATCTGATTATCCAGATCTATACAATAATAAATGAGTTCACACAATACCTCAGGTAGTTTACGTGGAGCCAATTCATGCATCAATGACTCTGATAACCCCTCCATAAAAGCCAGAACCAGTGTCTCATTTGTCCAGCTCACATCAGAGATCAAGGTTTTAAATTCTATGGCATAATCAGAAACAGTCCTGTTCCCTTGACGTATGCGGAACAAGGATTTGCCAGCTACCGTGGCCTTTCTGGTAGGATTAAATGTACGTTGTAACTCGGCTATGAATTCTTTATAATCCCGTATGATAGGCTTCTCTGCCTCCCATAACGGAGTCGCCCATGTCAATGCTCTGCCAGACAGATGATTAATAATGAACCCCACTTTGGCAATGTCAGAGAAAAACATCTGTGAATTTAATTTAAAATGAATATCCACATGGACCAAAAATCCCCGGCACTCTGAGAGAGTACCGTCAAACCTCATAGGAGCGGTCATGTGTACCTGGGATGTCTGAACGACAGGGGACACAGGTATATCAAGCGGGGGTGCAACCCCAGCTGGTTCCAGGTGAGCCGTACGAGTCAGGATAGTTTGTAAGGCAATAGAAAACTGATCCATCCTATGATCCTGCTCATCCTGTCTGGATACAAAGTTAGCCAAGTGCTGTGTTAAGTCTGCGGGATCCATAGTGGCCAGATCGTAATGTCACGGTTCCCAGATCCCACCACGCAGTACTTAACACCCCACACTCCACAGAGCCCAGAAGCTACCAACAGAGTAGCCGTGAAAGATCTCTAACTGTCTGGTCCTTAGAATTGGCCAGGTAAACTAGCTAGACAGAAAGGGTTAACAACACGGGGAGTAGTCAGCCGAGCCAGAATCAGGAATACAGAGTTCAGAATGGTCAAATGGAATAGCCGGGTCGATATCAGAGCAGTGGCGTAGTACAAGAAAATGGTCTAGGGCAACAGAAGGCAGAATAGTCAGAAACAAGCAGAGGTCAATAACGGGTCAATTCAATATAGCAGTCAGGTACAAGGAGCTCAGGTATGGATAACCACGATCTGGCAACTGCTGAGAATACACTGAGGGTTTTTAAAGACCTTCACCAGGCCACGCCCCCCACTCAAGCCGCGCCTCATGCAACCACCTCCCTGCCTGTCTCCATTTAAACCGGGCATTGGTCAGCGAGCAGCATCAGACATGCTGCCCTCAAGCACATAGGTAGGGCTGGAAGCTCCCAACGTTACATTCTGTTGCTGTAGTCTATATACTTTGAGGTTTGTTGTAATGACCAAAGAAACTCATCATTATAGAAATGTTGTAACACATGGTTAATTAAGTTACTTGTAGCCTTCTCATAAGCTTGATGTTGAACTAGCATATGTTTAAAAATCCAGAGAAGCACGCTACCATATCTGGTATCATTGGTGATTGTCTGCTCAAAGTGACCACAAATCCTCTCCAGTTACAAAACTTTGAAAAACAACTGAACCTTCAAAACATAGTGGGACAATTCCCTTTACTGGTTCCCTATGACTGGGTCTATTTTGATGCAGATGCTGTACTAGATGCTCGAGTCAGATTAATGTGGAGTCACAACCAGATGCCGGCAGTGACACCACCCACTACTACTGGTATTGGCTTCTGGAGTCCATAGGACTGTATGGAACCAAGTGTATGAGCTTGTGAGGGTGGGGTTGCACAGTGAAAGAAAAGTGAAGGTGAAAGAAAAGTGGGAACTATTTGTTTCAAAATCAAAAACACTTAGCACCATGGAGCCATTGGAATAGCTTGTTCTTCTCATTCTGGTTGCAAATTTATGGCTCCTATACAAAGTATATTAGTCATTAGTGTACAGTAAGGATGAGCTGTTCGGTTCGATTAGTTCGGAGTTCGAACCGAACTTTGGTCGTTCGAAAGTTCGCGAACTTCGAACTTTTTGGGTGTGTTCGGTTCAAGTTCGCAAAAAAAGAAGTTTTGAAAAAAGTATAGAAAATGCTTAAAAAAATACAAAAAAATCTAGAAATAAAGAGACTCTTTACTGCAGAATATTATAAGCAATGGTTTATTAGATATTGAATTAAAAACTAATGTGTACGTGCAAAGATTCTCAACTCAAAATGACCTGTGTTTTTCAAATGGCATAACAGGTGTTTTTAGTCTGGTCTAATCAATTTGATACATTGTAGACTATACTGAGGGGGTGGGGTGGTGTCTGCTTCTGATTGAGATTTGAGAAGTGTTAATTTCCCTCCAAAACTTCTAATATGCTGTATTTCACCGCTGTGTGCTCAGCTCATTTTTACCGCTTTCGCTCATCATGTTTAAACCCGATTTTGAAGCCACATTTTGTTAAATGACCGACATGTTAGAAATCATTCTTTCCGGCAGACTCCGCAGATTCATAATATATCATTTTTATATGTATACGTCCTGTCCTGGCTGTATATTATGAAAAAAATGCAATAAAAATTGAATTTTTAAACATCTGCAGTGTGTAAAGTGTTGGTTTTTTTTCACATTTTATCAAATGAGCGTTTGCGGTTATGTTTTCTATGGGGTGCGCTTGTACAAAAATTAGAAATGGGGACTTGTTACATTTTGTGGGGGGAATTACGGGATTTATAGCAAACGGACCCCATAGAAAAAAATCATTAGTGCATCATCGTTCACATTATAATTGTAATGTGAACAATATTGCTGCATTAATAAAAATAACACACAAAACAAAATACATGTTTTTATTTTCTTTTTTCTTTTTTTTACTTTATACCTGGTCATGTTGGGTATCATTGGAAAGGCCATGCTCAGGCCTTTCGATTGACACCCTCCATGACCCAATAGATGCCTGGAGATTTCGGGGTTCAAATGAACCCCCTATATCCACCAGGGGATTGGCCTGGGCAATATATATATACGCATGATGTGAGCTGGCCTGGGCAATATATATATATATGCATGATGAAAATTTGTAAAGGATAAGGCACGCAAAGTGAAATTTTGATGTGTCTGAAATTGAAACTTACGTGACAACTCTTTTTTTTTTGTTAATTCATATTTGTTCAATACAGTTAATTTTAATTTGTTTAATAGAGTTAATTTAAAATGGTTTAATACAGTTTATTTATATTTATTTTACCTTTACTATTGGTGCTTTTCAAACTTTATTCTTAAGTAAAAAGAAATTTAGCAGTTTCATGTTGTGTCGTTTTTTTTGTTTTTGGGGGGGTGCAAGTAGCTGGTTTTGCCTAGGGCGCAAAATAGTCTAGCACCGGCCCTGACCGCATGGTCCACCCCTGCACTCTTCCACAATACCACAGAGGGGTTACTGTATGATGGCACTTGCTGGCCTGGCACCAAAGGCACAATATTTGGCTGCACTGCCACTGACGCCTGTATCAGATTCATATCCTCAGAGCGGTGAGACTGTGTGACAGCACTGTTGCCGACGCTAAAGGCCCAATTTTAGGCCAGGGTCAAACTAACGCATTTTTCGCAGCGAACGTCAAAAAGTGCGTCCGAACGCATTGAGGTGTTTTTTCACGGAAAGCGCTTAAACGGTCATACGATGCGCATTTTTGTGCGTGATTTTTTTACGGATCCAAACCAGGAAACTTTGGGTGTCTGGACGTTATGTTGGCTGGACATGAGCAGTGTCTGACGTCTCCTAATCACGCACACACGCCGCTATGCGGACGCAGCGCACTCTGTACGTCAGTACTAGCGGTTCAGCGTTCTCGAAAAAAATGCATTCATTTTCCACTTGCGTTGCGCGGCCGGACTTTCGTGCGGCCGTACTTCGTATATTGGCCGTCATTGCGTGTCATTTGCTGCTAGTGCGGCTGTGATTAAGTGCGCCTAAACGCATGTTAAAAGTGCGCTAGTCTGACCCCAGCCTTAAAGCACCTATTGTTACTTTCATCCAAAGCCTGCATAAGTTTCACAATAATTTAGCCAAAAAAATCACTAAACTTTTTCTGCGTGTCTGAAAATGTCTCCTCTTTTCATACAGACTGCCGCCCCAAGCAGTTGTTTATGGATAGATTAAAGGAAAAGCATTTACCGTCATTTGAAACATCATTTTTTTGTTTTTAAGAGTTTCTATACATCCTACAAATCCACCACTACACGGGCAGGTTATGGGGACCTCCTAGGCACGATATTTGAAGGAATTTTTCGTTTTTATTTTTAACCCTTATTTCATGGAAAACTCACTGTCCCTTTAAAAATGTTTTTTTTTTAAACTTTTTGTCCTTGTTTCTTGTCCCCCAGGGCACTACCCGGACCCCCATACACCTTTTATGGCAAATATCTTGCATATATGCCCTCCTGGAGAAAAAATAACTGAAATCAGTCGCTTTCTATAACCATCAATAAGCTTTTTACACCTCTCACCCGGAATTTTGGACCACTCTTCCTTTGCAAACTGCTCCAGGTCTCTCTTATTGTAAGGGCGCATTTCCCAACAGCAATTTTAAGATCTCTCCACAGGTGCTCAATGGGATTTAGATCTGGACTCATTGCTGGCCACTTCAGAACTCTCCAGCGCTTTGTTGCCATCCATTTCTGGGTGCTTTTTGATGTATGTTTGGGGTCATTGTCCTGCTGGAAGACCCAAGATCTCGGATGCAAACCCAGCTTTCTGACACTGGGCTCTACAGTGCGACCCAAAATCCTTTGGTAATCCTCAGATTTCATGATGCCTTGCACACATTCAAGGCACCCAGTGCCAGAGGCAGCAAAACAACCCCAAAACATCATTGAACCTCCACCATATTTCACTGTAGGTACTGTGTTCTTTTCTTTGTAGGCCTCATTCCGTTTTCGGTAAACAGTAGAATGATGTGCTTTACTAAAAAGATCTGTCTTGGTCTCATCTGTCCACAAGATGTTTTCCCAGAAGGATTTTGGCTTACTCAAGTACATTTTGGCAAACTGTAGTCTTGCTTTTTTATGTCTCTGTGTCTGCAGTGAGGTCCTCCTGGGTCTCCTGCCATAGCGTTTCATTTCATATAAATGTCGACGGATAGTTTGCGCTGACACTGATGCTCCCTGAACCTGCAGGACAGCTTGAATTTCTTTGGAACTTGTTTGGGGCTGCTTATCCACCATCCGGACTATCCTGCATTGCAACCATTCATCAATTTTTCTCTTCCGTCCACCCACAGAGAGATTAGCTACAGTGCCATGGGTTGCAAACTTCTTGATAATGTTGCACACTGTGGGCAAAGGCAAATCTAGATCTCTGGAGATGGACTTGTAACCTTGAGATTGTTGATATTTTTCCGCAATTTTGGTTCTCAAGTCCTCAGACAGTTCTCTTCTCCTCTTTCTGTTGTCCATGCTTAGTGTGGCACACACAGACACACAATGCAAAGACTAAGTGAACTTCTCTCTTTTTTATCTGCTTTCAGGTGTGATTTTTATATTGCCCACACCTGTTACTTGCCAGGTGAGTTTACAGGAGCATCACATGCTTGAAACAATCTTATTTATCCACAATTTTGAAAGGGTGCCAAGATTTTTGTCCAGCCCATTTTTGGAGTTTTGTGTGACATTATGTCCAATTTGCTTTTTTTCCTCCCTTTTTTTGTTTTGTTCCAATACACACAAAGGGAATAAACATGTGTATAGCAAAACATGTGATTCTGCAATACGTTTCTGTGAGAAATACTTGATTTTCTGGAAAAATGTCTGGGGTGCCAACAATTTCGGCCATGACTGTATATATAGATCCGTAAAACAGGTGGAGAATGTCTTTCAACATTGCAGTATCAGTCTTAAAATAATATGGAAAAAACAAGGATAGGGTGTGGCGCTTCCCAGTGCACAAAAAGGTACGTCTCCACACAGCCAATATACTTAGCATTAAATGGCTGCACACTTCAGTAGAGGGATTAATACTTCAATAGAAGAAAAAAAAGATAACATAGTGTGATAAAGTGCATACTAATCAAATTGTGAAAAATTATGGACAATCACTCACACTTTATAGAGCATATCCCGGCTCTAGTTTATTCGCCCGTGGGTGGAATTCACGTAGGCCCCCCCACTGTCCTTATTCGATAGATGTACCTCCAGATAGCCTCAGGAAATAGACTGAGAACATCATGGTGCAGATTATACGAAGACTTGATGAGGATGTAAAAAAAACCAGCCCAATCACATGTTCGTGAGCCGATTTAGGCTCTTTTGTATTCACCCAGGGGTTGTTTAATTGAGGCACAACTCCTGAAAAAGCCTTAAACTGTGCTCATAGGTGTGTGGACAGTTACCACAATGATGAATATAGTGCAGAGTTTTATTCCCAAAACAGGTCAAATAAATGACAGTTTAAAACAATAAATGGTAAAATCAAATTATAAACATAAGTAAAAATGCAATATCAAACGCATTTCACCTAGGTGTGTGTACCCTACGGCTTCCTCAGCGGCAAAGATCACACAGGTCCCTTGACCTCCTTATATTTCATAATCCTAATTGGCTGTCCAATCGTTGTATTCAAAATTCCCACATGGGGGAAAGGCTGTTCGTCCTCTCCAATGGCTGGAAATCCAATCATTGCCGTCATCTTCCCTCGACTGAAGCGGTACCCATGTTTACATCCAGCAGTTCGGAAGTGAAAGCGAAAGCACTTCCAACACGCATGTGCACCAGGACGATGTCCGGCAAAGGCGTCCATGTTTACATCCAGTGGCTTGGAAGTGAAAACAAGAAGACGTTTACAACATACATGCGTACACGGGCATTGTCCGGCAGACACTTAACCCTTTCGCTGCTGAGGCTTTACACCTCTGTGCTGAGGTAATTTTTACCCCTTTCGCTCATCATGTTTAACCGCATTTTGTAGCCATATTTTGTTATATGACCCAGACATATTATATATCGTTCTTTCCGACAGACTCAGCAGATTAATAATATGTCATTATTATATGTATACGTCATGTCCTGTCTGTATATTATAACAAAAAATGCAATAAAATTTGAATTTTCAATAATTTACAATGTGTAAAGTTTTTATTTCACATTTTAACATGCAAGCATTTGCGGTTATATTTTCTAAGGGGTGCGCTTGTTAAAAAAATTAGAAATGGGTACTCGTTACATTTTTTTGGGGAAAATTTTCGCTATTTTTAATAAACGCACCGCATACAAAAATCGTTAGTGCAGCATCATTGTTCACATTATAATTGAAATGGGAACAATATTGCTGCATTAAAAAAAAAAAAAAAAAATTGTTTATTTTTTTAGACTTTTTTTTAAAATATTTTTTTATTTTTATTTTTAATTTAAATTTAAAAAAAAAAAACTTTTAACATGGCCATGTTTGGCATCGGTGGAAAGGCCATGCTCTGGCCTATCCAACGATAACAAGCATTAACCCCTAGCTGCCACGGATCAGGAGATAGGGGGTTCATTGGAACCCCCTATCTCCACCATTGCTGGCAGCTAGGGGTTAACTCCAGGACTGGCGTCACTGTGCTATGCACAATGGCGCCAGTCCTCAGAGGGAGCTAGGGGTTAAGACCAGAACTGGCATCACTGTGCTATGCACAATGGCACCAGTCCTCAGGGGGACCTCCCCCTCCCTTTCAGGTGCCTCCTCCGCACACGTGGGGGGGGCGCCAGAATTAGATGTCATTGCACCGCCGCAATGACATCTAATGGCCCCTCCGGGGTCCCGGAGTGCTGGGCTGACAACCCGGGGGGGGGTGCAGCAATCGGCTAGAATCCGGCTGATTGCTGCCTCCTGTGCATGGACGCGCTCAGCGCGTCCATAGCACAGGAGAACCAGTTGGCTGGACGCGTCCATAGCAGCCAAGTGGTTAAAATAATATACTGAAATCTGAGGATAAACCAATAAAAATATCTTATTTTCCACGTAAATAAAATTAAAAAAAAACAGAAAACAGCTGTAGCATAATTTGTTTCTTACATGTTAATAGGGTTAACGCAGAGAATGCAGTGAAACAGAAAAATACTATGATATACTTTTCTAAATAATTCAAAATGAACAAGTACAATTACTTGTTACCGTTGTTAAGGTAATTACTGCTAGTCATCCTGAGCATTTGGAGCTTAAAACTGGCAACCTTTACCTAAATCCATTTAGAGTTTTTAGTGCTGTTTTCAGATCAGTCTGCTAATTACTTAAATGCAGTGTGTATACCGAAATTTCAATTATGTATTTATGCATTTACAAATGGATAAATGGATTTAGTAATTGACTACTTAGTATGGTATTATTATTATTAATGTGACTAATGTGGTATTTGAATTCAGCATTGCGGGAGAAAACATTCTAATATACGTAATAATATTAATCTTAGCAAAATTCAAGATTTTTGGTCCATGTACAAATGGATGAAAAAAATTGAGAAACAAGAAGCATATTGACATAGGCTTTACAAAGCATGGCCAACCATAAAGGTTTCTTGGTTATGTAATACATTTTGCGCGTTAAAATGTGAATGTTGGATAATTTAGTAATTAGAGGAATGATAAATGAAGAAACTAATGAAGACAAAAGATTCCTTTGAATTCTGATCACTTTTGTAGTTTCTTCATTTTCCACATAACCCAAGCTTTTGTATATTCCTGTGGTGTGCTGCACATAGGCTAGAAAGTAGCACACAATCACCAGCCCAATCCATTTTCATCTCAAGAGAATGCAGAGTTTTCTTTTTCTGTTTTTGATAAAAGTAATTATTTTCATAGAAGTAAAAGACTTGAACCATATTTAATCAAATCTTTAATCGAATCCATGTTATTCTACTGTTAATACTAATAAATTTCCTCTGCCAGTCCATTCATTGGCTTCCTGTACCTTTCCAGGTACAATTTAAAATACTGATGCTGAAAGTCAATGTCCTCAATAACTTTACCCCTTCTTACATGTCTTCCTTACTCGTCAAGTAGAACCCTTCTAAATAAATCTGATGTGCAGTTGACTGCCACCTATACCCTGTTTCCACTAGCCCTGCAAACTCACTGCTCCAAGATGTCTCAAGACTTTCCCTGAACCTGTGGAATGACCTACCTTGCCCTATCAGACCATCCTTAATTTCCTATCCTTCAAGAAATCCCTCAAATTTTTTTCTAAATGTATCACTTTTCTGATTTATTTCTCTCATCACTTATTCTTCTCATCACTTATTCCTCTCCTCACTTATTCTTCCCACGTTTTTATAGTCTTCACAGCTTTACTACCATGGTCATCACCATTTCTGAGACAAATACTTGTTTTAGCTTATATGACCATTTAACGATGGTAACTCCTATTGTTGACCACCAATTTTTGAGATCAGTGGCTCCCAACCCTGTCTCTAAATACCTCTAACTGGTCAGACTTGCCAGATATTTGAAGCACATCACAGGTGATATGATTTACTGCTCAGTCATTGCAGTATTCAGTCTGCATTTCTCCAAGGTGATCCTGAAAATCTGGTTTGTTAGGGGGACTTGAGGACCAGTGTTGGTAACATCTGCACTAGATGGTATGCTCATCTGAGCAGGGACCTCTACACCTCTTGTCTCTGGTTCCCAAAGCTGTTCCTAATTTTGTTAGTTTAATTCTTTATTCTTTAGAGTAAAACTCTGCAGACACCAGGATTATTCAGAGAAAGGTGATACTCTGGAGAACTTTTGGAGAAGTGAAAATTCTAGGTCAAAATAGCCGATTTGGAAAGTGAGATAAATGGGAGAATTTTTATGGTTTGGCTATTTTGACCTGGAATTTTCACTTCTCCAACGTTCTCCAGAGTTTCACCTTTCTCTGAATAACCCTGAATTTAAATCATAGCAATAATAATATGAATAAAAATGATAATACTAATAATATAAAGCTGTACTTGTGACTTTGCTAACAGGAAGATTGCTAGGATAAGATTGTTTGAAACAGTGAGACAGTGTTACTGGACCCTACATGAATGAATAGGATGAGGCAGGTGGATAATTAACTATGAGAACATTAGAAGGCATCTGTGCTTTGCTGGTCAACACAACTGTTGTGGTTACCAGGGAATTGATGGCATGGGGTAGCAGGTGGAATGAAGTAAGACATGCAGGTTGGTTAAGTATTATTTTGGTACAGATAAGGAATCTAAAACAGATGACACTATCTCTGCAATGGAGTGGGCAATATGTCTGTGTTGCTTGATGAGACAAAACCACTAGTGGCCAACACAAACTACTGTATATGCAGTGCACTTACAGACACTGATCACATAGCTGTTTATTTCCACACTTTCCTTTTAACAATACACAAAGAAGCAATATGAGAGATGTAATTTCCTTTTGGGCAATACACCAAAATTGGTGTCACATCGATAAAAAGTTAGCACATGGTCACACCTGCACTTCCAGCTCCTCTAGACTTCAAATTTTCACATCATCATCTGTTTGGACGGAAACATTCCTTTCCATCTTTCAGGTATTCTCAGCTATAGGAGGAGAGGTCTTTTCTCTCTAGGTGGCGTAATGCTCAACGGTTGAGCCATGACTGATGAAGCCGCCACCTGAGCGTTGAAACGCGTTTTAAAGGACACCATTTATTTTAATTTGTTTTATATCTCCACCAAGCCCATTTTATTGGTTTTTTTATATTTATGTGAATAAAATCCACTTCTTTATTGGCCATCCCTGCTTCCGTCGTTACTTTCAACCAAGGGACCATACAAAGAATCCTAGCACACCCAGAAGGGAAGTCCTAGATCTGCTGGGCCCTGGGACCGATCACCACAGGAACAGAGGAGTAAGCACCAAAAAAAGAGTGGTTTCACAGACAGCCGCTTGCAGCACGAGTAATAAACCTGCGTAAGTGTGCATCCATCATTCAGTCCATTAATATACGGTGCTTGGCACAATTCTAATCACACTCTCCTGTTCTCTCGGAGGTACAAGAGAGACAGAGAAGTGCCGCAGATCAGAAAGAACTTTTATTTACTACACATTTCTTCAATTGAAAGACTTTTTGAAATACGGACACTAGGTGGCGATATACCACCAATACTGCATTACAAAGGATCTTTTATATCTATCAGACCATATATTCAATGCTGTTTTTATATTTTATATGATATATGTATGCTTACATCTTTGCTTATACAATTTTGTGTGAATGTATGCAATTTTGTGTGAATATATGTACACATAGACTCAACCTTTGAGCATTACGCCACCTAGAGAGAAAAGACCTCTCCTCTCACTCTTTCATTAGGTACAGGTTTGTGCTCTGGAGTGTGTCTCTCTCTTCTAAAAATTGTTATTACAGACAGAGGGCCATATTACATACTTGGTGCTAACTTAACGAGAGCTGTTGTAAACTGAAAACCTCCATAGGCTATAATGGCTCTGGTAAGTTTACAACAGCTCTGGTTAAGTTAGCACCAAGTATGTAATATGGCCCAGAGTGTTTTGGGATTTTGACTCTGTCAACCCACTCATCATCACAGAGCTGCACCCAAAAGGTACCCTCACCACCTCACCCAGCGCTCCATATATAGGTATTGTGAAACCTTTTCTACTCTCACCTTTGGAGTTAATTTCACTACAATCAATAAGAATACAAAATTGTAACCATCCAGTTTAGGCTAGGGACAGACGAGCGTGATTTCTACGGACTGTACGTCCGTGCACACGGACGTACGTCAGTACGGAAGACACAGTAGTGGCCACACAGTCCGTTTTTTTCACTGACATATATTTTGACGGATGTAGGAGGGAAAATAAATTAAAAAGCAAAACCATTTTGTCTGTGAAAAAAATGCTGGACGTATAAATGCATTCCGTCTGACCACGTTCCATCACTCACACACAAAGCTATGCAGACGTTGCGGACGCAGCGCACTTTGTGTGGCCGTTCTAGGGGTTGTACGTTCTTGCCTGCCTTGCGTCCGTTTGCAGCATCCGTCATGCGTCCGCAGTTCAGTGCGGACGTACTTCATGTGTCAGGCTCCAATGGACTTTCTTTCATGCTATCACGGACGTACTTTTAGGCGCAATCACGGACGTGAACACTACGCTCGTCTGACAGCAGCCTTACAGCTCGTTTGTGATGTTTTAGCAAAATAAAAAAAATTGTGTTGTTATTATTTTTACTTTATAATGCATAAAAGTGTTTAAAATGCTTATTTCTCAAAGAGGTTGTCTACATGTACAAACAAGATAAAATGCAGATTTACTTTGTTGTTCAGAATATGTGAAGCTTTTAAATGATTTTTTTTCTACAGGAGATTGCTTTTCCATGAAGTGCGTAGATATTCTCAGCCCACATATTTCTTATAATAATAAGATGCCAAGTTAAAGTTCGCATTTATGAAATCTTTCATTTTTTAAAAATATTTTTGATAATTATAGTCTTTTGAGAAAACAGCAGTTTGGTGGAACTTCTATTAAGATGTAAGGTAGGTTAAAAAAACACACCTGAAAAGCTTTGTAAAGTCAGAGCAGCGTAACGTTTATGATTTTGTCCATTTTTACAGTCATGTTTATTCATCGAAAAACGTGACGTTAGGTAATCATTACTTATTTTTATGTTAGTAACAGTTTGACCAGTAACAGGAAGAAGCAGCCAGTGATGGGATTGCCGTAGAGAGTGTCAATGACATGAATCATCACTGATTATCTCAGCAGAGACACCATCCCAAAGCTCAAAAACGCTAGGGTCCAGATTCCGACCAGGACGTCAATCAGAGCACTCAAGCCAAACAGCATAATGGCTGTACCTCTGTGATTACTTTTATCTCATTCTATTCCATTCAAAATGCAAGCTCCTCTTGTATATCGGATGTAGCAGCTGCTTACTGTACAGTAACATCTCCTATACTTTATATGGGAGAAGTTAATGTGCAGGGAGAAGATGAACAAACTACCAGCTCATTCTCCATCTGCACCTGATGTTATTCGGGTTTGTAAAACACCTTTTCTACCCTGTTGTTAAGTGATTATGCTGAATCACAATCACTTAACACACAAATCTAATCCTACCAATAAATTCCACACTCAGCTCAGATGACACCATGGAGGGAGTGACGAGATTTGCTACTTCCTCTCTCCGTATGTAGCTGACCACTGAGAACAAATAGTTCCCATTGTTCCTCTGCTGGTTCTTGCACTGTGATGGCTGGAACTTACTCAGTCCTATGGACTCCTGAAGTTTGCGTCTTGGTTGAAATTGGACCTTAGGATAACAGTAAGCCCTAGCTAGGCGAAGAATAGGGGTTGCCCATTTTATTTTGCTTATTCGTATGGGCTCCGTGAAAACCAAACCCATGTAACATGCTGTAATGTTGCAATTTGTGTGGTTTTAATTGATCATTTTTAATTGGTGGAACTATTATGACACTTTACAGTATTTTATTTATAAACAAGTTGATTTTATTGATATGTTGACCACCTTCTACTAATAGTGAGGAGAAGGGGGGGTTGTGAGTGTCCTGAGGAGTGGACGAGCAACAGCACTAGTGGCCTGCTCTACGGTGGGGCCCGCTCAGGTCTCACAAGGTTTTAGCTTGCTTGTACCATTACAAGGACGAATGCTCCATATGCAAATCAGTCTGCTCTCACCCAAAAAGGGTGGCCAGTGCTGACTGCCAAGGACGTCATCCCTGCACGAGAGGTGCAGCAACCCCGGCGATCGTTTCGGCCTTGTTAGTCCTCGTCAGGAGGGTACAGCTGACACCTCTCTAGGCACACCAAGCAAGGGGTCCACGTCTGGATAACCCTGTAGACTAATAGTGAGAAGGGGAGGTTGTGAGAGTCCTGAGGATGAGCACTAGTGGCCTGCTCTACGGTGGAGTCGCGCTCAGGTCTCACAAGGTTCACACCCCCCATTTCTCTCACTGTAAATTTACAGGGTCATCCAGACGTGGACCCCTTGCTTGATGTGCCTAGAGAGGTGTCAGCTATACCCTCCTGACGAGGCCTAAAGAGGCCGAAACGATCGTCGGGGGTTGCTGCACCTCTCGTGCAGGGATGACGTCCTTGGCAATCAGTACTGGCCACCCTCATTGGGTGAGAGCAGACTGATTTGCATATGGAGCATTCATCCCTGTAATGGCACAAGCAAGCTAAAACCTTGTGAGACCTGAGCGGGCACCCATCGTAGAGCAGGCCACTAGTGCTGTTGCTCGTCCTCAGGATCCTCACCCCCTTTCTCTCACCTTCTACTAATAGTTGGTTCTTTTGTTCATCAAAGGGGCATTCTTATTTTAAAGCAAGCAATAATAAATTCCATCCTGCAAAATAAACATTTTAGCAAATGCCACTGTTTGCTTCTTTTTGACTTATTTTTTTCAGAAGCCTTCAGCTCCTACTGGCTCACTGTAGAGTGTGGATATTTCTGGTGCCTTGAGAATGTACGAGGACGAGCGGGGAGGATAAACTATATCATGATTTTCAATGATTTAAAGAGAATAATGATGCAGTTTGGTAGCACAGATTATATTTAGGCTACAACTGAACAATGCAATAACAAACCTTTAACATGGACAATACAATTAACAGAGGGGTGGTAATGCCTATTCACTTGAGAAGAAATTAAAAATGGAAATATTTTTCAACATTTCATACCATTTATCCATCTATCCGTTTCATCCTACAAGGTACAATACCCCAGCCAATCCTTTGTCCATTCTGTATAATGAATATACTTAATAGATTTATTAGCTCCATTTGCACTGCAGTCTGGAGGAGGGAAATTATAAGTGCTTAGAAGTACTCACACCGGCAGCTATTTTTACTGAAAGCAGATTGTTCATTGCACAGCGACGGGAATGAAAAACATAACCTAGTACAGATTATTTTTTTCTTCAAAATGTGCAGGTTCTCTGTTAAGAGCAGGTTTATTTTAAACACAGTATGACGTCCACTTTTGTAGGTTTTCAATGACTGGTACATCAAGCATTTAGTTTCCAGACAAAAAAACAGTATCCCCAAAATACTCAGTGCCACAGGTTCTAAAACTGCACAGGTGAAACTCTAAAAATTAGAATATCGTGCAAAAGTTCATTTATTTAAGTAAGGCAACTTAAAAGGTGAAACTGATATATGAGATAGTTCAAGCCGTGATTTGTCATAATTATGATGATTATGGCTTACAGCTCATGAAAACCCCAAATCCACAATCTCAGAAAATTAGAATATTGTGGAAAGGTGCAATATCCTAGACTCAAAGTGCCCCACTCTAATCAGCTAATTAAGCCATAACACCTGCAAAGGGTTCCTGAGCCTTTAAATGGTCTCTCAGTCTGATTCAGTAGGAAACACAATCATGGGAAAGACTGCTGACCTGACAGTTGTGCAGAAGACCATCATTGACACCCTCCATAAGGAGGGAAAGCCTCAAAAGGTAATTGCAAATGAAATTGGATGTTCCCAAAATGCTGTACATTAATAGAAAGTTATGTGGAAGGGAAAAGTGAGGAAGAAAAAGGTGCACAAGCAGCAGGGATGACCGCAGCCTGGAGAGGATTGTCAGGAAAAGGCCATTCAAAAGTGTTGGGGACTTTCACAAGGAGTGGACTGAGGCTGGAGTCAGTGCATCAAGAGCCACCACACACAGACGGATCCTGGACATGGGCTTCAAATGTCATATTCCTCTTGTCAAGCCGCTCCTGAACAACAAACAACGTCAGAAGCATCTTACCTGGGCTAAAGAAAAACAGACCTGGTCTGCTGCTCAGTGGTCCAAAGTCCTCTTTTCTGATGAGAGCAACTTTTGCATCTCATTTGGAAACCAAGGACCCAGAGTATAGAGGAAGAATGGAGAGGCACACACTGCAAGATACTTGAAGTCCAGTGTGAAGTTTCCACAGTCTGTGTTGATTTGGGGAGCCATGTCATCTGCTGGTGTTGGTCCACTATGCTTCATTAAGTCCGGGGTCAATGCAGCTGTCTACCATGGGATTTTTGAGCACTTCATGCTTCCTTCCGCAGATGAGCTTTATGGGGATGCTGACTTCATTTTCCAGCAGGACTTGGCCTCCTGCCCACACTGCCATAAGCACCAAAACCTGGTTCAATGACCGTGGGATTACTCTGCTTGATTGGCCAGCAAACTCGCCTGACCTGAACCCCCATAGAGAATCTATGGGGCATTGCCAAGAGAAAGATTAGAGACATGAGACCGAACAATGCAGAAGAGCTGAAGGCTGCTATTGAAGCATCCTGGTCTTCCATAACACCTCAGCAGTGCCACAGGCTGATAGCTACCCTGTCACGCCGCATTCAGGCAGTAATTGCTATAAAAGGGGCCCAAATCAAGTACTGAGTACATATGCATGCTTATACTTAGGTCTGATATTGTCATATCATAGGTCTGATATTGTTCTATGTACAATCCTTGTTTTATTGATTGCATGCATGTAATATTCTAATTTTCCGAGATTGTGGATTTGGGGTTTTCATGAGCTGTAAGCCATAATCATCACAATTATGACAAATCACGGCTTGAACTTTTTTATATATTAGTTTCACCTTTTAAGTTGCATTACTGAAATAAATGAACTTTTGCACAATATTCTAATTTTTAGAGTTTCACCTGTATATTCAGCTTCATTAACATGCAAGTATAGCTTACATATTTTTCATAATTATCTTGGCTGTTCCATTCAATGTTATAGAGGACATCATAGGACTGGACCTTTCCTAGAGACCCAGACCTATTCTCCGACAGCATTTGTCTGTTCTTCAGCAGCAGCCATTTCCTGGCAAGCTTGCTGCTCGAATCTCTCTTTGATGTAAAGACAAAACAATTCTCCTGGACCATGACCTACCTCTGATTTACAGCTCCCTGGATTTTGACCTGCTCCTAGATCATTCTCAGAACGTCTTGCTGCCATTGGGGATAAAGTCTTCATCTACTTTCTTCATATGACCACATAGTGTTTCTATGGGTGTTAAGTGTAGCTTCTACTCATCTGCCAGTTTTCCTCACTCAACTCCAAGTTAGTCACTGAGGTCATATACTGACAGTCCAGATGGCAATCCTCAGATTTACAACGCACTGCCTCCTAGTTCTTTTTAAGAACAAATTCCAAGTCCCATTCTCAGCCAAAACGTAATGGCCAGAGTGCTGGCCAGAACTTTAGAATATTCATCAGAATCAATCAGTCCATTCGCTGTCCTGTATCATCTAATAGTGTGCATCAAACCAGTTCCTATAGCTCTCCATGTAGGATAGGGAATACCAAATTATTTCTGATCAACTAGGAAAAAAACAATATATAAAATGCATCCAGAAAATGTTCATAACCCTTCTTTTTTAATATTGCAGCATTTTGCTAGGACAGCTTAAATGTATTTTTCACCACACCAGTCTACACTCAATGCCCCATAATAACAAATCAAATAAGCTATTTTTTTTTACAACACTGAAAAAAGCCAAATTGGGACCAACCACCACTTATCTGCAGTGTAAAGTTTTCTGTTTCTGTATGTATCTCGCCATAGTTTTTTTTTATATGATAAGATACCAGATTATAAGAAAAAGGAGACAGGCTTACACATTGCACATTAGAAAATAATTACAATGATGACTAAGCAATAGTGAGTCAACGAATCAAAATACACAATTTCACATTTTCTATACCTCACTGTAACAATACCTTTATAAATATAATAAGTTAAAGTTAGAACAAATTGATAAAACAACTTAAGATAATTTGCGAACAGTATCAGGGTTATTCAGAGAGTGGTGAAAAGCAGGAGAATGACTGGAGAATGGAAAATTATAGGTCAAAATAGCCGATTTGGAAAGTGAGATGAATGGGAGAATTGTTTTGGTTTGGCTATTTTGACCTAGAATTTTCCATTCTCCAGTCATTCTCCTGCTTTTCACCTCTCTCTGAATAACCCTGCATGTCTGAGCGTCGACTATTTTATATTGATGAAAATAATAGCCTATAAGAGTTAATAAATGCAATAAATTGAATGAGACATTTTAAAACTGGCCAAATAGAATACTCATGAATATTTGAAGATCTTAGTTCGATAATTTCAGCATATAGAATATGGATGCATCACCAAATCTGTACATATCATTCCCACATGGAAAATAAATATATATGAAATATATTTTTTAAAATACATTCTTAATGTATTGACATATATTTACCGTATAATACCGGCTGGGTGGAGTAGTACCGGCTGGGTGGAGTAGAGGTAACATCACTGCTCTGCATGGAGAGAGCCTGTGGAGTCATGGGTTCAATACCGACGAGCACCTCTCCAGTAAGTGTCTTTTGGCAAGACACCTAACGGTACATACTCACCACCCAGGACATACTTGAAAACGAGAGAAATCTCAATGTATCCTTCCTGGTAAACTCCTTTATCCAAAAAAATAAATATTTGAAATACTACAATTTCAGCCATATTCAATATATTTGTGAACATGTTATTGAATATGTTTAGAATGTTTAGATCTATTTCAAGGTGTATTTTGGAATGAATTGTGAAATATACTGTGAATATATTATGGAATATATGTGAAATGTACTTCAAAATGCAAAACATGTGGCAGATACCTAAAATCAAATACACAACTATAATATTCTGGTGGCTGGGTTGAACCAGATTCTCGTATAGTCGAGATTTGCTTCTCCATAGAGATGTACCATTAGGTGTCTTGCCCAAGGACACTTACTGGAGAGGTGATCTGTGCAGGATATGAACCTGGGTCCCACGGTTATAGAGCAGTGATGTTACGTCTACTTCATCCAGCCAGTATAATTGTGTTGTGTTACTGGCACATAGAAATGTTAAAACCGGCACATATTTCAACTCCACATAATAATAAAAAAAAATGTTAGCTTTGTTTGGCCAGAGTGTAAAATACTTTTCTTGTCACCTTATATTACCAAATCAGAAACTGTAAATTGTCAATGGGAAAATAATTCGATCGGAAGACATTCCTATATGCCAGTAGCACGTCACAATTATATTGGCAGGATGGAGTAGAGGTAACATCACTTCTCTTTAACCCCTTGCCGCCCCAGGACGTGGCGGCAGGAGGGCTTTGAAGATGCAGCGCGTACAGGTATGCCCGGTTGTCTTCAATGGGTCGCCTCGGCCCCAGACCACTGCCTGTGTGAGATGCGAGCCATTGGCTGCACGGGGATGGCCTGAACTCAGGCCGTCTCATGCAGCCAATGACGTGTACCGCACATCGACTGCAGGGTGGGCTGCAATCTATGACTAGCGATGGCACATGTCGCCAAGGCGTACCTGTATGCCTCGCCGACATTAAGCCTCCCCCGCTCACCTGCCCATCCTTAAGGGGTTAATCATGGAGACCCAGGTTTTAATCCTGGCCACAGTACCTCTCCAGTAAGTATCCATGAGCAAGACATCATTACACATGGAAACATCTGGCTCAGAGTCTATTAACGTGCCCTCCCCTTGGGCAATATTATGCAGCATGGGACATGCTAGGATATTTAATGCAGCTTTGTGCGGATGATATTGCAGGGCCTCTCCAGACATCTAAACCTCATTTTGAGCATCCCAAATGTACTTTCAATGATGCTTCTAGAGGTTTGATTGGCTACATATATGCCTCCTGCTGCGGGCCTTCGGAAGGGTGTCATATGCCATTGCCTGAGCGGGAATCCTGAATCACCTAATATGTGATACATAAAACACAGTAACATTCGGTTAGGTTAGGCAATAGTTTACTGTCAGTAAATTATTAGAAAAATGAGAAATATATAAACACTGCATAATAACACTGCATTAGTATTTGCAAAGACATTCAGCAAATTACCCTCACAAGCCTTCATTCATATGAAGATACACATCCAGAAAATGACCCTCACAAGCCTGAGTTCTTAGAATCCTCCAAGGTGGCCATATCATCCATGTTTACATGCACACATATATTAATTAAGTAATCACAGAACAGGATGTATAGAATGGCGCTTAGAAAAGAATAGGATCGCTACAAGTTCTTTCAGAACATGGTGTTCCCTTCACCATAAACAAAAGGAGAAAGAACAGCGCTCCTCCGTAGAATCAAAAAATATCGTATTGCAAGTGCTCTCACCACAATGTGTATAAAAAAACACAGATTTCTTACGTTTCTGTACTTCAATCGTTATTTTGCTTTCTTATATAAAGGTTCAGCGTATTAAAAACCCTTAAAATAAGGGAGAACATATACCCTAGTGCAGCACAATAAATCAATCAATATAAATATTCAAAATATATAGTCTTATGAAAGGCTCACTCACAAACGTGGAGTCGTTAGGCGCATGGCCGCTCTTATTGTAATCAAAGAAAACTGAAATCGGAAAGTGTGAAAGATACCTACACGCATGCGCGCAAGTTCCGGAAGGGAAGAGGTGCTGGTGCATGTTTGAGCTGCTGGGGGCAATATAAATCCCTGTGTGAGCTGCTGGGGCAATATATATCCATGTTTGAGCTGCTGGGGGCAATTTATATCCCTGTATGAGATGCTGGGGGCAATATACTGTATATCCATGTTTGAGCTTCTGGGACAATATATATCCATGTTTGAGCTGCTGGCGGCAATATATATCCATATGTGAGATGCACTTTACTGTGGGTTTTATTGCTGTGGGGCTCTGTGATGCGCTCATACACTCTGCACATTACTGTGAGGTTTTTGCTGTGCGGCTCTGTAATACGCTCATACACTCTGCACATTACTGTGAGTTTTATTTCTGTGGAGCTCTGTGATACACTCATACACACTGCACATTACTGTGAGGTTTATTGCTGTGCAGCTCTGTAATGTGCAGTGTGTCAGGATTGTACAGTATCTTTTAAAGTGATCGGCAGTTTCCCACATTTTCCACAGGGACTTTCTGTGCCGCGGCGCAGCCTTAGCTGCAACGAGTGGGTGATGGCTGCTGCAGCAGTGCGGTGACCATCTGTAAATATAGAGGGGGGCACAATTCGCTGCTGGGTCCAAGTGGATTTTCAAAAAGGTTATTTTTAGGAGTTCAGAAATAAATTCTTTAGCACAATAATGTACATGTGGGTGTTGCGTTGTAGGGGGTGGGTTTTTTATGGGTATGGCCTCCTGTGGGAGAAGATCAAGGGGGCCCATGACCTCCTATTGCCCAGGGGCCCCATTAGTTGTCAATCCGCCCCTGTGTGCTACGTGTTTTTTTCCATTTCTAAGGGGGAGGCAAACGATCTGTCGGTGAGGCGCTAGACTCAATTAACCTGGCGCTAACGCAAAAACATGCCAATGCTCGGGTTCGCTCACACCAGGTGATAGTGTCCGAAGAGTAAGGAACTAAAGACTCAACATTCTTAAAGGCAGAGAAATGTGGTCTATTATTTCACCAAATACTATTTAAGTGTAGATGAGTGCCTCTTTAAAGGTTACGCTTTGGATATATCATTTAAGAACTAAGATATATCGGTTTATTAGAAAAAAGAGCCTTCCATGTGTATGGATGTTCCATATAGAATATATGCATGCTCACATAAAACCAAGAGATATACAAAACTGACAGACATACATTTAAGAACTTATGTTGCACACAGCTATGACATTATTAATCAGATTTTACTGTGCAACGGGGGCATAGGACACAAGAAAAATAATTATTTTTAGATTTTCACCACTGGCTCTATGCTCTAACAAACCTAAAAAGGACATGACTGGTTGAAGGAGGTTTCAACTAAAAATAGTATACATTCTATTTTATTTGGATGAATAAAAGTTATGTTTTATTGAAGACCCAGGAGCGTGTCCTTGCTACACATTGTAAAATCAGAACTGCAGAGGCTCAAGATGAGAGAATTTACAAGGTGTTTGTGCTGTACATTGGGAATATCAATCGATGTCCATGTTCTCAATAGGAGAAAACTCATGCACACTCCTGGATTCCCCATGTCCAATTAAAAGTTGCAAGAATGTTTAAAGTGAACAAATATGGCGAAATAAGGAACTCACAAAAATTTTGTAACATGATTTTTTTTGTAATTTTTTTAAGAGGATATTCACTAACCACCGAACTTGCCACCGAGTTGCACCGAAAGGTGAATTTCACCATTCGGTGCAATTTCGGGGCAGTTTATCTATTCACTATGCTGTCAGTTTGCCAAATACTGGCGAATTGATGGCGAAATACGGCGTAGTTCCGTGGTCTTTGGTGATCTTCGGCAGCAAAATTTGTCCATAGAGAAGTAATGGTTCATCTATTCACAGAAAATCGCACTGCACCAAAGTGTCAGCGATATGCCCTGATTTTCGGGGTTTCAGTTTGAAAGGTTTAAATAGGCGTATCCCATAGTTTCAATGTAAAAACGTAATATTTTAAATTTTTAAGAAAAAGTTTATTCTTTTCGTTTTCAGGAAAAGTCTTTTTACATTTTTAGAGCACCTTTTTGTATTTTTTGACAAATTTTTTTGTCCACAATTTTTTTTAAATATTTTTTTTATTCTGTAGCAGACTATTTATTGTATTTTAAAGGACATTTTTTTATTATTTGGACACATTTTAAATGCATTTGTATTGGTTTAAACACCTTTTAGGAGAATAGGAGAATTCATTTTTTTTGGTCCCTTAACAAGTGGGAGGCACATCTGCAAACTGCTGTAAGTCCTACACCGTTCGCCTGAGTTGGATGTACATACCCTCAAATTAAAGCTGACAGTCTGCAGTTAAAGCACATTGTGTTTGTTTCATTCCAAATCCATTGTGGTGGTGTATAGAGACAAAGATGTTAGAATTGTGTCGATGTCCCAATATTTCTGGACCTGACTGTATGTTGTTTTAGAACTGGTGCACTTAGGGCTCTATTATGATCTTCGCGTTTTCCCCCTTGCGCCTGTGTTTTAACGCCAGATCACAATGCAGGCGGAAAAAATGCTGCCTGCATTGTTTGCGGGCAGTAAAAGCTGGGATGCTCGCGGCAGTGCTGAGCGCAGCCGCGAGCATCCACTCGCTAGAGTCCATAGGACTCCATTGAGTTCCTCCCTGCCGGTCATATGACCAGCCGGATCTCGCTCCGCGAGATCCGGCCAGTCGGCGTAGGGATACGCAGGGAGAGACTGGGGGGACTTTTCCCCCCAGTCTTTTCCTGCTCCCGCCGGGTGGAGGAGGCGGACAGAGCCGCGGTCCTCACAGCGGGACAGAGGGTGAGTATTAATTAATTTTTTATTTTTTAAGCCTGGTATTAACGGATTCTGCAGAAGCGAAATCCGTTAACAGCAGGTTCTGGCTCTGGTTAACTTTTTGCTAACCAGAGCCAGGCGTTAATCAGTGCTGGGACTTTGTAAGTCCAGCGCTGATTAACACTTTCCGCTCCCCATGTTAAGTATAGGGAGCGCAAAGTGCAGTAACTTTGCGCAGAGGAGCGCAAGGTACCAAACGCAAACGGGTTTTTTAACCCATTTGCGTTCGGATTGTAACATGCGGTAAATACCGCAGCAAACGTTAACGCTCATGCATGTGAGCGTTAACGTTTGCGTGAAGACTGTAATAGAGCCCTTAGTTTCATAGGTCAATGGCACATTGGCAGCAAAGTAGAGAACAACAATCAATAGTGCAATATTATTTAAAACACAGGAGTATAAGTTATGTATAGTAAAGGTTAGCAAGGTTCTAACTCATTTGTTTCAGAGTAGGTATGAAGACTGAGGAAGGTCTCCTTGGGTGAAACATGTTTCAGTAACATTTATTACTTTTGTTATTTTATCTGTAATTACTGTATACAGCGCATATTTTATCCTTTTTCATGTTTTAAACCACTTAGAATAATTGATGCCAAACCCTTTTTTCAACATATCTATCTATCTGTCCTTGCTACTGGGACTCCTGGAAGTCTGCATTGACCTTGACCCAGTGGGACCCATAGGATTAAGAGCGATGGATGCCACTTTTGAATGGACTTCAAGATGATACACATGAGCCAAGAGACAAAGGCTCCACCAAGCATCAGTGCAGATAATTCATATGATACATATTGGAATATGTGTACCTACTACCGTTTGTACTAGCCCTCGCTCTCTACCCCTTCCCCCACAAGGAACAAGGAGTAAGGGCTTTGCACTACTTTAAAATAGGCACACTGCTAATAATACAGAGCCAGTGTACGACAGACTCTAGACCAAGTGAGCTCGGACCATGCTGACCTCTACTATAAATCACTTATACGCTTCTGTTTTAAACAATATTGCACTATTGTTTGTTCTTCATATTATCCATTTTACTGCTTCTTTTTTTGCACCTTTTGGGAGTTTCCCAATATTGGCAATATATACACATTGAGTAGCATTTTGGATGATTTGCTATATCCCTCCCTTTACTAGGACTTAATATACTTTAGATTTCTGTATATGCAGCAATTATATGTTCTGGGTGCTATCCAGAGACCACTTTTTAGTTTTCACATCTAGATTCCTTCATTTTTACTATTTTGCTTCATGATAAAGACCATGAACATTAACAGTTTGTGAGGATATACAGCTGTAGGTATGCGATGCAACATATTTGCACAACCTAAAATATGGGTTGCAAATAGGGATGAGCTGTTCGGGTTCGGACAGTTCGGAGTTCGACCCGAACTTTGGCAGTTTGAAAGTTTGCGAATTTCAAACTTTTTGGGCGTGTTCGGTTCGGGTTGTAAAAAAAAAAAAAAAATTTGAAAAAAGTATAGAAAAGGCTTAAAAAAATACTAAAAAATCTAGAAATAAAGAGACTCTTTACTGCAGAATATTATAAGCAACGGTTTATTAGATATTGAATTAAAAACTAATGTGTACGTGGAAAGATTATCAACTCTAAATGACCTCTGTTCACAAACGGGCATAACACCAGGTGTTTTTAGTCTGGTAATAAATTTGATACATTGTACAATATACTGAGGGTGGGGTGGTGTCTGCTTCTGATTGAGATTTGAGAATTAATTTCCCTAAAACATCCTAATATGCTGCATTTAACTGGTGTTTGAAAAAAATCTAAAGCAATGTTATTTTTCACCTGGGATTAAACATTCACAGGGTTATTCAGAGAGCGGTGAAAAGCAGGAGAATAACTGGAGAAGTGAAAATTCTAGGTCAAAATAGCCAAACCAGAAAAATTCTCCCATTTATCTCACTTTCCAAATTGGCTATTTGGTCTAGATTGTTCTCTTCTCTTGCCAGTTCTCCTGGCTTTCACCTCTCTCTCAGGGTTGTTCAGAGAAAGGTGAAAACCAGGAGAATGGCAGGAAAAGAGAACAATCTGGACCAAATAGCCGATTTGGAAAGTGAGATAAGGCTAGGGTCAGACTAACGCATTTTTCGCAGCGACCATCAAAAAGTGCGTCCGAACGCATTGCCATATTTTTTCACGGATTGCGCGAAAACGGTCATACGATGCGCATTTTTGTGCGTGATTTTTTACGGATCCAAACCAGGAAACTTTGGGTGTCTGGACGTTATGTTGGCCGGACATGAGCAGGGTCTGACGTCTCCAAATCACGCACACACGCTGCTAGTGGACGCAGCACACTCTGTACGTCCGTACTAGCGGTTCTGCGTTCTCGAAAAAAATGCGTTCATTTTCCACTTGCGTTGCGCAGCCGGACTTTCGTGCGACCGTACTTCGTATATTGGCCATCATTGCCCGTCATTTGCTGCTAGTGTGGCCGTGATTAAGTGCGCCTAAACGCACGTTAAAAATTCGCTAGTCTGACCCTAGCCTAAATGGGAGAATTTTTCTGGTTTGGCTATTTTGACCTAGAATTTTCCATTCTCCAGTCATTTTCCTGCTCTTCACCGCTCTCTGAATAACCCTGACAGGGTTATTCAGAGAAAGGTGAAACTCAGGAGAATGACTGGAGAATGGAAAATTCTAGGTCAAAATAGCCAAACCAGAAAAATTCGCCCATTTATCTCACTTTCCAAATCGGCTTTTTGGTCTAGAAGTTTCCATTCTCCTGCTTTTCACCGCCAAAAAATCAGTAAACTTTTTCTGCGTGTCCGAAAAATGTCTCCTCTTTTCATACAGACTGCCGCCCCAAGCAGTTGTTTATGGATAGATTAAAGGAAAAGCATTTACCGTCATTTGAAATGTAATTTTTTGGTTTTTACATATTTCTATACATCCTAGAAATCCGCCACTTCACGGGCAGGTTATGGGGACCTCCTAGGCACGATATTTGAAAGAATTTTTAATTTTTATTTTTAACCCTTATTTCATGGAAAACTCACTGTCCCTTTAAAAACGTTTTTTTTAAAACTTTTTGTCCTTGTTTCCTGTCCCCCAGGGCACTACCCGGACCCCCATACACCTTTTATGGCAAATATGTAGCATATATGCCCTCTTGGAGGGCACTCTAAAAAACCGAATTTTCAGCCCCATTGACTTGCATGGGGGTTCGGGTTCGGGTTCGGTTCCGAACAAATGGGAAGTTCGGGTTCGGGCTCGAACCAAACTCGGGGAGTGTTCGGCTCATCCCTAACTTGCAAATACCTATGATTGCTAGTCATAGGTTTACCAAAAAATCCATTTCTGTAATCCATTTTCTTTGCTCATCAATACAGAAATGGATCAAGTAATTGCATTAAAAACAAAAGCCGGCATACAATTCCCAATCAAGGACATGACTCATGACCCTTTGGTGTCCTACAAACCATTTACATGAAAGATATATTTTGCCCTTTCTTCAAAGGATTTTAATTTCCGCACTGTCTTAATTATCTTGGTTTTCCATCCCTTCCCATGGATTACCAGATCTGTCTCCTGTCACAGATGAATAATGCTGCCAAACACTAGAGCAAAAATACACTATACAAACTTGCATCACGGTATAATACATTATGGACACGTTTCATCCTGTGTGCATTGTTGCAGAGTAGCAGTGCCTTAATTAATGTCATAAACAATGGGAGATTAATAATGGATGACACATTTCACTAAACATCTTGTTGAGTGTCGGTGGGGTGGAAGTAGAAAAAATATTTATATGTTAGTTACTGCTGTGTGATTCAGAAGGATTGTTCATGACTTCCCACATGCATGAGATGCCAGAATTTTAATAGTAATTAGTATGCATTTTTGCATTTCTGGAGCAAAAAAGATGAGTGGAACTGCTTACGCTAAACATGATTAATAAATTAAATAAATTAATTTATTAATCACGTTTAGCGTAAATAGTTGCACTCATCTGTTTTTATCCATCAAGTAAATAAAAAAAAATATAAACACGAAAATGGCAATATGACGCTCATATACATACAGGGTTATCCAAAGAGATTCGAAAAGTCACCGCACGTTCGGTGACTTTTCGTTCTCTTCAATTCGGTTCGTTTTGCCGATTGCATTTCGGTGACCCTGCGGTGTATTCAGCAAACAGCACAGGGTCCCCGAATTGCAGGGAAAAGCTGCCGAACACCTGACGAAAACTAACCGAATGCACGCTGAAAACAAGCAAAAACATCTGGATTAACCTTCGAAGAAGCCGAACAGGAGCCGAACAGGAGCCGAATCACACAGAGCCGAAGCAGCTGTGACGTAGAGGAGGCAGTGAATAAATTAGCAAAACCATTTGTATGAATCTGGGAAAATGAAACGCTGTTTGCAAAGAAACTACTGAGCGAAAATGTCTGAAATTTTCACAGGAGGTCCAGGGAATGATAATAAAGAGGGCTGTTACAAAAAAATAAGTAAACTGAAAAAAAAAAAAAAAAAATCAGAAAAATGCTTAAAGTATCCTAAAAAATCTATAAATAAAGAGACTTTTTGATGCAGAATTTTGTAATGAACGGTTTATTAGATATTGAATTAAAACGGGAATATTTTTAACATTGAAGCCTATGGGATTCTCCTGAATAAACTTGCCGAATTAAACCACCGAATGGCAGGGCATTAGGGGAACCTTTCACTGCTGGTTTGTGTTCTCTGAATAGCCGAAGCAGTGCTTTTTCATGGGGATTTCACTGCCCTCAAACAGGGACCGAACAGGCACCGTATGTTCAGGCAATTCGCCAGGATTTGGCGAATTGCCTGCTCTCTGGATAGCCGAATGGCCAGGAAAGGTAACCGAACGCTGAAAATCAGCGTTCGGTTACCTTTCTCAAGCAATTCGGATCTCTTTGGATAACCCTGTCTGTGTTTTTTTAACTCCAACTATTGTGTAACTAATTAGGTTTCAGTGTCTTCTCTAGGAATTCAACTCCCCCTAATGTAGATAATATATTCTGTTGATTGTGTCATGTTACCTCCCTCTGTCTGTTGTCCATAAAACTGCTCTCATTTTCATTGAAGACATTCATTCATTTTCCCCTGCACTAAGCATGTGTCTGGTGTTTTGGGGAGAGATACATATGAATCTATTGCACTCCCTCAAGTTCTGGCTGAGGGTTGTGAGAAGAGAAGCTGCAGCAGATCAGCTTGGCTGAAGAGAAAGGATGGACGCTGTAGCAGCTTTGGGTCTGGTCCACAAGCTGGAGACCAGTATACACCAGTTGCTGTTACAACACGCAAGTCCATAAATTATTTTGTTATTTTGTTACTTTTTTTGTTACAGTCTTATTTTCAAACTGAAAGCTCCTTCTTTACCCCCTTCACGGCTGAGTTATGGCTTATTATAGGACCCAGATAAATTATATATCTATTTTTTTCAACAGATTCAAAATATATCATTACTTTGTGAATAAATCATGTCCCATCAGAATGCTAGAACAAAAAAATATGCAAATTTCCATTCAGATTTCAATCATTTGCATCGTGTAAATTTACTTTCTGACATTTTATCATCCAAACCTTTGTGGTTATGTTCTAAGGGACACTCTTCTTAAAAAAAATTGACATGGGAACTCTTACAGCATTTTTCTGAGAAAATAGGTGCATGCCTCTCCAAGTTCTGTTTTTTGTTGTATCATACGCGCATGCCGGTGGGTTTATCCGACGCGTTTGCGCAATGTGTATGCAAGAGGTTTTGCCCATACTAAAAATGGCCACCGAAGGATGTCCTGGGCCCCGGATCCACCCTGGGCCTGATTGACTCCCCGCCCAGAGCCTTCCCAGAGGGACAGATGATAGCCCCTGCTTTGCAGCTAGGGCTGAGGACCGCGGCCACCTCTTGCCTGGGTCTCTGTGAGTTACGCACACAGCCGACTGGAATGGTTGCACATGCATCCGACTGTGCTGGAAGTGCATGCATCCAGCGACAGCAACAGACACAAATGGCTTCATTATTATAGATAAGAATATAGGGGTTATTCAAAGAGAGCCGAAATTGCACCGAATGATGAATTTTCCCATAGGGTGCAATTTTGTGGCAAATTAGCTATTCAAAAGGCAGAGAGTTTGTTTTATTTTAAGTGACGTCATAACGCTTTGCGCCATCACCTCCACATTTGGTCCCAGTGTCGGAAATGAGAAGGTGAGTTATAAAGCAAGCGATGCTGCTGAACTAAGTAAAAGCATGTAATGCCACCACCTTAGAAATGAGGAAAAAAGTTACTTTTGCATTTTTTTCTCATTTTTCTATTTTCACACATTATGCTGTCATATTTGATATCATTGGAAAGGCCAGTCTCTGACCTTTCCAATTACACCTCACTTGGCTATGTGCTGTGTAAAAATCAGAAAGGTAGGTTTCCAAAAGAGACTCTGTGCTTCTCAAAGCAGTGCAGTTTTAGATTTTCAAAGAAACATTGCAGAATAACACATTGTGCCATTGCCTCCACACTTACTGGCATCATGGGAAATGAGACGGTGGATTAGTGCAGCATCATTGATCTCTTTAGAACTGAAAAGCGAACAATAGTGCTGCAATATAAAAAAAAAGAAAAAAGAAAGATTTTAATTTATATTTATTTTATTTTTTATTTTTATATAAAACCAGGTCATGTTTGGTATCATTGGAAAGGTCATGATCTGGCCTTTCCAATGATAACATAACAGGTAAAAATAATGTGATGTAACGGATATATGGGCCCTTGCATGATGACATCAGAGGGAGTAGGGAGGTCCTGCAAGCTGGGCAGATATGCAAGATGTCTGCCCACTACAGAAGAAGTCCTCAATCGGCGGTGAGCTGCGCAACTACAAAGTGCTGGGCATGTCTACCACATCCTAGCAGGAAAGCAGAGGATGGATCCAGCTCGTCCTCTGCATCAAAGGATTAATGACATATTTACAATCCACAAGTCCGTACTGCAATATTTCCTATTTCACAGTTAAAAACATGTGTGCTATATTAAAACCCCAAAAGCACAATCTCTATACAGTTAGAGACAGACAATACATTAAATGGCACTATAAGCATCCGAGAAGCCATTTACAGACACCTTTAAGCATTCAATATTTTTTCAGAAATCTTCAAACCAAGAAACACGTATTGAATTCCTAATCAAAATGAAATCAAAATGCCTATAAGCCTGGATTTGAATCTCCCAAACCACAACATAGCTGAATAGGTCCCAATTTCAGCCATTGAGTCGAATTAAATTGAGACCTAAGACCAGCTAGAACTGTTATTTAGCATTGCAATTGCCAAAATATTACGAACAACATTTTTAGTTATGTTATGGATAAAAAACACATGGGTGTCTCTCGAATCTCCTATTGACCTGAAAATACAGACTTGTCTTTATTATTTCTGCATGAAAGGAAGCAGTGAATCCCCAGCACAAGAATTTACACAAAATGAGGGCGAGCCTTGTCACCCCCAGGTGTTTAAGAACTTCATGTCCCATGATACCTAGTCATATTTAAGGCTGGTTGAGCATTATGGGATCTGTAGTTTATATACATCTGGGTTACCAAGGTTGGCTATCACTGGCTTATACCATATCAAATTCCTCTGGCATGAAATGAAAATATCATTAAAATATCCTCAACTTAACCTGGGCCCTATTCCCTTGTTTGCAGTAATATTGTTATGTTTACGCGATTTTCCGGGGACAAGTGCTAGCTCATCACATTGCCCCTAAATGCAGCACTAACCATTGGGATACTAGCGGTAGTGCTTCTGCGCCACCGCAAGTATTACCTCCTGGAGTCCATGGAGGGAGGCACTTCCAGGCCGCGAGCGCTGTGGAGTGATCTATTTGTTCCCAGTCTCACTCTGCTCCCGGTGACAAGAAGCAGCAGATCGGGCCACTGTTCTCACTGTGGGATGAGAGGTGAGTATCAGATTTATTTGGGGGGGGGGTTGGGAGTGTTAAATGATTCTGCAAATGCAGAATCATTTTAGTACCAGCTTTTAGAAGGTGCTAACATTTGGCTTCCTGCATCCTTGTGGTAACTAGCTTTAGCACTTTGTAATACCTTAGTTATTGAAATGCTAATGTACGTATACGCTTCCCATGTTAAGTATAGGATGCGCAAAGTACAGTAAGTTTGCGGAAGCTAGTGCAAAAAACCGATGCACTAACGAGGGTAGCGCCAGGAATGTAATATGGGTGGCATGCATTAAAACACTTATCATGGTGGCAACGATTACATATCGAGACCCTATTTTTAGCACCAACAAGGGAATAGTGACAACTGTGTCTATAAATGTTTTGTAGATATAGTCCCTGACATTTCTTTTCTAATGTAACTTTGTAATATAAAAGACCTAACCATACACAAACTTAATTTGATATGAGTATGCTGAATGAAAGGAGGGTTTTTGAGTACAATAAGTACAGTACCTTGCTACTATGCAGGCTGCAGTAGCAGATTAAAAACAACCTACTGTAGATATGCAATATTTGATATAGGTGAACCCATGAATCTATTTATTTTCTATTTCTATCATATCTACAGCAGGTAATATATTTATTTATTTATAAAGTATTTTACCAGGAAGGATACATTGAGATTTCTCTCGTTTTCAAGTTTGTCCTGGGTTCAAGAACATTGAAATGTTACAGCATTTATGCTTCTATGCTATTATTTCAGATATACAACAAAATATTACAAGAGATGCTGAGTAATCTCTGCGACTTTTTATGCCCTCAATATTTCTATAAGGAATGGGAAAATTAAATGAAAACACTAAATTGTATAATGTACAAAAGGATAATTTTCTGTTATTCTGAACAAAAAAATCAATATCTAAATTTATCGTTTTATCTTATCCCTGACTTCTAGCTGAAAATACTGTGCTATTTTTATAGATATAAAGGATGTGGTAATAAAAGGTTAATAAGTAGATGTTGTGATAAAGAATGCTATAATTTTGTTATTCTTACTCTAAAAGGAAACTTTAAAATACCCACAATGTCCACAAATAAAAAAAAAATTATTATTGTGAACTAAATACACTGCTTGGAGAGCAAGCCTATTCATCATGGTGCAAAAGAGAATGTGTAGTCTTTCGTCACTATATTTTCAAGCATTCTCTGTTCTTATCTTGTCTCCCAGTTTATGGTTTTAATGGCGTTACGATGTTAAATGTTGACATGAACGTAATTCGACTGGAAAGTGCAATTCAGTTGAAAAATGTAGCATAGGCAGCACTGTGTACAATAGCGCAAATTTTTTATTAAAAAAAAATAATAAAAGTCAGATTTCTTTGAAAAATTATGAACATATACTACAAAAACACAGAATGTTTACGTGCCTTTGATTAGTAACCCCTTAGTGACCAGGCGGTTTTACCATTGTCAGTCCAAAAGTGTCCACTGCTGTTTTTACATTTCTGCCGTTTACTGTACCCACATATATTATATACAGTTTTTGCCATTAAATAGACTTTCTAAAGATACCATTATTTTCATCATGTCTTATAATTTACTGTAAAAATAATTTATGAAATATGATGAAAAAAATGGAAAAAAACACACTTTTTCAAACTTTCACATCCAAAATATACAAAATTGCCAAAATAAGACCCTGCTAAATTGTTTCAAAATTTTGTCCTGAATTTAGAAATACCCAGGGCCATATTACATAGTTGGTGCTAACTTTACCAGAGCTGTTGTAAACTTAAAACCATATCACATAGTTGGTGCTAACTTAACCAGAGCTGTTGTAAACTTCCCAGAGCTGTTGTAAACTTCCCAGAGCCATTATAGCCTATGGAGGTTTTAAGTTTACAACTGCTCTGGTTAAGTTAGCACCAACATTGTAAAATGGCCCCAAATGTTTACATGCTTTTGCTTTTTAACCCCTTCACTGCTGAGCCATTTCACCTCTGTGCTGAACTCATTTTGTCCGTTTTTTGATCATGCAAAACATGATTTGAAGTCCTGTTTTATTATTCATCACAGACAATTATATTTCTATTTTTATTTATTTATCTTTTTTTTACCAAACCTGGTCATGCTGGCATGCTTCATTATCCTATATTCAGTATCCTCTGACAATTGTTAGCTAGCTGGACGTCTCCAGGAAGGTGTAACTGGTACTCCTCCAGAATGCAATACACAAAATGCAAGAGGTCTGAAATTGGATTTTGTTCAGGGAGGATGTCTTGTGTGGCACACCCCAATATTTTGCGACTTAAACAGTGACTGGTTATATATATATATATATATATATATATAATTTTGTAATACAGTCACTGCTGAGACATCCAATTCAATTGTTTGTAGGGCCCTTATTTTCAAATTGTAATACTAAGCAAATCAAAACACATGAAAACCAACTCCCATTTGGAGACTAAGGGCACTATTACAATGTGGCCACTAAAACGATGACACTAAGGTGGAAAACATGTGCCTGCAGGTTCCCCTTAGCATCCCCATTTTAGCACACTATTACAGGGGAGGCGCTGATTCAACAGTCTGCCCCATAATGCAGCGCTAAGCCTCTGGATACTCACGGCAGCGCTAAAGGACTCCATGGAGGCTTGTGCTGCCAGGTCACATGACCTGCAGGATCTCTCTCTTGCAACATCGTGCATGTCCTCAGAGTGATCGCAGAAGAAGTTCAGGGACTATTTGTCCCCAGTCTCTCTCTGCTCCCGGCAGCCAGAAGCGGCGGATCGGTCCACTGTCCTCCCCACAGGATGAGAGGTGAGTATCTGATTTTTGGGGGCTTTCAGCTGGTGCTGACTGATTCTTCAGAAGCGGAATCAGGTGGCACCAGCTTCTAACTGTGGTTAACTTTTCAGTTAACCGCAGCTGTGGGGTAATTTGCATTAGGACTTTATAATTCTAACGCTAATTACTTTTTGGGCACCCATGTTAAGTATAGGGAGCACAAAGTACAGTAAGTTTTTGGAAGCGAGTGCAATTTCCGAAGCGCTAACGGGTTTTTTAACCCATTAGTGTTCGAAATGTAATGTGGGGGACATGCACTAGCGCTAATGCTAGTGTAGCGCTCACTCCCGGAGGAGCCGCTGAAAATGAACCACGGGTCAGTCTCCCCGCACTAGGGAATAAATATACTCCAACACGCTGGACAGTTTTACAATTTAAAAGATTTACTAAAAGGTTTGCAGCTCTTAAGACACGGTATATGCAGGAAAATTTACAGTACTTTCGTAACACGATAAACGCGTAGCGGTAAAAGAAACGAAAACACGAGGACTACGTATTTTCGGAAAAAAACCCCGACCGAGCAGAAAATTAAAAGATACGAAATTCGAGGAAAAACCGCGTAGCGGGACACAATAAAATACACAGTTCTCGTATCACGGTGAACGCGCAGCGGGAACAAAAAGAGGAAAAATGTTCGGAATGTAACTTTAACTTTGCCCCCTTGTCCCGGTTCAGAAAAGGAAAATGAGTCCTGCAAAGGTTAAGTCCCAGAACATGAGGTGATATGTATTTGTGTGTGTAGGGTATCCGGGTACTTCTCAACTGGCCAGTGAGTTTACTTTAGCGATGTCTTCGACTAGTCAGTTGGGGCCCTGTGGGTTTTAGAAGGAAACAGCAGCGTACGCTCTTATTTAAACACGGCCTTGGGGCCTCTCACCCATCCAGCGCAAGCTTGAGATTCGGCTGGCCCAGGACGCCTCTCCGCTCGATGTTGCCGGGGGATGCCGACCACCGGATCTGTTGTCTGGCCCTCTGTCTGTCAGCCGCGACTCATCCAGCTTACCGCCTGCTCCCCGCTTCGATCGACCGCGTACTCCTCACTCCTGGGGTCTTCTCTCCTTCAGCTGCACTTGAATAGCATAGAGGTGAGGTCTGTGTCCCGCAAGCTGAGTGAGTCAATCCTGAAGGCCGATCCACTCTGTCTGCGCTCCGGCCTATCTTTGGTCTCTCTCTTTACGTTGTGCATCCACTCTCCTCGACTCCCTGGCGCGCTCTGTCTGTTCTCCACGAGGTGCAGGATGTACAGCTCTCCACAAACCCACCCACTTCCTGTTTCTTCGCAAAGCATGCATGGACATGTAGTTCAAGTGTCCAGGGTCTTTAATCGTGATAGTCTCCATCTTGTGGCCAAAAATGGGTACTGCCACAGTAAACTTTAACACATCGCTACACTAGCGTTAAGTTTGTAAGGGATTCCTTGACTTAGGGCACTAACAGTACTGGCAAAACTGGTCTCCAGTAACAAAACAGCAATTTTAGTACCTTATTTTTTAACTTCACAGTCTCTTTGTTTCAGTGTCCGTTGCACACACCCTGCACCTCACAGGAGGAAGGCTGATCACTCCTATATAGGGTATTGCAACGTTTTAGTCACCGCTGTTTGATCCACCTACAATTTAACCCAGTGCTACTGAGGGAACAGCAATCTATTATATATATATATATATATATATAGTTTGAGCACCACTTATACAGAATTCTAAAATCCATAAGAATCTGAAAACTAGAAATGTTCAATGCCATCTGGATTTTAGTATTTCCCCATTAGAGACACTCTGGACAGAACCTGCCTCTCGGGAACACAGTTCCATCCTGAGTGCTGCATCTGTCCACAGCACACACTGGGAGCCTCTGGGTAACCCCAGTGTGTGACTTGCTGCCTGGAGCCTTGCTGACTCTATGCATCATGTCTGCGGGGTAATCATGCACACCGCCCCCAGTATATATTCATGGTGGGTACAGCAGGAAGGGTTTAGGGATGTGCGTTTCGGGTTTCGGAATTTCGGAATTTTCACAAAATTTCCCGATTCGTGTCTTCGGATCCGGCCGAATTTCCGAATCGGGTTGGACCCGAAAACCAATAGATCCGAAAAGTTTTCCGAGCCGAAATGAAAAATTTTCGGATTTTTCGAATGGACTTGAAATGTGTCAAATCGAAATTTATTTTTGCTCTATTCATGATTTCGGTTCCATTCGTGATTTCGGTTCCATTTCGGTAATTCTGGAAATCGTATATTTAACTATTATCGGTTATATCGCTGATTCTGTAAATTTTGTATTTGTAAATGCGTATCACTTGTTTCTTGTGGCATTCGGGTCAGTTTAGCGTTTTTTAAATCGTTTTGTTCATTTTTTTGTTCCTTGGCTTTCATACCATTTTAATATGATTAAATAAAGTTGTGAAATGTATATTCAATTATTCATAAGAAAAAAAGGATCTTTATTTAATAAAAAAAAACACGATAGAATCGCCAGAATTATCGTAGACACTTTGAAACGAGGAGAACAGACGTTCCCGAAAAAACGAAAATTTCCGAAATTTCCGAAAAGTCGATACAAACAACGAGCAAAGTGACCCGAAAACACGAAAAATGGTCGATATTCCGAAAAAAAAATGTACACGAAAAACGAGCCGAACCGAACCGAATCGAAACAGAAATCGGTCGAAACGAGCCGAATCGAAAATTTTAAACATCCGAACAAATCGAACCGAATCGAACCGAAAAAAAAATCGGTGCACAAGCCTAGAAGGGTTGCTTCGCCTGTATATATATATATATATATATATATTATATACTATATTAGAAGGCTACCATGTCTCTATTACTCTATTATATTGAAATGATCATTTGATTTGTTAGAACTCTCATGTAGAAGAGATTTCCTTGTCGTTCTGGATTCCCTTTCGGATGAGAACACAACGCTTTGCATATGATTATGATTCCACTATCATGACACAAATGAACTAAGACATCTGTCTGTACCACAGAAGGAATGGCCATGCGTATGTGTATTAATCCTACATGCACGCTTATTTTATTGCATACTCTAGCTGGAGAAATGTAAACATTCATGTTTTTATTTTCGAAAATATCTATTTTACTCCCAGAATACGAAACTAATGAAGGCCTGACGCACCTAAGGCGTAGGGCCCTTAAGTTGCCTCTGATGCCAGGACGCAGGGAGGATTTTTCTAGAAGGTTTTGCAGCGCGTGAGGAGATTGAGCGGGAGTGGTGTGGGAGGAGTCGCCAGGAGGGTACTTAAGGCACATGTGGAGAGGCTCTGCGCGCCATTTTCTCCTGAGGTAGAGCAGTTAAAATCCCCACCCTCCCACCCTGTTTTATTTAATTCCAGGTTGGGTTGTTTTTTTTGTTAGTATAGTAATTTTGTTGGGCTCCTTTGTCACGGTGGGGGCTTGTAGGCAGTGCTGGCTAGGGGTTCCTTTTTAGGTAGGATAACTTTGGTCAGATGGTTGGGAGTTGAGAAGTTTTTTGGTGGTTGGTTGGTTTGGAGGTGTGTGGTGGTTGTGGGGAGTCCTCTTTCAGCACTGGGTTATTGTTTTAATTTTGTTATGGGAATGGTTATGTCATGGTGGTGGGTTATTGTGTGGAGTTTTTAGCTGTGGCCTATATATAATAAATATATATATTATTCCACAGTTATGTGTTTGCGTATTTTTGTGTATTTTTTGTCTCCCTGAGTCCGAACCGGTCATCAGTAGGCGACTTATAACTGTAGGCGAGTCTAATCTTCAAAAACAGCCATTTATAATCATAGCAAGGAGCGGTCTTCCCTCCCTGTCCTCTTCATCATCATCCTTGGATGCCAGAATTCAGTTCTATATTTCTTAGCCTCTGAAAGATCATTTAACTAGTGTAAATAATCTAAGAGGAATGACTTCTTATGATTTTAACTTGGGAAACAATGGGTTAAGCAGCATCTTTGCAATCTGGAACCTTTTTCACATTCCCTGTATTTTTAAAGGAAACAAAGATTTGTGAAGCAAAGCGCAATATCATTTAAATGCAAGCATCTTAAAAAGTCTTTGACGTAGCTGAAGTATCAAACCTTCCAACGTATAAATCTCAATGGTGTCCTCAGAATTCAAAGATATATCTGTCCGTGTGCTGTAGTATTAAATGAATAAATGGGTATTACAAACTCATAGCTCCAGCAGGATTATTTATTGTCTGACATAAACAGAAGGGATTATTTGATGACATACTGGGGGCAGGAGAGCTTGTGTGAATGAGTAATGAACTGAAGGTATGAAAAATCTGAATGAAATCCTAAATCCACAAAGCACAAACTATTGTGTGATTTAATATGACTTTTCTTTTTGTGGGTTAGTAGGCTTAGACAGTACATTATGCAATCTTACATCAGATGTTCCCGGAAGCAGCACTTTAGATGACACATTCAAGTTTATGTAACCTTGTCCTTAGCGCAAATCTAGATGTTTATTTCAGAGAACATCAAAGAAGATTATTTAGCAAATCCAAAATGACAGTAACTTTGTTTTCCCGAGCTCTCAGGCTACGACCTAGAATAATTTCCGGCAAAAGAGAAAAAGAGTAAACATGTACATAACTTTATATTTCAATTGTTGTTCGCTGTGTATGTGCAGCGGAATAGCAGAAATAGATGTTAGATAATGTTTCGGATTGTATTACTGCGCAACCAAATTGAAATGAAGACACTACTATTTAAAAAAATCTCAGCTTTTCAATATTGTATTGAGAATAAACTGCTCTCTATTATATTTCTATGAATAAAAATTTTAAAAAGTTTAGAACATAATAAATACAGTAGTTTATAAAATAGAAACATCAAATTTGTCTTTATTAAGTCAGAGGAAAAAAGTAATCAATTTTTATTGATATAACTGATGACATATATTGCATATTCTATCTTAATGATTGTGAGGAACACCTATATCTGTTATTTGATTTATTTTAATCAGTTTTATATGGACAGCTCGAAGTCAAACTCCCATATATTTTTGTAACAGAAGCCTGTGCTTTACACACTTTAGTTTTGTTTATATTTGCTAGGGATGTGCATGGCTGAAAAATTTGTTTCATTTACTTTCATTTCGTTTACTTTTTAAATAATTTCGTTTTCGGAATTTCGTAACTAATTTTGTTTCGCATTTCGTTTCGTTTAGTTTTGGATCGATTCAAAATTTCGGATATCAATTCGATAGTTGATATCAATTTGAATTTTGGAACACTAAATAAAACCCCAATTAATCAAATTTTGCTGTTAAAAGACAATCTAGGGTTAAATATTAAGCTGTGTCACAGATTTAGTATTTGAATCAAATTAAACATCCAAACAAAATTAATTTGTTTCATAAGGGTTGTTTGCTGACTGCATTCCTTTTATTGTACGTATTTTAATTTAAGATCAATTCGATAGTTGATATATCAATTCGATAGTTGATATGTCAATTCGGTATCGAATCGGTAGTTGATATCGATTCGAATTCCGGAACACCAAAAAAAAAAATTATTTACATTTTTCATTTATGATGATGACACATTGTAAAATTAAATAAATTCGTTATATACCGTTTTGTTTCGAATTCGTTTCTTATCGATCCGTTATTCGGAAGTACTTCCGAAATACGAATTAATGGGTTTTGTTCCGAATTCCAAACTTTTCCAAAATTAATGCACATCTCTAATATTTGCTACTTACGTAGATCATCTGGAATTCCCTTACACACTTGAACTAGGGGAGGGGACATTTTATTGTTCTGTGCCTGCTTTTTCTGTAGAAGCACAGAACAACATTTGGTAGACTATATACATATAGTATCTGCCAGAAAAGGTGATTTCTGCTGTAGCATTGCTCCATGTCTCGTAAATGTTCTGCTATCACTGCATTAGAAGATGTCTGTAGCAGCGAGGGAGATGCTTCCAGTCCAGATATCCATAACAGAATACTGATCTCTGTTAAAATGCTTTTAAAATCTTTTCATTGCGTCTCTAGGCTCCCCTTGCTCTGCAGTCAACATTAACAGAGTTATTCAAAGAGAGCCAAACTGGCCACGAAATTGCACCAAACAGTGAATTTCCCCGTACAGTGCAATTTCGTGGTCATTCGGCTATTCAAAAAGCTGGCAGTTCAACAAATATTGGCGAATTGCCAGCGCAATACAGTGATCTTCGGCAGCAGTGAACTCCCTATACGGAAGTAATGGTTAATCTATTCGGAGAACACCGAACAGCACTGAAATGTCAGTGAAATGCCCTGATTTTCGGTGATTTTATTTGGCAGGTTTAATCAGGCGCATCCCATAGGTTTCAATGCAAAATAATTCCCCCCATTTTTATTAAATATTTATTCAACCATTTATTCTTTTCACTTACAGCAAAAAGTCTCCTTATTCATTTATTTTTTAGGATTTTCAAGGGATTTTCCTTCCCGATTTCTGTAAAAAATTGCATTTTTTTTGTAACAGACCATTTTATTATTATTCATAGAACCTTATATATTATTTCCAGGCATTTTCGTGCAGTAGCTTTTTTGCCAAACACCTCTTTAGGCTAGGGTCAGACTAACGCATTTTTCGCGTTGTCCATGAAAAAGTGCGTTCGAACGAATGGACGTATTTTTTCACGGAATACGCGATAGCCGTCATACATGCGCATTTTCGTCCGTGATTTTGTACGGATCATCAATAAAAACCTTTTTTGTGTCTGGACATTATGTTGGCCGGACATTTAGCAGCGTCTGACATCTCCTAATCACGCACACTCGCCGCTAGCGGACGCAGCGCACTCTGTACGTCAGTACTAGCGGTTTGACGTTCTCGAAAAAATGCGATCGTTTGCCACTTGCGTTGCGCGGCCACACTTTTGTGCGGCTGTTCTTCGTATGCTGCCCGGCATTGGACGTAATTTGCTGCTAGCACGGCCATGATTTAGTGCTGCCCTGCCCTTCCAAACCGTGCCTGCCTTTAACCCCTTGGGTGCCGGATCACGATTCGGCGCCGAATCGTAATCCTCCCCCGGAGCTGGCCGACATCTTGGATGTCGGCCAAGCTTCCGGTAATGCCCCCTGATGACTGGCGTCATCGTGCATAGCACGATTTTGTACGGATCGTCAATAAAACTCTTTTTGCGTCTGGACGTTATGTAGGCTGGACATTAGCAGCGTCTGACATCTCCTAATCACGCACACACGCCGCTATGCCGCAGCTGCGCACTCAGTACGTCAGTACTAGCGGTTCAGCGTTCTCAGAAAAATGCGTTCAAATTCCACTTGCGTTGCACGGCCTGACGTTTGTCCGTCATTGCCCGTCATCTGCTGCTAGTGCGGCCGTAATTATGTGCGCCAGAACGCACGTTAAAAGTGCGCTGGTCTGACCCCAGCCTTAGAAGAGCTAAACTGGCCATCGCTGGAATCTAGATGCACCCTGCACCTTTACAAACTGGTGTTTAAGAGGCTTTCTGGGAAGCTACCACCCTACCTGAATAGACTGCTTCCCCCAGCAGTTCCCTCCTCCTATAATCTCCGATCCAGGAGCCAGTAGTGTATTTAGGTTTTGTGCTGCCCTAGGCCTGACTAAACTCGTGCACCCCCTAATTTAAATTTGACGCACCCTTTCCTGTCAAGGGCACACCTCTTCCTGGTTAATCCCCACCCTTCCTCTTTAAGCTCCACCTTTTCCTCTTAGAGCTCCGCCTTTTCCTCTCTTTATATTAAAAGTGGATACCAAGTGCCTACTTGTATATTTTGTATACCATTTCAAATGTATCTATTGAGATAAAGAAAATTATGAAATGTTTAAATTCAAGCATTTTTACAAAGAACACCCACGCATGTCAAGTAAACGGGATCACAGCCGCTCTAATTGGTTGAACAATAAAATCCACAGAAACGTGCACTGCATATGAGCGTATCACAGAGCTGCACAGCAATAAAACCCACAGAAATGGGCACTGTGTATGAGCATATCAGAGCTGCACAGCAATAAAACCCACAGAAATGTGCAGTATGTATGAGCATATCACAGAACTGCACAGCAATAAAACTCACAGTAATGTGGAGTGTGTATGAGCGTATCCCAGAGCTCCAGGGCAATAAAACTCACAGTAATATGCAGTGTGTATCACAGAATCCACAGCAATAAAACTCCCAGCAATGCAATGTTTGGTGTGTGTCAGCGTATCAGAATCCACAGCAATAAAACTCCCAGCAATGCAATGTTTGGTGTGTGTCAGCGTATCAGAATCCACAGCAATTAAACTCCCAGCAATGCAATGTGCGGTGTGTATGAGTGCATCAGAGTCCACTGCAATAAAACTCCCAGCAAACCGAGTGTATATGAGCACACAGCAATTATGCTGTGGAGCCATCTTGTCAGCAGTGGGGTGCCACTGGCAGTGGGTGCACTGTAGCTTTGATTCCCTTCCCGGTGGGTGTTCAGTCCAGAATAGACTCTGTGTTAACGAAAGGGCGGGCAGCTGCACGCGTGCGTTTCACGTGGTTCAGCCAGTCATGTGGTACTGAGACTCAGAGAAATGGCAGTGAAATGCCCTGATGTTCGGTGGTTTCAATCTGCAGGTTTATTCAGGCGAACCCCATGGTTTCAATGTTAAAAATATTCCCGTTTTTATGCAATATCTAATAAATCATTTATTATTTTAATCTGCAGTAAAAAGTCTTTACTTATTGATTTTTTTTAGTACCTTTTAGTCATTTTTCAGATTTTTTTGGGCAAAACTCCCCCTTTTTTTAATAGCAGTTTTTCCTTTTTCTGTAACAGAACTTTTTATTATCAATCATAGGATCTTATATGTAAATTCCAGACATTTTCGTTCAGTAGTTCTTTTGAAAACAGCAGGCCACGGGTTTGCGGTGGCAGCATTCAGCGGCCGACTCCCTGCACTTTGGGGACCCTGCGGTGAATGGTGAATTCACTTCAGGGTAGGGAAATTTTATTCTCCTAAGTGCAGGGAAGTACAGAACACCAAAAAGTTGGCGTCATTTCGGTGCTCTGTGAGTAACCCATTTAGTGGTGAGGTTTTTTGCTGCCCCCTGGAAAGTGAAATTGAAAGTGTAAATTAGTGAAATATCAATGTATCCTTCCTGGTAAAATACTTTGCAAAAGTAAAAAAAAAAAAAAAAAAAAAAATTTTTTTTTTTTTTTTTTTTTTAGGGGTGGGGCCACCCAGTGCGGGCCGCCGCCCCCTGGAAAGTGCCGCCCTAGGCCTGGGCCTAGTCGGCCTAGGCCAAAATACACCAGTGCCAGGAGCAGCACCTTACTTGCAATACCACAATACAAAAAGAAAGTGGCTCAATCCTTATTTTCCTACAGAGCACCGCAGTTATGGAATAACCTCCCAGACGCCATCAAATCTTCCACCAGTCTAAAGTCCCTTAACAGATCTCTATTAATATACCTTAATACAGAATGCACCTGTAAATATGTAACATAGTGACTATATTTCCTACATATTTATTTTCTGTGTTTGTATATTTGTGTTTTGTTTTTAATATCTTGCATTTTATTACTTTGCATTTCTGTGCCTAATGTGACAATTCAATGTTCTTGAACCAGGACATACTTGTAAACGAGATCAATCTCAATGTATCCTTCCTGGTAAAATACTTTATAAATAAATAAATAAATAAATACTGTTCTGTGTGTATAACTTGTATGCATATTTGTTATTCTCTCTCACCCATTGTACAGTGCTACGGAACTTATTAGCACTTTATAAATCCTATAACTGTAACAATGATTTGCTAGGCAAATGTTGACCATAACAAAGTCTGGCCCTGTAAAACTGTACCTCTGATGTGACAGCTACAAATGATATACACATGTGCTTCATGCAGCACAATTTTATGAAAGAGGCAGATCAATACTTTATTGCATCAAGGATGTAAACGTTCCAGGTAGATAACAATCTCTCCTCTCTGATTCACTCCTGCAACACACTAGGGCTGCAGTTTGTCACTCAGCAACCTTATATAGTGTGCTGCGGTTCGAATCGAACTGGCAGCCCATCCCTAATGGTCATCATGCACTATCTGGCTTCAGGGCGGATTGAGATCTCCATGGGTCTGGAGATGAAGATTTTGGGGGTATTTTTTTTTTAAATTTATTGAAATGAAAACATATTTTTGGTTATTTAATAATGCAGATACAGGTATATCTAACCAGGCAGATAGCGTATGAGTAAATTTCCATTCAGATTTCAATCATTTACAGCATGTAAAATTATTATTTCACCTTTTTCATCCAAACCGTTGTGGTTATATATTCTATAGGACATTCTTGTTGAAAAACAAAAAAATTAAAATGGGAACCTGCTACTGCATTTTTATGAGAAAATACACAATTTTAACCCGAACTGGAAAAAAATGAAAATTTTTGTATGTGTTTAGGAGGATGGTGTTAAATGAATAACATGATTATGTATAGAATACTGACCTTGCACCCAGCAAGGGGGAAATCAGAACATGATTAATAGCAGTGTTATTGCTCATTTTATAATGGACAATGGACAATGCCATCGCTTTGAAATTAAAAATGAATAAAAGCTTTTTTTTTTTTCTTCTTTTAGGTTTTACATGGTCATGCTTGGAATCATACAAAGGCCAGACTCTGACCTTTCCAATGTCACCTCACTTGACCTTGTGCGATGTAAAGTCCTTCCAGTGCCCCTCGCGACACTGCGGTGGTTTAGTTTTTTGATGGAACAATGCGTAATATCTGATTGTGTCATTGCCAACACACTTGTTGGTGAAATGAGATGGTAAGTTAGTGCAGTATCATTGTTCACTTTATAATTGAAATGTGAACAATATTGTGGTGTAAGAAAAAGAACAAATAAAGAAATATTGATTTATTATATTAATTTTGTTGTTACAAAAAATCCTTGTCATGTTTGGTAACATTGGAAATGTCATGTTCTGGCTGTTCCGGTGATACCTCACATGACCCTGTAGCTGCTATGGAGTTGGAGATACAGGGGCCCAAATGCCCATCCATGCAGATTTAAGTGGTTATTCAGAGTGTTAATCTGGCCCCAAAATGTCACTGAAAAGGGAATTTCTCCATACGGTGACATTTCATGGCCATTCGGCTATTCAGAGAGCAGGTAGTTCATTCCGTTTTCCCGAACTGCCTGCATGTACGATGCCTGTTCAAGGGCAGTGAAATCCCCCACAGAGAAGCAATGGTTCATCTATTCCGAGAACACCGAACAGCAGTGAAAAGTTGCCGAAGTGCCCTGCTGTTCTGTGTTTTCATTCAGCAGGTTTAATCAGGCGAACCCCATAGACTTCAATGTTAAAAATATTCCCGTTTTAATTCAATATCTAGTAAGCAGTTTATTATTTTAATCTGCAGTAAAAAGTCTCTTTATTATAGATTATATAGGATCTTTTAGGCTTTTTTGGGGATTTGTTTTTCCTTTTTTTAAATAGCGATTATTCTTTTTTCTGAAACAGACCTATTTATTATCATTCATTGGATCTTATATGTAAATTCAGGGCATTTTCGTGCAGTAGTCTTTTTGCAAACTTTTTTTGCAAATTTTGAAACTTCCAAGCGTACTGTTTTTTTTCTTCACCCCGTTCGTCAGCTTGTCGGCTTTTTCCAGCAGCTGGTCTGAGCTGTGATTGGCGGCTCGTCAGCTTTTTCCAGTGTGTTCGGCTTGGTTTTTCCAGCAGTTGTTCAGCAGGATTGCGGAAGGTTTTCGGCGGATTTTCCGTGCACTCCGGGGACCCTTCGGTGAATACTGTATTTACCGCTGAGTGGGGAACTTTGATTCCCCTAAGTGCCGGAAACTTCGGGAATAACCCCTATTGTTCTCCTTTCTCTGGGCTATTACGGGGCATGAGCCTGGAGCTGCTGCTCCAATAGTCCCTATGTTAATCCGGCCTGTCTGTTTTTTTCTCAGCTACAACAAGAGAGCTTGGTTTTTAATACATTTGTGTTTTTGTGAATTAGGAAAATACCATCTTGCAATATCTCTTATACATAGGTCAGCATTTTAAAGCCATGTGATGCTCATGTCAAAAGTTGATTCATTATATGTACAGTGTGTGCTGCAGTGACAGATTGAGCACGGATAGTTATGCAATTAAAATCACTGGCACAATAAATGGTGTTTGTAAGCAATAATCCTCAAAATTATGACTGTTGCTTCATTTACACATGTCAAAACATCTGAGTTGAATATTTTTAATTCCCGCTATCTATTGCAATTAATTACATTTTCTGTCATCAGTGTGGCTGTTTGCAGTAAATTGAAGAAAAAAAATCACTTTTACGAATAAACAATCCAACAATTCCAAGCCAATTGCCATGTCCCTTCACACCCACTCTTGTAGATGCAGACAATAAAACATTATGCTAACGTATATTAATTAGAACCCAAAGATGACTTCAGGGAAATTCAAAAAAAAAAAAAAATACTCGGCTAATTAGAATATATTTATATTAATGCACAAAATATGTCACATCTATATCAAGTAATTTGTTACTCCTCCTGAGAGGGTAATTTATGCTACAATTATTACACTTTGTACAGTGCAGAGTAAGTGGAAGATTTAGGTTAGGAATTGATAATCTATGCGTCATTCAGGGAATCGAATATATTCTACAGGATGTGAAGCTACAAGTGTTATTTCATTATTAATAACAGCTTGGTATTGTCTGCTATGTAATTGGAAATTTATTTGAATTGTATACTCTGTATCACTAGGGGTCAGTAAAACACTATTATCGGGATGTATGATTTGTAGTGGATTGCTGTCATTTTCAGCACACAACCCCATATACTTCAACATATTAACGATATAACTGGTATATTATTATTTTTCTATCATTAGTATTAATATTATTATTCAAATGAAACCCAAAGTGACTTTTAAGTGTATTTGTTTGCAGTCCTATGGTCACATTAATAAATACCAATTTTCCTCTTTTTAGAATAGAGATATTTATCACGATACCTCAGCAATAAACCTCATAACCATTTGTGCTTTATAGAAATTTAATCAACCGCTATCTCATGTTTTGTTTTTGTACTGAAAATATTCAAATTGAATTCTGGAGTGGGACTGAACAATGGAGTTTGCCATGGCATACAGGTAAGCTAACCTTTACAGAGGTACGAAAAACTTTCATATTTAAAAATACTTTCAGGGTTATTCAGAGAGAGGTGAAAACCTTGAGAATTGCCAGGAGAATGTACAATCTAGACCAAATCTGTACAATCTGTCAAAGAAAGATGAAAATCAGCAGAATTGGCAGGAGAATGAACAATCTAGACCAAATAACCGATTTGGAAAGGGACATAAATGGGAGAATTTTTCTGGTTTGGCTATTTTGACCTACAGTTTTCACTTGTTCAGTCATTCTCCTAAGTTTCACATTTCTTTGAATAGACCTGCATGGATTTATAGCAATCTTTATGCACCATAAAGCCCTCTGACATAAATACTATCATAGGTTTTTACATCAAATCTCAAAACGACCATATGTGCTGTGCTAAATCACAAACAGGGCTATTCAAAGAGAGGTGAAAACCTTGAGAATGACTGGAGAATTTAAAATTCTTGGTCAGAATAGCCAAACCAGAAATATTCTCCCATTTATCTCCCTTTCCAAATTGGTTATTTGGTCTAGATTGTACATTCTCCTGGCAATTCTGCTGATTTTCATCTTTCTTTGACAGATTTGATGGTGTCTCTCTCTCATGTCAGTTTGCAAAAAATGAAAAAAAATCATTATCTTTAATATGCATAATTTATAAGTAAGAATGCAGTTGTGCAAATACACACTCAATAGATCATGTTCATTTGTGGTTATCACAATAAAACAAATATGGAATTGGATGTCACTGTGCCTGAAATTGGAAAGGAGTATCAACCAAATCTTCAATACCAAGCGATTTTCCATAAAACCACTGGCAGGAACTAGTGGTATTATGGAAAATCACTCTCCATTACCCACACGATAAGTATATACAGAGGTGTTCCTCTGTATTCATTCACAGTAGGTAAACTCTTTTTGACAGGCAGAGGGCAAAAAAAGCACTACTGCATTTACTTTATAGCTCTAGCTTCGTTGGTTTGTGTAGGAAATATGGTTCTCAAAACTTTTCAAATAATTTCAACACATCAGCTGTTATATCTGATCTGTTGAAACTTAAAGGCATGTTCTGGAGCCCATTTGGAGTGGAATTTCATTTGCAGTAAACAAAATTCCTTTGCATTGCTTCAGAATCAGACCAGACCGAGGATACTCACTATCAGAGCACCAGCAGGTATTGTCTCTACAGTAAAGGGAAAAAAGCTTAATACCACTTCCAGCATATTTCTTTAAATATTATTACAGTCATTTTGCTAGTCAAAGTCCCTAGTTTTAGTCTAAAACAAGTCATGAGACTTGAAACACCACCAGCTATGGGATCGAGCCCTTATCTAAACAACATACTGTATTCAATTTGAAACCAATATTGTGAATATAGCCTAAGCTAAAATCTCATCACAAAATAAAATATACAGGGTTATTCAAAGAGATACGAATTATGGCCGAAAGGTAACCAAACAGTGAAATTCAGCGTAACGTATAGTTACCTTTCCTGGCCATTCGGCTATTCAGAGAGCAGGCAGTTAACCAAATCTTGGCGAATTGCCTGCACATACGGTGCCTGTTCGAGGGCAGTGAAATCCCCATAGAGAAGCAATGCTTTGTTTATTCAGAGAACACAAAACAGCAGTGAAAAGTTGCCAAAATGCCCTGCTGTTCGGTGGTTTAATGCGGCAGGTTTATTCAGGCGAATCCCATAGGCTTCAATGGTAAAAATATTCCCGTTTTAATTCAATATCTAATAAACCATTGATTATATTATTATGCAGTAATAAGTCTCTTTCTGTATAGATTTTTTTGGATCGTTTAGGCATTTTTCGGGACTTTTTAGCAAATTGTTTTTCCTTTTTTTTTTTAAATCTTTTTTTCTTTTTTCTGTAACAGCCCTTTTTATTATCATTGGATCATTTTTATTATATTATTATTGGATCTTTATGTGTAAATTTCAGACATTTTCGTTCTGTAGTTTCTTTGCAAACAGTGTTTCACTTTCGAACATTCAAGCGTACTGTTTTTTTTTTTAACTCCATTCGTCTGCGGTGTCGACTTTTTCCGGCGACTGCTCTGCGCTGTGATCGGCTCCTGCTCGGGGTTTCTCCGGCATGTTCGGCGGGGTTAATACAGATGTTTTTGCAGGGTTTCAGTGTACGTTGGCCAGGTTTTGCGGTGAGTGTTTGTCGGGTTTGCGGCGGCTTTTCCCTGCACTATGACGGCCCCGTGGTGCTTGCTGAATACACCGCAGGGTCGCCGAAATAGGATTGCCGAATCACACCGAATTGAAGAGAACAAAAGTCATCGAACGTGCGGTGACATTTCAATTCTCTTTGAATAACCCTAATAATCTTTAGTATTTGCTAATAATCATAAATAGACTCCGCACAGAACAAGATCAATAAAAATAAATAAAAATAAAATTAATAAAAACAACAACCGTGGTAGTTGGTTATTCTTTTGGTCACCACTAAATCCATGTCTGGAGAGAACGTACAGCCAGCTTAGGCTGGGGTCAGACGAGCGTAAGGTTCACATCCGTGATTGCGCCTAAAAGTACATCCGTGATAGCGTGACAGAAAGCCCATCGGAGCCCGTTACACGAAGTACGTCCGCACTGAACTGCGGACGCACAACGGCCGCGGCCCATGGACGCAAGGCAGGCAAGAACGTACAACCCCTAGAACGGCCGCACAAAGTGCGCTGCGTACTCAACGTCCGCATAGCTTTGTGTGTGAGTGATGGAACGTGGTCAGACAGACTGCATTTATACGTCCAGCATTTTTCACGGACAAAATGGTTTTGCTTTTTATTTTATTTTCTCTCCTACATCCGTCAAAATATACGTCAGTGATAAACGGACTGTGTGGCCACTACTGCGTCTTCCGTACTAACGTCCGTCCGTGTACATGGACGTACAGTCCGTAGAAATCACGCTCGTCTGACCCTAGCCTAAATATACGTCGGTAGGTTTTACTGAGTCACCATCCCAAAGCATGGGGTGGGGGGGGACTAGAAAACAATTACCAGTTAATTAAGTTAATGTGTTTACGGTAGCTAGATTGTCCATTCGATGGAATATAAGGTTCTTTGAATATTTCACATGAGACACATCCATTAGTGAATCATATTGTACATGCCAGGTTTTTGTTTTTATTCTGGAATTGGTAATCACATATAAAGCTTTATTTTATTCTTACATGAAAGTATAAATGACTTACGCTATGCTGAGTAAGGAAATAATTGCACTTAAACATATTAAGGTATGTTAAATCTTGATTTTAGAGAATGCCTTATATAATACAGTAAACAAAATGTTGTTTGTCTTGCACTAAATTAATTCCATCATTCCAATGATCCAAGGCTTAGAAAGGAAAACATCAAATGGGAATTAAAAATAAAGCCAGCGTGTTTCAATAATCTAGCTGATCTAAACCAATTACTTCTATGAGTGAACTGATGAGAAATAAAAATAGTACAAAATATTTTCATGCCGGATTCCCTGTAAAATGCTTATGTCACATATAGCCCAGATATTACTTCTGCCAACGAGCCCAATTAATTTTTTGATGGTGACAGCAAATTTAATAGCCATTAAATGTATACGCCACGGAGAGAATTTGGAATAATATGCATTTTGGACAACAGCATTGAGATGCGTGCTGGCTGCAATATTATAAAACACGTTTCCTGCTGCCCTGTGCCTAGAGCTTTGTTAGATACAAATGCTAAAATGTGAAAATGCAAAGAAGAATTGTGAAAACAAAGGTATATAATATATTTATACATTAAAATATGATGAAAAAAATAGGTTCCTTTGTTGCATATCTCTAGGGATCTCATCAGTTATGTGGTGAGGGTGACCTAAACCCAACTGAAGCTGACACTACATGGCAATCTGGATCCACTCATTGCTCTCATTGTAGGGTAGGGATGATTGGGATTGCAGCCTACAGGTCTATTCACTAATAGCCATAACAGAAATCTTTTCCCATTTTACTTTCCAAACTGGCTATTTGGCCTAGATTGTTCTCTTCTCCTGCCAGTTGTCCTGAGTTTCACCTTTAGTGAATAGACCTGCCAGTGTTCAGTATTACTTACAGGGCTTTTTAGAGAAAGGTGAAAGACAGGAGAATTGTAAGGAGAAGAGAACAATCTAGACCAAATAGCCGATTTGGAAAGTGAGATAAATGGGAGAATTTTTCTGGTTTGGCTATTTTGACCTAGAATTTTCACTTCTCTAGTCATTCTCCTGAGGTTCACCTTTCTTCGAATAGACCTGTTATTACTGAAGACATGATTTAAATTGCTGCTGAAGATAACATAGCTGACCATATAGCATCTAGTAGCTTGCCACAATGCTCATTAGTCATTTTCGTATGTATGGAGCTAGTTTTGGCTGTGACAAAAGCTCCTTTACTTAATGCCATATGTGAGTATGTGTGTCCATGCCTGCATGTTGCTTAAGTGCTATAGTTAATGTATGAATCAACCATCAAGTTATTTCATCACCTTTACAAAGATTTGGCTTTACGTTCAAACAAGACTGAATGAACACAGGATTAAATTGATTGATGGTAAACAGCTATACTTCAAATTAGTCTATGTAATGGAAAAGCTGCACTTTGGCCTCTATTCTGAGCGGCAGTTAGTGTTTGTGAAAGACCTGGTAATGATTGTTGTTCCATTCACAGAAATCAATGGTCAGCTTGGTATTGCAAGTTGCGGGGGGACTTCTGCTGCCACTCAACTTCAACAGGGTGGCTACTGGATATTTATGCTGTGTATGAAAGCAATGGTGAAACTGAAATCACATAGCACTTGGATAAAGCAGACTTAAGCTCTTCACTGCCAAAATCGACCTAACTCAACCATCAAAAGCACTTGCAGAGGCCCACGATCAAGTTAAGTTGATCTGGTCTTATTCTGGAGCAATGCAAAGGAATTTTCTTTATGGCAAACCAAATTCGTTTGCCTATTCAATCTAAATTGTGCCCCTAAAGTTGTAACACATTGGACATTACAGATGATGTGCTAGAATGCGGAGAACAGCTGGAGCATATCTGTATTTCCTATCGGAGACACCGTAGACTCAGCTGCACTGTAGCAGCAGGGATACGTTTGGCCAGCAGTTAGAGCCTGTCAAATAGTGTAGACTATAGGAATTTGTTGTAGGGATTCAACAGCTCATTTAAAACGTATGGGTGTGAAATGCTTTTACATAAAACCACTGGTTCCTGACAGTGGTTTATGGAAAATCATCTGGTAGAGAAGGGTCTGAACTTGTAGAGTGGAGTGTATGGTTAAGATGAGAATCCTTTTTTTTTGTGAAAGGATTTTACCAGGAAGGATACATTGAGATTTCTCTCGTTTTCAAGCATGTCCTGGGTGGCGAGTATGTACCGTTGGGTGTCTTGCCCAAAGACACTTACTGGAGAGTTTGCTCGCCGGGATTGAACCCACATTGCCACAGGCTCTCTCCATGCAGAGCAGTGATGTTACCTCTACTCCACCCAGTCTTCTTCCCATTTAGAAGAATAGAACATAAAGAGCAAACAATTCATAAAGGGACACTTCCACTTACATACGCTTCAACTACATTACTTGTGCATTACAATCAAAACCACCTTAGAAAACACATGCTACTGTTTTTTTAGAAAAAACTTTTTCAGAAGTAATTGTAATGTAAAAAGAACAATCAAAATTAAGGTTTTTATCTCCTGATTCTATTTTGTGTATTTTTCCTATGATGCAAGATCTACCAAAATCTTATGGTGAGTCTTACTTTGTGGGTGTGCTTTTTTTTGTTGTAAGTAACATTTTATTGAAAAGCATTATTCAAGATAAACATACAATTGGTAATACCAGTGCCATGAACTTTTTGGTTTTAAACGAGAGCAAATAAAAAGAAAATAAAGAGTGCATGAAGAACATTCGGTGAACAAAAGTACACAAAACAAACAAGAAAAAAAGGGGGGGCATGCCCAAGCCCCAAGAAGAAAGTCGGAAAAAAGAAAGGTTAGAAAGGAAAAGGGGGAGAACGCTCGTCTGAGAACATGAGGTACCTCACAGAGGGATTATTAATACAACTCCATAAGCGGCGAAAGTCATACACAAAGTATCCCACCTGCTCTAGCCATAGGGACCAGACCTTATAATAATTAGGCAATGTGTGGTTTGAAACAGCTGTGAGTTCGTCCATTAATTGAACATCCCGTAGCTTAGCGAAAATGCAGTTAAATGCTGGGACTGTGGGACAATTCCATGTCTCGGCCAGGACTCTCCGGTCCGCAAACGTTGTTTTTGCTAACAATTTGCGTGTCCGTGGTAGCGGTTTTACGTTCATGCCTAGCTTGCGTCCATTTGCCACGTGCGTTGTGCGTGCGCAGTTCGGTGCGCACGTACTATGTGTGCGGGTCTCTATTGATCATGATTCTATGCTACTACGGACGTTAAACTGTGCGGCAGCACGGACGTGATAACTGCGATCGTCTGACATTAGCCTAGTTAGCGTTAGGATCAAAATGTCCTATTTACAAAGAGCTGGCGCTAACTAAAAAAGTTAACACCAGCTCATAGCTGGTGCTAACTGATTCTGCTGCTGCAGAATCAGTTAGCATTAGTTGAAAAGCCTCCCCAAAAAACAAATACTCACCTCTCATCCCGCAGCGAGAAAGGCGGTCCGATTTGCCACTTCTGGACAATGTTAGCAGAGTGAGACTGGGGAAAAAGTCCCCAGTCTCCCTCTGTGATTACTCTGCCAACCAGCAGGATCTTGTGAGAGGCGAGATCCTGCCAGTCATGTGACCTTGCTGTCCCGAGCATCCAGGACCCTAGCAGCCACTACGGGGCAGGCTGCTGGACTCAGCGCATGAACCGTATTCCACTGGGAAAACAAGGGCGCTAGGGGGGGCTTAGAGAACACTAATTTATCCCCTTATTGTCCCTGTTTTTGCGAGGCCCAAGTGATAAGGCCCTTCTAATCTACCCCCTGATGATGTCCTTTGAATACAACCAAAACAATACAATGATCTGAGTCTGAAATCGACCCATAGACTCACCCATAGAGTGAGAGTGCCACAGAGTGAGAAGCAAGTAATAGCAAGATACTTTGTGGGGGGGGGGCAGGTTACAACACAAAAGATCATAAAATGGGTGCGCCCAGTGACACATATAAAATTAAATATTTTCTTAACTAAACATACAGAAGAAAAACAAAGCACATGTATGATATCAGCAACATAATAACAAAGTAAGGACATAAAAGTTTTTGGTGGTAGTGGCCCTTTAAACGCCCAGTTGACAGTGATGTGCATAATTCTAATATTATTTGTACACATTCTTGCATAACATTCACATGAGGCCTTTGGATTTTAGGTGTGATTGCAGCAGCGGTCGATATGAAGAATGAGGAGCAGGCATTAAATACTTTGCTCATAGTAGGGTTGGTAACCGTTAGCAGCAGCTAGCACTCACTTGCAAATCACCACTCTGACTAGAATAGGCTTCAGTTCTGATGTGTAATCAAGGTTCGAGAGTCAGATGAAATCTATGTGAAACCCCATCATTAGCAATAATATGTATGTTTACAAACACAGTTCTAGTGAGTAGACAAGTTAAAAAGCAGGACGGACTTGAGGCATTTAAAACACACGAGGAATTGTTATGTATTATCAAGCGATGAAATCATTTTTTGACTGAGTTTAAGAAAAATATATATACCCATATTTGTAAAGATCATTTAATTCTTTATACTTTATGTAGCCCTGGAACCATAGGAGATTTGGGTCTCTGACGAGGTTCAGGGTTTTTTTTTTATTATTATTCCATTCCGTTTGTACACTGAAGCTAGTTCTGTTATTTCCCCTGCCAGTTTTATAAATTAATTCAGATTTGTGATTGGCAATGCGTAAAATTTTCAGTCACATTTATATTCATCAACCATTATTCACAACATGATCAAATTCACAATTAGAATACAAATTTGGTGAGTAAACTAAGCAACACTTTTTCCAACTAGCTCCAGGTGACTGAAATTGTAAAGAGGGATTCCAGCTACCACTGATAACGGGAAACTTCATTTAATGATTCCATCATGCACAGAATATTACACTATTTCTACTTATTCCTGAGATTTTATAGAAGCAGGTAATTTGCAAAATCAAGTGGTTTAATTTGCTTGTATTTGCTGGTGTTTTCATAAAAAATTTAATCTAAGTGAAATTTATAGAATAGCAAACAGTTTCACAGTGCTGAAGTATGCCGCTTTATTAATTAGCCAACTAGTTCAGAATGTTTGAATTTCAGTGATTAGACTACTTGATTAAAAATGTAATTTTACGTTTCAAGTTCTCTTATTTCTATTAGATGTATTTGTATTAAAAAGCCGTTCTAGTGGTTTTTGAACTTTACCTAATTCAAATCAGCATGTTAAAACAATCATTTTCCTAAAGTGCATCCCGTATTATTTTTCCTACCTTTAACAAGTTTTTCTATTTAAAATTAGAATCTGTGCACTTTTTTGTCTGTAGGGAGAGGCACATAGCAGTGGCTATGTGACATAACTCAGCTGGTTAATTCAGGGTCAGAAGGAAGAAGTCGGCACTTCTTTAACTCCTTCACTACTAAGTGGTTTTCCATAAAAGCACTACCAAGACCCAATGAGTTTGTAGAAACCATTTTCCATAATAGACAGTGTAAAAATGTATGTAACGACAGCATGGTTATTTAACATGCAGACAGTTCCGCTTGCTGACCAAAAAGTGCTACTACATTTATAGTAATACAACCATAGGTCTTTGTTTCTTTGGAAGAAAACAGATCTCCCATCCGCAACGGAAGGGCTGAATAAGCAGCTGTGATGGGTGCATGCGCAGCTGACAGCGCATTACAAAGGCATTTATATATTAGAGCAGGCTCCTCTTTTCCCTCTTAGATAGTAAGCTCACGGGAGCGGCTCCTCTTTTCCCTCTTAGATAGTAAGCTCACGGGAGCGGCTCCTCTTTTCCCTCTTAGATAGTAAACTCACAGGAGCGGCTCCTCTTTTCCCTCTTAGATAGTAAGCTCACGGGAGCGGCTCCTCTTTTCCCTCTTAGATAGTAAGCTCACGGGAGCGGCTCCTCTTTTCCCTCTTAGATAGTAAGCTCACGGGAGCGGCTCCTCTTTTCCCTCTTAGATAGTAAGCTCACGGAGCGGCTCCTCTTTTCCTCTTAGATAGTAAGCTCACGGGAGCGGCTCCTCTTTTCCTCTTAGATAGTAAGCTCACGGGAGCGGCTCCTCTTTTCCCTCTTAGATAGTAAGCTCACGGGAGCGGCTCCTCTTTTCCCTCTTAGATAGTAAGCTCACGGGAGCGGCTCCTCTTTTCCCTCTTAGATAGTAAGCTCACGGGAGCGGCTCCTCTTTTCCCTCTTAGATAGTAAGCTCACGGGAGCGGCTCCTCTTTTCCCTCTTAGATAGTAAGCTCACGGGAGCGGCTCCTCTTTTCCCTCTTAGATAGTAAGCTCACGGGAGCGGCTCCTCTTTTCCCTCTTAGATAGTAAGCTCACGGGAGCGGCTCCTCTTTTCCCTCTTAGATAGTAAGCTCACGGGAGCGGCTCCTCTTTTCCCTCTTAGATAGTAAGCTCACGGGAGCGGCTCCTCTTTTCCCTCTTAGATAGTAAACTCACGGGAGCGGCTCCTCTTTTCCCTCTTAGATAGTAAATTCACGGGAGCGGCTCCTCTTTTGCCTCTTAGATAGTAAGCTCACGGGAGCGGCTCCTCTTTTCCCTCTTAGATAGTAAATTCACGGGAGCGGCTCCTCTTTTCCCTCTTAGATAGTAAGCTCACGGGAGCGGCTCCTCTTTTCCCTCTTAGATAGTAAATTCACGGGAGCGGCTCCTCTTTTCCCTCTTAGATTATAAACTCACGAGAGCGGGCTCCTGTTTCCCCTCTTAGATTGTAAAATCACAGGAACAGGCCCCCTTAGATTATAAACTCATGGGAACAGGACCCCTTAGATTGTAAACTCATGGGAACAGGACCCCTTAGATTGTAAACTCATGGGAACAGGACCCCTTAGATTGTAAACTCACAGGAACAAGACCCCTTAGATTATAAACTCATGGGAAGAGGACCTTTTAGATTGTAAACTCATGGGAACAGGACCACTTAGATTGTAAACTCACAGGAACAAGACCCCTTAGATTGTAAACTCACGGGAACAGGACCCTTTTAGATTGTAAACTCATGGGAACAGGACCCTCTTAGATTGTAAACTCAGAAAACAGATCTCCAAGCTGCTCAAACAGCTACAGCACCTTGGCAGACATGTCGAAGGTACTGAAAATCTGAGGGTACATTCTGGAGCCCATTTCCAAAAAATTTTGATTGCGTTAAATGAGATTTATTCGTATTGTTCCATGATTATGACCAGATTGAGTTTACTTCATCCTGGGCTCAGGCAGGAGCTTTTGAAGACCGAGCATAATCAATCATGGCAATGAAGGAGTTAAAGTACACATATTTCACTAAAGGAAATGACTAATGTTTGCAAATTAGGAAAATTCTTGTTTTAACATGCTGAATTGATTTAGTTAAGTATAAACAGTCAAAAAACAAATAAATGATTATAGGACGCAATAATACTGTAGCTGTGTTCCATTTTAACATTTCCAAAGAGTTTTGGTTTTTGCAAATATTCAATATCCGAGGATTCATGTAAAATTTAATTCTACTTCATATTACAGAATGCAAATGGGTGATTCTAGCCATTAATTAAAATCAATGTTGCCAATAAACAGAAATAATTGTGAAAGCAAAGCTGTGGGAATTCCATGTTTGTAGAGGTTTTCCCCAGTAAATAAAAGGTCTGGAATAACAGTGTTGACTTTTAGATTTTCTCCCCCATTATTTTTCCTATATTTCAATACTTGCGCATGAGTCTAAATGTCCTTGTGCAGATTAATTGCTGTAGTTTTGCCCAAGTTGTTCTCCAGGAAGTCGTTTAGAAAGGCCAGGCATTGTTAAAGTGCAGTCGAATGGAACACTTGTGAAGTATGAATGGAGTGTGCTAAATACAATAACAGGTATGATTGCATTGACTTTTCTTTGAAAAACTCCCCTGTAACTGATAAGGTTTTCTGTCCCTCCAGGAAAATAACCCTTGTGAACCTGGCTGAAGTGACAGCAATTATACTATGCAAAGCAGAAATGTATAATTTCCTTCACAAGCTACACAAAAGGTTACTGCCGTCTGAAAAATTCATCCAGGAAATGAACACATATTTTAACAGCTGCAAGATTTTCCGTTCAAAAAACGCCTATGCTACTGTTTGCTGCTGACAACTCATACACAATGCTGGCATTTAAAAATGCCAGTACGTGGATTGTTATTGTAAATGCCTCAAAATGGAAAAATGTGCAACAAAATCCATTGTATCATTTCTATCTTGTTAAATGGAAGTAGATTTGCGTTCACTAGTTTCATCTTTACGAGTGCATCCTTGTGTTGAGTTCCATTAACGCCGAAACAGAAAAAGATAATTTAGCTACTTTTTAGATGAAAGAGAATAAAAAAGATATAATAAAACAAAGCAACGGTCTTCACTATAATGTTTTTTTTTTCTTGTAAATTTCAGGCTTGGTGCGGCTGTTAAGATAATGGCTTGCTTATATGTACATCATACAGTGCTAAAAAAGGGAACCCGAACACAAAAGTGTACTCATATGTAATGTGAAAAGTGCTCTATGCAGTATTTAGAACCTATGCAATACAGGTAGAAAAATCTATTAACCCATTCACTACTGTGCTTGTGTATACTTGATCAGCAGTAGCAGCCACAGCAATGCGTGATTGTGTTAACACATTATGGGGCTATGCTGTATGACTGCAAGTGAAATTATTTTGCTACAAGCAAATTTTGTTTGCATTTGCGCTCCATTTTGCGCCCCTAAAGTTTTACAACCATTTGCCTGATGCCTGAGGTGCTAATGAGGTTTAGTACCAGCTGAGGAATGTCTCCAACTGACATTTCCCCAGGTGATTCTGAACAGAGCCTAGAACGCCAGTAACACAATGTGCGAGGAGGATGCTTCCTATCTGGTGCCAAACCGGAGCTTCAACCACAGCGGCCACGTGCGTCATCACGCGCATGCACGATGATGTCGTTTTCAGGCAGCGGTAGGAAAATTGCCCCATAGAGAATTGATTCAGTGTATAGCCCATAGGGTTCAATGTAAAAATTATTTTTGTTTTTGATTCTTTTTTTATGCTACCCATTTTTTTTATTTTTATTCAAAATTTGTTTTATTTTGAAAAAAGAAATAAGCTGAACAACAAATAAGGGATGGCCTCGCAGGACCAAGCTGAAGCATGCGAGCAAAAATGGCCATGCAGGGCCAATATATGACATCAGAAAATAAACCTCTAGAGAAAACAGATAAAAAAGTCATCAAAGAGTATTAATAAGTCCGCAAAAAACATCCCCAGAAGGGGGGTCTCATCTAAAAATAAGCACAAAGTCGGCATCAAACACATCTTGTGGAAAACAATAATTAAAGAATTCAGCAGTAAAAAGAAACAACTGTATAAAAGCACTGCTGTGTTTAACGAACAGAAAGATGAGGGGGTAGGGTTGGGGGTGGAAAACGGCAAAGGCCAAAACTGTGCCTGCCCTGGCGGGTTCCTGCACGGTGACAGACCGTGGGTGGGGCCAGGGGGTATAATGGCACCGGCCCGGGCACTCAGGGGCCAATCTGGGCACCAGGCCGCTGCAACACCTCCCGAGACATCCCGGATATGCCGGAAAAAATAAATGATATATATATATATATATATATAAAATAAATCGAGAAACAACAAGATATTTCAACCTGCATCTCTAAACAGGGCAGCTCGAACAGCAGGCAGATCGTCGCACGGGCGGCCGGTTTGTGGCGTCCAGGCTGGCTCTACATCCGGGAGCACGGTCCACTGCTGCATTATGCCTTGGGACACCCAGAAAGCTCCTACCTCGGCCACCTGGGTGAGAGACTCCGACCACCGCGGGATGTAATCCGGGGAACTTCGAAGCATTTTCGCCCCACACTATCGACAAAGAGGGGCCCTCAACTCCCTCCAAGTCATGATCTCGGCCTCCAGGTCGCACCGGATCTCCCCCCGGTGCCATGCATGTAGGCAGTCCGGGCACCTCGATCCGAGCGCCAGCTCCTTGGGTCTCCAACACAGCGCTGATCGCAGGGACCAGCGACCTCCAGGTCCCCGAGGCACCTCTCACGTTCCTCAGGCCGCCAGAGTCCGATAAGTCCATGCATCCGTCGAGCTTTACAGGCTTGTCACCTCTCTCAGCATCCTCGTCCGGGCTCCCCGCAGCATCCATAAAATAGGCCTCAGCAGAGCATCCAGCCGATGCAGCTCCATCCCTCGTCGAACCCCGACTCGCCACCCCTCGGCAGTGGCGCAAGGCAAGCGTCATCCGTCGCCACACTCCTCTGGTGAGCAGACCGTCCAGGTCCTCTCCATCCAGGAGCAGCAAGCAAGCCTCCAGGCCAGCTAAGAAGGTGTCTGTACCTCCCGTGGGGGGAGTCAGTTCAACCTGCCGCTCATCCGCCGGCCTGTCAGTCGCTCGGGTCCGCAGTCCATCCTGGGCAATCGGGGGACGCGGGCCCAACATCTCCCTAGCGTCCAGCCCAGGGTCACACTGGGCCGACAAGACAGGGCAGTCAGGTAGAAAGGCCGCAGGGGCCAGGACGAAGGCCACAAAATGGCCACCAGCTCCTCATGTCTTCTCCACTCCGTTGGCCGCGACAAGCGTCTCTGGTCCGGAGGGGGGGACAGAACGGCCTCTGGACATCTCAGTTCCAATGGCCAGCCAGCCTGAGTCCCCAAATCAATAAAATACTCAGCTAATTAGGTTACAGATGGACCTCAAGAGCAGCAGACATGTGGAGCTCCACAGATACACGTCTCGCTACCCATTTTTTTTAACCCTTTCGCTGCTGAGGCTTTTCCCGCCCCTATGCTGAGGTCATTTTTACCTGTTTTGCGCATCATGTTTAAACGTGTTTTGAAGGCTTATTTTAGTATATGACCCAGACATATTATATATCGTTCTTTCCGTCAGACTCAGTAGATTCATAATATGTCATTATTATATGTATACGTTATGTCATGTCTGTATATTATAACAAAAAAATGCAACAAAATATGTATTTTCAATAATTTACAATGTGTAAAAGTTTTTTTTCCACATTTTAACATGCGAGCAATTGCGGTTATATTTTGTATGGTGCGCTTGTTAAAAAAATTAGAGATGGGGACTCGTTACATTTTTTTTTGGGGAAAATGAAACTATTTAACAAACGCACCGCATACAAAAATCGTTAGTGCAGCATCATTGTTCACATTATAATTGAAATGGGAACAATATTGCTGCATTAACAAACCAAAAAAAATAAAAAAAAAGTGTTTTTTTTTTTTTTTAATTTTTGTTTTTAATTTAATTTTATTTTTTCATTTTTTTTTTTTTTTTACAAAATTTTTCACTTTCATGTTTGGTATTGTTGGAACGGCCATGCTCTGGCCGATCCAACGATACCAAAATTTAACCCCTAGCTGCCACGGATCGGGAGATAGGGAGTTCATTGGAACTCCTATCTCCACAGTTGGTGGCAGTTAGGGGTTAAGTCTAGGACTGGCGTCATCGTGCGTAGCCCCCCGTAGCACGATGACGCCAGTCCTCTGGGGGAGTTCCCGGAGGCTTGGCCGACATCCAAGATGTCGGCCAGCTCCGGGAAAGGATCGCGAACCGGCGCTTTTCAGCGCCGATTCGCGATCCAGCTCCCCAGGGGTTAATGCCAGGCATCATTTGGAAGGGCAGGCTGTGCCCTTCCAAATGATGCCTGGGTTAACCCCCGTGCGCCGCCGATCGGGAGGGAGAGAGTCCGAAGGACCTCCCCCCTCCCTTTCAGGCGCCTCCTCCGCACATGCGGGGGCGCCTGAATTAGGTGTCATCGCGCCCCCGCGATGACACCTCATTCTGGCGGCTGCTGGTCCGGATGCCGGGCTGACATCCAGGATGTCAGCCCGCACCGGGGGGGCCAGCGATCGGCCGGAACCCGGCCGAACGCTGACCCCGATGGGAGGACGCGCTCAGCGCGTCCTCCGCATACCAGCGGGACTGCTGAGGATGCGCTGAGCGCGTCCTCAGCAGCGAAGTGGTTAATCCGCCCCAAAAAACTTTTTTATTTACTGAATTTTTTAGGTATTTTTCTGGATTTTTTAGGTGAAATTTTGGGTTTTTATTCTTTTATTTTTTTAAAAAAGACGAGACTTTTTTCTCTCTGCAGCGTTGCTGTCCCTGGTGCTGAAAAGTATTTCAGCATCAGGTACAGGGGGGTTAATTGTAGCCTTTGGCAAGGATTTTTTTTCCCTGCTTTGGTTGCACTTGAAGGGGCTGTCCTTGGTCCCGAAACTCTGTTTCAGCATCAGAGACAGGTTTTTTTATCCCCGCACGGCGCCACAGCAGGGTTTTTATACCCCCTGCATCAGGGTTTTTTTTTTCATTGGCCGGCCTGTCCATCGGCCAATTTGGGTCGTCCATAGACACTTCCAGTAGACTACCCTGATCAGCCGATGGCGTTTTCCATTGTCAGGTGACCAAGCTGGTTGCGGTGCAGTGTGCCATTGTGAGGAACTAATGGGTAAGTGTGCAATATGTTAAATTGTGTGCATATATTTTTAAATTGCTTTTTTGTTTACTACCTACTAGTTGTTTAGCCTGCCCGGAGGGCAGTCTATTGTTGTTGTTGCCAACTCAGAATCCGTGTCCACATATTTGCTTTTCAATGCCCTATCCAAGAGTATCTTCCTATATAAATGCATTTGTAATGCGTCCATCGCCGTCCCGTCTGTAACGGGAGGGCCGAGTAAGCAGCTGTGATAGGTGCGCACGCAGCTGACAGTGCATTACAAAGGCATTTATATATTAGAGCAAGCACCTCTTTTCCCTCTAAGATTGTAAGCTCACGGGAGCGACTCCTCTTTTCCCTCTTATATTATAAACTCACGGGAGAGGGCTCCTCTTTCCCCTCTTAGATTATAAAATCACAGGAACAGGACCCTTAGATTGTAAACTCATGGGAACAGGACCCCTTAGATTGTAAGCTCATGGGAACAGGACCCCTTAGATTGTAACCTCATGGGAAGCGTTAGATTGTAAACTCATGGGACCCCTTAGATTGTAAGCTCATGGGAGCAGGCTCAAAGTGGTGGTGCTGGTGGGGTGCCCAGTTACAGGGAGGCCAATACTTACCTTTTTCCAGCGCCATGCTCAGGTCCCCAGTTCTTCGCCTCGCTGGTTCCAGCATGCGGCGCTCAGAGCATCCCCTGCGCCAGCCGCTGTGGGTGACTCAGGGCAGGGGTGATGGTCGTGGGAGAGGCGCTTTGGGCGAGGGACAAAAAAAGCCGATCTGTTGGAGAGGCCTGTGTGCGCACCTCTCCAACAGATCTTTTTGTCCCTCGCGCAAACCGGCTGTGTCTCTCCCTGACGCGCATGTGCAATGCGCAAGTAAGCTTGTGTTTTTATATGTAAAGGTTTTTATATAAAGAGATGTATGCCCTCCATTATCCCCTGTAAAAAACATTTTATTGGATCTGATCAGGAATGCGAAGAGGTGTCAATTCGGTGGATCAGCCTGGTGCTTTTGAGCAATATAAATATTTTGTAAATACTCTTTGTATATTCTTTAAGAAGCAAAAGCAGGACATCAAATTGGAAGATATTGTACTGACACTAGATTGAACAAAAGATCATTTGGAATTTGTCTAATGTCTTTTCGGATAATGACGTTTTGGCCAATGACTTTCTTTCTGTGGAATTACCAGTAACATCAGCCGGTGCCCTAGGGCAGGTCTCCTTCCAGCACCCACTTGTGAGCTATTATATGCTTTATTTTTCTTGTGATTTTTTCTTCTTTTTATTTTTATTTTTTTGTTTTTTGGAACTTTCTGTATATGTTTGCTGTATTGTTTTTGCATATTTTGCTTCATCATATAAATTAAGGATTTCTTTGAAGTTTGCATGTCTTATTAAGTTTGCTGTTTTGTTTGAAGATGTGTTATACACAAACATATGAGATAAAAATCCATTTGATTTATATTTTTTTCTGTTATGTTGTGTGTATCAGCTATGTGTATACATTACTGGTAAATAGATAAAGGTCTATATTTTATGGCTTATCAAAGTGTTCGGACCTATTTATTTCTATAAAGGTGGGTATTTCCTTTTTGGTCCTTGAGCATTCGGTGATGGATTTGGGTGGTTTGGTGGGATGTGTCTCCTATTATTCCATTAATTGTTTCTTTCTACTATGCTTATTTACCTGACCTTCAAATGAAAAAAGAGAATAGTGCTAGTTATTAACTAATCAACTCACCTGTATAAGGGAGGGTCAGTAAAAGAGCTTCATTACAGCCTTCCCTGGCCCTCTGAAGTACATTTACAGGCAAAAGGTTAGGAAAATAGAGGCGGTAAATATTAATCCCTCCCGACCCCTTCTTAAACCCCCTCTGGGCTATATTACAAAGTTGGTGCTAATTTAAAAAGAGCTGTTCTAAACTCAACAACCCCATAGACTATAATGGCTCTGGTAAGTTTGAAATAGCTCCGGTTAAGTTAGCACCAACTTTGTAACACTGTCCTCTGTGTTTTTAGATTAGAATATCTCTCAAAATAAAAGCAGTGCAAAAACGATATCTTAGACAATGAAGAATGAACAAATGAGTAACTGAGTTGCTTATATAGCCGACAGAATGTATTAGATTTGAATACAAAGCAAGTAGAAGAAGACGACCCGTAGAAGGAAAATAATTGTGCTCTCTTATGAAATACTATACTGAATGGAATTATAATAACACTAAAACTGTTTAACAGAACATGTATACTTTTTCTTTGCCATTCAATAACAATTATAACAAGATTCGAAAAAATAAATCACACAAACACTTATCACAGCCGCTGACAATGCGTTGTGAATTATAAAAAGGCATCTGAGCATTCATATGAGCTTTCTTTAAATTGTCACCATTCACTATCAAGCTTATCAATCAGGAATAAAACTGATTTTAGTTTTACCTAAGCCCAAAACGCTTTATATCACCCACTTTCCCCATTGCCTGTGCACATGCAATTTATATAAATTGCATATAAATCAGGCAGGAAGAAGAACATATATATCTCCTATCTTGTTGGAAATAATAAAACACAAGAGTCACTTTGAGAAAAATGATAAGTCAAAATGCGTGAGTATTAAGGGAGTACTGTTGCTGCTTATAAAGAACACATTTGCTTTCATTTCAGTCTCTGGATCCTCTCTTCACTAGGTGTTTTGTACTGTCATGCGAGTTACTGCATTGTTGTTAAAATACATTCTGAATGCTGCTCGCTTTTGTATACATTTCACATTTATTTTACCTGATCAGATCACATAGGGTATGTGTTATGTGAGGTAAACCTATTGTTGGTAAACACCATTGGAATGTCTAACAGTGTATTCTGGCACTTGTTATTTTTCTCTTTTTTATTTACTGTATTGTTGTATTTTGTGGGAAAAACATATTTGCTTGAGCAACAAAAATTTGATATTTACAAATAGAATTTTGAAGCACCATTTCACTTTGGTTTTCTTAACCTCCCTGGCGGCCTGATTATGTTATTATTTTTTAATGTCTAAGCGGTACGTTGTATTGCGTGTGTCATGATTCGTTTTACTTTTATTTTTTAAATTTTCCACCGTTTCCACCCCCCCTAAGTTGTGCGCTTGCAGGGAAGGATACCCGCAAGACAGATGCCGGCATCGACCAGAAGACACAGTGAGAGGACATTGGGGGATCACAGGGACAAGGTGAGCTACACTACAGGATAATCCCAAGTGTGGCTTGGGGTTACCGCTTTTGTTACTGAAAATTAACCCGGAGCCAAACTCAGGATTACCGCCAGGGAGGTTAATAATGAAACGTGCGTAAAACAAGATATTGTTGCTATAAGCACTTCTTTTTGATTGTCTGCTCAAGTAATCTGGTATCCAATGAAATCAATCTGACAGATTCTCAAATTATTAGATTTTTAAAAAATGTGAGAGTTCCTGTGGAACACCCTCAAAAGTCACAACCCCCCCCCCATTATAAGTATGGGAACCTGCACCTGACTGATTGTCAAAATTTATTTGCACTGTGACCATAACAATAAAATCAGTGGAGAAGGGAGGAACAAAGGCAAATAAGATATGAAAAAAATAGACTGTTGATATCTACAGATGTGTTCAAAATTATTCAACCCCCACTGAAATTGAGTGTTTTGGCCAGTTTGACATTGATTTTGATCATTCAGTCATCTTGCTTACAATTAAATCAAAGAGGCACGTGTAGGTCAGACAAATATAACATAACATTTATAATGAAATAACCACAAATGTCTTTTCTGTGCTCACATCATTATCAGTTTTATTCAACCCCCAAGTGACATTCAATCTTAGTAATTAGTACAACATCCTTTTACAGTTATAACAGCTTTTAAACGTGAAGCATAGCTTGACACAAGTGTCTTGCAGCAATCTACGGTATCTTCATCCATTCGTCATGGGCAAAAGCCTCCAGTTCAGTCACATTCTTAGGCTTGCGCACTGCAACTGCTTTCTTTAAGTCCCACCAGAGGTTCTCAATCGGATTTAAGTCAGGTGACTGCGATGGCCACTCCAAAATGTTCCAGCCTTTAATCTGCAACCATGCTCTAGTGGACTTGGAGGTATGCTTGGGATCATTGTCCTGTTGAAAGGTCCAACGTCTCCCAAGCCTCAGGTTTGTGACGGACTGCATCACATTGTCATCCAATATCTCCTGGTACTGAAGAGAATTCATGGTACCTTGCACACGGTGAAGCTTCCCTGTACCAGTGCAGAAGCAAAACAGCCCCAAAGCATGATTGACCCCCCGCCATGCTTCACAGTAGGCAAGGTGTTCTTTTCTTCATAGGCCTTGTTCTTCCTCCTCCAAACATAGCTTTGATCCATGGGCCCAAACAGTTCTAATTTTGTTTCATCAGTCCACAGAACACTATCCCAAAACTTCTGTGGTTTGTCCACATGACTTTTGGCATACTGCAGTCGACTCTTCTTATTCTTTGGAGACAGCAAGGGGGTGCGCCTGGAAGTTCTGGCATGGAGGCCTTCATTACGCAGTGTGCGCCGTATTGTCTGAGATGAAACTTCAGTACCCACATCTGACAAATCTTTTCTCAGTTCCTCAGCAGTCACACGGGGACTTTTCTCCACTCTACGCTTCAGGTAGCGCACAGCAGTCAAATTCAGCATCTTCTTTCTGCCACGACCAGGTAGCGTTTCAACAGTGCCCTTTGCCTTGAATTTGCGAATGATGCTTCCTATGGTCTCTCTTGGTATGTTTAACATCTTTGCAATCTTCTTATAGCCATTGCCCTTCCTGTGAAGAGTAATCACCTCTTCTCTTGTCTTCCTGGACCATTCTCTTGACTTCACCATGTTTGTAACCACACCAGTAAATGTCTAGAAGGAGCTGAGTATCACAGTAATTTTAAAGCTGCCTAATTGGTGCTTATTATGCTTTTATTGCTGCTCTGTGACATCCACAGGTGTTTTCAATACCTGATTGAAAACACTTGAATGAACCTCTGTTCTTCAGAGTGGTAATCTTTAAGGGGTTGAATAATTGTGTCAATGAAGAATTCACAAAAGAAACATTTACTACTGTATTACAAAACCAATTGATGTCATTTTAGTTGCATATGGTTCTTTAAAAAGTCCTTGTAGGATTTCATTCTGAATACAATTACAAATGTACACTAAATTCCCTAAAACCCTTTACAGCATTGGGGGTTGAATAATTTTGAACACAACTGTATACTGTTCCTTCTTTCACAGCAAAAAAGGAATGCCTAAGTTTCACCCATCGGGAGATCAATGAGGACAGCAAACACACACCCACATTTGCAAAGAGAGAACCAGAGCAAGAAAACTAGATGCTCTGGACATCTGGATAGGCTCTACACACTGCATCTATCACTTTATAACACGCAAGTCACCTAAAGCATAAAACAAACTGTCTGGAAGAAGATACAAGGGAATTTAACATTAACATAAATACTAATGGATTCTTGACCATGAGAAGAGCACCCAGTCACCCAAACTTTCTCAGTGCTATGTTATATTTTAAATCACAGCCACTGCAGACGACTATTGTTCGGGCAGTTACACCCATTAGCAAGCAGCTCACATGTTCACCACCATATGTAATGTATTGTGATTTGGCATATTGTATAGATAAGTCTGGAAGAGGTGTTCATTATAGACTGTAGAAGGATAATCTGGGATCATTTAATGCCAGTGAGAATAGTTACAGTAGTTCATGGGGAGAGAGAGAGGTCAGAAGACAAGTGGTAGATGTGGATCTAACCCACTGCTATTTTGCTGCACGGGATTGATTGTTAAACCTATAAACACATTTAGCAGGTTCATTTTATGTTGTCTTTTCAGGTATCTCAGTTTAACTCTCAGTGCCTTTTGTCTTTTGTGAGAGCCAATCGTACTGACAACTCTCAGAGCCCTACAATTGTCCCTGAAAGCCACTTAAATTTTAATTAGGTTGGGTTACAAATAATTTTAGGGTTAGACTTCAGCATTAGTGTTAGCTTAAGGAATATCTTTAATTTTAGATTTCAAAAAGTTTATGGGTTTTGTAAGTTGGTGATTTTGGTGTAGTTGTTTGTGTTATCTTTGACATTAGCATTAAACCTAGAAATAGTTACAAAAAATTAGGGTTCAATTTAGTTTTAGGATTAAATAAAATTTTTGATCTTGTTTAGCTTTAAGGATCAGTATAGTATTTGTTGTAGGATTTTCGGTTCAATGCTGTCTCACAGATAATGCCATTAAATTGCAAAATTAAGATACTCAATAGGTAAAATGTGAAATGGCCTAAAAAGTAGGGATGGGCTGCCAGTTCGATTCGAACGTGAGTTTGAATCGAACCTCAGCCGTTCGAGTGTTCGACGAAAAATCCAAAACTAAATTAAAAAAATATCTGTTTGCTGCAGATGAAACTAAAAAATTTTTTAAGAGATATTTAAGAAAAAGTTAAAAACGCAAATAATTTTTTACATTGAAAAGTATGGAGGAATAAAGCCTAGTTTTGTTTAAAATTACTTAGGAACCGTAGAGATTAACGCAAAAATTCCCCAAAAAATGCCCAAAAAAAAAATATATAAAAAATGGCATATTGCTGCAGATGAAACTAAAAAATGGTTTAAGAGATATTTAATAAAAAGTTAAAAACACAAATAATTTTTTAAATTGAAAAAACTATGCTGCATTAATTATACTGCAGAGAAGAGAAGTGCTGCCCAGCAGTGTGCAGATTCATATGCTGCATTCATGTTTGTTTGTTTTTTCGTTTTAACCACTTCCATGCGGAGGACGCGCTCAGCGCGTCCTCCACATGGCTCCTGCTGTGCGGAGGACGCGCTGAGCGCGTCCTCCCTTTGGGGTCAGCGTTCGGCCGGGTTCCGGCCGATCGCTGGCCCCCCCCGGTGCGGGCTGACATCCTCAATGTCAGCCCAGCATCCGGAACCGCTGCCGATGAAATTAGGTGTCATCGCGGCAGCGCGATGACACCTAATTCAGGCACCCCCCCGCATGTGCGGAGGAGGCGCCTGAAAGGGAGGGGGGAGGTCCTTCGGACCTCTCTCCCTCCCGATCGGCGGTGTTGCGGGGGTTAACCCAGGCACCATTTGGAAGGGCACAGCCTGCCCTTCCAAATGGTATCTGGCATTAACCCCTGGGGAGCTGGATCGCGAATCGGCGCTGAAAAGCGCCGGTTCCTGATCCTTTCCCGGAGCTGGCCGACATCTTGGATGTCGGCCAAGCCTCCGGGAACTCCCCCTGAGGACTGGCATCATCGTGCATAGCACAATGACGCCAGTCCTAGAGTTAACCCCTAACTGCCACCAACGGTGGAGATAGGGAGTTCCAATGAACTCCCTATCTCCCGATCCGTGGCAGCTAGGGTTAAAGTTTGGTATGGTTGGATCGGCCAGAGCATGGCCGTTCCAACGATACCAAACACTACTGTGAAAAAAGTTTTTTAAAAAAAAATAAAAAAAAAATAAAAATAAAAATATATTTTAAAAAAAAATTATAAAAAAAAAATAAACTTTTTTTTTTCTTTTTTTTGGTTCGTTAATGCAGCAATATTGTTCCCATTTCAATTATAATGTGAACAATGATGCTGCACTAACGATTTTTGTATGCGGTGCGTTTGTTAAAAATTGTGTAATTTTCCCCAAAAAATGCCCAAAAAAAAAATATATAAAAAATGGCATATTGCTGCAGATGAAACTAAAAAATGGTTTAAGAGATATTTAATAAAAAGTTAAAAACACAAATAATTTTTTAAATTGAAAAAACTATGCTGCATTAATTATACTGCAGAGAAGAGAAGTGCTGCCCAGCAGTGTGCAGATTCATATGCTGCATTCATGTTTGTTTGTTTTTTCGTTTTAACCACTTCCATGCGGAGGACGCGCTCAGCGCGTCCTCCACATGGCTCCTGCTGTGCGGAGGACGCGCTGAGCGCGTCCTCCCTTTGGGGTCAGCGTTCGGCCGGGTTCCGGCCGATCGCTGGCCCCCCCCGGTGCGGGCTGACATCCTCAATGTCAGCCCAGCATCCGGAACCGCTGCCGATGAAATTAGGTGTCATCGCGGCAGCGCGATGACACCTAATTCAGGCACCCCCCCGCATGTGCGGAGGAGGCGCCTGAAAGGGAGGGGGGAGGTCCTTCGGACCTCTCTCCCTCCCGATCGGCGGTGTTGCGGGGGTTAACCCAGGCACCATTTGGAAGGGCACAGCCTGCCCTTCCAAATGGTATCTGGCATTAACCCCTGGGGAGCTGGATCGCGAATCGGCGCTGAAAAGCGCCGGTTCCTGATCCTTTCCCGGAGCTGGCCGACATCTTGGATGTCGGCCAAGCCTCCGGGAACTCCCCCTGAGGACTGGCATCATCGTGCATAGCACAATGACGCCAGTCCTAGAGTTAACCCCTAACTGCCACCAACGGTGGAGATAGGGAGTTCCAATGAACTCCCTATCTCCCGATCCGTGGCAGCTAGGGTTAAAGTTTGGTATGGTTGGATCGGCCAGAGCATGGCCGTTCCAACGATACCAAACACTACTGTGAAAAAAGTTTTTTAAAAAAAAATAAAAATAAAAATAAAAATATATTTTAAAAAAAAATTATAAAAAAAAAAATAAACTTTTTTTTTTCTTTTTTTTGGTTCGTTAATGCAGCAATATTGTTCCCATTTCAATTATAATGTGAACAATGATGCTGCACTAACGATTTTTGTATGCGGTGCGTTTGTTAAAAATTGTGTAATTTTCCCCAAAAAAAATGTAACGAGACCCCATCTCTAAGTTTTTTTAACAAGCGCACCCCATACAAAATATAACCGCAATTGCTCGCATGTTAAAATGTGAAAAAAAAATTTACACATTGTAAATTATTGAAAATACATATTTTATTGCATTTTTTGTTATAATATACAGACAGGTCATGACGTATACATATAATAATGACGTATTATGAATCTACCGAGTCTGCTTCAAAACACGTTTAAACATGATGAGCAAAACCGGTAAAAATGACCTCAGCACAGAGGTGTGAAAAGCCTCAGCAGCGAAAGGGTTAAATCATTTAATTTGTTCTCGGTTTTTTTTTCCTTTCAGATAATTTTGTTCAGCTTTTTTTTCGTTTTAAAACATTTGGTTCCGGTTTTTATTTTTAAAGTCAGACCATTTGGGTCAGTATTTTTGCGTTTTTTTAAATGGTTTTCTTCATTTTTTTCCTTTCATACCATTTTAATATGATTAAATAAAGTTGTGCAATGCATATTCGTAAGAAAATAACGATGAACGATCCGTTCATAAAAAACTATAGAGTCGGCAGAATTACCGTATCGACCAAAATACCATTCGTCTAAGTCGAAACGAATAGACACTTTGAAACGAAGAGAACAGACGATCTGAAAAGACCAAAAATTTCTGATATCACGAAAAAAAAGTCGATGCGAATAAACGAATAAAAACGAAAATCGTCCGAAACGATTCGAAACAAAAAATTTTAAAAACTCAAACGAGCCGAAATTAATCGAAAAATAAGTGCACACCCCTAAACCCCACCTTGACTCTCAGCATCTTCACCCCAACCACAGAGGATAAAGTTTGTTCTTTACTGTCTTCCGCATGCTTCACTACCTGCCCTCTTGACCCTATCCCTTCACACCTATTATCTTCTCTGTCCTCATGTCTCACTCCTGCTCTTACTCACATCTTCAACTTATCCCTTTCTTCTGTTTCATTTCCATCTTCTTTCAAGCATGCCAATATCACATCTATTCTCTAGAAACCCTCCCTCAACCCAAACTCTCCTGAAAACTACCGCCCGCTATTATTTCCAGTAGCGTCAAAACTACTAGAAAAGCTAGTTTATGGACACTTAAGCCACTTTCTATCCTCCAACTCCTTGTTTGATCCCCCTGCAATTCGTTTTTTGCTCCAAACACTCAACAGAAACCACTCTCACCAAGGTTAATAACGAATTCTTATCTGCTAAACGCAATGGCCATTACTCTATGCTAATTCTTCTTGACTTCTCAGCTGCCTTTGATACAGTTGACCATCCCCTCATCCTAAAGACCCTCAGCTCTCTCTGTCTCTGTGATTCCACCCACTCTTGGCTAAAATCTTACCTCTCTAAAAGATCTTTCTCAGTATCCCTTGCTGGCAATTCCTACTCTTGAATGCTTCTTTCATTTAGCATACCCCAAGGCTCAGTACTAGGTCCTAGGCTTTTTTCCATCTATACCTCCACATTGGGTAACCTCATCACCAACGGCTTCAAGTATCTATATGAAGATGACACCCAGGTCTACCTCTCCATTCCCGATCTCTCTCCCTCTGTTTTCTCTCAGGCCAGTGGCTGTCTGTCTGGAATCTCTGTCTGGATGGCCTCTCACTACCTGAAGAGCAATATGTCTAAAACTGAGCTCCTTCTTATTCCCCCCTCTAACTCTACTCTGATATCTGACTTTTCTATAGAAACATAGAAACATAGAAAAATGTCGGCAGATAAGAACCTTTCGGCCCATCTAGTCTGCCCAATTACATGGAAACCTTACCTGGATTTATCTTTTGTTTAGGATAGCCTTATGCCTATCCCATGCCTGCTTAAATTCAATTACTGTTTTGGCCTCTACCACTGGAAGGCTGTTCCATGTATCCACCACCCTCTCAGTAAAATAATGCTTCCTGATGTTACTTTTAAACCTTTGCCCCTCTAATCTAAGACTATGTCCTCTTGTTCTGCTACTTTGTTTCATTTTAAATATACTATGAGTGTTGACGGGATCACTATCCTTCCTTCAGCCAAAGTCTGCTGCCTCAGAGTGACTCTTAACTCCGGTCTTTCCTTCAGTCCACATATCCAATCACTCTCCTCATCTTGCCACAATTGCAATATCGCCTCCATTATCACCTCTTCGCATGCCAGACTGCAGGACTTTTCTCGTGCGTCGCCAACCCTATGGAACGCACTTCCTGGCAATATCAGACTATCCCTCAATCTGACTTCCTTTAAATGCTCCCTAAAGACCTTCTGTTTAGGGAAGCCTTCCACCTAACCCAGGAACAAAATGTCTGACCTATCAAATGACCTACCAATAACCTCATCTATGAATCAACATATTATCACTGCAGTCCTCCCTCTTGTTTCACACCCCCTCATCCATCTAGATTGTAAATTCCCATGGGAATAGAGCCCTCATTTAGAGCCCTCATTTCCTCCTGTATTTGTTGGTGGAATACTGACTTGCCTCCTTGATGTATTTTAGACTTGTCTTTTCTCTACCTATTGTACCTTTTAGTACAGCGCAACAGAATTTGTTGGAGCTTAATAAATAATATTAATTTCACATTTTTGAATTTTTGGGGGGAAACCTAGATGAGGCGTTCTTTAGATCAGTAAAAATTATTTCTTTAATCTATTGGAAGAAACATTTAATCGACTCTCCTATTTGTATAGAGATAAGAAAGTGGTTTTTTCTTAATTTGTTTCCCAATTTCCTTGAAATTCCCCTCAGCCATTAATGAGTTAAATAATTTCATTTTAATGAATTACAAAGGAACAAAAGATCTAATGTGATGTAAAGAATAGCTTATCATATGGCTGGTTGACCTATTTCCTAGCAAAAATCTGTTCATACATCATGATAATTGTAGTTTGACAACAGCAGGAGAGCAGGGATTAAGATTTTAAAGATATGCAAGTGCAAAATCTCATAAATTGTTTTCGGGGGAGGGCATTAGGTTGAAAACTTTGGGCAAAGATCTCCATGTTAATATTTTTCAAAACTGTTGCATTACGGTCTGCTCTTGTGGCATCGGAGATTTAAAATATTTATGCATGAAGGAAAAATTAACGGTATTTTTGGAAAATTGTAAAACACCTGTTTTTTATTTTTCAAGAAGAATTTAAGTGCCAAATTTCACACCTGTAACATCTTTGTTTTTTGAAATATAGGTATACTGATAAAAGTATTCACATCCCTTTCCCCCACCCCCCTTAACTGGATTTTCGGAAAATGGTATAACATGGGGGTTTTTTGCACGTAGATTGTAAATATCGAATTTCACACCTGTAATATCATTGGTTTTTGAAATATAGGTATAGTGATAAAGGTATTCATCCCCTTTTTGCCCCCCCACTGGATTTTTGGAAAATGGTAAAATACGTGTTGTTTTATTTTCAAGACGAATCTAACTACCAATTTTCACGTCTGTAACATCTTCTGTTTTTGAGATATCGGTATCCTGTTGAAAAGTATTCACCCCCCTTTTTTCACCCACCACGTGGGATTCTTGGAAAATGGTAAAACATGTGTTTTTTTTATTTTTGAAGAAGATTGTAAGTGCCAGATTTCACACCTGTAACATCTTTGGTTTTTGGAAATATAGGTATACTGATAAAAAGTATTCAACCCCCCTTTTTCCCCCTCCCACTGGATTTTTGGAAAATGGTAAAATAGGTGTTTCTTTGTTTCTCAAGACAAATCTAAATACCAATTTTCACATCTGTAACATCTTCTGTTTTTGAGATGTAGGTATCCTGTTTAAAAGTATTCACCCCCCCCTTTTTTTACCCCCCCCCACTTGGATTTTTCGAAAATGGTAAAGCACATGTTTCTTTATTTTCAAAAGATTGTAATTACCAAACTTCACACCTGTAACATCTTGGTTTTTGAACTATAGATATACTGATAAATGCATTCAGACCCCTTTCCCTCGACCCCCCCTTATTTGGATTTGTGGAAAATGGCAAAACACATGTTTGTTTTTTTCACGAAGATTGTAAATACCAAATTTCACACCTGTAATATCTTGGTTTTTTTAAATATAGGTATACTGATAAAAGTATTCAACCCCCCCTTTTTGCCCCCCCACCGAATTTTTGGAAAATGGTAAAATAGGTGTTTTTTTGTTTCTCAAGGCGAATCTGAATAACAATTTTCACGTATGTAACATCTTCTGTTTTTGAGATATAGGTATCCTGTTTAAAAGTATTCAGTCCCCCTTTTTTTCATCCCCTTGGGATTTTTGGAAAATGGCAAAACACTGTTTTTATTTTTCAATAAGATTGTAAATACCAAATTTCACATCTGTAACATCTTTGGTTTTTGAAATATAGGTATAATGATAAAAATATTCAGACACCTTTCCCCCGCCCCCCCCCCCAATTGGATTTGTGGAAAATGGCAAAAAACATGTTTGGGTTTTTTCATGAAGATTGTAAATACCAAATTTCACACCCGTAACATCTTCGGTTTTTGAAATATAGGTATACTGATAAAGGTATTCAACCCCCGTTTTTGCCCCCCCAAGGAATTTTCATAACATGGTAAAATACGTGTTGTTTTATTTTTCAAGATGAATCTAAATACCAATTTTCAGGACTGTAACATCGTCTGTTTAGGAGATACAGGTATCCTGTTTAAAATATTTAAAATATTCAACCCCCTTATTGGCCCCCCACTTGGATTTTTGAAAAACGGTAAAATACGTGTTTTTTTATTTTTCAAGATGAATCTAAATACCGATTTTCACATCTGTAGCATCTTCTGTTTTTGAACTATAGGTATCCTGTTTAAAATATTCAACCCCCTTTTTCACCCCTTATGGGTGGATTTTCCAAAAATCCTTCCTTAGTGGGTGCCCACATCATAAAAACATTGCACCTTCAAAATTTCACATTCCTAGGTTAAACGGTTTCAGCTGGGCGTTGATGAGTCAATCAGTCAGGACTTTCGCATTTATGATAAAAGTATTCAACCCCCCTTTTTGCCCCCCCCAAGGAATTTTCAGAAAATGGTAAAATACGTGTTTTTCTATTTGTCAAGATGAATCTAAATACCGATTTTCACGTCTGTACCATCTTCTGGTTTTAAGATATAGGTATCCTGTTTAAAATATTTTAAATATTCAACCCCTTTTTTTGCCCCAGTCGAATTTTTAAAAAACGGTAAAATACGTGTTTTTTTATTTTTCAAGACGAATCTAAATATCAATTTTCACGTCTGAAGCATCTTCTGTTTTTGAGCTATAGGTATCCTGTTTAAAATATTCAACCCCCTTTTTCACCCCCTTAGGGGCGGAGTTTGCAAAAATCCTTCCTTAGTGGGTTCCTACAACATAAAAACAGTGCACCTTCAAAATTTCACGTTCCTAGGATAAACGGTTTCAGCTGGGCATTGATGAGTCAGTCAGTCAGGACTTTCGCGTTTATATATATAGATAACTATTCTACGTTATACAGGCATGTACAACTTTTGTGATATATTCCTGAAGAGTTAACAGACACCTGAACTGTTAGAAAGTTCAATAAAGTTTTATCTTTTGAATCCTTCTATACACATATGCAGGAGGAGGAGTAGCCATTTCCAGTCTCTATGCAGAGTCACAGAGGAGATGAAGGGAGCATTGACAGAGATCATCAGGGTTATTCAAAGAGAATCGAAAAGTCACTGCACGTTCGGTGACTTTTCGTTCTCTACAATTCGGTGCGATTTGGCAATCCCATTTCGGCGACCCTGCGGTGTAGTCAGCAAGCACCACAGGGCCGTCGTAGTGCAGGGAAAAGCTGCCGCAAACCTGACGAACACTCACCGCAAAACCCGGTGAAGATGCACCGAAACCCACAAAAACATCTGGATTAACCCCGCCGAACACGGCGGAGAAACCCGAGCAGCCTCCGATCACAGCGCAGAGCAGCCGCCGGAAAAACCCGACACCACAGGTGAATGGAGTGAAAAAAAAAACAGTGAACGTTTGAAAAGTGAAACGCTGTTTGCAAAGAAACTACAGAATGAAAATGTCTGAAATTTACATATCAGATCCAATGAATGACAATAAAAGGGCTGTTACAGAAAAAAGAAAAAAAAAAGAAAAATTTTCACAAAAAAAATCTCGAAAAATGCCTACAAGATGCTAAAAAATCTAAAAATAAAGAGACTTTTTATTGCATAATATTATAATCAACCGTTTATTAGATATTGGATTAAAACGGGAAGCCTATGGGATTCTCCTGAATAAATCTGTCGAATGAAACCACCGAACAGCAGGGTAATCGGCAGCTTTTCACTGCTGGTTTTTGATCTCTGAATAGACGAAGCATTGCTTCTCTATGGGGGTTTCACTGCCCTCGAACAGGCACCGCACAGGCACCGTATGTGCAGGCAATTCGCTAACATTTGGCGAACTGCCTGCTCTCTGAATAGCCGAATGGCCAGGAAAGGTAACCGTATGCTGAATTTCACTGTTCGGTTACCTTTCGGCCAAAATTCGGATTTCTTTGAATAACCCTGTACATGTCTCTCCAGAGTGAAAATCATAAATATTGTATGTAAAAATATAAAAGCTGGGCTTATTAATGAATTAATAAGGGGAATGGAAGATTTAAGTTATGAGGAAAGGCTAACAAGCTTAAATCTTAAATCACCGCTGGAGTGTCACTTTACAAAGCACAGGCCCACGACCAACACAATGAACAAAGATTACGAAGCCTGTCAAAGTCACACACACACACTGGCCGGCCACAAGCAACCACATGCTTTTGAAAAACCTTCTGCCAGCGTTTCAGAAGGTTTTTAAAACTTGTTATGAGCAGATAAAAATGCCGGTGAAGAGCCCTAAGCCGGCACTCGGCCTGGACAACCAGAGGAAACAAAGGAAGCGATTCATTGTAAAAATAAAAATTTTGGATACTTAAATTATTTTCAAACGAATACTAAACAGTAAACATTACATTATACCACGATTATCAGTAACCACCAAAAAGGAATTTTGGAATGAGTCACAGTCAGCTGAGAGCATTCCACGTATTGACATTTGTAAAGGGAGAATTGACTGACATTGAGACATTATACATAAAGGGCCAAATTACATACCTGGCGCTAACTTTAGCGCTCACCTGCGTGAGCGCTAACATTAGCCCAAGTATTTACTCATATTTCATTCCAAACGCTAACAGGTAAAGTAACCCGTTAGCGTTTGGTATCTTGCGCTTTTCAGCGCGAGGTTACTGTACTTTGCGCTCCCAATACTTAACATGGGGAGCGCAAAGTGCTACTCAGCGTCATAATTACAAAGTCCTAACGCTGATTAACGCCCGGCTGCGGTTAACATAAAGTTAACCAGAACCAGGACTTGGTTCTAACGAATTACGCTTCTGCCGAATCCGTTTGCACCATCCAGAAACCCGCCAAAAAATTCAATATACTCACCTCCTGTCCCACGGCGAGGACCACATCTCTGTCCGCCACCTCAGTCTGGCGGAAGCAGGGAGAGACTGGCTTAGCGCCCGCAAACAATGCAGACAGCTTTTTTTCCTCCCTAGTGCCCACGTTTTAGCGCTAGGATAGTAATTTAGCCCACTATCAGGTCTACTCAGAGAAAGGTGAAACTCTGGAGAACTTTTGGAGAAGTGAAAATCCTAGGGCAAAATAGCTGATTTGGAAAGTGAGATAAATGGGAGAATTTTTCTGGTTTGGCTGTATTGATGTAGAATTTTCACTTCTCCAAAAGTTCTCCAGAATTTCACCTTTCTCTGAATAACCCTGTATTTCAATTTTGAGACATAACCTTAAAGAAGCATTACGATTTTGAATGACAGACATTTTATAGTGTGTGATTGTACACATGCAACATAAATTCAAAATGATATTTATAATAACTTTTAATAAGCATTCTCCCACATGACTTGAACCATTTTTCGTACACTTGGGACAAGGGTTTGTGTACCCCATTGTCCTATTTCTGAATGAAAAAAACATTTACATGGCCAATAATACCAGCTCTCGGGGGTGGCATGACATGCATGTTATACAGACAAAAGGTTGTTCAAGGAGCAGGAGGAAAGGCTGTATCCAGGATTATTTATAGGAAAAATATAAATATTGAATTCATTGGTCGGTTCATTCAATAGATCTCTTTAAAACATGTGCTGCATACTGTTGTAGCACAGTGCGATAAACATATATAGGCTTGCAATAGTAAATATAGAAATTGATAAGAATAACTTAATGCTCCAGGGAAAAATGTAATTTTGATTTCAGTGTTATAAATGTTTTACACTTTATGAGGGATAACTGATAACTGATGCAGTGATTTTTGTTTTACCTTATTTTAAATTAACAGCAGCACATGGGATTAGTGAAAGGTCATATTTGATAGATCAAGTCTTTTTCATCATAAATCTCTTTCTTTGAGTAAAGCCTCCTTACTAAAAGTAAAAAAAATAAAAAATAAAAATCATATCACACTATCCTTTCACCTTCATAAATCTCAGGATCAAATGCAAATCTATCTCTTTATGGGGTATATATAAATATGTAAAATCAGTAATTCTGCACACTTGTACCTGTTTTCTGTCTTAAAAAGATCCCAGCTCCAAATTATCCACTGACACTCTGGGCACTATCGTGTGCCTCTCGCTAAAACCAGGATGCTAAAGGGAAAAATTAGTGATCGCTAATTTCTCCTTTGTGTCCCAGTTTCACCAGCAGATGCAGGTGCTGAATCCCGTAGCCTGATTCATGGGGACCGCTAGGTTTGCGGATGCTGGGGGCAGCGCAGGGACGACACGGCGCTAGGCGAGCTAGGCGGGCGCCTAGAGCGCAGTGCCCATCTAGGGCGCAGCCGGCCCGACCACTTTTTTAAAAAAAAAGGAAATTGCTCGCAGGGCAGCCTGGGGCGGCCACGTGCTGCAGCCAGCCCCAATACGTGCCAGATTCGCCGCCGGCGTCAAGGAGACGGAGGCGTGGACTTGGTGCTTCCAGCTTCCTGCACCAAGTCCACACCTCCGTCTCCTTGATGCCAGCAGTGATGCCAGCACGTTGGGACTGGCTACGAGGAGGTGGAGAGATGAGAGAGACGGAGCGGCAAATATACCCATGTGCGAGCTGGGGCAGATATCCATGTGCAAGCTGGGGCAGATCTCCATGTGTGCTGAGGCAGATCTCCATGTTTGTGCTTGGGCAGATCTCCATGTGTGTGCTGGGACAGATCTCCATGTGTGAGCTGGGGCAGATCTCCATATGTGAGCTGGGGCAAATCTCCATGTGTGAGCTGGGGCAGATCTCCATGTGTGTGCTGGGGCAGATCTCCATGTGTGAGCTGGGGCAGATCTCCATGTGTGTGCTGGGGCAGATATCCATGTGTGTGCTGGGGCAGATCTCCATGTGTGAGCTGGGGCAGATACCCATGTAAGAGCTGGGGCAGAAATCCATGTGTGAGCTGGGGCAGATATCCATGTGTGAGCTGGGGCAATATATACCCATGTGTGAGCTGGAGGCAAATATACCCATGTAAGAGCTGGGGGCAGTATATACCCATGTGAGAGCTGGGGCAATATATCCATGTGAGAGCTGAGGGCAAATATACCCATGTGAGCTTTCTTGTTTTGGGGGGGGGGTGCAAGTAGCCGGTCTTGTCTAGGGCGCAAAATAGTCTAGCACCGGCCCTGGGGCAGCGCTAATGCGCTGTCCCAAGCATCTGCTCCATGGAGTCCTATGGATTCCATGGAGGCTTCTCCTGCCGGGTCACATGACCGGTAGGATCTCACCTCTCGTGAGATACTGCTGGTCAGCTTAGCGATCGCAGAAAGAGACTGGAAACTTCTTCCCCCAGTCTCCCTCTGCTCCTGGCAGCCAAAAGTGGCGGATCGGGCCGCCGTTCTCGCTGCGAGATAAGAGGTGAGTATTTGATTTTTGGGGGTTTTTGGGAAGCAGAATCAGTTAGCTGCAGGTCTGAGCTGGTGGTAACATTTTTAGTTAGCGCCTGCTCTTAGTAACTAGCGGTAGGACCTTTTGATCCTAACGCGAGTTACTCTGTGCTTGTACTTTGCACTCCCCGTGTTAAGTATAGGGAGAGCAAAATACAGTAAACTTGCGCAATGAATCACTAATTACGATTCGCTAACCTTTTTTAACCCATTAGCGAATCGGAAGTGATTCAAGCACAGCACTATCACCTCTTGTAGGCTAACGCTAATGCTCACGCTAGCGGTAGCTTCCAGGAGGTGATAGGGCTCCTAGGATTCTCATCTGCATACAATGTTTCACTATATTTATCAAAACACAATTGGCGTTTCAGTCCAGAAGGACTTTTATCAAGACAATACAGAACATACTACAGCATCAACAAGAAAGAATGAGATCGAAAACTATCAGGTCTATTCAAGGAAAGGTGAATGACTGGAGAAGTGAAAATTCTAGGTCAAAATAGCCAAACCACCAAAATTCTCCCATTTATCTCACTTTCCTAATTGGCTATTTGATCTAAATTGTTCTCTTCTCCTGCCAGTTCTCCTGGTTTTCACCTCTCTCTGAATAATCCTGTTTGAATAACCCTGTAAGTGAGAAGCATCCAGCCCATACATGGAGTTTCATCCAGAGACACCATTCCACTAAGATGATTATTCGCCGCAAATCTTTATTTTCTGACCATTAATCAGCTATAGGAGAAATAGAAATTTAAGGGACATACTGGTCCATATGCATCAGTACAGTTAAAGAAAAAAACAGAGTTCCTCTGCCCCTGGGTGCTATTTCTGGGAACTGATGGGCAGACATCGCTCAGTGCATTCACTGACTAAAAACTATTTCAACCGGTGGCTTATCTTTTTCACAAGGTTGGACATTCCTTTGTCATTTCTACACATGATGGCCATGGACAATCTACCTTCTTTATCTATAGGAAGAGATCAGGTCAAAGAACGTTCGAAAAGACAGGCATTTTGGACATACACACTCAATACAATAGCATCTAAGGGACTGAATGATAAAATTGAGTCTTCATTGTTTTCTGTAACAGTGATACATTTCAAATGTATTTTTAAACAATAATGGGGTCCTATGTTAGTATGGGATGTTCTGCTGCCAAGTATTATTGATATATTTGCAAAATCACTTAACACATCCGCTTCCCTACCAAGTGATTTTCCATAAAACAATGGCAGAACCCAGTGCTTTTATGGAAAACCATTTTCCCTTACCCACAGAGAAAAAATATACTGAATCATTTTACCATATATGGTCACTGACTGTACGTACGGCCTATTTGACAAGAAGAAGTGATATTAACCCCTTAGAAATGCTATGATGTATTTTATTTATTTATTTATTTATAAAGTATTTTACCAGGAAGGATACGTTGAGATTTCTCTCGTTTTCAAGTATGTCCTGGGTTCAAGAACATTGAAATGTTACAGTCGTTACAGAAATACAGAGTAGTAAAATGCAAGATATGAAAAACAATGCAAATATACAGATTAACAGAAAATAAATATGTAGGAAATATACATTTCTACATAACTATGTTACATGTTTACAGGTGCATTCTGTATATAGTCACTATGTTACATGTTTACAGGTGCATTCTGTATTGAGGTATGTTAATAGGGAGCTCTTAAGTGACTTAAGACTGGGGGAAGATTTGATGGCGTCTGGGAGGTTATTCCATATTTGCGGTGCTCTGTAGGAAAATGAGGATTGAGCCACTTTCTTTTTGTATTGTGGTATTGCAAGTAAAGTGCTGGTCCTGGATCGGAGGTTATAGGATGAGGGAGCTGATGGGGGAAGCAGCCTATTCAGGTAGGGTGGTAACTTCCCAGAAAAGCTCTTAAACACCAGGTTGGAAAGGTGAAGGGTGCGTCTAGATTCCAGCGATGGCCAGTTTAGCTCTTTTAAAATGTCACAATGGTGGGTCATGTAATTACATTGTAGCACAAAGCGGCAGAATGAGTTATACAATGTGGTAAGTTTCTGAAGGTGTGTTTGCGGGGCGGCTGTATACACTACATCTCCATAATCTATAGCCGGCATAAGCATTTGTTGTACAATTTGCTTTCTTACCGTGGGGCTTACGCAGGATTTGTTTTGAAGTGGAATAAATAATATTAACCAATTAACGCAGCATGCATGCTATGCGGTCCCCGGGGAGGGTGTTTCTGAACACTGCAGGATGGTATAGCACGCTTTGCTGGCGTCTATGGGATGCTTCCTGCCAACCAGCGAGCAGCGCGTGTCATTCACTGCCACGAGATGGTCTGAACTCAAGCTGTAGCCCTACAGCCAATGATGCGCACGTCGCGTCAGCTGCGTAGGCGCGCCTGGGGAGGTGCCGCAGCAGCCAGAGCGCAGGGTCGAACTAGCATGACCCGCTGGCATTTAGACCCACCCGCCGGGTACATCCCACCTGGCGGTAAGGGGTAAATATAAATTTCTATAACAAAATGCAAACAATCACATTGAAGTATACATTTTACATGAACAGATATTTTTTTTTACACTGTGAATTACAGTTACAAGTATTTATACAGCGCCAACAAGTTCTGTAGCGCTAAATTCAAAATGTAATTGCTGATTTTTTGTGATCTTCATATAGTGATAACTTTAGTCATGGAGGTAAACCAGTTCTGTCGATATTAATCATTTAGGGTGCTATTTATTTGTTATTTGTTCTTCCTATTACAAACACTAAAGGGTCTATTCACTAAGCATTAAAATTTCTCTGAAATTTCAGAGCCTTTCACTTCAGCGAAGTTAGGTGCACTTCAGCGATTCCATTTCACCAACAGCAGTGCACCGATGATGGAGTCGCCGAAGGCTCTTGAAACAGTTGGAAAACGTAGTGGAAGGACACCAAAAAGCACCAAAGAGCTTCCACTGAACTTCAAAATTTAAAAGCGATATTACTTTTTTAAACTGAATCCTGTGGGGTTCGCCTGTTTAAACCTGTCGAACTGAAACACCCCGAAAATCAGGGCATTTCAGCGTTCTCTGAATAGATTAACCATTAATTCTCTATGGGACAATTTCGCTGCGAACAAAGATCGCCGCACTGCGGTGAACTGCACTGTATTTTGCCATCAATTCACCTGTAGTTGGCGAATTGAAATTTTAGTGACTAGATTAACTATGGTGAAATTGCACCAAACAGTAAAATTCACCATTTGGTGCAATTTGGTGGCAAATTTGGTGCTTAGTTAATAACCTCTTTATTTTCTTGGATGATCCAGCTGATGAGAGACAATAAATTGATGGATCATTAAGCTCAAAATGATAATGGTGCAGATACTGGATGTCCGGATTCTGGAAGGTCCAGAATTTGATGGCTGAGCTGATGACTTGAGAGAGCAGGAGTGGGACTAAGTGGTTTTTAGTTCTGAAGCTGAAGATTTCAGCGGACCTTGCCTTCTCTCTGTTACTGCAATTGTGCGGCTGCCCCATTACCTTCTCCACTAGCCATATATAAGTCAACCTCATTGTATCATAGTTTGGTCCTCATTCCTTCATCCTTCCTATCTCCTGTCAGGTTTCCTCCTTGAAGCCTCAGTTGCCTTGCTCTGTGCCTATAAAAATTTGGGAAACAGGTTGTTAAATATTTTCTCAGGATGAATAAAGATGAAACGGGAATGTACGAGACAATCTTGGTGACGAGACATCTCCTACAATGTTTCGGCTCATTGTAGAGGTTCTATAATAGGCTGAAATGTTGTGCGAGATGTGTCCTTAACAAAGACCACCAGATTCTCTCCTAGAGTACCCAGATCATCTTCCTTCCTTCCATATTGTTTAGGTTTGAGCCATCTTGTTCTGTGTGGCATTAGAAGCAGGGGTCAGCAACCTTGGCTCCCTGATGTTTAGGGAACTACATTTCCCATGTGGCTCAGTCAGCCTAATGGGTGACTGAGCATCATGGGAGATGTAGTTCCCAAAACAAAACATCAGGGAGCCAAGGTTGCTGACCCCTGCACTAGGGGAAGAATAAGTATTAACCCCTTAAGGACCCCTGACGTACCCTGTACGTCCTGTCCACAGGTCTCCCTTAGACCCGCGGATGTACAGGGTACGTCAGCGGCGCCTAATCCCCCTCCCGCCCGATACTCACCTCCCTCGCTGGATCCCACGGCGATCTGGCAGGGAGGAAGCCTGCCCATGTGATTTACATGGGCAGGCGAGGCTGATGACGTCGCCACGCTGCGTGGTGATGTCATCAGCAGGCATCCCCATGCAATTCAATGGAGGGGAGGGGGGCTCCTTCGGAGCCCTCTATCTCCCCAACCATTGAAGCTAGGGAGATGCCGTTTGCACTGCTGGAGAGGGGAGAGTGTATGGCATTAACCTTTTCGCTGCCGAATCGCATTTCGGCACTAATTGGCGCCAAAACGCGATTCGAACCTGGAGGGGGGCTGACATCTTGGATGTCAGCCAAGCCTCCAGGTCCCCCCCACCCACTGACAACCTCACCATATGTGTGAGGATGTCAGTGGGCCAGTTAACCATCTAGCTGCCATGTAGAGATAAGGGGATCATAAGGATCCCTTTATCTCCCGATCCATGGCAGCTAGATGGTCATATTTGACATCATTTGAAGGGCCTGATTATGGCCTTTCCAATGATACCAAACATGACCAGGTTTGGGTTTAAAAAAAATTAAAAAAATAAAAAAAAAATAAAAAAAAAATAAAAAAATTAAATAAAATAAAAAAAATAAAAAATTTAAAACTTTTTTTTGTCTGGGGGGTTTAATTAAATAGGACCTAGGCTTTCATCTAAAAATAATTAGCACAAAATGGTCAGAATGAGCGCAGCGCACATAGGTGAACTGTCTCAGCAGTGAAGGGGTTAAAAAGCAAACGCATGTAAAAATTGGATATTTCTAGTCTCGGGACAAAATTTTGAACCTATTTAGCCGGGGTCTTTTGGGTGGTTGTAGATTTTGGGGATTAAATTACGAAAAAGTGTGTTTTTACCATTTTTCATCATATTTCATATTTTTTTTATAGTAAATTATTCGATATGATGGAAATAATGGTATTTCTATAAAGTCCATTTAATGGCGGGAAAAAAGGGTGTATAATATGTGTGGGTTGAATAAACGAGTAAGAGGAAAATTTGACCTAAACACTAACAGCGCAGAACCGTAAAAACAGCAGCGGTCACTAAAAGACGGATTTGTGTAAAACCGCCCAGTCACTAAGGGGTTAAGAAGTGTGTGTATCTGTTATAATTTCTCCACAATTCCCCAGCTCGTGAACTTAATCTGAGTGAAAAAAATGAGTACTTCTGAACAAAGAGCATCCAGATAACCCTCTCATACCAACAGCTGTTCACTGGACCTATTTTAAAGCATAGACCCGGAGCTGCATGCTCAATAACCCATGTGATAATCTGGACCTGGATGAGAATACATGATCTCTTGACTGACCAAGCTGATGCAAGGCCAGAGGTTGCTGGTCATCTCAAGACCAGGTTTTATATCACACTTTGGAGAAGCAGATTGCGGTGATAGTCAGAAGGGGGGATTGCAGGGCTTTTTGTACCAAATAAATCTTTATCCTTTCTCAATATCAGCAATTCTTTTCCATGCTATATGCTTTGTGCTGTCACTATATTTATATGATATGAAATTAAACAGTTGTAATCTTCTGATGTTTATGAGCAAAATCATTAAAACCTTTAGGGATAATTGATTTGTTGCCTAGCAGGCCTCATCTGAGGTACCACGAGTATCTATGCTACAAATAATTGATCCCATATGACTGTAAACATGAATCCGTGAGATAAATATCACTTTTCACAAATCACTTCTACAGCTTTGTTACTGCATTAACGAAAAGTGTTGCATATGGGGATAATTATCAGAAAATTGCTCATATATATGTCTTTTAACATTTTGTAGAATCATCATATATATTATCGTATAAGGCATTGCCGCAGTGTTATACATTATAATACTTTGTTTAAGGAAAACAGAGGCTTCTATAGGTTGGCTTGGATCAAGCGACATCTGCAGAGAAACATATGTTAAGTAATAACACAACAGTACATTTGTTTTCTAAATGTTTTCTTTTAAATAAATTATGCACAATTACTAGAGAATTTGAGTTGGATTAAACTATATGCTGTTAATTAATACACATATACAATAGAAGTATTGTTTGTATAAATAAGTAATGAAATATTAAAAACTTTAATCAGTTTTATGAAAAAACATATATTAGAAAGTAACTTAGATTAACAAGTAATACCCATGTGAGAAAAATATATTTTTAGCAATATTATTGAAAACTAAAATTGTCCATTTCATCACCATCAGGTTCATGTTCTGATTTAACCTTTTGGTTTTGTGAAGCCAAATATTGCACAAGAAGTAGTGAATTAATAATAGCAAACATACTTACCTTAGAAAACAGCCTTGGATGCAATTATTGTCAGCGTTAGAAATTTCTTAACCCCTTCGCTACCAACTGATGTTTCAGAAATCCACACCAAGGACCAGTGGGTTTCTGAAAAATCACTTTTCATTAACTATTAAGTGGGAATAGTCCCAATGTATAACTAATGCAGGATTTAGCGTATCAGACATTTGGTAGGCAGACATCGCCATCTGCTGGTTAAAAGGAGCTATTGCAGCTATGGCTCTGTGTTGCAGGAAGTGAATATCATTGTGTTACACACACACACACACACACACAGGGTTAATCAGAGAGAGGTGAAAACCAGGAGAATGACTGGAGAAGTTAAAATTCTAGGTTAAAATAGCCAAACCAGAAAAAATCTCCCATTTATCTCACTTTCCAAATCGGCTATTTGGTCTAGATTGTTCTCTTCTCCTGCCATTCTCCTGATTTTCACCTCTCTCTGAATAACCCTGTAAGTGCAGATTGAAAGGAACACATGTTGTGTCAACACGTACACAAGACGTATGAGTGGAACAGCTGCATGGTTTGGGTTTTTAAACTCTTATAGCTTTTATCATACAACCATCATGAAGTAAATGAATTACAAGAAGCATCATTGCTCTATACCTGTGAAGATGCAGGGTTTGAATCCCACTCAGATCACCCCTCCAGCAAGTGTCCTTGCACAAGATACCGAACGATACATAAGAGGTTATTCACTAACCTCCTAATTGGCCCCGAATTGCACCAGATGGGGAATTTTGCCATTGGGTGCAATTTCAAGCCAATTCGTCTATTCACCAAAATACTGTGCAATTCACGGCAATTCGGCAGCGTTCAGCGGCATCAAAACTGCCACATAGAACACTATTGTCTCTTCTATTCACAAAACACCGAATTGCATTGAAAGTCCTAGAAAATTCCCTGATTTTTGGTATTTCAGTTCAATAAGTTTAAACCTATTTTGACCTCGAATTTTTCATTCTCCAGTCATTCTCCTGCTTTTCACACTCTCTGAATAACCCTGATAGTAAAAGCGTAAATTTATAAAGAAAAGGCCCATTAAACCCACAAGTGACATACTCTAACTTAAGATCATGAAAACACCCCAGTAAAAACATTAGGGGTATTCAAAGAGATCCGAATGGCTGCCAAAAAGTAATCGAACGCTGAAAACCTTTCTTGGCCATTCAGCTATTCAGAGAGAAGGCAATTCGCCAAATGTTGGCGAATTGCCTGCACATACGGTGCCTGTTCGAGGGCAGTGAACTACCCATAGAGAAGCACTGCTTCGTCTATTCAGATAACATAAACCAGCAGTGAAAAGTTGCCGAAATGCCCTGCCATTCGGTGGTTTCATTCGACAGGTTTATTCAGGCGAATCCCAAAGGCTTCAATGTTAAAAATATTTCTGTTTTAATTCAATATCTAATAAACCGTTTATTATAATATTCTGCAGTAAAAAGTCTCTTTATTTCTAGATTTTTTTAGATCTTTTAAGCATTTTTTTTCTTGCAAAAAGTTTTTTTCCATTTAATTTTTAGTTTTTTAAAAATATTTTCGCTCAGTAGTTTGTTTGCAAACAGCGTCTCACTTTTCAAACATTCAAGCGTACTGGGTTTTTTTTTCACTCCATTCATCTGCGGTGTCGGGTTTTTCTGGCGGCTGCTCAGCGCTGTGATCGGCTCCTGCTTGGGTTTTTCTGGCGTGTTCGGCGGGGTTAATCCAGATGTTTTTGCCGGTTTCAGTGTGCATTCACCTGGGTTTTGCGGTGAGTGTTCGGCAGGTTTGCGGCGGCTTTTCCCTGCATTATGACAGCCCTGTGGTGCTTGCTGAATACACCGCAGGGTCGCTGAAATGGGATCGCCAAATCGGCCCAAATTGAAGAGAACGAAAAGTCACCGGACGTGTGGTGGCTTTTCGATTCTCTTTGAATAAACCTGATAAACTTATTTTTCTCCCATGTATGAATGTTCCATGAATTCCATGAATGTAATCTCTTTCTGAATACAAATATCTTCAAAATGTGGCTTCTTTCAGTGGAGAATAATAATTATAATAAAATCTTTCATTAATCTGTGGCACAGGATGGTATTGGGCTATAAAGCCAATAAAAAAAGAAAAATGGTGGAATCTCTCATCAACTTTATTTTAAACTTTATTTTAAAGCACTGCATAAACTGTTGGTGCTATATACTATATACTATATAAACTGTTGGTGCTATATACTATATACTATATAAACTGTTGGTGCTATATAAATACTGACAAATATTCAATCAAATATTAATATAAACAGATATTGATCATTTCTAAATACTTTGAGAAAATTAATGCACATATTAAACAAAAATAGTTAATTATTATCACTCTTAGCAAGTTTTTCCATATTGATATTCTTTGATGGAAAACATACTTTGAATATGAGCAAAAATATGAAGAAAAATATTAAAAATCTAGGACACCATTATCGCGCAGAAGTGTAGGTTTATTCGAGCGGCAGCGATGCTGACATTGGAATAAACCTACACATCTAGGCTGTGATGATGTGCTGGATTTTTTTTATACTTTTGCTGATACTTGGAGATACATGAGGATATGTGGTTGCTTAGAAAAGCAGCTCTTTGTTTCATTAGGTAGGACCCACCTGACCCAGAGGTGCCATGACGTGGCAGGTAGGCTACACTTTAATGGCCATTCAAGTAAACCTAACCCTCTGATTGTGTTTTGTTTTGCATGGAGCTACAGTGGTGAGCGCAGATGATAACTAGACTTGTGCACCGATTTTTTTTTTCGGTTCGGTTTGGTTCGTTCGGATTTTGTAAATTTTCGGTTCGGCTCGTTTCTGCCGATTTCCATTTCGGTTCGGTTCGTTTCGGTTTGTTTTTCGTATCGACTTTTTTTTTTCGTGATTTCGGAAATTTTCGTGTTTTTCGGAACATCTGTTCTCCTCGTTTCAAAGCGTCTATTCGTTTTGACGTAAACTAATGGTTTTTCGGACCTGATATTTCTGTCGATACAATACGATTTCTCATGTTTTACAAGAAGGATACATTGAGATTTCTCATGTTTTACAAGAAGGATACATTGAGATTTCTCATGTTTTACAAGAAGGATACATTGAGATTTCTCATGTTTTACAAGAAGGATACATTGAGATTTCTCTGGTTTCCTGGGAAAGATACATTGAGATTTCTCATGTTTTACAAGAAGGATACATTGAGATTTCTCATGTTTTACAAGAAGGATACAATGAGATTTCTCATGTTTTACAAGAAGGATACATTGAGATGGGAATGATACAAAATTACAGAATCAGCGATATAACCAAAAAATACAATGTCCGAAATTACTGAAATGGAACCAAAATCAGGAATGGAGTCAAAATCACGAATGGAACGAAAATGAATTTCGATTTTACATATTTCTAGTCCATTCAAAAATTCCGAAAAGTTTTCGTTTCGGCTCGGAAATTTGTTCAGATCTGCCGTTTTCGGATCCGAAAATTTTCGGAAAATCAGCCGAATCCGAATGCACGAATCGGGAAATTTTGTGAAAATTCCGAAATTCCAAAACCCGAAACGCACATCCCTAATGATATCCTTTTTTCTTGTTATGTTTTATACATGAAGCAGGCTGGATACTTCTGGTCTATGCAGCCACCCTGTTAGGGAATAGGCACAAAAACGTTTCTTCTGCATATATGTATATTTTGTTGTATCCCCAGCAAGGTAATTATTGCTACTGCTCTTTTCTGTGTTTTCTGTTTAATCCCAAAGTGGAATTGTTCCTGGTGAGGGTATAAATATAAACCCAACAGTTTGCCTCTTAGTTTATAAGCAGCATGAGGATATGTGGTTGCTTAGAAAGCAGCTCTTGGTTTCATTAGGTGGGACCCACCTCACCCAGAGGTGACGTGACGTGGCTGGTGGGCTTACACTTTAATGGCCATTCAAGTAAACCAAGACCTCTGATTGTGTTTTGGTTTACATGGCTCTACAGTGGTGGGCACAAATGACAAACTTTTTTCTTGTTATGTTTTATACATGAAGCAGGCTGGATACTTCTGGTCTAAGCAGCCGCCATTATAGGGAATAGGCGCAAAACCGTTTTTTCTGCAAAAAAAATTCTGTTTAAACTTTAAGTTTGAGCAATGAGCATGTTTCAGTGGTTCCAGCACCAGATTATAGCTTGTGAGGACCATAGGAATGACAGCGTTATTGTGCATTCCAAGCATTAGACAATCCCTGCTTGCCCCAGGCTAGTGGCAGCAATGGAGTGAATTTCAACAAGATCTTGACATGGAGTTAATACTGATTAATTTGTCCACCAAAAGAAAATCTGATGAATTTTCATTAAACAGTATTTTCTGCTGCAGAAACTCCTCTTTTCTGATTGTGATTCAGAAAATAATATGGACTTGTATGACAATTCCACCTATTTACCAAACCCTCGTATAAATTTGCTATATAGGAAGAAATCCCATGTTGCTAAATAATATGTACATTTGGTTTGAACATCCAAAAATAAAGACTTATGGCTGCGGATACTGATCTGAAATCTGTATTGGTATGTCTACAAGTGAGTCCTATATGTACGGTCTTTAAAAAAAGTACCCTTCCCCCAAAATTATAAGTTTTATTCAACGTCAGAAACTAGCTTTTCTCCTTTTTTTAACCCCTTTTCATATTTTTATTGCCTTGCTCTGCAATGGTGTCAGAGAAAGATTTTTTTCAAGAGAAAAGCTCAGCATCAGTCCATTAACAGCAAGTAAATCTCTCTCTCTCTTCTTCGTAATATCTCAGTAATGGTAATACATTACAGTGGATAAGCGACTGGCAGCTGGTCCTGAATCCTTCTGCTGCGCTATTTTAATTTCTTTTCTTTAAACCACAGACCAGCAAGGGTGAGGGGGGCAGGGTGGCATTAATACTGACCAACCGCTGATAAATGCAATTAGCACTTAATAGTGCCACATCTTCTCACCAGCTGGCACAGAAGGTGTCCAAGTGCCGTTCCTACACAGGGATGATACCGATGCCCCCCTTTATGATGAGCTGTGCTCCATTCAGTGTAAACTTTGTAGCCACCAATGTGTCCTAGTGTTATATGGTAAGTCCCGAAAGGGTAATAACTCACATGTCCTAACTTCTTATGACTTTTTCCAGCAGATAAAAGGCATCTTTTATCCCCTGACACAGAAAGACACTGTTGTGTTTATTGTTTTTACTTTGTTTTTCATAATAAAAAAATACCAAACTAATTAACCCTCTTGCTTATTAAATTATATATATTCCCCACACACTACTTTCATCTCTCTACAAAGTGTGAATAACTGATCAATATTAAAGAGTAGTCTTGGGTTAAAACAGGAGGTGGGAACAGAAGCGTTAAACATTCTCAGCACCCTTCGTCCTGTTTCAACCTTTTAATTTGTTTTAAAGATTACAGCAAATCCTGCGCCAGGTTCCCTCGGTGCTGGCTGGGCCTGATATGCTGCAGCTACCCCTCTCGTAGTTTTCACGTGACCGGCGGGATTCTAGACGCTTGAGGGATTGTCCAACCAATTCGCTGCCTCACAATGTGAGTGTTCTGAGAGCCATTGGATGCATGAGACTACTGTCAGTCCCAGGACTAATGAAGCTGAGATCAGTGCCTTGTTAATCTCAGCTTCTGGTCAGGACTCACCCCACCAGAGGGAGGAGAGGAGGCATGGCACTCTGGTCACTGGAACCACTCAAATTACATTGAATGTCACAGTGTCCAGAGTATCCCTTTAACCCTATCTTCACAAAAGCTTTCACAGGCTGTTAACATGACTGAGAGCGTTATACCAAGGTTGGTGTTAACTTAAGCAGTGCTGTTGTAAACTTACAAGTCATTATAGTCTATGGAGTTGTTAAGTTTACAACAGATCTAGTTAAGTTGATATAACAACCTTGGAATAGGATCCTTAATTGGTTAGTAATGGTGCGCCTAGATCACTTAATGATTAAACATTTCTGAAAACCATAACTCTAAACCTCCAACTGTCTGAAAGGTTTAAGCAGAACCTTCATAAACTTACTAAAGCCATTATACTCTATGGCAGGGTTGGGCAATTACGGCCCTCCAGATGTTTTGAAACTACATTTCCCTTGAGGCTCTACAAACCTAATGAGCAGCCGAGCATCATGGGAAATGTAGTTTTAAAACATCTGGAGGGCTGTAATTGCCCACCCCTGCTCTATGGAGTTGGTAGGTTTTACGACAGCCCTGGTTAAGCTTACACCTGACTTGGAATGTAGCCGATTCTCTGGTTTATCTTTAGAATGATTGAGTTAATATACCGTTTCCCCTTTTCATCTTAAACTCCAAATTTCAGTACAAATCTATTTTCATATTATAACAATCTCAGCGACAGAATATGTTCACGTTATGTTTTTCTGGTTACACGTCCTGTGCAATGTGCGCAGCTAACAATTGCAGCTAAACGCAGTTCCATCCTGCATAAATGTCTTACATCTTAATATGTGCTACATTTATTTTTTTATTTATTTGCAAAGTATTTTACCAGGAAGGATACATTGAGATTTCTCTTGTTTTCAAATATGTGCTGGGTTCAAGAACATTGAAATTTTACAGTTGTTCCAGAAAACCAAAGTAATATCCTAGTTCCACATTAAGGCTAGGGTCAGACGAAAGCATTTTTCCCCACGAACGTGAAAAAGTGCGTCCGAACGCATTGACGTATTTTTTCATGGAATGCGCAAAATCGGTCAGACGACGCGCATTGTCGGTCGTGATTTTGTACGGATCGTCAATAAAACTCTTTTTGCGTCTGGACGTTATGTAGGCTGGACATTAGCAGTGTCTGACATCTCCTAATCACGCAAACACGCCGCTATGCCGCAGCTGCGCACTCAGTACGTCAGTACTAGCGGTTCAGCGTTCTCAGAAAAATGCGTTCAAATTCCACTTGCGTTGCACGGCCGGACTTTTGTGCTGCCGTACATCGTATATTGTCCGTCATTGCCCGTCATCTGCTGCTAGTGCGGCCGTAATTATGTGCGCCAGAACGCACGTTAAAAGTGTGCTGGTCTGACCCCAGCCTTAAGTATACATTCCACTATCCAGTATGGAGCGCACAGACACCTAACAGGATCACGTGATCTAAAGTAATGCAAATTAAGGCTAGGGTCAAACGAATGCATTATTCGCAGTGACCGTCAAAAAGTGCGTCTGAACGCATCAACGTATTTTTTCACAGAATGCGCGAAAACGGCCATACGATGCGCATTTTCGTGCGTGATTTGTTACGGATCCAAACCAGGAAACTTTGGGTGTCTGGACGTTATGTTGGCCGGATATGAGCAGCGTCTGACGTCTCCTAATCACGGACACACGCCGCTAGTGGACGCAGCGCACTCTGTACGTCAGTACTAGCGGTTCTGCGTCTCGAAAAATGCATTCGTTTGCCGCTTGCGTTGCGCGGCCGCACTTTCGTGCGGCCGTACTTCGTATATTGGCCATCTTTGCCTGTCATTTGCTGCTACTGCAGCCGTGATTAAGTGCGCCTAAACGCACGTTAAAAATGCGTTAGTCTGACCCCAGCCTTACAGGTAACAAATCGCTACATTTCCATGGTGCCAAAATGTGTTACTAAATTTGAATTATTAGGTGCCTTCTCATTATCAATATTGTGCGAGCGAAAGCAGATGTCTGTGCACTCTGTGTATGACAAATATAGGTGCTCATGTGTGGAAATATGTGGGGAGATCACAAGGAATAACATATTGCTGCAGAGAGGTGCTGGGAACAGGTGTATTAAGCATGCAAAGTGTTAACAGTTACACACTGAAAGGTCTAGATAACAAAATCTTACTGCCATATGCTGTCTCTGGAATAGTTAACATATATATATATATTCTGCAGTTAGAAGACAAAAAGTACATTTTGCATTTTAACACCTTTTTTTCCAGAATTACCAGTGCAAGTTGAGATCTGGGTTTCTGTTTTTTTGCTTTTTAGTGATGTTTATGGTTTTACAAATGCCTGTTCTGTGCACAGGATTGGTAGCCCTTTCAGTCTCACACTTTTATTAACCCTTTCAGTCTCACACTATTATTAACCCGTTTAGTCATGTAAACCGAATGGGATATCTTTTGTACAGAAAGGGTTAATATTGGTGCATTATACAGACTTTTTGAGAGCAAAAGGAGGGAGTGTTCCCTCCCTGCTGAGGGAGAAGATACAGATAGGAAAGCAGGAACAGAGGGGAGGGTCATTTTCTTGCATAAAAGGAAATGACAGCACATGCCAGGACTAGTGATTTATTACCCTTCCAGGACCGCACTGAACTCGGCTCAGCAAACAGTTGCCACACTCCAGCACTCGCATCCTTGCCACGAGATGAGCAGCCAGCATCTCCTCTAGGTACCAATCGCATCACCAGCGCACCACGCTGCCTTTGTGTTTGCAGGCAGGGGCTTTACATCATGGATTTATTTCATCTCCTCTGCTTAACGTGGGGGATTTACAGGCTGCACAACACAGCTTTTTAAACTGCAAGTTGTTGCACTCAATTTTTTTTTTTTACTGATATATTGAAATATCCAAGCACTGCTTCTCGGGAACAACAAGGGGAAGATGAAAAGGGACCCCCAATTCCACTCCTGTATCATCAGAGAAAGCAACACTGACCCTTTCTGTGTGTTTGATGCCTGATGGTTTGACATGGCTGTGAATGATTTCTTTGGCTGATTTCCCTTTTAAGTGTCGTTTGGTAGAAACTTACAGGATCCAAGGATGCAGAGATCTGCCTGCAGGAATATGTTGCACATCTCTTCTCTTCTAATCCTCAGCATGGCATCAGCTTATTCTAGAGGTAAGGAAGGGGATAAAAAGAAAAGAAAGTCCTGTCTTGGGCAGGATAGTTACATCGTTTCAGTTCTTCTGTTGATGTTGAGTTTGGAAACACAATCAACAGCAAACACAAACAATAATCTAAACAAGTTGTGCTGATTAGGGGTAACACTGCCCCTTCTTTCTTTGCAGAAATCCTTGTGCTGTTTATTATGCAGAGACAGCTGCTGATCCTTCAATATTGAGTTTTTTTATTACAAAACATTACTTTTAAATGTTTTTCTTCCTTATATGTGCAAATTAGCTGCTTGATTCAGAACAAATACAATTATCTGTTTGCCTCTGTGGAATGTCACAGACACATCAGAATAATGTCCACTCTACAAACAATACACATCATGTGCATCAATATTTAACTGTCTAAATATATGTAAACACACACACATATTATGTATTGGGTCTGCTGGGTGGGAATTATAGACAACATTGTTGCTATCAGATGTATATATATATATATATAATGTATTTTACTATAATGTTGCCAAGGGTAATTATATACATCTGAATGATAAGTGATTGTTGGCATTAACTTTTTTTCATGGTTATATGTTTATATGTATGATTTAGACATCAGCTCTGACACTAGTGATGTTCCTGAATAATAGTGTGTTACATTTGGAGATCAGACATGGTTTGTTAAGAGAATCTAGTATGCCTTGTCTGGATACAATGATGCATGCAGTTGGCTTGTTACACAGCATGGGTAGCAGTTCTACTTCAGTGACTGTTAGTCTGGACTGCTTGATTAGGGGTGTGCATGTTCCATTCAACTCCAATTTCCCATCACTATTACTAGTCTTCCCCACAGTGATCCAAGCTTGCTGTCCCTGCAACACCATGTTCTGATAGTGGCTGACATGTGCTGTCAGTGCAATGCTAAATAATAAGAAAAAAACGTGAGAAATCTATTTGATGTTAAAAAGGCAGTGAGAGTTTCTCCTACTGTGTACACATGGCTATTAACCTGTTTGCCTATTGCAGGGTATAAATATTAGCTAATGCTGTTTGCAGTATCAATATTGACATATTAAGACATTTGGTTTAGCTGCCACCAGGTGCATTCTGCATTATTATTTTAATTAAACCTGATTGATCTGCTGTTTGATTAACTTTTTAAACCTTGTTTTTGTGTTTTTCTCATTTCTTGTTTTTCAATCCTTATTGTTCAGTAATAGCTAGAGTGGACCTGCAGCCATAGAGAAAATATTCCTGCTATTTTGGTACTGATTGCTACCATGATGAGGCATACTCAACAAGTTCATTGGATACTGAAATCTGTTTTTATCATACCGAGAAAAAAGACTTGGACAAACAGATGCTTTGCAGTAATGTTTTCTAGGTTGGCGAATGAACGTTTAGAGATGCTTTTCTTGGAGGATGTGGAATGACATGATTGAGGGGGAAGATGATTGACATATTCTATCTTTTTTGCTGCCTTGTCATTTCTAGAGGAATATAAACAGAGACAGGCTTGTATGCCTCTTGTTGTTCAGTGTATGTATAGTTTAAGAATATAATATGAGATTCATTTAAATAAAATGGAAGAAAAAATAAACCCTGGAAGCTAAACATTTCACAACAACTAACAGACATTTCTGACATTCTGATAAGTATAATTGTGCAAATGCAAAGCAATCTTATTCAGATAAAAAGATAGACAGATGGATACATATATGGATACATAGATATATAGATGCTCTTCCCAGCAGTACATGTTCCATTCTCACTTATATTCTGTTTTTGTATCTACTTTATTCCCTAAATATTGCAGTAAGTCACATGTTAGACTTATATTATGGATTCAAGTATGGCACAGAGTCATTGGCGCTCCGACCCTCAAGAACACTTACCACCTTTCACCTGTTTTGGTCCGAACTTTTCAAGATAAAATAACAGCTCTGCAAAAACACAGTCGTAATAAATACACTTCACTTTTCCCTTCAATTATTCTGTGTTTTCACATCCAGATGTTTATATGCATATTTTTATATCCACAATAGATCATACTAAAGCATGGTTTAGGACCGTGTTTCCCAAACCTGTCCTAAGGACCCTCAACCAGGCCAGATTGTGTGGATCATCTTGGGGAAATGCAGACTGAATCCTGCAATCACTGAGCAGCAAATCATATCACCTGTGCTGTGCTTCAGATATCTGTCAAACCTGGCGAGTCAGAGGGTCCCGAGGACAGTTTTGGGAAACACTAGTTTGGACTATGAAGTCCATGTCACCTGAAAAGCAGCTGAATCCATAACCAAAAGTGTAGCTAAGGCTTACGGCTTCTAAACTTTAAAAATAAGAACCTGAACCTTATCCTAAAGTAAGTCTAAATCAACATATTCCCGTTTTCAGAAATGTTGTTCTAGATGTAATACATGTATGATGTATTATATAATATGATGTTCTATGTTCTTATCAGTCTAAATTTAAATATTAAAAATGTAAATCAACCCAATGGGACGCCATGAGATTTGAAAGAGCAATATTTGGACACCAGTTCATTAATATAATTCCTCATTTCTACCTGGCTACATTTAAATACAGTAAATGTAAGCAAAAACATTCAGGGTTATTCAGAGAGAGAGTTGAAAACCAGGAGAATGATTGGAGAAGTGAAAATTCTAGGTCAAAATAGCCGATTTGGAAAGTGAGCTAAATGGGAGAATTTTTCTGGTTTGGCTATTTGGACCTAGACTTTTCACTTCTCCAGTCATTCCCCTGGTTTTCACCTCTCTCTGAATAACCCTGTTAATTGTTACATGTATTGTAAAGCAAACTTACTATAGGCATTCCATAAATCTATCAACTCAACTTTTCTTCTTGGTAAATGTGTGTTTAACAGCATCGACTACAAGTAACAGAATCTCTGGAGGAAAATTGATCTACCAACGTATTTACTGTAATGAAAAGTAATTGACCACATTACTGTCCTGCTGAGGTTTCTGGTTTCTATGTAGTACTTTGTTACCAAATGTACTTTTTAAAATTTCACTATTTTACCTTCATTTTAATGAGCATTTTTCTGCTACAATTACATGTAAAGAGTATTAACGTTCTTTCTGGGGCATTGCCTAGTAATCAGGACTACAGAGAAAGAAATAATGCTGCGCAGTCAGACTGTCAACACCATGCTTAATTTTCTTCTCATCTCTGCATGTGCGCCTGCATGCCAGACTTTTGATATGGTAGAAAATGTGTAATGTTTTCTGTAGGCTCACATTGCAATGTATGCGTATTATATATTATGACATATGCTTCATAATAAGCGATGTAAAGATACATTCATTTAGAATAGACACATTTTTATCCAATTTACTAGAGTATTGTGATGGACCTCTATAAGCACAGAGTGGAGGAAGTGATCTTCAATAAATATTGCATCACAAGGAGATCTGATGGCATCCCTCCTGTACTGCAATCCATATTAAACGCCTCAGTGGGACTCCTCCTCTTCAGCCATCGCTACACCTCTATGTCAATCTCTGCGTTGGCTCCTCCTACCATACAGAATCAAACATAAAATGCTATTACTTACATATCAAGTGATGTCTGCCTCTGCACCCTGATACATCTCTCAGGTCATCTCCAAATATTCCCCCAGCTGCCCAATGCGTTCTGACTTTCTGATTTCTATCCCTTTCATCTTCTCCAATTCACACCTTCAGGATTTCTAGCAGGCTGCTTTCATGCTGTGCAACTCTCTTCACCAATCTGCACGTCACCTACCTTCCAACAATGTAAATGTTCACTGAAAACCAAACTATTTAGAAACCCTTACCAACTGTCTTCTCGGTGCCAAGCCATAGTCTGTACCCATTCTCCAAACCACTACTTGTCAGGACCGTACCTGTCCGTTCCTGTGTGATTCCATGCAAGTGGCAGCTGCATGAAAGGTGCTGCCCTTCTCAGCACCAGTGTACAGAAACAGTTAATGCACCTAACACACACACACACACACCTCAGGTCACGTGATACACCCCTGTGGCTAATCAATAAAAGTTCCCTCCTACCTTCCCACAGTGCTTCATTGTTGGCTCCTGTTCCTGTGAACAAGACTAGCTATTCAAGCTCCAGAAAAACCAAATTTCCCCTATCATCCCACCGTGCTCTCCCAGGAGCAACTACCCTTCCCACCGTGCTCTCCCAGGAGCAACTACCCTTCCCACCGTGCTCTCCCAGGAGCAACTACCCTTCCCACCGTGCTCTCCCAGGAGCAACTACCCTTCCCACCGTGCTCTCCCAGGAGCAACTACCTGTAATGCCCCGCGCCGCGGTCGGACCGCGGCCGCCATGTTGGGACGCCTGACAAACTCACCTGAGGTCCCTCGTGGCGTGTCGCTCCCTGGTTCCGGCCTGCAGCTCGAGGGAGGAGAGCCAGGATGTGTTCCACGCCGCCTCCGCGATCCATCTGAGCAGAAGGCAGGCGCGCATGCGCGATCGTCCATCCTAGAACACAAAGACCTAGGTACTCTGGCGCCCTCTGCTGGTCAAGTTAAGGTACTGCATCCCACCTGCACTGGAGATCCTCGTATACCACCAATTAATCTACCTAGCACTCAGGTATCCCTATTCCACCTGCGAGTCCCAGGTGAACGGTGTTCGTATGATTCCCTGAACCCTATTTAAACCTGCCGCCTTCTCCAGTTCACTAACCAGGTTATACTGTGGTTACACCACGTTACCCAGTGGTTCCCCTTCGTGTTCCTCAAAAAGGATTCTGACTTCTGTTCCTGCTGCCGGTACAGCTCCGCTCTGTTCCTGTTGCCACGGTACAGCTCCGCTCCTGTTCCTGTTGCCACGGTACAGCTCCGCTCCTGTTCCTGTTGCCACGGTACAGCTCCGCTCCTGTTCCTGTTGCCACGGTACAGCTCCGCTCCGGTTCCTGTTGCCACGATACAGCTCCGCTTCTGTTCCTGTTGCCACGGTACAGCTCCAATCCGGTTCCTGTTGCCACGGTACAGCTCCGCTTCTGTTCCTACTGCCACGATACAGCTCCGCTTCTGTTCCTGCTGCCACGGTACAGCTCCGCTCCTGTTCCTGTTGCCACGGTACAGCTCCGCTCCTGTTCCTGTTGCCACGGTACAGCTCCGCTCCTGTTCCTGTTGCCACGGTACAGTTCCGCTTCTGTTCCTGCCACCACGGTACAGCTCCATTCCACTTCCATACTCAAGATTGCCATCGCAGTGCCAGTTCCACCTCCCGGCATACCTCTACCCCTGGACTATTTCCAAGATTGCAACCGTATTTATTTATCCTTACAACTCTCCGTTCTGGACTTTTATTTCTGTCAAAAGAAACATTACATTACTTTATTCTGGACTTATATTTTGTTGCCTTCAGTAAAGCTTAATCAATCATATTCCTTCTGGTCTCCTCCTTCGGCTTGCCATTGGGTTCCATACACCCAACACCATACAGGGGTCAAAGCCTCTGTCCTTACACTACCCTTCCCACTGTGCTCTCCCAGGAGCAACTACCCTTCCCACTGTGCTCTCCCAGGAGCAACTACCCTTCCCACTGTGCTCTCCCAGGAGCAACTACCCTTCCCACTGTGCTCTCCCAGGAGCAACTACCCTTCCCACTGTGCTCTCCCAGGAGCAACTACCCTTCCCACTGTGCTCAAGGATTGCTTTCCCCATCACCCTCAGCCAACCTGTGAGTTTCAGTGTGCCCTGTCCCACAGCCCTCCTGTGTTGTTCTCCTCTCCCACGAAGTGTGTGCATCCCCGAGACCTGCATATCGGCCTCATCACCTGAAAGGCAAGTACCTGCAAGGTATTAACCCTGACACTACTACACTGCAGTGAACTTCCTTTTGTTTCCACCAACTTCCCTTTAGAATGTAAGCTGCTTAGGTTTGGGTCAGACGAGCGCAGTGTTCACGTCCGTGTTGCCGCACATTTTAACGTCCGTGGTAGCATAAAATTATGATCAATAGAGACCACACACGAAGTATGTCCGCACAGAAGTGCAGATGCATAACGGACACGGCAAACGGACAAGAACGTAAATCCGCTAGAATGGCCGCACAGAGTCCGCAACGTCCCCATAGCTTTGTGTGTGAGGGAAGGAACGAAGTCAGACGGACTGCATTTTTGACATCCAGCACTTTGACGGAGAAAATGTTTTTCATATAAATTTATTTTCCCTTCTACATCAGTCAAAAAAAACGTCAGTCACAAAATCAGACTGTGTGGCCACTACCTTGTCGTTAGCCATAAAGTACGTCCATTGTGTACGGACGCACAGTCCACACAGAATGCTCTCGTCTGACCCTAGCCTTAGGAAGCAGGACTCTCTGTACCCCACATCTCCATAATTATGTACTGCCCTAACTTACTCTAACTCTATGGCATTGCTGAATAATATGCTGGCGCAACAACCACATAGGGGCGTTGATTGCCAACATGTTGGAATCTGTCTATAGCGAGTAAGCACCGAGTTTAAATCACACAGCAATTCTGGGTTTAAAAATATTTTTACACGGAGATATTTGTAATTGAATGTAACAATACCTCCATTTGGCATGAAATTTAAGCTCGGCTTAAACACCCAGGCAAGATTTGGTTCAGGGAGATTTAGTAACATACAGAAAATTATTTAGACTGCGAAGAAAATCTTTAAAAAACACTGAATAAAATGCTAATTCCTCAATAGATCAAATTATATTTTTTATTTACATTTTTAATTGAACTTGCAAGTATCTAGACATAGTCATTCCAGCAGTGGGCGTGTTTTCCCATTGTGAACATTGGCCTGTCAACGTTAACACGACATTGTAATGAGTTTGTGAGCTGCTTGGCTCAAATTTGAACCTAGTGCTAAGTTTGCACTGTCTCGTCCCTGTCATTTAATGTTTTTAAGCTATTGTAATATAGCATTTATTAAATGATGCCCTTTTCTGTGAAAATTTCATTTTCTCTGTCAAGACCAACAAGCTGCTCTCTATTGCTAGAAGTATAGAGAGGGATGCCTGGAATTCCGCCGTGACAGGTTTTTTTTGAGAAAGGACTTTACCAGGAAGGATACATTGAGATTTATCTTGTTTTCAAGTATGTCCTGGGTGGCGAGTCTGTACCGTTAGGTGTCTTGCCCAAGGACACTTACTGGAAAGGTGCTTGTCGGGATCGAACCCATGTCTTCACAGTCTCTCTCCACGCAGTGATGTTACCTCTACTCCACCCGGCCGGTTAGTAGATTTTGTAGTAAAATCTAAGTATGGATGAATTTTATTCAAGAACCTGAATTGGGCTCATTCATATGCGCCTGAGAGTGGCTCAGATTAATGTGAGTTTTGGTCCGTTTAATTTATTTTTGTTTAAAAAATTACAGATTTACGATAGAGATTACATTTTTTTCTTCATTATATATATATTTTTTATCGAATATGCAGAAAGAATCTGCTATAAACAAAAGAATTCAGCAGATAAACAAAAGAGGGCTCAGCCTAAGAGCCTCTTTGCAAAAGGTGTGAAAGGTAACCAGTACATCTAGCAACATATGACATAAATAATATGTATTGCAGTCTGGTTTTATTTTGCATACTATTGTATAGGCTTGTTGGTATTGGTAGAAAGAACCTTATTATGGCAGGTATATTTAATTGCTGTGGGATGAATGCAGTATTATTTTTTGCTCAAATTTCTTATTTGTCACATGGTACCATGGCTTCCACCAGAGTGTGACATCCCATGGTATGCTCAGGGGTCCAGTGGCTCCAGTGGACCCTTGCCAGAACTTGGATAGCTTGCATAAGTGCCACAGATATAAGGTCCCTCCATGCCACCCGAGGACTGGCACTAGCAAATTTCCTGTTGGTGCGCAGCATCTGGGGCCAATCAGAGCACTTTGACTACTCCCTTTTGGAGCGATTAGTTTGGCTGCACCAGGTAGAGGTGCAGACTGAATGCTCTCCACAAGGCACCACTTTTTATCCCTTTGCTGGAGGGGAAGAAGAGGCAAAATGTGTTATTTTTTAATTAGTTTATTGAAATGGGCAGCTAAAGCAAGGGGGGGGGTGCTAAATAAGGGCCACAAGAATTCTGATGGTGCTACACAATTTTTTTTGTTTATTTTTTACTAGTTTGTGTTTTTGGAAGTTTATTCACAAGAGTGGTGAGCAGCAGCAGTGATATTTAAATTGTATTATTCTTGAGTAAGTCAGCTTATGTACTGCTTTGTACATTTGTATATCTGTGTGTTCTATTTGGATACACTTTGATTCCAATTAGCAACGAGATCTTGGTATTTCTCTACAACTTGCATGGATGAAGTCCCATAGACTTAAGCATGCAATGCTCTTTAATTTGACCCCTTCCCGACCACGAACGTACATAGTATGTCCTGTGAGGAAATCTCCTTAATGACTGCGGACGTTCTATGTATGTCACGGTCGTCTAACCTCCCTCCATATGCTCACAACTCTGGCTGGGTTTCCGCGGCGGTCTGGCAAGCTTGGAGTTTGCCCCGCCTATTCATGGGGCCCAGCCGTCACGATGATGTCATCAACGTGCGTGATGACATCATCGCCATGCTCCCCCCCCCGGTGCCTGCAGTGGAGTTTAGGAAAGGGGATGGGGGCTCTTTTGGAGCCCTCTCCCTCCCAAACGGCTCCACTTAGGTAAAAAAAGAAAGGTACCGTTGGAAAGGGGAGAGTCTCCCCCTTTTCAGCCGTGCCTCTGTTTAACTTTTTAGGTGCCAGATCACAATTGGAAGTGGTTGACATCTTGGATGTCAGCCAAGCCTCTGGGTCACCCCCACCCCTGATATGTGCGATGATGTCAATAGGTCAATTAACCCCCTAGCTAACAAGTGGACATAGGGGGATCCTTTGGATCCCCGTATCGCCCGATCTGTGGCAGCTAGAGGGTCATGTTTGATATCAATGGAAAGGCCTGATCATGGTCTTCCCAATGATAGCAAACATGTTTTGGTGTAAAAAAAAAAAAAAAAATTAATAATATTAATAAGAAAAAATTGGTTTCATTAAAAAAAAATTGTCGGGGTTTAATAAAATAGGACTTCAATTGGTATTTAAACATGATGAGCATAAAACGGTCAAAATGAGCTCAGCGCAGAGAGGTAAAATGGCTCAGCATTAGAGGGGTTAAAAAGCAAAAACATGTAAAATTTGGATATGTCTAATCTCAGGACAAAATGTCAACACTATTTAGCGGGGTCTTTTTTGGCGGTTGTAGATTTTGGGGATTAAATTTAAAAAGTGTGTTTTTTCCATTTTTATCATATTTCCTTTTTTTCATAGTAAATTGAACGATATGATGGAAATAATGGTATCTTTGGAAAGTCCATTTAATGGCGAGGAAAAATGGTAAATAATATCTGTGGGTTCTGTAAACGAGTAAGAGAACGTAAAAACAGCAAAGGGCACTTTAGGACATACAATCGTAAAACCGCCTGGTCACTAAGAGGTTAAAAGAAAGGTCGAGTTAAGAGCCGTTTTGACTTATTTACACAAATTGTATGTGTGGTAGTTACACAAAAACAATTATAATTTTAATAGTGAAAAGTCACTCCATATAATTTCCTAAACACAAATCTGTATACTATAGCTGATCATTAAGGAAAGAAGATGATCTTTCTTTGCAATGTAGGGTATTTTCCTTATTTATGAAACACAGCTCCAGACCAGTTGCTCTTCCGTTTAAAATTACAGTCGGATAAGCAGGGTTATCCCTCCAATCTCATCAGTACAACTGCCTTATGATGAAGTGCGATTCATCACTTCTGTTAATCCATTTTCTTTATTCCATAGTCCAATTGCAGGAAGCTATGCTACTTTAAATGCATGGCTGTGCATTGCAAACACTTCACTGAGCTCTCAAGAGTTCTTGTTTTGACACTACTTACCGAGGCAATTTAGATGCTGAGCATCTGTAAGATTTCTGCAGTGATGGATTGCGCAATTGATTGTGACATCATAATCAGACTGAAAATGTTGCAGGTGGGAATATGATTCACCATTCTGTGCCTGAGCAAACCAGACATGATTTCAGGAATTACTCCTGACTGAAGAGTGATAGAAACACAATAGGGTTGAGAGGGATGAAAAAGAGACACAATGGATGGATGAGGCATGGAACCCTGCACAATGTAAATGAATGGGATGGGCAGAGGCAACATGGGCTATTCATTTGTACTTGTGTTGCAGGTGAAAGCTTGCCAGCTTCCCTTGTTGATGCCAGCATGAATGTTTCATTCCAGTTTTCTGAAGAACATACATACAATGTACATACGTCTGTTATTCGTGCATTTCTTGTTTATGAAAATATCTGGTAGTACAAGGTGCGACTTATGTATACCTCTAGTGAAATATAAGGGGTTATTCAGAGAGCACCGAAATTTTGCCGACATATCGGTGCTTTCTCGTTCCCCGCGCTTCCCTGCACTTTGGGGAATCAAAGTTCCCCACCTTACGATGTATTCAACATGCCCCGCAGGGTACCTGGAGTGAAGGAAAAAACCACTGCAAACCCAATGAACACTCACCGAACACTCACTGAAAACCCGCAGAAACCGCCACAAAAACCAAGCCGACGAGCCGCTGATCACAGCGCAGAGCAGCCACCGGAAAAAGCTGACAAGCTGACGAATGCGGTAAAAAAAAAACCAGTACGCTTGAAAGTTTCAAAATTTAAACGCTGTTTGCAAAAAAAAATACCGAACAAAATGCCTAGAATTTACATATAAGATCCAATGAACGATAATAAAAAGGTCTGTTACAAAAAAAAACTATTCTAAATCCTAAAAAAATCTATAAATAATGAAACTTTTTACTGCCTAATAAACGGTTTATTAGATATTGGATTAAACTGGGAATATTCTTAACATTGAAGCCTATGGGGTTCGCCTAAATAAACCTGCCGAATGAAAGCACCAAACAGCAAGGCATTTCGGCAGCTTTTCACTGCTGTTCGGTGTTCTCTGAATAGATTAGCCATTGCTTCTCTATGGGGGATTTCACTGCCGTCGAATAGGCACCATAATTGCAGGCAATTCGCCAAAATTTGGCGAACTGCCTGCTCTCTGAATAGCCGAATGGCCCCGAAATGTCACCATACACTGAATTTCAGTGTCCGGTTACATTTCGGTAACATTTCGGACCTCTCTGAATAACCCCTATAGTTTAAAAGACCATGCACAATGCTAGTGAATAACACGATGCTGCCTGAAAATGGATATGATATGCACAAATAAAACGAAAATTTGTGCTGGACATATCAGACCATAAAAGAGAACCATCCATATGGTGCATCAAGTGATATAACAGTAAAGCAATACAGCAATGAATAAAACTGTGAAATAGTAGTTGTTGTGCTCGTGCAAATAATAGTCCAGTGAGGAAGAGTGGTGACAAAGTTAATAAAAATACTCATAAAACCAGTGGGAGAATCCTCCTCAAAGAGCAGATGCTTGCAGTCACACTCCTCAATGTCTCTCAGAGAGAAAAGAGATACGAAAAAATGGTGCAGTATATCAAGTCAATTTACTCCACTTCTTCAATGCTGAATGACATAAACTCACATTCCAAAGAGCCTTAGCGGGTCCCGGCTCTAGGTTAATATGCCTCTGGCCAAATAAAGAATGGTGCTACCCTTCTATTGTTATTTGATTTGTATAGCTTCACGAACACAACAACTACTATTTCACGGTTTTATTCATTGCTGTATTGCTTTACTGTCATATTATGTGATGCGCCATATGGATTGTTCTCTTTCTGCTTTGTCATTTCTTGTTTATACCTGCTACAAATGAGTGTCAATGTATTAATGGCTAACAAGTTCAATTACCATTGGATGGAGTATCAACATAAGTTTGGTCAGGTCATCTATTAAAGATTTGAGCCAGTTGAACATTAGGGCTCAATTCAGCTTTGTCATTAATTTTAATATTATTAATCAAAATCCTGTACTAGCTCAGCTCAAAAAGATGCCAGAGAAACCTAAGTTATTATACAGGCACCTTATATCCGGAATGGTCAGGACCCAGAGTGTTCTAGATTTTGGATTCTTCCAGATTTCAGAATCCAGGAGAATCTAATGCTTAAGAGGAAGCAGGTTGCAGGAAGAGAGCTCCAATCCCCTTCCTGCTGCAGCTGCCAGTGTGTACACATCCTGAGAGCACTCTGCAGCATTTCTTTGAAGACTTTCTTCCTGGAGTCAATGACACCCTATATAGGGGTCTGCAGCCGGTGGCACGCACAAGGTGAGAGGACAAGCCAGTTCCAGGACAGGGGGAACGGTGCACCGGGGTCTGACAGCTTTTGGGACGTCTGGATGAGGTCTGACATTTTAGAAGTTTTCAAAATTTGTAAATTTCAGATAAGGGGAGCCCAATCTGTAGTTCTGTTTTCCTTCAAATTGTATTTTTTTTTTTTAAAGAAAGATAGTAATTCCGGTCTGGTAATATGTGCCGTTTAGTTACTTCCTTGAATGAGTTAAACCTTCTTCAGGACCCTACTAACTGCATGAACCATATCTTGTTTATTCACAGCAGAGGCTGGAAAATTCAGATGCTTTGTTTCAGTATTGTGGTGGAAATGGGAGGGAATTGAGATAACCCTAGGAAGAGATAAGGGACAGGAAACAAGCAGAATTTTCTAATTAAGATGGAAAGAAATGTCATTATTTAGCCAGTTTCTTCAAAGATATAAATAGGGAGATGTAGTGGGCTGGATATATTCAGGGTACATTTAAACACTGCAGTAATATCCCTTTAATTGTAATCCTCACATACATGAGCTATAATTACCTAGATATTGCTCCCCCCCTTCACTACCAAGTGAAATGATTTTCTATTACGCACGCACTAAATATCTACAAAAGTCTGCTCAATGTATATGTTAGCGGTAGGTAAATCTTATTTGAGGCAGAGGGTTCCCTCTACTGGCCATAAAGTTCCAGCACATTTACATTATAGCTTGAGCTCAGTGCGTTCCACGAAGGAAAAACAGACCTCCAAACCCTTTGAAACCATTTCGACACATCGGCTGTGCATGTCTGAAGGGTGGAAATTTTACAGGAATATTATTCTGGAGCCCAGAGGTGACTTACGTTTGCAATAAACAAAATGTCTTTGCATTGTTCAAGAATCAGACCAGATTGTGGATATTTTCATGTTATTAAAATGTTATGTATAGTTTAAATATAATAATACAATTTATTTTATATATAAATATGCAAGTGAACCTAAACGCTGCATACTATAAACCCGTTCCCATGGATTCCAGCTTTGCAGCTGAGTGCGTTAGGACAAGTCACGATATCTCTTAGAAAGGCAACGACCATGGCTCCTATTGTTACTTCTGATGCACAAGGCTTCCGTGTAAGAAATAGTTTTGTATCTCTAAACTGTCTCTGATTAGTTCAACTTTTTCAGTAACTAGAGTCAGAAGTGGACCATGGCTATTAATGAATGAATCTTTATTGAATAAAGAATATTGTTATTGAATAAAAAAGGAATCAGAAAAGTTAATCAAATTCCATCAGATGCAATTAGCTTTAAATCATTCACCAGGCATAGCCATGTAAGACTAATATGATTACACTCGGGAGATAGATATCTTGTGTCTGCGCGCGGCATCTGGGAATATAGTAGTTTGTACACAAAATTCTAGGAATGATTGACTGCTTATTTTTAAAAGTGAGTGTATATACATCTGTTTGTATAAGTAATAATCAAACGCATGCACCTCCTGCAAATGGTTAGCAGTGCATGTCTGCTACTCGACCGCAGGTTCCTTTTCTAAAGCACTTATTCTTCTCCTTGGCTTCTACAACATGGATGTTGAAGGTTATTTAATTATTTCTGGCTGAACGTAGTAATACAAGCTTATGGATTTCAAAGTTACATTTTATTAACCTTAATAGTAAACTGACATCAAACGGAACTGTCAAGACTCTTATGTTAGCTAGACACGGATCGGATGTTTGTCTACATCATATGACAAAATAAAATCTTTTCTGAGGACCGTCATTAATTTCCTCAAGCCTCGAGGGCAGAATGTCTTGAGTCTTAACCGTCAGGTAGCTCTAATCCTTGTATACACTGCATTTCTCACTCTCTGTTTCCATCAGAAGCCTAAATAGGGTAAGAAACGTATCGTTTGTAAAGGGTTTTAAAGGAATAAAAATGCCAGGTGAGCGTAACAATGACATTTGTACTAGTACATTGAAAATAGCATTAAACAACAATGGCTGTTTAAATCCTTTTCACGCCTAGGAATTATCAATCTGTTCCTCCATGCAGACGTGAAAAAGTGCTGTGTATAGATACATGCAGAAACAGATAAGTGTGTATATAATGAGATGTTAATCTTTATGCTTTTTACTGTACATAAATCAACCTGTTCTCTAACTAGCACCTTTTGTCTAAAAATAATATCGTAATATCTGTTTGAAACATGGAATGCATAACTAACATAAACAGAAATAATGTGCATACATTTCTATCCAGAGGAGCGTGATTATTACAATTATGCAGGGAACATAAATACTGAGGATAAAAGGAAATATAAATCCGAGCAGCGCAAATATTATATAGTACCCTTAATATTGTTAATTACAGAGTCTGAGATACTTACATACATAGGAGGGCTGGTAATGGTGACAATTGCCCCCTTTGTTACTTGGATAAAAGGGGTTTTGAGTCACAAATACCCAGAACCATTCTTGTACTAATTAAATGCAGCTTGTGGTGGTTTGGGCGGTAAACGCACATAGCACTATAGCTGGAAGTTTTTCTTGGGCTTGTTTTGCTAATTAATAGGGTAGATATAGGCGCTTAAATAGTATAAATTAAATCTTTTACTATAAATTACATTGGGCACTAACGTTAGTTTTGGCATGTTTCAGCTTTAGCGTCAGGTTAATTCAGTCTAGCCACTAAACAGATCGTTTGCTTCTCGCTAAAAATGGAAAAATCACTTAGCGCGTCACTATTAGCGATTCATGACGCGAGCTTACTGTACTTTCCGAGTCCTATACTTAATATGGGTAGCACTAGAGAGAGCTCTGTAGCGCTTATGTAGCTAACATATCACGCGGTGCCAGTGCTAATTTCTGGACGGTCGGACGCTTAATCGCAAAATTTTACTTACTGCTCAACCCTGGTGCTAACTCCAAAAAAGCACAAACAGGTCCTCACCCAAAACTAACAGGTAGTTAACAGGTAATTGAAAGTAATGCAGCACGGATTTTCTCTTGGCCCCATACACCATAGTAAAGGATCTGGTAAGCAATGTCGCTGCTGTTGCAGTAGGCTCTATTATAAATGTATCCTTTATCCACATATACTGTATCCTAGTATATTGCCTAATTTTAAGCATTTTATGTTGGGGTTATTCATAGCATGTAAGCGGTTGATTATTAGGGTGACCATGTGGACCATGTTTAAAGGGACACCTACTATGAGCAGGGTCCTCTACACCTCTTGTTTCCTATGTCCATTTATCTGTTTTGTTCCCTTTGGTTATTGTAAGGTGCTATGGAAACTGTTGGCGCTATATAAATGATGACAATAATAATGCTAGTTTGTGCAGAGAGGAGCACATGGATAAATCTTGCCCTGAAACATGTATTATTTATATGCTGCAGGATGGAAATTATTGTGGCTCACCTGGCCTTCTTTTAGATCTATTAAATGCAGTGTAATGATTCTACATGCTGTTGGGTGGCATTTATCATGCAATGCCCATCAGCCTTAATTAATATATGTGTGCATATAAATATGGATAATATACGGCTTCCTTGGAGGATTTTAATAATGCAGGGTATGAGGGCTCATTGCTGGATGTGTTCATACTTCTACAAGCTTGTGAGGGCAGGGGATATGTATGGCCCGGCACTCTGAACTGAAAGAAAATGTTCTATCCTGTACACAACCGCATTAGTGCTGGGTCTCAGCCCGGGTCTTAGCGTTTCCCTAGCATGTGCTAAACGACCTTGTACACAGAGTCCCGCGGACAAGGTTATCTGTTAGTAGGCCACCAGGCACTAACTTTTATTTTTTCTTTAGCGATGTCTGGGGCAGTATCCATGTGTGAGCTGGCTGGGGCAATATCCATGTGAGAGCTGGGGCAATATCCATGTGAGAGCTGGGGCAATATCCATGTGAGGGCTGGCTGGGGCAATATCCATGTGAGAGCTGGCTGGGGCAATATCCATGTGAGAGCTGGCTGGGGCAATATCCATGTGAGAGCTGGCTGGGGCAATATCCATGTGAGCTGGGGACATTCTGTGTATATGTATCTGGGGGATATATACTTGTGAGCTGGGGGCATTTTTATATGAGGTCTGTTCCTACTGGAAAGCGTTCACATGACATAAAATAAATGTATTGGTACTCGGTGTCGGTGAGTACTTTTAAAACATATCGGTACTCGTACTCAGTGTTAAAAAAAAGTGGTATCGGCGCATCCATAGTTTTCATTTGTAGTTTTTTGTTTAATCACCTGCAATAGTGATTCAAAGGCAAGTGTGGTGTTTGTTTATGCTGGAATAAAAAGACCTTTCATTTTCACAACTTCGAGTCTGCGGCTGTTTATACCCTAGCCTAGAGTACCATGTTGTTTGGCTGGAACCAAGTATCCCGAGTGGTTGTTGTATCACAGTTAAGCGGTTCAATGCCCTAATGGTGGAAGGGAATCAGGGCATGATAACGTGTCCACAGGTTGGGGGGGGGGCGCACAATTCTTGGCTGGCCCCGGGCGCTGACAACCCACGCTACCCACTGCTCTGGAGAACTTTTGGAGAAATGAAAATTCTAGGTCAAAATAGCCAAACCAGAAAAATTCTCCCATTTATCTCACTTTCCAAATTGACTATTTTGACCTAGAATTTTCACTTCTCCAAAAGTTCTCCAGAGTTTCACCTTTCTCTGAATAACCCTTTTGGGCTAGATTCAAAGTCAGGTGGAACCGTAACCAGAGATCATTCTTGGAAGTTTACACTTGGAAGTGTAAAACTAAGTCACGTCGTGTAAAATGATGTCTACAAAATAACATTGTTAAAAATCACAATATTGCAACTTAATTTTCATGTTAAATTTACTAAACTAAGGTGTACAAATCCCTCTAGTGGCAAACGCGGATACTAACAAATCATTTGAATGCCCGAAACGCATTAATATCACTTTGGCAGCAATGTGCCTCAGTAGTGAAGTGATGGAGTGTCAAGCCACATGGCTGGTTATCAGGGGAAAATCAATAACATTGAAGGAGTTAAGTGTAGCAATTTCCATATAAGTGTTTTGTTTTTTCAAATGGAGCCAGGTGAGTTAAGTATTCTATTATTCAGAAGACATGAACAGACCAGGAAAGTAGAGTCCAGAGGTATAAGACAAGGGGTTATCCACTAAGTGTGGGGTTGCTTAGTGCAGCTTTTCCTTTTGCTGTTTAATTTTCAGTTTTGATTATTGTCGCCGCACTTCCGTGTGGACGTACTTCGTGTGTGGGGCTCCATTGGTCAGAATGCTATGCTGCCACGGACGTACAAATGTGCGGCAACATGGACTTGAACACTGCGCTCGTCTGACACAGGCCTTAGAGGTTTACGACTGTTGTCTTTGCTTGTCCAGGCAGGACAAATATGTTGAGCACCTCTGTTGTGCTCTAGGTCAATTGATATTTAATCTTTATGATTTCTTTAAAAGGTATTGAAGTTCCATGTCTGTGTTTTCCAATGATTCTTTACTAGATGAGGTTAACAGTATACATGTAAGATTACTTCTCTTAAAAGAGATGTGGTACATTTTGGACAATGCAAACAAGTGTAGAGAAACACTAGAGGGGTTACTCAGAGAGAGCCGATCTGGCCCCGACATGGCACCGAACCGGTTCAATTTCGTGGCCATTCGGCTATTCAGAAAGCAGCCGGTTCGCCAGTTTTGACAAACTGCCAGCAAGTATGGTGCCTATTCAACGGCAGTGAAATTCCCCGTAGAGAAGCAATGGTTAATCTATTCAGAGAACACAAAACAGCAGTGAAAAGTTGCCGAAAAGCCCTGATGTTCGTTGTTTTCATTCGACAGGTTTATTCAGGTGAACCCCATAGGCTTCAATGTTAAAAATAATCCAGTTTTTATCCAATATCTAATAAACCGTTTGTTCTTTTAATCTGCATCAAAAAATCTATATTTTTTTTATTTTTTTAGGACCTTCTAGGCATTTTTGGGATTTTTTTAGGCAAAATTTTTTCTTTTTTCTGTAACAGACCTTTTTATTATCATTCATAGGACCTTATATGTTAATTCCCGAAATTTTCGTTCAGTAGTTATTTTGCAAAAAGCATTTCAAATTTGACACTTTCAATCCTTTAGTTTTTTTTACCGTGTTCGTCAGCTTGTTAGCTTTTTTCGGCGGCCGGTCTGTGCTGTGTTCGGCGGCTCAACAGATTTTTCCAGACGTGTTCTGGCTTGCTTTTTTGTGGCGATTCGAGTGATCCGATACTTCGGATCATATCAGATCAATTTTTTTGGCAGGTTTGTGGCGGGTTTTAGGGTCTCTTCCCTGCACTCCGGGGACCCTGCGGTGAATGCTGAATTCACCGGAGGGAGGGGAAATTTGATTCCCCAACGTGCAGGGGACGGAAGAGCACCGTAATGTCAGTGACATTTCAGTGCTCTCTGAATAACCTCTAAAGTGATCCATATTGGGCATCAGAATAAACATGTCATATCCCAATTGTGAAATGCTCATAATAGAAGATAAGCTAGAACACAATCAACATTTTCATTTTGCAAAAGTAATGTATTCTTATGCTTGAAAGAAGGACTTGATGAAGAGCAGACTGGTCTTAGGTCATAATGTCATACAGGGAGATGACATTTTTGCATTGACTTTTATATTATCAAATATTACTCATGTACAACTACCAATCAGATTGGAGACTGACCATCACACCTACTTTTCTAAAGTCTACCACGTTGCAACTAGTGGAGAAATAAGAACAGCTGCACTTATTTACCCTTTACCTAACATGCCACATTGTAGTTAAATGGGTGTTTTCATAAACAAACACTAATGCACTCTTGCATGGGGAGTGCTGGTAATTTGGACAATGTGGCTCTTGGACAAATGGGTCCTGATGGGGAGGTTGAAGGATGTTGGATGTCACTTCCTTTTCTCTGAACCATATAAAGTAAATTTTGTGCAGCTGCATTTTCATATTATCCCACTTGATAGATGAGATGGGGGATGTGGGTCTGTAGTTATATGCAAAGCTGGGTTCTGTCCCCTGTCGCCTACATGTCTCTGTGTGGGATCAGTCAGAAGTGTTCCTGCTGTCTTCACATTCTGTGAATAGAGAGGTAGAAAAGAACGAAAATAGTTTGTAAAACCAACTACTAATTTATATTAATACATTGAAAAAACAGACACACGTCATTCACCTGTGTTCTATGTGTCGCTTTTAGGCATGTATTGCATTGATTTTTTCCTGTCTAAACATAATATTTAACTCACTGTTTACTAGTTACACTTCAATACAGACTGTTCTAACACTGCATCAAGTAGCATTAATCTTTTCCAGCCTACATCTAAAGGAGACTGTTCAAGGCTAACATCCTTGTACAGCATTCAAATACACATCACAAGTTTATATTATTTTGTATTTTATATTCAGACTATGGAGTCTTTGTTATCTGGCCTTGACCACTTTCTTTCAGTTCACCCAGTACTTTTTAATAAATACTTTTGCTCTTGATCGTGACAGCATCCTTCACTTTCTGCTAGGTCTGGCTTCTCATAGGTGCTGGCTGTAAAAGAACAAGACTTCTTTATTGGACAGAATGTTCCTGACAGTGGTATAGCTCAACTCCTGGGTGTTCCAATAAGTTCTCTGCCTTTGCTCTGGTGAATGGCCAGTGCCACCTTGTCTGCTTGACATTGTAAAGACTAATTACATCCAACATTACAATAACAATATATTCCTACTCCTTCCACCAGGGTTCAAGGAGGAATTCAGGAAAACGCAGTTCCTCCACTATAGGGGTTATTCAAAGAGAGCCGAATTGGCTCTGAAAGTGCACCGAATGGTGAATTTCCCCATACGGTGCAATTTCTTGGCCATTCGGCTATTCAAAAAGTAGGCAGTTAGCAAAATATTGGCGAATTGCCTGCAAAATATGGTGCCTGTTCGACAGCAGTGAAATCCCCATAGAGAACCAATGGTTAATCTATTCAGAGAACACCGAAATGTCAGTGAAATTCCCTGATTTTCGTGGTTTTATTCAGCCAAATCCCATAGGTTTCAATTTAAAAAATATTCCCAGTTTTTATCAAAAATAAATTAAACCATTTATTCTTATTTGCAGCAAAACATCTCTTTATATTTTAGGAATTATTTTAGGCATTTTTCAGCAAAAGGTTTTTTTTCCGATATTTTTTTTTTCCCTGTAATTTTTGTTAATATTCATAGGATCTTATGTGTCTTTTTCGGACAGTAGTTTTTTTGCAAATACCTTTTAAGAGTTGCTGTGTGTGTGTGTGTTTTTTTTTTTTTGTTTTTTTTTACCTGTATCGTCAGCTTGTCTGCTTTTCATGGCGTCTGGCTGGTACTCTGTTCAGCAGATCATCATCTTTTTTTTTTTTCGGATGCATTCGGTGGTTTTGTGGTGGCTCGTCGGGTGCGTTCGGTGGTGTTCCGGCAGCTTATCAGATCAATTCGATGTTTTTGCATAGTTTTTTCCCTGTACTTCAGGGAGCCTGCGGTGAATGCTGAATTCTCCGCAGGGTCAGTGTATTTGACCCCCCGAAGTGCGGGGAACGAAAGAGTTTGGAAAACCCTGTATCTTTTTAGAGGGTTTTGGCCCACTCACTGAGAAGCTTTTATGAGGTTCCAATCACATCTTTCCTTATTTAGTCATCAGAAATAAATGATATTTATTAAAATTCCTAAGGAGTCCTAAAACACAGCCTATATTTATGTTTTAAGCATTGATGTAAAATGTTCACGTTGAGTGGCGGGTTTAGTGTGAAATATGAATAGTTGATTATCAGAAAACTTGAAGAATTCCTGCACTTATATCTTTAGGACTAGACCTTTGCTTAACACCAAATAGTGTTGTTTGCTTGTTTGCACTGAGGTTTTTTTCTCTGTGGTGACCTTTTAAATGTAAAGAAAACCTTTGAAACAATCAGTTTGCTGAGCAACAAAGCTGAAAAGCAAAGTAAATGCAGTACAAACTAAGGCTGGGGTCAGACGAACGCAGTGCGAACGCGCGTGCAGCCGCACTTTATCACGGCCGTAGTAGCAGCAAATGACGGGCAATGACAGGCAATATACGAAGTACGGCCGCACGAAAGTGCGGCCACGCAACGCAAGCGGCAAACAAATGCATTTTTTCGAGAACGTGATACCGCTAGTATTGACGTACAGAGTGCGCTGCGTCCGCTAGCGGCATGTGTGCGTGATTAGGAGACGTCAGACGCTGCTAATGTCGGCCAACATCACGTCCAGACGCAAAAAGTGTTTTATTGATGATCCATACAAAATCAGACGAAAATGCGCATGTATGACCGCTATCGCGTATTCCGTGAAACAATACGTCCATTCGTTCGAACGCACTTTTTCACGGACGACGCGATGAATGCGTTCGTCTGACCCTAGCCGTAATGTGGAAGAAACAAATTCCTGCGTGTGATTTACTATCACCAGTAATACTATGACGTTTTGTGTAGTTCAACCAATGTGTATTTTTTTCTTCAACTTTGTTGCTGAGTTAACCTTATGTCCAGAAGAATAGCATAAGCAGTGAGTTATGGCATCACACAGTGAAACATTGTTGCAGCTTGCAGACACAATGGCTCCAATAGAATAATGAGTAAAATATGTTCTGGGTACAAGAGGTTCTAAAGTTTACTCAATGTATGTCTTTTAATAAGCAAACAATGACAGCAGTTCCTCTTTCTTCTGTATGCAAGGCAGTGAGGGAAGGGGTAGGTGGATTGGTTTAATTATCATCATAGAAGCCCTATTTCTTCCTCCTCTTTCTTGTAAGTTGTATTGAGTATAATAAAATTAATTTGGTAGAAAGGCCCCAAGTTCAATGAGGTAAGGTAACGAGGCACTAAATTCCATGTCCTTAAAGTTTAACACATAAAATTTGGGTGGAAGGAGGTGACTGTTAAATATTAAAACTCCGTTACCTATGACCTTTTTAAACCACACTAAATGGTCATGGTCACGGCCGGTGCCAGGCTATTTTGCGCCCAAGGGAAGACCAGCTACCTGCGCCCCCCAGAAAAAATTGTTAACTGTTGAAATGCAGAGGGAACACACACTGTGTTGGGGGGGGGGGGTGCACACTGTGCACAGGGACACCCCCTCCCACTACGGCGGGACAGGACACAACACACACTGTGCACGGGGGTGGCACACGGTCGTTTGGTGCCAATCTTACCCCTGTGCTGGTGGTCAGGCCAGGGATCGAACTGTGCCTCTTTCTTTCTTACCTGTGACTTTTTCTTTTTCTTTCTTCTGTGCCTCTTTCTTTCTTTCACCTCTCTTTTTCATGCCATTCTCTCTTTTGTGCCTTTTTCTCTCTTTATTCTGTGCCTCTTTCTTTCTTTTGCCTCTTTTTTTCTGTAATCTGCTTCTGGCGTCCACACGTCATCTGGTGGTGCCTGTGCGTCACCATAAGATGTCCACCTCCTGCGCCGCTAGTGGGGGTCCTGTCTACAGGAGCCGCACAATGAGGAACGGGTACAATAATGGAACCCGGGTTGGGGCCAGCTGCACCCTCAGCGGCAGTGTACCCTAGGCGGTTGCCTAGTGGGCACACTAGCCCTGGTCATTGTGTCCAGAGGTCATTATAAGAAATATGCGACCCCTTAATTTCCTCATATCTCATAGTAACTATTCTAAGTAGCAACTACACTTTCCCAATTACTTTTTAAGTTAATAATGTCCCAACCTGCATCCTTCATTCTATCAGAGGGGAAAATGAATGCAGGGAGGAATATTGAGTGAGTGCCAACACTTTTATGCTACAAATTATTTCAAGCAATGATGTAGGAACCATAAGAAAATCGGACTTCTCACTGTAATGCAGTATAAAAAGCTTAGTATAGTTAAACTACTGCCACTATTTATTTTTATTAGTATTCTTGTACCTTTAAGTCATATGAATTTACGAAGTCAATAACTGTAGAGTTGTAAATTTAAAACATTAAATTCCATCCATACGAATTGTTTTCAGCATGTATACTTCAGGAGGTGTCACTATATAGTCTGTTTTCTGCATGACTGTTAGAAATTTACCCATAATGATTCACATAAATAAACTAGGGTTTTTTATTTTTCACTTTTTACGGTGAGAACAATAAAGCTGTGTAATTCTCTGCCTGTTGAGGTGGTTGGGTCAGAGTCTGTGCAGACTTTTAAAAAACGACTGGATGACTTACTGCAGACACAGAATATTAAGGGTTATAATATTTAATATGTGGGTAAAAGCTTCTTGATCCAAGGAGAAATCTGACTGCCATTCTGGGGTCAAGAAGGAATTTTTTCCCAGTATGTTGCATATTGGCAAGCATTTCAGACTGGGTTTTTTGCCTTCTTTTGGATCAACAGCAGTAGGTTATGTGGGAGAGGCTGAACCCGATGGACGCATGTCTTTTTTCAGCCTATAGAACTATGTAACTATGTAACTTAACCCCCCCTACACACACACACACACAAACACACCCACAAACAAACAAACAAACAAACACACGCTAGTGAAGCAGTGTTTTCATCGCTATTGGACAGATTCCTTTGTGTCTGGAGACTATAGGTTGCAAAACTCACAGCTGAGATCTATTGAATTGTGATTTACTATCTGATGTAACCTTGCTGTGATGGCAGGAAACGCTTGTTATAAACAGTTACTGAAGAGTCTTGCAAATTTCTAGGTTGATATTTAGAATATGGTTAATATAAGAAAACTCATTATGGGTCTCTTCACTAGCACTGCCCCGTACTGACATTTAAGACCATTTTTGCTGACTAATGCTTTGACTTTGCAGTAAAAATTTTAATTGACCAGTGTGGAGTCAAAATGTCAGAATGATAAGTTCACGTTTACATCTACGCAAATGTAAAATTCTAAATTGTTTTATAATATTAAGGAATAATATTAAAATCTATTGTAGAAAAAACGTTGCCGTGCATCCTATAATTTCTGTCTATTACTCTCAATGCTGCCGTGAATTAAAGGGATGTAGGATGCCGAAGAGTATAACAGGTTTCTCTATATTATGATACATTTAAGCAGCTCTTTCTTTGGTATTCAATGCATGTCATATAGAAATTATTTCAGACGAAAAAGGAAAACCTTCTACCAGACCAATCCACCAGTTGATCACAAGTCATCGTCCCCCACAGGGTGCCGAAGCATCTTTATATAAAAAAAGATTAAAAAATCCAGGCGCAATTAAGCTTGGTTCAGCCCTTCAAGAGCATCTATATGCTATCAAAATATTCTTTCCTTTTACCGAGTACCAATCTGATGTATTTAATCCGAAATAACAACGGTACTTACTCTCCAGCAATGTATTGTTTTAATAGTCTTCTGGAGAGTGTGGTCTACTGGATTTTCACCCTGTCCACCAGTAAACCCCTTGGAATTACTGTGTAATGGGATGTATGCCTGTATTTGGAGTGCTTTGCACGCAGGTATCTAAAATGCTTGTTTATATTAGATTTAGACTTTAAGTCAGTGGATACATCTCCCTGCACTGATCATTTTTTTATTTATTCATTTTTTTCACATCCATTTTTTGTTATATGTATTGTACATATTTATGGGTTTTGTTTTAGTTATTTCAATTTTTTAGCAATCAAATGAATGTTGTTTTTGCACTATGGGGGTAAACGTCCTCACTACCAAGCACTTTTTGTTGAAGAATATATTTATTGTAACATTTATTTGAAACACGGGATGCAAACTCAATAAATATTTTTGGGTAAAATGGCAATTTTGCATAAATATTGTTATTAGAATTATTGTAAACTTGCCTATTTATGTTTATTTTCCATGTATAGGTTTATCCTTCACAGAACTGTTGTTGGGATAAACGGTTGTAAACTCTAAAAGGTGTACCTTATCTTGCACAATTTCAAACGGGGTCTGTATTACAAGCAAATGGGCAGGAATGTTCTTTGTCAAATATAGTAAATGTGATAAAGATAGATAATAAAATGGCCTGATATCCAACGTATGGGGATTTGTAGGGATCAAAATAAGATTATTAGCAATGCAACTACCACAACATACTAATAGAGTTTAAAAATAATATTTGTATGGGGCATAATGCCTGTATATGGAAATTGCAGTAACACCTTGTCTCTGTACTGTATAGGGATTTTCGGTTATTAAAACCACTGGATCTTATTCCTGTGCTGTATTGAGTGATACCAGAGCGGTCCAGGCATTTTGCTCTGCCTCTGACTGTTACAATGCAGCAACAAGTTTGTTTGGCTTCTTTACAGTAATAGAGGGTGACAGGAGTGAGATCTCACTGGGAATTTAATTTATCCACAGGGGCACACTATTCTTCCATGAAAAAGTGTGTGAAAAAACTTTTATGTTCTAATAATTAAATTTTGTTTTCTTGTATTACAATGTATTACAAACACCAACTAGTCCCCCTCAATGGCTACCTCATCTCCCCAAGAACAGATCTTCTTTCTGTACATAATTACGATATGTGGGCAGTTTTTTAATGAAGTATATTGAAATGCCCCTGAAACTCCTTAACCTTATCCTTAAATAAGGATATAAAATATGTCTGGTTCTTACAATAAAACATGACTTTAAATCGTGTTTAACCCCTTCGCTACCGAGTGATTTTCCAAAAAAACATTGTCATAAACCAGTGTTTTTTCTTTGTAAAATCATTTTTAATTAATTGTAAAGTAAGAAATATTTGAGTTTGTACCGTTGTATTTCTTACTGTAAATAACCTATTTTTGGCCAGTAGATGGCGTCATCTACTGCCAAATTGAGTTAGAGTTTTGAGCGGCTGGTCTATTTTCTTATTTTTCTCCCTGCATCGGCTGCTGGAAGCCTGATATTTCAGAGCATTGAGCAGCTGATTTTACAGTTTTAGCTCTTTGGGCATTAGGCCCACAGGAATAAAACTTTAGGGGCACCTTCTGCAGTCCAATAGCAAATTAAAATCGTTGGCAGCAAACAAGTTTCATTTGCTTTCGGGCAGCAGATCACCATACTGAGATATTTCTATATCGGGGCACCGAATGCTGCTTTTGAACCCCGAGATATCTCTATTGGTAGTGATGGGGTTAAACATGATGAGCACATAATAGTCAAAATGAGCTAGGAACACAGAGGTAAAATGGATCAGCAGTGAAGGGGTTAAAGTGATATGCATGTATAATTTTTTTTTATTTGACATTTAAACACTTTTGTTCCAATAGCTACATTAGAATAAATCAACAAACGTTTTAAGAATGTGTAAAAAATTTGTATTTTCTCGCTTTAAACATGTCATTACATCTTCTGTAGCAACGCCCTCAGCTAGGTGTTTCTTAAGCTCCAACTTCCTGAATATTTCCTGCCTCCTCCCCGCCCACTACTACACCCATCAAAGCTTCTCATGAACTAGCACAAGCTGTGCACGTGATACCCTGTGTATGCTCAGGACCTCAGAATAGGGGAAACTGAGGAACTGAATATTAGTATATAACAAGAAAAAAAAGGTGTCATCTACGCTTATTCCTATTACACCGTGTAAGCGCAGATGACACCTTTTTTTTCTTGTTATGTTCTATACATGTTGCTGGGCTGGATACATTTGGTTGTTGCAGCCGCCCCATCGGGGAATAGGCGTGACCCCACTTCTCCTGTACTATGAATATTAGTGTAGCAGATGTTTGCCACCAGGGGTCCCTTTTAGAATAACATACATGTAAACAGCGGACATTCACAAGAAGGTGGTGGATGAATGCACATGGAGGCTGTGTAGCTTTATTAGTGTAGGAAGAGGATAGAGTGCCGTGCCAGCGGGACAGTGGAAGAAGGTTCTGTTTACCCATGTATTCAGCTGCACTAGACCACAGGGAGAACATCCGGAATTTGTCAGCTCTCCATCCACATCTCTCTCTCTTCCAAATCAGGCTGATGTCACAGTGCTGCCACTCCAAACACAGAGTGTCCCAGCCTACTTCTATTGCTGCTGCAGCTTCAAGCCACAAAGCTGTCCCGGCCTGCTTCTATCGCTGCTGCGGCTCTAATCAGCAGGGATGGGGTGTCCCGGGCCTGCTTCTTTGCTGCCAGGCCTCACATACAGGTGGAGTGTCTCACTCAAACTCCCTCACAGGTCACTTACTCTCAAATTCTTTCCTGTTCTGTGCTGCCTCTTGGGTGTGTTCTGTGCACCTTTCTTGCGCTCTCACTTTTTCTTGCTTTATTTTGTTGCCGCTCTCTCTCTACCTTTTCTTGCTGTCTCTATTTCTCCCGGTGTGTGTTGATTTCTGTCCTTCCCTGTCTCTGCAGTAGCCGAGGGTGAAAGAGTTACAGATTGGAATGGCACTTGGTCGCTCCCTCCCCCACCTCACAGTGCAGGAGGGAGGTGGGGCAACTCAGTCGCACATGCTCAGTGCATTTTTTTATACTGTACATTCTACAGAATACACACTGGGTAGAACAAAGTGCTTCCTGAGGTGGGCGTGGAAAACCTCAAGAAAGAAAAGCAAGTAAATAGGAAAAAAATATTATATTTACTTGATTTGCATTCCTGCTGACTGACTCTACTGGCTCATTCAAAAGGCACTGCAGTTTTTAAAGACACACTGACAAAGCATGCATGTCCCTTTAATGAAACAAGAGTACTACTACTGGAATGCTAGAACAATAAATACAATTTAAAAAAATGTGTTTTATGTCAATGTAGCTATTCACATTTTGAAACCGAAGCAAAACAGCATGAGTGTTCAAGATGAATAGATTAAAAGGGACCACTGGTTCGTGTCCTAGCTGCCATTCTGCATTGTATGAATTTAATTTGTCAGCTTTTTGGAATTAAAAACCCCAACAGACTATTCTATTGATCCATATTGTCCAAAGAGAAGGATGATCCAAAACAGCCTATTGTACTAAACTATAATTTTAAAGTGCTAAATATTTTCAAGTCTTCTATTCGCTTTATCTGAAATGCCATCTAACCGTATCCTCCCGTAAAAAGGTCTTTACATCCTCCAACCTTGTACTGAGAAGTCATGCCTCCATAGAACAAACCAATGTATTCATCACCTTAATTTCAGATAATATCTCTACATGCCACATTATTCAATGTAAATGATTTACTGTGCTGTTGATTAATTGTCTAGCACAGTAATATCTGCATAAGGGTAGTGTATAGGCTGACATCTCGCAGGTGATGATAAATGTCATAATATACTCATAGGCGTGTGCAGCGGGTGTGCCTGCTCAGTTAATTGCCCATGCTTTCTATCTTTTAAGTTCCCAGCTACGCATTTTTTTTTTATTCAATGCATGAAAATTGTCTGTGATTATTTACAGTTTGTAATTAGTAAATGTAGCATGTGGGTACACATGGTCTGTGCACGCCTATGATTATATTGTCTTTTCTGGTGAAATCAACAAGCTTTTTTTCTGTTTGCTTAATTCCTTGTGGAGAATGTGCGCCCGAGACAACGTTAACAAATCTGAAGGGTGAGACTGCGTTATTTAAATTTCCTTCAACTTTAAATAAACCTTCATACAAGGTATATCCATTTTGGTTGATTTTGTGTATTGGGAAACAGGTGGAATGTAGTATATATTTTAACCCCTTAGTGACCGGGCGGTTTTACGAAAGTCTGACCGAAAGTGCTCACTGATGTTTTTACGTTTCTGCGCTGTTTTAGGTTAAATTTTCCTCCTACTCGTTTATGCAACCTACACATATTATATACTGTTTTTCCCGCCATTAAATGGACTTTCTAAAAATACCAATATTTCCATCATATCGTATAATTTAACAATAAACAAAGATGTAGCGATCACAATGTTCCTAGAGGGGTCATAAATTGTGGTTCCAAAAAATTCTGATCAGTCTTCTCCTTTCAATGTCCTCAAAGGAAATGGAGTGAATACATCATAGTGCGACCCATAGGGTAAAGATACACATATATTCACACTCTCTTGCACTCACATGAAACAGAGCCGGCGTGGCTCGGGGTATTAGTCTTCTGGGTTGTTATCCAGCCACCCAAACGCCTCTCCGATCTCGGATCCCCATGGAGACCTTAAACATAAAAGGTGGGGACCATAGTGCAGACTGGAGTGGAAACCAGATAGATAGTAAATAGAATGTACTCACTTGATATAGGACCTGACCCAGGATGCAGGTTGTAAGCCCAGGGGTTGTTTGTAAGGTACAAGCTCCAAAAAACCTTTCAGACAGCAGCGGTGCTGTTTTGGAGTGCCACTTACTGATGGGGCGATATAAGGGTCCAAAAGACCCTGCAGAGTGGGCACCTTAAAATTACATCATCATGCGCTGGCACGATGACCTCATTGCACCGGGTGGGGTTTGACGCGACTGTCTGACTTCAAGGAAGTCAAACCGCCACCAGACTCCATCCGGAGCAGTTTGGGTCTCCCCTTTCACTGCAAAGACCCCATGATGTGTGGGGGACGTCCTCCTCATGTTGTGGGAAATCTCCAGAATGACCCCCAAACATGCAACAAAGTGTTAAAGGAACACTACCAATAACATAAGCTGTAACTAGACTACTTGCGGATTACAAACAAAAAAATTCTACAATGCATGCTAAATTTTTTTTCTTTGTTTGAAGTAATTGCATGTAAAAAGGAACAATAGAGTAAGGTGCATACCTCAAGCTTCCATTTTGTAGATTTTTCCCACGGCGCAACATTTACCAAAATCTTAGGGCAAGTTTCACTTTACGGCTCTGGTATAGGGTAAAACAGAAGTGAAGAGGCACTGGAGTGGTGGAGGGAATGTTTAGAAAAGGCTGCAGGGGATCTGTTGAGTTATCCAGGCTACCCAAGCTAAGTAATGGCAGCTGAATGAAATCTGCTAGTGTACTAACAAAACGTGAAATTTACCCCTGCGAGGTCCTTTGCATACATCTCACAAAATGCAATTCAAGAGGTTGGTTTTCTGGACTTCTGACACATGTAGTCAATTCTATGTCCATTGCCACACAGTGAGGAGCAAGTGCTGTAAAGATATGGGGGACAGGCCAGTTTACAACACAAAATATCGCAGAAAGGATGTACTCAGGGACACATATAGACTAAAATATTTTCTTAAGCAAACATACATGAGAAAAGTACATATAAGATATCTGCAACATAGAATAAACAATAAACTTCCGTATAGTGCATTCTACTCATTACTGAGTGCACAACACATTCAGTGACAGATTCCAGAGCATAAAGCACTCGTATTTCCATGCTGAATCAATATGGCCAAACTGAGATGATTTCAATAATAAAATTATGCCACTAGCTATCCTTGCTGTTGGCACAAGCAAATTAAAAATAAAATTTACCGGGTTCCAAATCTTCTCATATGACTCTAGCAAAGTCATGTTAATAACAGGGAAAATCACTATATTGGAATTATTCACAAAATGCCGGTTCTTGCTGGTAAATAAAGCAGCACCATCAGATGCCAGCATTTCACAAACTTAAAATCCAAAGAGCAACTTTACTGCGAAGCGCCTCCTGCCATTATGGATTTTAGATTTGTAAAAAGTCAGAATTGCAATACTGGTTGCAATACACCAGCCCAAAAAAAAATCTGCAGCAAAGTATAGTTACACATTCTAAACATACCAAACCAATAAATTTCAGAAGTTGTGCGTGTTTTTTTATTGATGCAGCATATATGCGCAGATTGACTTTGACAGGCGCAAAAACTTGAGACAATTGTGGTTCTTAATTCTGATTGGCTGTATCGAGTGAAAAAAACAGTCTGCACACGAATTTCTGCACGCAGCATTGCTGCGCGCGCGTTTGTGCGCGTCTGTTTTACGCAAGTTATTTTTTGACGGATTCAAAAGTACACGAGGATTGTACTATCAGCGTTGATTTACGAGCATTAACGTTTAACGCTTCGCGCAATAAATTCACGCGTTGCGCGTGCATTTTTGCATGAAGAATGTAATAGGGCCCTATATGTTTACAACTATTCCTCTGTAGAGAATGCTACCCTCTTGCTGCTATTGCAAGAACACTAAAGCCAAGTAAATCACCAGTGATCTTCTTTTAATCTTAACCCTATTACCCTGAAAATATATTATCTCCCAACCAAAGCTAAGCATCATGACTAATTCTTCGCAGCATATTTTTTTCTGGTGCTAGAAGGCCACTCTGTTCCCTGTTTTCATTACGGTATTTAAAAAAGACGTAAAATCCCTTCATTTAATCATAGCAGGGGATGGTTTAAGTTGGAATATATGCTTTTATGTGCATTTCTGTATTCAGTTTTCATAAAAATGCAGCAGCACAGTAATAATGCATGAAGAAACATTTTAGGACTTAAAATAGTCCCCTTTTCTTACAGTGTGTGTTAAAGCTTGCTTTTCTTGAAAGTCTTCAGCTAATAATTTATTTTTGATGACACCATCGGTTTGAAGATTGCAGTATATTGCGCTCAAAAGCCTGTGGAAAAAAAGCTCTAATTGGACATTATTACTTTACATCCTCAGAATAAAACACTATAATGTCATGATTATTGCTCTAAGCAAGATATTTCGGTTTTGCGAATGTATATGAAATGCTTCTGTTTTCATGCAAGGTGTTATCCTTCTGTGATGAATATGGGCTATAAAACCTTCAACCTAACACCAAAAAAAGCTATTTTAGCAAAGTAATTCTCCCTTTAATCACCCATCAGGATTTTCTCAATTGCTAGTTTTGGAAATATGAATATGCTTTAGATTTTTCTCCTATATGCTTCAATTTTTGCAGGCTTTCACAAATCACACCTAAATAAGAAAATGGAAACATCTATCCGAATCGTTCTGCTGTGAAATATTTAAGGTTCGCCATAGAAATAAAAAAAATCCATGCGCTACATAAGGTGAAAAAAATTACTATATGCATGTCTCTCTTTTATCAAAGACCTTGATAAAAACAGTAGCAGTCTCGCAACTCTTCTTTTTATCTATTATCAAACAAAAAATCTCACTTTTGAATGCAGGACCTGTCATCTGTATCTGTGACTAAGGTCTAATTACTAGGAGCAATGTACAGCATCTAGTTATCTATAAAAGAAATGCTCAAGCTGCACATTTCTACAAATTAATAAACTTTTTCTTCTTCTAATATATTTTTAGAACAGAGCAAGTGATGTTTTGGGCTTTCCATAGGGCTGAGATTTACTGGTTTTTGTTATCTGCAGACTGCAAGATGGAAACAAATTCTTCTTTACGTTCTGCTAGTGGTTCTATCTCACATGTTTAATCATTCAATTTTTATACCTTTTTTTTATATTATTTTGGCTGTTTGGTCCCCCCCTTTGGAGGGGGACTCTGATTTGGAGGTTTTTATTAGTTGCTGAGGTGTATTTTCAACAATGTTTTTGGCACAATGTATCTTTCAACGATATTTTGTGGTTGTAATAAGCATGCACTATTGTTTAGTGTAATGAGAATGCGCAATTTTATTATTGCGCCTGCTGTCAGCAGTGTATTCCCCACATTATTCGTATTTTTTTGTGATCTAACGATCTCATGATGTCATTCGGGAATTCTGGCTTCATACATGCACGTCATAGCCTTAGTGCTATCATATTTGCAGTTCTTTTGTTTTTAGTTGAATGCGCCATTTGGAATTTACACTTGATACAGGTACACATGTATTTAGATTTTTATCACTTTAATTGATTGTGTGTATAAATTTGCTTTTGTTGGTGGTTCACTTTCTGCTTGACAAAGGTTCCCAACGAGACCAATAAAATCAGCTCCTGATGTTTTGGATTATGGTGTGCTTGGCTGTACTTTCGTTTTACTTCTAATCATTAAATTCAAACTATCATGAGTTTTTTTCCCTTTTTATATATAAAAAGGGAATTTGACTTGTGAATCAAAGATAGGACTAGGTTCTGTTAGATCAACATCTGCAATATTCAGATGATATATTCTTGGTTAAATAGATATCATAAGAGTTTTAATACAAATATTAAGATGAAATGTACATTCAATAGCGGCATATGGACAGATTATGCCTATCAAAGAAATATAAATTATGAGTGTAGCGTCACTTTACCACAACTATTGTTGGAAACGTTTAGTATTATCTAATTAAGAATATCTTTATTATCAAATAATTCAAACCCTTGATTAAAAGTACTAATATGCACACCAAATGCCCATCATTGTTTTTAAGGTATAAGAAAAAATCATTGTTCTAATCTAAGCCCTTGAATTCTTTGCATTTTTCCCATGGATGTGTTATTAATATTGATAGATCGATAATTCTCCACCTGAGTGGCTATTCAGCTGCATGCAGACTTTCTCCTTCTCTCTCTGAGCCTGACCGCACTCTCAGTGTCATGTCCCACGCCGTCCAAATGCCTCGACGGCCGGCAGCACCATCCTCGCTGGGCAGCCGCCAAGTGATATGCAGGCAGCTCGCAGCCACGGGTTGAGGACGTACGTGGGACGTGGCGTCATGATGCGGTGTTCACCAAGTTTAAATTCAGATGCCTGAGATGTCTTCCTTGCCCTGACGTAGTTCTCACTCCTCTCAGTGCTTGCTATATTATTCTGATTGATATTTGGTGTACCGACTTGGCTTGTCTATCCTCTCTCCTGGCTGTTAACCCCTTGGCTCCTGTACTGACTACCCAGTATGGCATATGACCCCTGGAATTCCTGACTATCCGCTCTGGCATACGACACCTGGCACTCCTGACCATCTGCACTGGCATACGACCTTTGGCATTCCTCTGATGTCCCGAGTTGGCACTTAACTCCTTGTATTAGGCTCACGAGCAAACCTGGTCATTAGCTTACAGGCATCTGTTGTCTATCTGTTCACATACAGTACTCCTCTAGTTTTGATTTCTGGTTTTAGGTAGACATACCGAACATTCAAAGGATTGGAAGTTTAGGATAGGTGTGCTGCATACAGGGATCAGACATTTATTATCTAGGATTAACGTGACACTCAGGCACCTCGGAAGAAAGAAGAAACTAGAGACCACACAGAGGAGATTGGTCAATTAAAGGACACAAACTCAACTCGTGGTAACTTCACAGCTATTCTGAGAGAGTAGTGTCTTTATTCTTAATTATATGTCTTTCAGAGACTGAGGGTAAACACAGTGAACCAATCACAAACATTCTACATGACATACTTCCTTAAAAATGCTGAATACAGTTTCTAGAAATGATGAGCAATTAGTGAAAGAACACTTGACCTAAGGAAAAATACATATCAAGTTATTTTAAACATTCTGACACTTGTAGATAATTGGTAGATACATTATGTATTGTTGTTTTAAGAAATAAATGATTTTAAAGCTCGCTGTTTGTCTAAAGGATTCCTGACAAAGAAGGTGTGGGGGGTGCCTTATATCCCCTATGCTTATTGAAGAGAGCCATTTGGGGCTCTGGAGCATGTGAGTTTAAACTCCTTTGATTTTAATATATATAACCTTTTGTACAATATTACACTAGGGATATCCCTGGTATATGTCCACATCTCTACTGTAGGAGAGTATCCACTGGGGCTGGGAGGACTACCATAAGAGGGTGAAGGGCACTCGAAGAGGTCCATACAATCCCTTTAAGGCAACTTGAACTAGAGCCGGGTTGGGCTCTAAAAAATGTGAGCTGATCACTTTTTGATTATATCTCTAAGAAGAATTACATACTGCACAATTGTGGTTTCCTTCTCTTACCAGTGGGATAGAAATATATCTGAGAAAAGAAATCAATACGAAAGTAAAAGAAATAAGGAACTTATTGACATGGAATGTGTTTAATCTGCCTACTGTTGAGTATCTCACTGGCGCTACGTTGTCTTTTTGTCTATGTATAAGAATTATGGTATTTAGAGGGATCTCCATTTCAACGTTTAACGTGGTAGATTGTATGCAGATTCTGGTGGGCGCTTCATTCCTATCTTAATCACTTGTAGATAATGTTTTATTGTTAAACATGAAAAGATGGCATTCTATACTTAAAAAGCTACATCCTCCCAAGGTCAATAAAACAACTGAATATCCTGTTCTGTCTTAGGATAGAAGAAAAATCAAGGTATAAGCACATATTTTCTCTGCAGAAGATTTTTTTTAACATTTTATAATGCCAGGCAATTTTTCAACTCTTTCAACTGTATTAACATCATAATAGTTTTATGATAACTTCTTAAATAGTGGTATTTTATTGTTTGACCCATTGCTTATTTTGTCCTTTGAATTGGTAATTCCCAAACCTTTCTTAGTCAGGGAAGTATATGAGAAAATATTTGTTCTGCTCATTTCCATTGCAAAAGTCTCAGTCTCCTATCCTCATGTATTTAAATTCCCTTATTCTTAGTTCCATGAATTATATCCCTTATAGCATGGTAAACATTCAGTTCAAATCCTAGTGCCCCATTCCACGTCTGCTGCTAAAAGGGTGACAGTATATAAACAAAATCTGTGCAAGCAGATTTTACGTAACGTCTGCCTTTTAACGTAACTATTCCGGGGTAGGCACTTTATTAGCACCTTTCCCTGGAAAGCAGTGCAGCTGTAACCTAATACCATCAGTGGCACTGCACACCACCACAGGTAGCGGCTTCTGGAGTCCATAAGACTCCATTAGCCCAACATGCCCAGCTGTGAGCTGTATGTAAGCTCACACTCGGGAATCGATCAGGAGCCTCAGATGAATCACAGCGGGAGACTGGGAACTATTTGTTCCTCATTTCACTCTGTATGGCAAATCGCTTCACCCTCTACCATGGGATGAGACGTAAGTATGCAATTTTTTTTATATGTGTGTGTATTTAGTTTAGTGTGTTCAGTGATGTTGCAAAAGCAAAATCACTTAACACCAGTTTTTAGGAGTTGGTATTTCTATAAGAAACACTGGCTCTAAGATAGAACGATCCACCTTGGAATAGTTCCTTCTTCTATTCTGAGGAGCAAAGGGAAACTTCCAATACAAGGTATAGCAGATGTTAATTTACAGTAGGGTAGCACTATATATTCAAGGTGCAAGCACAGCATGCACCAAGAGTTAAATAATGAGTCCCAGTGATAAGGTAAATTCTCAAGACATTGGGCCAAATTACATTCCTAGTGCTAAATCGTGGGCGCTAGGGAGGAAAAACTGCGCCTGCAGTTTTCCCCCTAGCGCCTGCATTTTAGCGCTAGATTACAATGCAGGCGCTAAAAAAGCTATCTGCATTGTTTGCGGGCGCTAAGTGCAGCCGCGCGCAACCTCTCAATGGAGTCCATAGGACTCCATTGAAGCAGACGTCGGCAGTCACATGAGCGTAGTGATACGCAAGGGGAGACTGGGGGGACTTTTCTCCCAGTCTTTCCCTGCTCCCGCCGGATGCAGACAGAGCCGCAGTCCTCGCCGCGGAGGGTTGTGGTAAATGGAGTTTATTCGGCGCAAGGTCTTGTTACCAGTGGGGTACCTCAGGGGTCAGTACTTGGACCCATTCTCTTTAATATTTTTATTAGTGATATTGCAGAAGGTATTAATGATAAAGTATGTCTTTTTGCTGATGACGCAAAGATTTGCAACAGGGTTGACGTTCCTGGAGGGATCAGCCAAATGACAAATGATTTAGGTAAGCTAAAAAAATGGTCGGAGTTGTGGCAATTGAGTTTTAATGTGGATAAGTGCAAGATAATGCACCTGGGACGTAAAAACCCAAGGGCTGAATATAGAATATTTGATAGTCCTAACCTCAACATCTGAGGAAAGGGATTTAGTGGTTATTATTGCAGAGGATCTAAGAGTAAGTAGTCAATGTATTAGAGCAGCAGGAAATGTTAGCAGAATGCTTGGTTGTGTAGGGAGAGGTATTACCAGTAGGAAAAGGGTAGTACTCCTGCCATTGTACAGAGCACTGGTGAGACCTCACTTGGAGTACTGTGTGCAGTACTGGAGACCGTATCTCCAGAAGGATATAGACACCTTAGAGAGTTCAGAGACGGGCTACTAAAATGGTGTACAGCTAGGAGAAAAGTTACCAGGAAAGGCTTAATGATCTTAACATGTACAGCTTGGAAAAAAGACGAGACAGAGGAGATATGATAGAAACATTTAAATACGTAAAGGGAATCCACAAGGTAGAGGAAGGGAGTATATTTAAAAGGAAACAAAATAGCAAAACAAGAGGACATAGTCTTAGATTAGAGGGGCAAAGGTTTAAAAGTAACATCAGGAAGCATTATTTTACTGAGAGGGTGGTGGATACATGGAACAGCTTCCAGTTGAAGTGGTAGAGGCTAAAACAGTAATTGAATTTAAACAGGCATGGGATAGGCATAAGGCTATCCTAAATAAAAGATAAATCCAGGTAAGGTATCCATGTAATTGGGCAGACTAGATGGGCCAAAAGGTTCTTATCTGCCGACATTTTCTATGTTTCTATGTTTCTAAGGTGAGTAGTATACGATTCTTTTTTTTTGTTTTTTGGATGATGCTAACGGATTCTGCTGAAGCGGAATCCGTTAGCGCCAAGTCTTGGCTCTGGTTAACTTTTTGTTAACCGCAGCCGGACATTAATCAGTGCTAGGACTTTGTAATCCTAATGCTGATTAACACTTTGCGCTCCCCATGTTAAGTATAGGGAGCACAAAGTACAGTAACCTCCCGCTGAAAAGCGCAAGATACCAAATGCTAACGGGTTACTTAACCGTTAGTGTTTGGATTGAGATATGCGGTAAATACTTGGGCTAATGCTCATGCAGGTGAGCGGTAACGTTGGCGCCAAGTATGTAATTTGGCCTGTTATGTATAATGTCTCAATGTTATCTTATTGTCAATTGTGGAAAAGAGGCATAGGTCTTTATTTCCCCTTTTTTACATGTAATGTCTCTTTCATTGGCCTTTGACTGCTCTTTCTTTCTATATTCAATGCATCTCCTCTTTTCCTTATCCTATCTATCTCCATTCATTTTGCTTCCCCTTTCCAATATATTGTGCCATTTTGCAATAAACTGACAAGCCAGAATGGCCACTGGGTACACAAAGCATATGTACAAGTGGAACCCAGACCCTGGCCACAACTAGCCTAAATCCTCCCCTGTCAGATCCTTGTCCAGCACTGAGGATGTGTCTACAGTAGACAGGACAGGAAATATGTTCAACTTTAAATCCCTTCAGTACATTTATCATGTTAACCTTGATCACTGGTTCTCAATTGCCCCTAACAGGCTAGATTTTGAGGATTACCTTGGGGAAATGCAGACTGAATACTGCAATCACTGAGCAGTAAATCATATTACCTGTGCTATTCCTCTGGTATCTTGCAAACCTAGCTTTTAGGGGTACTTGCGAACCAGGTTCGGGAACCACTGGTCTAGAAGATGGTATGTTAATTTGTTACTTAATATTATTATTATTGTCATTTATATAGCGCCAACCGTTTCCGCAGCACTTTACAATAACCAAAGGGGACGAGATAAACGGGCATATGATGGAAACAAGAGGTGTAGAGGGCCCTGCTCATAGGAGCTTACAGTCTAGAGGGATCGGGGTTGAGGAAGACATACATTTGGTCTTTATTGTAGGTTTTAAGTCATTCATCTACTACATTACCAAAACTTTTTTAATAATCTAGAAAGGTAGTTTAGTTATGATGTGATTTTTAGACATACCATATTCCTAATTTAGTTCTTCTAATTACTTATTTCCGAAAATTAATTACCCATTAAAACTAACAAAGACACACAGTACAAATGTCAAGTTTTAACTTTACCCACATTCATTCAGTATTTAATGTGACGCTTCAGGAGTTTAATTGTGATGAGTTAAATGTTTTTTCTAACATATGTAGAATTGCTAATAAAAATAATCACATTCACATGTGGTTTTATATATAATGTACATTGGGCTAAATTACGATCCTAGCGCTAAAACGTGGGCACTAGGGAGGAAAAACTTTGCCCGCAGTTTTCCCCTTAACACCCGCGTTTTAGCGCTAGATTACATTGCAGGTGCTATAAAGGCTGTCTGCATTGTTTGTGGGTGCTGAGCCCCGAGATGCAGGAGACGCCAGCGGTCACATGACCAGCCGGATCTCTCCTTGCGAGATCTGGCCGGTCAGCATAGTGATACGCAGGGGGATACGCACGGGTTACTTAACCCGTTAGTGTTTGGATTGAAATATGCGGTAAATACGGGGCTAACATTAACGCTCGCGCAGGTGAGCACTAACGTTAGTGCCAAGTATGTAATTTGGCCCATTGTTGGGACTGAAATTAGGATATTATTATTATTATTATTATTATTACTAGCTGAGGAATCCAGCCTAGAAGGAGGCAAGACTCATTTTGATACCAGTCTTGCTCTTTTTAAATACACATTGTTACTGGTTTTATTTATATTAAAATTACAAGAATTCCAAACTGAGGATTACAGGCATTATTTCATAGAAATGTGACCATATATATAACCTAATTACAAAAATACAGGTTGCAAAATTAAGAGCTGAATGTTCAGCTTAGCAAAAAGCAAATCTGCAATATTTGTGAAATCAAATTCAAAAAAATCTGCCACACATGACCAACATAACTCAATCTTCAAAATCACCGTAGGGTGCCCAAGATAGAGCTAACCCTATCTCGACTCTTTCTGGACAATTGCAATCGAATTTACTGCAAAATGTTTGCAAGTGGGCTCTAGAGTAGGTCCCTAAACATTTGATACATCAAACACACCAGCTAATGTTGAGTATGAATTTGAATCTGCTGCTACTCATGTATTATCTCACACTGAGGTTGTTGGCAGCCTTAGTGCTATACCTGGTTTGACCAGCAAGGGGAGCCCACTGCCTGTCAACTGCAGTACATCCAGAATAGTAATGACAATGATGGGGGAGAGGTAGGGCCCTATAACAATCTTCGCGCAAACATTTGCGCCGGCGCAAAAATGCATTAACGCGAGGGGTAAAACCCTTTGTGCTGAACGTCAGTGCAGCAAACACACGTATACATCTACCGCAGGTGAACCTGTGCGAACCCTGCACGAGCATACTTTACAGCGCGCATCCTATACTAAACATTGTGAGCGCAAATGTGTTTGTGCGCTGGTACGCGGATGGTATTACAATTTATGCGCAGGAATTAACACATAGACGTTTTACGCATAATTTTAGCAATTCCTAAAAGCTTGTGTTAATGGCAAATTCTATCAACCTGGCCGAAACCAAATACACCAGCCCAAAAAAAATACAGCAAGGTATAGTTACACCTTCTACTCATACCAAACCAATAAAATGGAGAAGTTGTGTGTGCATTTTTTATTGCTGCAGCATATATGCTCAGATTGACTTTGACAGGCGCAACAACTTAATGTGAGATAATTGTGATTCTTAATTTTGATTGACTGAATTGCGTGAAAAAAACAGTCCGCACACTGATTTCTGCGCGCAACATTACTGCTCGCGCATTTGTGCGTGTCCGTTTAACGCGCTTTATTGCTCGACGGATGAAAAAATGTGCGAGAATTGTAATTCCAGCGTTGATTTACACACGTTAGAATTTAACGCTTGGCGCACAAATTCACGCATTGCGCGAGCACTTTAACGCGTAGATTGGAATAGGGTACGTAAAGTTTTATGCATGAGTAGATGTAGGTTTGTACTGGTGAAAGGTTTACGGGCAAATTTAAAGGATTTTAATAAGAATCATGTTCCTGCCAGAGGTTTTATGGAAAACCACTTGGAAGTGAAGGGTTAATAAATATAATGCACGGCTCAGAAAATGAAGATGATTTGTTTTTTGGTAGCTCAAATTAAAAAAAATGTTCTATTTATGTGATTGGATGTTAGTTTACAAATAGGTATTTTAAAGCCGTTTGTTACTGTAATTTTATGTTAGGATTAACTCCTTAAGGTAGAAAGTTAATAGTTATCTGATCAGCATTATTCCAGGACTGCAGACTCTGCTATGTATTCCTTATCATTCTTCTTCACAGTAGGTTGTGGGAAGTATTGATAACAGGTTCCAGACTAAGGCTGGGGTCAGACCAGCGCACTTTTAACGTGCGTTCTGGCGCACATAATTACGGCCGCACTAGCAGCAGATGACGGGCAATGACGGCCAATATACGATGTATGGCCGCACAAAAGTCCGGCCGTGCAACGCAAGTGTAATTTGAACGCATTTGTTTGAGAACGCAGAACCGCTAGTACTGACGTACTGAGTGCGCAGCTGCGGCATAGCGGCGTGTGCGTGATTAGGAGATGTCAGACGCTGCTAATGTCCAGCCTACATAACGTCCAGATGCAAAAAGAGTTTTATTGACGATCCGTACAAAATCACGCCCGAAAATGCGCGTCGTCTGACTGTTTTTGCGCATTCCGTGAAAAAATACGTCAATGCGTTCGGACGCACTTTTTCACTTTCGCAGGGAAAAATGCTTTCGTCTGACCCTAGCCTAAATAGACAAAAAGAGGAGACACTTAGCAGTAAAACACAAAAGATTCCTATTTTGGCAAGTCTTTAAAAACATAGTGAATGGTGATATAGTTGCCAGTAGATAGAATATACTTAGTTCCGATTGAACACTACTAAATTATCCCATTAATGCTATCAGATTCTAGCGGTGTTCAGTGTGGATTAGGAAAAAATCTAGATGAAAGGAGAGACATTCCAACTTCAACTGAAGTCGAATTCACATCCGGTAGTATTAGCCTTAAGATATGGAGGACAAGCAAGTCTGCTTTCTGTGGGCTTTTTCTGCTTTTGTTAAAAGCAGCAAAAATATCAATATTGTACTCTGCTCATCTCTCCTACTTCTCTTCATTACACATGGTGTAATGCCGACTGTGGTTTATGCAGACATGACTAAAAGAAAAACCGAATGTTCAACCAAAGAATTTGTTCCATCAGGAAATTCATTTTTGCAAAGTGCTGTTCTACTCTCGCTCTCTCTCTATATATATATATATATATATATATATATATACAGGGTGTCCATAAAGTCTCTTTACAATTTCAAAAATGTATTACAAAGGCAAATGAAAAGACAGTTAAGGGAAAATTATTATAAAATGAGACGTATATATATTTAAGGTTTTTTTTTTGCCTCATTTAATACACCTCTATATCGGCACCATTAGTTGCACGAAGCACATCAAGACGTTACTCGGTTTCTTGCCATGTTTGCTGTAGCATACCCTCATCAATGGTGGCAACGGTATCAGTGATCCTCTGCTTTAGATTAGTGAATGATGTCCCGTACCTTTTGTTTGTGTCACGCCCCCCCCCCCCATCTGCATTCATCCTCTGATGCTCCTGGCAGCATGCTTCCTATGCTGCCCCTGTTCCTGCAACCTGCATTGTCAATAACATCATTCAGCAGTGAACCAGTTAAAAGCAAAGCACATGTAACACACACTCATAGGGGACCGCCCCAGGTTCTGCTTTGCTGTTCATTGCAACTCATTCCCTGACAGAGCAAGTTCACACTCTGTCAGTCCTGAGTTATCCAGTTTGTCTGAGACCCAACTTGGTCTGTCAGGGAATGAGTTGCAATGAACAGCAAAGCAGAACCTGGGGTGGTGCCCTTTATTTTGACTGTGTTACGTGTGCTTTGTGTTTAACTGGTTCACTGCTGAATGATGTTATTAACAATGCAGGTTGCAGGAACAGGGGCAGCATAGGAAGCATGCTGCCAGGAGCGTCAGGATGAATGCAGATGGGGGGCATGACAGTTTGATACACAATATTTTTAACATAACCCCATAGAAAGAAGTCAAGGGGAGTGATATCTGGTGAACGAGGTGGCCAGGCAATTGGGCCACCCCTTTCAATCCATCGTTCTTTAAATGTTCAACGAGGTTCATTTAGCAGGACCTCATTCATCAGCAGGGTACCTGAAATACACTGTGTGTGTGTATATGTAATATATATATTTTGTAAAGAAGTCCACCAGAGGCTGCACTCACGCCTTCCTCGGATGTCCTGAAGAGCTTGGTGCAGTATATCCCAAATTAAGCATATAAATTCTTCCAAAGTGAGAATAGACTCGAGGACTTCAATAAAAAATAATTTCCTTTAATTGTATCATATCAACATTAAAATCTGACGTTTCGGCTCCAATACGAGCCTTTATCTTTGATATAATAAAGGAAATAATTTTTTATTGAAGTCCTTCAGTGCATCCTCACTTCAGAAGAATATATGTATATGTGTAAAACTATAAGGGAGCGGGACCACCTTGTTATATTACGGCTTAACGTGTAATATTCAAAGTGCTTACCGCTTTCTGATTTACCTGACTCAGTTGACAACCGAAAAGTGTTTTATTACAATAAGAATGGCTAGACCTTGTGTGAGGGCAAACTGTTTTTAAAATGCTATTAGGCTGCACGGTCTGCCTGTGACTGTACTTTTGCCCTTTACTGATGGAATTCAGATAAATAATTTTGTTGTTTGAAAGAAGCATCATGCTATCTAATTTCAAATTCTTCTCGATCGGTCGAGTGAAGGCAATGGATGTCAGAGAGAGGTACATTTTGCAGACGGCAGTCATTCCTCTGAATTAGTCCTAACCTGTCAGAGATGGAAAGGTTAAAGGAGCAGAGATGAAACATATTGAAGCAGCAGGTGAAATCAGACGGCCAATCTCGCGTGATAATAGGATGCCAACAAGAGGACTTGCATGTTTTCCTATTTAACAACATCTTCAGGAAAACTAATGCCTTGGATTTTATAATATTTTTAATTTATTTGAAAAGATCTAAAGGTCTCATAAGCTGCATTTAAATTTATTATTTTTCTCCTCTGGTTTCTGATCAACATGTTTTGAACTTGAAGTTGATAATGGCAAAAGTTTTAACTAAAGCTACATGGTACATTGGAGATACAGTATACAGATATTTTTTATTGGAAAAGCTGATTTGTGTCAGTTTGAATTCTGCTGAGTTGCATACTCTTGCAAAGATAGGTCTGAGAGGAAGATGTTTATAGAGACATGGTAAATTATTCAAGAAAGGATAAAGTTATTTATTTATCTTTTTTAAAAAGTGACCACTTTGTTTTTTTAAAAAAAAAAAGGAAAAAATACTGCTGTGCAAGTATGTTTCCAGTTTTGCTGTTCCATTCGCAATGTTACATTGTTTTTTCTTTTCAGTTTCTATCTGTGTAAGTTTGCATAAAAAACAAATTGGACTCACAAAATAATAGGCGCTATGTTTCGTTTCTAATAATAAACCTGTGCATTATGTGTTTAATGTTCATATTGTGACAACCACAATAAATGCTCAATGGATCAAAGGTTTGCTTCATTGAAGATCTAGGTACAGAGGAAAAGACCTAAATTGGGCAAATACTGGATTAAGTGAGGGTTTTAGGAAGTTTCTAAGTATCTTTTAAAAGCTTCACAGAAATAGGTTAGTTGGTTAACCGATCCGATTTGAAGCTTACATTCGGTATACTATTTTAGTTGAAAATAATCCTCAACCAAAGTTATCCTTGATCATAATCAGTGTTTATTCTGCTGAAGACCTTCTACTGATACCGACCTGGGGAACATCAGGCAATGCCAGATTTTAGAATTGATTAACCCCTTCAGTGCTGAGCCATTTCACGCCTTAAAAAAAGATTTTCTTTTATTTTTATTTTTGTTCCTTACATTAAACATGGTCATGTTTGGTATCATTGGAAAGGCCATGCTCTGGCCTTTCTAATGATACCAAACATGACCCTGCTAGCTAAAAGTCAGGAGATAACAGGGTTCAAAGGAACCCCCTATCTTTCCTTAGGAGTCAATGAGGACGTTCCCCACACGTCCTCAGCAGTGAAAGGGTTAAAGGATGCATGCAAGGAAGCCATGATTAACAGGGAAATGGTTCAATAAATTTGCATGAGTATGCCATTGGAGCAGTCCTTCCCATACTCAAACTGTAATGGGCGTCCAATGGACCTCTACTGCATTAATTATAAATGTTGTTTTTGCGGAAAATTGCGGTTCGACACAAAATAGATATAAAAGTGAATGTTCCTCTTATATAATTATTGGATTTATCTGGTTTTGTTTGATTTGTAACTTTAGGTCTATTTATGCACCTCATCTTCATAAGTATGGTTAAGTGGACGTTGGTGCAACATAACCTGTGACTATGTTTTGGAGAAGGTGTAAATTTTTTCGGTGCTCTAAAGCAAAAGGAGAATGGAAAAATAAGAAAGGAGAAAATGAAGAGGCTGGGAATTTTTAAAGAAGGCCTGTAATTTTCCGCTTCTGACAGTGACACAAATGGAGCCATAGTGCCTGGTGGATAACTAGTCTTAAAGATGTAACTGCTCTTTTCTCTTCTTCAATTGAAAATTAATATGGAATATGTGTTTTGCAAGTAATAGTGCTTGTATTTTGCCACTTGCCATTGGCCATCCATGATATAGTCATTGACACATTACATTGTTGTGATTTTTTTTTTTTTTATGATGATGATTTGATAATATGGAAAAGTAATAAAATATGTGAAATGCTATTTGTTATTCATAAACTCTCTGCTGGAAGCAAAAAAAATATTTCCTGGATGCAGGTCTGTATAGCTTTAAAGGCAAGAGAAGCAATTCATAGTTGTAATGTTGGCTATTTAGAAATTGCTGGTGAATTTCTATAATAGTGCTTTACGATGTAGTCCTTCCTTCTCCCCAAGAACCCCCAGGACCGCTGCCTTTTCCACAGGGCCCACAGAGCCCTTCGTCCCCACCCTGACCATGGAGAACATCCATGAGACATCATTGTCCAACTACACTACTTTGAGGTTAACAAGCCAGTGACTTCCGTGGCCCGTACACACTCTCCGACCATTGACCACATTCAGCCGAAGTTGTTTGTCAATTTTTCTCCTGTTACTCCACAACAACGCAGAGCCTTTATGCCCATCACTGACAAGTGGATCCTGCACCATATCCGCTATCGGTGGGTCTTCCCCTTTAAGCTTGTGGTCCTGCACCGAGGCTCGACTTATTCGCTTGACCTCAGCAAGCGGATTTGTTTCTGCACACCTTGGGTGTCCCTGACCCCAGAGCCCTCTCTCGGTTCCATTCCAGTACTGGATCCTCGATGCCGTGCCTTGCGTTGGAATGGTCTCAACTGCCTCCCAAGACCCTGCGAGGTCCTACTCTGTTTCCCCTCACTGACTTTTCTTCCCACCTGGTTTTCTACGCCATGGAATTCCACTGCCGAAGCTTCTTGGCCGTAATGTCTTGGATCGCTTTCTGTGCTGGTGTTGAGTTCTCTCTAGGGAATGTGTAGGAACCCCTGTCAACGAGTTCCCTTTACCCGAGAGCTCTGGATGCCTCTCGTTTGATGCTTATTATGCCCCTCCCCAGGATACTTCCTGTTCTTTTTAGTTTCCCCTCTCAAACGGGTGGTGCCTCGTAGAGATCTGGGACTCCGAATTCATAATCCCGCTAGGCCAGTTTTGCGTTCGTTTGTTTTGTTCACTGTCGATTATGTTTGTTTTTTTTATGCCTTTTTATCGGTCTCGAGTCTTATTGTCTGTTTATTCTGGTTGCACCTGTTACAGTCACCTGCCTGGGTTCCCATTTAAGATGGCCCTTGCCTTTATACTCTGACGGGTCTACTGCCCATACTGGCTTCTTCACATTCGTGCAGTCCCATGTGATGCCTGAGTTTTTGGTGCCTCCTCCCCTTTTCGCACCCAATGCCTCTGCACATTCTATCCCATAACGTAAAGGGCTTTAATGGCCCAGTAAAGCGGCGCAAAGATTTTTGTATGTATGTCTCCCTGGGGGCGGATATTCTCTTTCTCCAGGAAACCTATTTTGCTAAAGGTAGAAGCCCAAGGTTTTTTGATAAACGTTATTCACTGCATTTTCCCTCCTGTACGGACACTGAATACCAAGTTGTCTCTGTTTTCTTTTGCTCCCATCTCAATTTTGTGTTAACTGAGAAAGTGTCAGATGGAGACAGTAATTTTCTCTTGCTTTTGGGGACTTTTATTAGTTTAATTATGTCAGATGGTGCCCCTCGGGTGTCTCATCGCTCCTGGTGCCTCCGTGATTCTCTACTGCTAGCCCTGGACAACCATGCAGAAGTTGACACTGCACTGGCCCATTTCGTACAGGATAACAATCCCTCTCAATAGCCACTCAATCTCTTGTGATCCACCCATAAAGTGGTCCTTGGAGGCTGTTTAATTTGTCTGCAGGCAGCCCACTCCAAGCGCTTGAATGCTAAAATGTCTGCACTCACCAGGTCGCTCCAACTTCTGGAGCGCTCTCACAAGGACTACACCGGCCCAACGACCTTGAATAATTTGGTCACTACAAGGGGGGGATTGAACTCCCTGCAGACCTAGATCCCTGGGGGATTTTTGACATTTTGGACAATAGTTAAATGAAAAGGGCTACAAACCAGATGCCATGCTAGCCCACAAGCTGTGCAGTCTCTGGAATCACATTTTTATCTTGAAAATTCACTGCCCTGACAAAGCCCCAGTCCACATCCCTGACTCGATTGCTGAGGCATTCACCCCTTATTACACTGACCTCTACAATGGCTCAACGATAGATCCCACCACGACTTGCCCAGTGACTTTCGGCTCGTTCTTGACCAGCTGCCCTTACGCACTCTTACACCCACCTACGTCCAATCCCTAGAATCCCCAATAATGGTCAAGGAAATTTTGCCTATATTAAGTGACCTTAAGACTTCCAAGAGCCCAGGTCCGGATGGGTTTAGCCCCATCTACTATAAAAAATACTAGTCCCACTTTGCCCCTTTGTTAGTGTCCTTGTATAAAGGGTTCTTGGATGGCCTCGTGTCCCCCAGGGAGATGCTGGATGCCACTATTGTGGTTATCCCTAAAGAAGGGAAAGATCTGTCAACTTGCGCAAGCTATCGCCCCATTTCCCTAAATAACATTGATGTGAAACTATATGCCAAAGGTCCTGGCGTCCCGCTTGAACGATTTCTTCCGCTTCTGCTGCACCCAGACCAGGTTAGGTTCATTCCATCACATGGGGCTCCGGATAATATCCGACGTACCATTAACTTAACCTGCCATGCTCCTCTCCCTCGATGCCAAGATGACTTTCGATCGTGTTCCCTATTAGTGATGAGCCAAACACCCCCGAGTTCGGTTCGCATTCGAACTCGAACTTTCCAAATGTTCGAATTCTAACCCGAACTCGAACTCCATACAAGTCAATAGGACTCAAAATTCGATTTCTAGAGTGCCCTCCAAGAGGGCATATATGCTAGATATTTGCCATAAAAGGTGTATGGGGGACAGGAAACAAGGACAAAAAGTTTAAAAAAAACTTTTTAAAGGGACAGTGAGTTTTCCATGAAATAAAGGTTAAGAATAAAAACGAAAAATTCCTTCAAATATCGTGCCTAGGAGGTCCCCATAACCTGCCCGTGAAGTGGCGGATTTCTAGGATGTATAGAAACATTTAAAAACAAAAAAATTACGTTTCAAATGACGGTAAATGCTTTTCCTTTAATCTATTCATAAACAACTGCTTCAGGCGGCAGCCTGTATGAAAAGACATTTTAGGATGCGCAGAAAAAGTTTAGTGATTTTTTTGGCTAAATTATGGTGAAACTTATGCAGGCTTTGGATGAAAGTAACAATAGGTGCTTTAAAATTGGGCTTTTAGCGTCGGCAACAGTGCCTTCACACCGTAACCCCTCTGAGGATATGAATCTGGTACAGGCATCAGTGGCAGTGCACCCAGATATTGTGCTTTTGGTGCCAGGCCAGAAAGTGCCATCATACAGTAACCCCTCTGTGGTATTGTGGAAGAGTGCAGGGGTGGACCATGCGGTCCTATATTAAAAAGATATGAATCTGGTAAAGGCGTCGGTGCACCCAGATATTGTGCTTTTGGTGCCAGGCCAGCAAGTGCATTCATACAGTAACCCCTCTGTGGTATTGTGGAAGAGTGCAGGGGTGGACCATGCGGTCAGGACCGGTGCTAGACTATTTTGCGCCCTAGGTAAGACCAGCTACTTGCACCCCCCCCCCAAAAAAAAAAAAAAAAAACCCGACCCGACATGAAACTGCTAAATTTCTTTTTATTTAAGAATATAGTTTGAAAAGCACCAATAGTAAAGGTAAAATAAATATAAATAAACTGTATTAAACCATTTTAAATTAACTCTATTAAACAGTTTAAAATTAACTGTTTTGAACAAATATAAATTAACGTAAAAAATAAAAGTTGTCACGTAAGTTTCAATTTCAGACACGTCAAAACTTCACTTTGCGTGCCTTATCCTTTGCAAATTTTCATCATGCGTATATATATATATATAATTGCCCAAGCCAGCTCACATCATGCGTATATATATTGCCCAGGCCAGCTCACGTCATGCGTATATATATATTGCCCAGGCCAGCTCACATCATGCGTATATATATTGCCCAGGCCAGCTCAAATCATGCGTATATATATTGCCCAGGCCAGCTCACATCATGCGTATATATATTGCCCAGGCCAGCTCACATCATGCGTATATATATTGCCCAGGCCAGCTCACATCATGCATATATATATTGCCCAGGCCAGCTCACATCATGCATATATATATATTGCCCAGGCCAGCTCACATCATGCGTATATATATATATTGCCCGATCAAGCTCACATCATGTGTATATATATATATTGCCCAGGCCAGCTCACATCATGCATATATATATATTGCCCAGGCCAGCTCACATCATGCGTATATATATTGCCCAGGCCAGCTCACATCATGCGTATATATATTGCCCAGGCCAGCTCACATCATGCATATATATATTGCCCAGGCCAGCTCACATCATGCATATATATATTGCCCAGGCCAGCTCACATCATGCGTATATATATATATTGCCCGATCAAGCTCACATCATGTGTATATATATATATTGCCCAGGCCAGCTCACATCATGCATATATATATATTGCCCAGGCCAGCTCACATCATGCGTATATATATTGCCCAGGCCCATGCCAGCTCACATCATGTGTATATATATATTACCCAGGCCAGCTCACATCATGCGAATATATATTGCCCAGGCCAGCTCACATCATGCGTATATATATGTATATATTGCCCAGGCCAGCTCACATCATGCGTATATATATTGCCCAGGCCAGCTCACATCATGCGTATATATATATATATTGCCCGATCAAGCTCACATCATGTGTATATATATATTGCCCAGGCCAGCTCACATCATGCGTATATATATATTGCCCAGGCCAGCTCACATCATGCGTATATATATATTGCCCATGCCAGCTCACATCATGCGTATATATATTGCCCAGGCCCAGGCCAGCTCACATCATGCGTATATATATTGCCCAGGCCAATCCCCTGGTGGAGATAGGGGGTTCATTTGAACCCCGATATCTTCAGGCAGCTAGGGGGTCATGGAGGGTGTCAATCGAAAGGCCTGAGCATGGCCTTTCGAATGATACCCAACATGACCAGGTATAAAGTAAAAAAAAAGAAAAAAGAAAAGAAAAACTTGTATTTTTTTTGTGTGTTATTTTTATTAATGCAGCAATATTGTTCACATTTCAATTACAATGTGAACGATGATACACTAATGATTTTTTTCTATGGGGTGTGTTTTCTATAAATAACGTAATTCCCCCACAAAATGTAACAAGTCCCCATTTCTAATTTTTGTTCAAGCGCACCCCATAGAAAACATAACTGCAGACGCTCATGTGCTAAAATGTGAAAAAAAACGCTTTACACACTGCAGATGATTAAAAATTCAATTTTTATTGCATTTTTTGTCATAATATACAAGCAGGACAGGACGTATACATATAAAAATGATATATTATGAATCTGCGGAGTCTGCCGGAAAGAACGATATCTAATATGTCTGGGTTATTTAATAAAATGTGGCTTCAAATCGCGTTTAAACATGATGAGCGAAAGCGGTAAAAATGAGCTGAGCACACAGCAGTGAAATGCAGCATATTAGGCTAGGGACAGATGAGCGCATTTTCTGCGGCCACCGTCAAAATGTACGTCGATGCGTGCGCACGCATTTTTCACAGAATACGCTTAAGTGGTCAGACGATGCGCAATTCTGGACGTATTTCATGACGATGGGTAAAAAGAAGTCTAGGGAAATCCGGCTTTGAACGTTATGTTGGCCGCACACTAGCAGCGTCTGACATCTCCTAATCACGCACACACGCTGCTATGCGGCCGCAGCGCACTCTGTACGTCAGTACCAGCGGTTTAACGTTCTCGAAAAAATGCGTTCATTTTCCACTTGCGTTGCCGGCCGACTTTTTGTGCGACCGTACTTCGTATATTGCTGTCATTGCCCGTCATCTGCTGCTAGTGCGGCCGTGAATGTGCGCCAGAACGCCGTTCGCACTGCCTCAGTCTGACCCTAGCCTTAGAGGAAGATTAAGTAGAGAAATTAACACTTCTCAGAAGCAGACACCACACCCTCAGTATAGTCTACATACATACAATGTATCAAATTCATTAGACCAGACTAAAAACACCTGTTTACCGTTTGAGAACACAGGTCATTTAGAGGTGAGAATCTTTGCACGTACACATAAGTTTTTAATTCAATATCTAATAAACCGTTGCTTATAATATTCTGCAGTAAAGAGTCTCGTTATTTCTAGATTTTTTTGTATTTTTTTAAGCATTTTTTATACTTTTTTCAAAATATTTTTTTTTGCGAACTCGAACCGAACACGCCAAAAAGTTTGAAGTTCGCAAACTTGCATACGGCCAAAGTTCGAATCGAACTCCGAACTGATCGAACCGAACAGCTCATCCCTAGTTAGGATGCATTACACACTTAAAATGACTGCCCTCCCTAAATTACTCAATTTGTTTTCAACCTTGCCTATCCCTTTACAACCTTCCATGCTTCCTGAAATGCAATCCAGGTTTTTACACTATTTGGTTGGGCAGACGACCCCGGGTCTCCCATACTGTGCACCTTCGCTGTGAACTTGGGGCGGTATGGCAGTCCCTGACCTTCGACACTACTAGCACATGGCTCCGTTGATGCAGATGCTTCAGTGCTGGTCCGGCAGAGGCCGGGTCTGCTGAGTGAATATTGAGTCACAGTGTGTCTGGCCATCCTGTCTCTCCCACTCACTTCCTGTGTCACCCTCTGTCTTCCCTAGAAGTTTACCTTATCTCCCATGACTGCCCACTCTGTAACACTTTGGAACTCATTTAAACTCCGGTCAGCCTTGACGAACAACCTCTGCTTATGTCCCTAGTTCGTAATCCCTTTTTTCCCCTCTGGTACCGACTGGGTGACCAGGCTTTTCAATGGTGGGAGGACCAGGGACTGTTGTCAGTGGGTTCCGTGCTTCTCCAGGGTAACTTCCCATCCTGGGGCTACTTTAGAGAATTGTATGATATCGCGCCACGTGAGTATCTTAGACATTGCCAATTGTGCCATTTTATTACTAGCCACTTTTTGTCTACCCCCTCATCCGCATACACCGTTTGAGAAGCTGGATATGAATCAAAACACGGTCAAAACACAAAGATGCCAAAATAAATATCCTTTATCAGTGACACTTGTCCATAATTACAAGTCTAAAACTAAAAATTAAATATATTAATGAAGACATACTAATCTATAGTGGTCATGTTTCACAATAATTGTCCTCCACATATTTTAACACCATACTATACAATAAAATCCCACTGTGTTAGGTGAACTGTGTTATTCAGCAATTTTATATTACATGTGTAGCCAAAACGTGTTTGTGACACATTTGTATTTTTCTGCAATTTTATTAAAATTTTGGAACCTTTTTTGTGGAGGATGGGGTTCCCTGTGACAACATTTTGGACAGCGCATAGTTCAGCTTGCACAGTCCGTTTCATTGATTTGCTATACTTATAATGGTGAGTAACTTGTGGCTACACTGGGCTAGCTTTCAGGTTTTTTGAATGTCCTGATTTTCTCGCAGTTACAGTCAGGTCCAGAAATATTGGGACATCAACACAATTCTAACATATTTGACTCTATACACTACCACAACAGAGTTGGAATGAAACAAACACAATGTGCTTTAACTGCAGGCTGTCAGCTTTAAATTGAGGGTATGTACATCCAACTCAGGTGAATGGTGTAGGACTTACACCAGTTTGCAGATGTGCCTCTCACTTGTTAAGGGACCAAAAGTAATGGGACAATTGGCTTCTCAGCTGTTCCATGGCCAGGTGTGTGATATTCCCTCATTACCCCAATTACAATGTGCAGATAAAAGGCCAAAAAGTTCATTTCAAGTGTGCTATCTACATTTGGAATCTGTTGCTGTCAATTCTCAAGATGAGATTCAAAGAGCTGTCACTATCAGTGAAGCAAGCCATCATTAGGCTGAAGAAACAAAACAAACCCATCAGAAAGATAGCAAGAACATTAGGCGTGGCCAAAACAACTGCTTGGAACAGTCTCAAAAAGAAGGAACGCACCGTGAGCTCAGCAACACCAAAAGAACCGGGAGACCACGGAAAACAACTGTGGTGGATGACCGAAGAATTCTTTCCCTGGTGAAGAAAACACCATTCACAACAGTTGGCCAGATCATAAACACTCTCCAGGAGGTAGGTGTATGTGTGTCAAAGTCAACAATCAAGAGAAGACTTCACCAGAGTGAATACAGAGGGTTCACCACAAGATGTAATCCATTGGTGAGCCTCAAAAACCGGACGGCCAGATTAGAGTTTGCCAAACAACACCTAACAAAGCCTTCACAGTTCTGGAACAAGATCCTATGGACAGATGAGACCAGTATCAACTTGTACCTGAGTAATAGGAAGAGAAGAGTATGGAGAAGGAAAGGAACTGCTCATGATCCTAAGCATACCACCTCATCAGTGAAGCATGCTGGTGGTAGTGTCATGGCGTGGGCATGTATGGCTGCCAATGGAACTGGTTCTCTTGTATTTATTGATGATGTGACTGCTGACAAAAGCAGCAGGATGAATTCTGAAGTGTTTCGGGCAATATTATCTGCTCACATTCAGCCAAATGCTGCAGAACTCATTGGACGGCGCTTCACAGTGCAGATGGACAATGACCCAAAGCATACTGCAAAAGCAACCAAAGAGTTTTTGAAGGGACAGAAGTGGAATGTTATGCAATGGCCAAGTCAATCACCTGACCTGAATCCCATTGAGCATGCATTTCACTTGCTGAAGACAAAACTGAAGGGAAAATGCCCCAAGAGCAAGCAGGAACTGAAGACAATTGCAGTAGAGACCTGGCAGAGCATCACCAGGGATGAAACTCCGCGTCTGCTGATGTCTATGCGTTCCAGACTTCAGGCTGTGATTGACTGCAAAGGATTTGCAACCAAGTATTAAGAAGGGAAAGTTTGATTTATGATTATTATTCTGTCCCATTACTTTTGGTCCCTTTAAAAAGTGGGAGGCACATCTGCAAACTGCTGTAAGTCCTACACCGTTCACCTGTGTTGAATGTACATACCCTCAAATTAAAGCTGACAGTCTGCAGTTAAAGCACATTGTGTTTGTTTCATTCCAACTCCATTCTGGTGGTGTATAGAGCCAAAGATGTTAGAATTGTGTCGATGTCCCAATATTTCTGGACCTGACTGTATGTACCCATGATAAATTGCAGCAGGCATATTTCAGAAAAAAATGATGTTTGGTCAATGCCACCCATAGACTTTAGCGAATCTACAGAAATCTTCCCAGATTACAGTAAATTAAATAATTTAGGTAAAGTTGACTAGTGATAGTTTTCTAAATCAGATGACAATAGAATTATTTTGTGTAGACAAATTATTCATACAATTTAATCAGCTTTCCTGATTTTCACTCAGACTTTAGGATTATTGTAAAATGGAAGAAATATACTTCAATTAGGCTTTCATTCTTTATTCATTTTCATACAAATGAAGAAAATAAGAGTAATTCCTTTTCTTTTGTCATTCTTTATATATTTTGTGGAGTCAGAGAAAGGAACCATTCTTGGAAATAGTGAATTGTTTGTGTATATAAGTATAGCGAGTCCTAAATGAAGTGTAGTAACTAGCACTATGCCTCCTATTCTTGCTGACTAAGCCGTTAACAGCATTTGTCCATTAGTGGCTCCCTTTTATCCATCACAGGCTTGCTATTAATTACCAGCTCTATAACAAATGAGCCACTGTGTAAGTAGCTTGACTCATAATAGTAAGGGGGCCAAATTACATTGCTAGCCCTAAAACACGGGCGCTAGGGAGGAAAAACTGTGCCAGCAGTTTTCCCCCTAGCGCCTGCGTTTTAGCGCTAGATTACAATGCAGGTGTTAATAAAGCTGCCAGCATTGTTTGCGGGAGCTAAGCCCCGGGATGCACACGGCAGCGCTAAGCGCAGCCGCACACATCCTCTCATTGGAGTCTAAAGGACTCCATTGAAGCAGATGCCGGCGGTCACATGACCAGCCGGATCTCGCCTTACGAGATCCGGCTGCTCAGCGTAGTGATATGCAGGGGGAGACTGGGGGGACTTTTTCCCCCAGTCTTTCCCTGCTCCCGCCAGGCTGAGGAGGCGGACAGAGTTGCGGTCTTCGCCGCGGGATAGGAGGTGAGTATGCGATTCCTTTTTTTTGTTTTTTGGCTGGTGTTAACGGATTCTGCAGAAGCGGAATCCGTTAGCACCAAGTCCTGGCTGTGGTTAACTTTTTGTTAACCTCAGCCGGACGTTAATCAGCATTGGGACTTTGTAATCCTAACGCTGATTAACACTTTGCGCTCCCCATGTTAAGTATAGGGAGCGCAAAGTACAGTAACCACGCGCTGAAAAGCGCAAGATACCAAACGCTAACGGGCGTTAACCTTGATTTAACCTGTTAGCCCAAGTATTTACTGCATATTTCAATGCTAACGTTAACGCTCACGCAGGGGAGCGCTAACGTTAGCGCCAAGTATGTAATTTGGCCCAGGGTGAGCAAAGTTTGCTATGGGTCATGAGAAGGAGCAACATCACAAGGTTTGTGAGTCCTATTAGTATAAAGGGTAATCCAGATGTGGACCCCTTTTTCAAGGTGCCTAGAGGTGTATCAGCTGTATCCTGCTGATGAGGCCTTACAAGGCCAAAATGATCATTGGGGGTTGCTGTATCTCTCACACAGGGAGGCCTGCCTTGGCATTTCAGTGATGGTAGCCCTGGGTGATAACAGTCTGATTTGCACTTCCTTCAGTCTTTTCTTTAATGGTATCCTGGAGCTAAAACCTTGTGAGACCTAAGTGGGGACCATCACAGGGCAGGCCACTTATGCTGTTGCCCAATCTCAGGACCCTCATAAACCTTGTGTTGTTGACCATTCTTAGGGCCCTTCACAATCCTTGTTTTTAAATAATAATAATAATAATAATAATAATAATAATAATAATAATGCACCTAGATACCAGCAGTGGTACTGGTATTGCTTCTTAACTAACACAAGCATTTTGACAGCCCGAGTAAGTTGTTGTGCAGGGTCAGTGCAAAGTACTGAAAATTATTAAATTCCAGTTTCCTTCTGGTAGCAATTTTGGTTAAATTCTGGTTAAAATTGCATATTTTCTCAAAAAAATAAAGCTATAGGCTCTCCATTTCTGATTTTTTTTCTGTATGAAAAGTTTTCTGTCAATCACGCCACAGTGCTTGGCAGCCCTCGTATTGCTCCAATCATGGATCAGAAGAATGTTGGCACCCGGTGCTGGAACCAGGTAAGTACAGGCTGCAATACGTGAAAAAAAGATACATTCATTTTCTATTAACTATATAAAATAGACGAAAAAAATACTTTTAAATTTAGTACACGTGGAATAGATGAATGACCTGAAAACTATTTTCCAAGGTTCTTTTAATCAGAAATTTCTCTGTATAAGGTGACCAGCAAGCAAGTATTTGCAATCAATATTCCACTGAAGAAAAAAACACCAAACAGAGAATCATTTTGGAAAGTGGTAAATTAAAGAAACATTAGGAACTCTGAGTTTGCATTACTTTGATTAAAAGCGAAATGCTGTGCCAAATGAGCCTAATCAAGCATTTCTGCTCTAGGACGTACAGCATTTCTGCCAGCTGTTGGCAATAATTGTGTTCAATAGACAAGACAAGGAATCATACTCTTTGCCATGTTGCTCTATTGATATACACTAATTTAAACTCTTAATAAAAGAGGATTTAATAATACAATCATTTTAATTTTAGTGACAACAAACTTATAGTTACACAACTGCTTTTTATACAGTTTCAAGATTGGAAATATTTGTATAATATTTTCATCGTGCAAACAATGCTTTGTATATATAATTGTGCAAAATGTCTTATAATATAGATCATAAGCCCATTTTAGAGCAAACCAGATGTGGCTGCTCAAAATAAATTGAAATTGTGTCTTTTGTTAATAAACACAATCAGGCAATATTTGTAATTATTAGGATATTGCTTGCTGCTGGGTTCAGGGTTAGACTGGAGTAAAAAATAGGTTTGATCATTTTAAAAGAAAGCAATTTTAATGATTAAAAGCGAAAAATATAATAAGCTGAAATCTCAGTCTGTCAAATACATTCAAAGGTTGACCCGTTCAACCAGCCATCAAGCAAAACAGCCTTCCAGCATACCATACGACCAGTCCTTCAGCCTGTCAGCCCCATCAGGCAAATACAAGATAAGGGAGCAGATGCTATTATCATATTACACAGATTAATAGATAAATGCTAAATTATACAGACAAATCCATGAGAATCAGTGGTTTAGAGATCTTTTAAAAATGTCCTTTTACCCAGAACAGTAGGTTGAGTACTTTTCTTGCGAATGTGATCAAAAGAGAATTGTATTGTTTTTGCAGTTATTTGCAGAAACGTTGTGATTATTTTAGCACTTACGACTAATGGTCAATGTCTTCATAGCTATAATTCATAAAATATTATTATCCTTTATTTATATAGCACAAATTCTGCAGCATTTTACAAGATCAGTGTACAAGGGGTTGATACAGTGGAGTACTCTGAGACTGCTGAAACTAAAGGACTATGAACTGCATGTGGTTTTAGTGTGGGTGTGCAAACAAATCTCCCAAAAAATGCACTAAACGGATAATTTACAGACAGCAATAACACAATTGTAGCGCTGGGTTGAATTCCCTGTCATGGCAGTACCTATTTTTGGCGCGATGAGAGACATTGAACATTGGGACTACATTTCCCGGCATGCTTTGGGAGCGGACACAGGAAGTGGGTGGGAGACAGACACTTACATCCTGAGCCTCGTGGAGAGAGCTGGCAGAGCGCGCCAGGGAGTGAGAGGAGCAAGACGCAGAGCAGCAGAAAGAGACAGCGACTAGGCCGGAGCGCAGCTGGAGCCTGACAGAGCTAAAGACCGGGTTGTTCAGCCTTACCAGAGGAAGACCCAGTGATTCACAGAACTACCCGCGCTGATATTGAGGAAGCCGGAAGACCCCGAGTGAGGAGTACTGCAGATCGATTGGACAGGGAGAGCAGGCGGTGCACTGGATATCTTGCGGCAGCCACAGAAAGCCAGACAGCGGAGCCAGTAACCAGGAGAACCCCAGTCAACATCGAGCGGAGAGACGTCCTGGGTCGAGCGGAGCATCAAGTATCTGGCGGATGGGTGAGAGGCCTTCCAGGCCGTTGTGAAAATAAAGCACGCTGCTGTTTGTTTCCAAAACCCACAGGGCCCCAACTTGACTAGTCGAAGATACCTCACAAGCAATTCACTGGCCAGTTGAATATTGTACCCGGGTACCATAACACACACACACACACTTACATTCTGGGACATAACCTGTGCGGGACTCACTCCCCAAACACAAAAGGGGGTTAAAGATTATTTTTCCTTTTCTTTTCCGCTGCGCGTTCCTTGAATTACGAAGCATCGTATTTCTTTTCCGCTGCGCGTTCCTCGAATTTCGAAGCATCGTATTTCTTTTCCGCTGCGTGTTCCTCGAATTACGAAGCATCGTATTTCTTTTCCACTGCGCGTTTTCCGCATTACGAAGTACTGTAAATATATATATACGAACACTTTGTTATTCATTATATGCCATTTGTTCTAGTAAACTATATAATTTATAAAATCCACAACGGTGCTGGAGTATATTTATTCCCTAGTGCGGGGAGACTGACCCGAGGTTCAATTTCAGCGGCTCCTCCGGGAGTGAGCGCTACACAATCAAGATGCAAACCATTCAATATACTGCAAGGTGAGAGTAACAAACTCCGGTAGAACTCACAACAGTGCTTCAGTGGTTTCAAAGGTGTGTTATATGTGCTCATCAGATGATAAAATAGAAATCAAATACTTATACCTATGATAAATCCTGTACACTGCTTGCTCTAATGGTGGTACTTAAACAAACAAAAAAAACAGATACATCATAGTGTAAACCATTATATACAGTGTTTCCAAGTGGTCATGTGGAGTCATACTCACATGGTCCAGTGCTGAAAATAGTGTCTTTCTATATTCTGCCTGTGGTCACTTATACAGGGTTACTGTGACATTCTGGGAACCTGGCGCCCGCTCTGATATATGTGAACATTGCCATTTAAGTTCTGGACTTTCATTTTCCTTTTGGATTTCTCGTCTTGGAGCCTCACCTGGACTCACTTGTTCTAATTACACTATGTTTATAAGGAGGCATCACCCTAGGGAGGGCGCTGCCTCATTTTGATCTGATTTCATTCTGATCTCACAGCTCACTTGTGCATTTCATGTCAATCCTGCTTAGGTGCAGTTTTGCTTCTGGATCTCCTGTCTGACTTCAGGTTCCTCTGTAGGACTTCTGTATCAGGTTCATTCATAGCTAACCCTTGCTTAGTTCTGTTCATTTCACTGTCTGTTCTTTGTTATTTAGGTTCTTGGTCATTTATATTTTGTGTTTATCTGGTTTAGCATATCATTGCTCTTTAGTTCAGGTCTGTCTGCATTTTTGTTTTCTGTATGTATCCTGTATTGGTTTTGCATCTCTGTATTTTTGGTTTAGTCCTGTATTTTGCTGAAAGTTCTCAGGTCTTAGTTTCATGTGTATATTTTGTGCTTTTTGTTCTGGATCCCTGCTATCTGTTTATTTAGTCTGGTTTAAAAATAAATATATCTTGTTTGCTGTTTCATGTCTGTGTTCATGTGTGATCACTGCATATTAAGCTCACACCTTTCTGCACCCATGCCAGGCCAGGTCCACCATAACAGTTACGCTGTCCCTTTAAATCCAGTAGAGCTTGAGGCACCTCATAAAACATAAGCAGGACAGGGAGGTCTTCTCATATTGTAATTCTGGTAATCATTAATGACTAGGGAGCTAATAGAGGAAGCAACAGTAATGGTGAAATGCGTTTTACTACCCTGTGTTTTATTCTGTTTGTTTATGTGTCTATTTATATTATTAAAGTTTAATAGTTAACTCTTCCTGGCTGACTGGAGCTCTGTCCTTTCTTGGGATCCCTGGATGCAAACTTCAGCAATACAAGAGCATACAGGTTAGACTCTAGCTTCAAAAGGGGTCATCAGCGCATCACTAAGAGCCATACACATAGGGGCTCCATCTACGGTGAATGGGACTATTCTCTTCAAACTTATTTAAGGAAGTATCTCTTCTGTTCTGAGAAGAAATGTGATAAATGTTAAAAGTATCTCGCAATTAATTTTATTTTGCATATTCGCTGTACAACACTGCATTGACTGGTCATGTAAATGATCATGTAAATTGTAGAAATAGAGTCTTAGATGTCTCAAACCAGAGACTAACATTTAGAACTGTTTTAATACTAAAAACATTTTTTTTTTGCTGACAGCTGAGGATGGTAATCTGTGTTTTCTTAGCCGGATTTGATCTTTTTAAACCATCAAACTCAACACACACCTAGCCTCGTCACATTCTCCACCTGTAGTAATTGAGTACACTGTTTAGATCAATGAACTGACTTCTTTTTAAATAACTGGCCAAAGACCAGATCCACAACAGCGCAAGTTGTTGTAGCTCATTTAGCAATTCATTTGTGTTTTCAATTTTTGATTCTTGGAATAGACCTATGCTTCGTTTGACTCTCTATTTGCTTACCAACCCATGTGTGCCATATCTTGTAGCTGAGCTGCCCTGGCTGTCTCTGCTACTGATTGTGCACCATGCTTGACTTTCCCAGTGTAACGGTTACCGACCCAGAACCTGTTGAACTCATTGCTCGTTTGTCTCACACACAGTACAATGATTTTGTAATGCTGACAGAGACTTTCCAGGATTGGAATCCTCGCCCTGGCTGCATCAGTATTAACCAGCAGTTGGTAAATATTATCTGCCTCCTGGGGAATTTAAATAATTGATTCAACCTGCTTTCATTTGCTTTGTGTGTCCCAGCTTTAACTACATTGCTTGACACAACTACCTCTTACGTGTTCTCCATGTGCTGTAATACTAATTCCTTCTGAACCCTGTACTGAGGCTAAAAATACTAAATTGTTATTTTGTCAGTTACAGTCACTGTATCCAAAACCTCTAACTTCCATAACTTTCCTATTGTATTATTTATGCTTTCATGGTTCTTCAAATTATCAGTTATAGCAGAAAAGCCAATTTACTTTTAGTTAAATCACCATTTTTATGCACACTTTAATCCACAGGACGTGACAAAATCCATTTTTCGGGTAGCAGAGCTTTGTAGCAAATTTGTAAGCGTTGTTTTGCTATTTTTTTCTTTCCATTCTTGTAGTCATGTTCATTGACGCTTGAGAGAACCTTTTTATGTCTGACAGTGTACTTAAGAGTTCCTAAATGTTTAGTGATCAAGATACAAGATGACATTTTGACAGGCATTCTATGTTCGCAATTTGTGTGTAGTTATTCCAGCACAGTGAGGATTAAGAGAGGTAGTTAGTCATGTTCGTTCTTACTAACCATGCAAGAAAAATGTCTCGTGAAATGGCCATCACTGGTTGCATACTTCTCAAAGCAGACAATAACTGAAATAAGATGATTTATGAAAGGCAGAAAATGATTTGAGGGACGCAAATGTTATCCTTTTTTTTTTAGTTGAAAAAAATCTATGTATATAATATTGCTAATTCAATGTCTTTGTTGTACAAAGTGGGGATTGGTTTTCGATGGTTAATGACTTTCCTTGCAATTAAATTTAATTTACCACACTCTTAATAAAAAGTAACAAGCATGAATCTATGCTTACATAACTATAAAAAGTGCTTATAAATATATGTTCTGTACATAAAATGAAACGTTGGCTGCAACGTGACAATATGTTAGAAGATCTGACCTGCCAAGTGACGCATGGTTTTCTCCTAGTTCTGCTAATTTCCCGACAACCCTAAACTTTCACCCGGCTGTCAGGTGGACTAATGGTAAATGCAGTGCGAGTGCCTATTTAGTGGTCCTCATGGTGCTTATATACTTGACACAAGGACTTTGTAAGCCCATACACAAACTATAATGCAGTGTATGAGCAAACTAGTGATGAGCCGAACACCCCCATGTTCGGTTCGCATTCGAACTCGAACAATTTCAAACGTTTGAGTTCGAAATCGAACACGGACCAAACTCAATGTAAGTCAATGGGACTCGAAAGTTCGAATTTTAGAGTGCCCTCCAAGAGGGCATATATGCAAGATATTTGCCATAAAAGGTGTATGGGGGTCCGGGTAGTGCCCTGGGGGACAGGAAACAAGGACAAAAAGTAAAAAAAAAATCATTTTTAAAGGAACAGTGAGTTTTCCATGAAATAAAGGTTAAGAATAAAAACGAAAAATTCCTTCAAATATCGGGCCTAGGAGGTCCCCATAACCTGCCCGTGAAGTGGCGGATTTGTAGGATGTATAGAAACATTTAAAAACAAAAAAATGACATTTCAAATGACGGTAAATGGTTTTCCTTTAATCTATTCATAAACAACTGCTTGGGGCGGCAGCCTGTACGAAAAGAAGAGACATTTTAGGACACGCAGAACAAGTTTAATGAGTTTTTGGCTAAATTATGGTGAAACTTATGCAGGCTTTGGATGAATGTAACAATAGGTGCTTTAAAATTGGGCCTTTAGTGTCACACCGTAACCCCTCTGTGGTATTGTGGAAAAATGCAGGGTTGGACCCTGAGGTCCAATATTAAAATGAAATGCATCTGGTATAGACGTCAGTGGCAGTGCCGCCAAATATTGTGCCTTTGGTAGCAGCAAGTGCCTTCACACCGTAACCCCTTTGTGGTATTGTGGAAGAGTGCAGGGTGGGACCCTGCGTTCCAATATTAAAATGATATGAATCTGGTATAGGTGTCAGTGCACCCAAATATTGTGCCTTTGGTGGCAGCAAATGCCTTCACACCATAACCTCTTTGTGGTATTGTGGAAGAGTGCAAGGTTGGACCCTGCGGTCCAATATTAAAATGATATGAATCTGGTAATATAGGCGTCAGTGGCAGTGCACACAAATATTGTGCCTTTGGTGGCAGCAAGTGCCTTCACACCGTAAGTAACCCCTCTGTGGTATTGTGGAAGAGTGCAGTGGTGGAGGTTTTGGGAATGCAGAAGAGATCCCCGATCTATTCAGTTACGTCAGCATCAGGGGATTGATAGCTGCTGATCCAGGACTGATTCATTTTTATAAATGTCAGCCGGTCTACAGAGTCGGTGGACAGATGCACTCATTTGTCTGTGACAAAACCTCCAGCGGCACTGAATGTCCTTTCAGAAAGCACGCTGGATGAAGGGCAACCTAGTAGCTGCATAGCATATTGGCTAAGTTCTGGCCAGTGATCCAATCTCAACACCCAGTAAGCCAGTGGATCATCTGCTGTAAAGGTATCCAGGTCTGCCCTTGCCACCCCCACTCCATTGATCCACGGTGGGGTGTACTCGAGTTTATACTTTTATGAACAATTCCTGCTTGCCTCTAGGTAGTCCTGCACCATACGGTGAAGACGCTGGCAATGGGTGACTACATTTGACGTCCCTGGGCATCGTGGACTAAAAAAATTTAAAAAGGCATCAGTCAAGCAGCCCCAGCCTTCACCGCTCTTCCTCTGATCATCCGCAGCCTCAGAAGCACCTGTGACATCAGTTGGTAACCTACCAGTGCCTGGAAAGGTGTTACACAAGTGTCGCTTTAGAGCGTCCTCAAGTTGTTTCATCCTGTGCTCCCTCTGTGCGAACAGGATGAGCTCTGCAACTTTACCCTTGTATCGTGGATCAAGAAGGCTTGCCAACCAGTAATGATCCCTCACCTTGATAGCACGAATCCTGGGGTCCTTTACCAGGCTTTGCAGGATAAGGGAGCCCATGCAGAGTAGGTTGGAGGTGGCATTAGCTTCCGAGTCTTCCTGGTCAATGAGGATGACCCCATCGTGCACTTCCTCCTCCCAGCCACGTACTAGTCCTTGGGTTTCTGGGCACACAAAAGCCTCCCTTGAGGAATCCCCAACTTCAATGCAACCACTACTTAAATATTCCTCCTCCTCCTCATCCTCCTCCTGTCTGATCTGAGGACCCACAGGAATGCTTTCTGCGTAAAGACTGGGGCCTTGAGAGCTAGGGAAGGCTTCCTCTTCCTCCCGTTGCTCTGCCTCTAGTGCCACATCTATAATTCCCTGCAGAGTGTGCTCCAGCAGGAACACTAAAGGAATTGTGTCACTGATGAATGCACTGTCCCTGCTCACCATCCTCGTTGTCTCCTCAAATGGTGACAGTGCAGTGCATGCATCCTTGATCATCAGCCACTGCGGGGGGGGAATCCAAGTTGACCTGAACCTGTCCTTGTGCCATACTCACACAGGTATTCATTGATGGCCCTCTGCTGCTTGTGCAGATGCTGCAGCATTGCTAATGTCGAGTTTCACCTGGTGGGCATGTCACAAATCAGACGGTTTGTGGGAAGGTGGAATCCTCTTTGAATTTCTGCCAGGCGAACACTTGCTGGGAATGACCGTCTGAAGTGGCTACAGACTTTTCTGGCCTGGCTGAGAAGCTCTGCCAGCCCTGGGTACCTGGATAGGAAACGCTGTACCACCAGATTTAGGACATGTGCTAGCATGGTACATGCGTCAACTTACCCTGGCATAGGGCGGAGGGAAGGTTGCTGCCATTATCACAGACAACCATTCCCAGCTCAAGCTGGCGTGGTGTTAACCATCTCTGCACCTGCCCCTGCAGAGCTGACAGAATTTCTGGCCCGGTGTGGCTCCTGTCCCCTAAACAAACCAGCTCAAGCACAGTATGGCATCTTTTTGCTTGAGCCATTGCGTAGCCCCTGCCACGCGTCGGTTTAACTGCCACTTCGCCAGAGACAGAGAAGGAGGTGGTGGAGCAGACAGACCTCATACAAGCAGCTTTATGGAGGCGTGGTGGATGAACAAGCTCCAGCGCAGAGCCCCGCCTTGGATCCCTCCCAGCTGCAATCAGAGTTACCCAGTGTGCCGTGAAGGAGATGTAACGGACCTGCCCATGCTTGCTGGGCCAAGTGTCTAAAGTCATGTGCACCTTGCTGCTGACTGCCTTTCCCAATGACTCTATAACATTGTCTTCCACATGCTGGTATAGTGCTGGAATGGCCTTCTGTGAAAAGAAATGGCGTTTTGGAACCTGCCACTGTGGTACAGCACATTCACGGAAGGAAGCAGAGTCCACCAGCTGGAAAGGCAGCAGCTGTAATGCGAATAATTTTGCTAAGCTGGCATTTAAACGCTGTGCTTGGGCATGGTTGGGACTATATTTTGTCTTACACTGCAGCAGCTGGGGCAACGTAATCTGACTGCGTTAATCTTCAGTTGATGGGATGCTGTCAGATTCTGAGGAAGGACCTGGTACACCCATTACTGTAGCATCATCCCTGTCAGTGGAGGTTGTAGGCAATGACATGGCAGGACATATAGTGGGGGTAGAGACAGATGAGGAGGACCTATGCAAAGTGTTGTGCCAACGGGATGCGTGGCAGGTGGTCATATGTCGCCTCAAGCACGTGGTACCCAAGCGTGGGATGTCTTTCCCACGCTTGATCCTCATCTGACCTAGATTACAAATAGCAATGGTGCGGTCTGCTGCACATTTCTTAAAGAACTCCCAGACAGCAGACTTCCTGCACATGTGCTTTGAGACAACAGTGCACTGCACCTGAGCAGCTGTGACTTCTGATGCCTTGGACTGGCTACGGTTGGTCATAGAGGACGTTGTGCCTCGTGTTTGTTGTGCCTCCTCCTCACTTGACTCCTCTGTTCAATCAGGCACCCAGGTGGAGTCAGTGACCTTGTCATCATCATCCTCACCCTCTATCTCCTCATCACTGGAGCCAACTTGGCAGTATGCTGCAGCTGCTGGGGCAACATGAGTGCCAGTTATTTGTGTGTCACTGGCACCCCCTTCCTCTAGGTTGATTTATACTCCCTTCCTCAACCTCAGAGATTGAATCCGAGCACTGTAGTTGCTGCGCATCCTCAAGCAGCATGTCACTGTCATTTTAGTCAAACAATTCAGCTGACTCCTCCGTGTGTGATAGTGAGGCTATGGCAGGAGTAGCTGTGGACATGGAGGATGAATTAGATGTTTTGGCAGCTGAGGTTGACTGTAAACCACTACAAGCCTGGCTGGCAGAGGACTTGGAGGATGAGGATGGCCTGGTTAGCCAATCCTGCAAATCCTCTGTATGTTGCTGCTGCTTAAGACAGCCAGCACCAGTTAGAAAGGACAAGCGTGCCCCTGCAGAGGATGCACCACGTCCACGACGACCAGAGGCACAGCCTCCCGACACAGAGGCTGCTTGCCCTCTTATTTGTGTCTGGGAGCGTCTGCCTGTTCTTTTTGGTCTTTCTGACATGGTGAGTGATATATAGATTAAAGATATGCAGAACTCTGATTCAACTGTGTTATCCAGATTAAAGATTTCCAGAACTCTGGTATAACTCAGTGAGACATCCTGATAGCTGGCAGCCAGTGACAAGACACGGATTAAAATTCCCAGAAGCCACCTATAAATCAGTGAGACCCCCTGATGGGTGGCAGTGACGACACAGGTTAGAATTCCCAGATATCTGCTACAAATCTGTGAGACCCCCTGATGGGTGGCAGTGACAAGACACAGATTGAAATTCCCAGAAACCACCTATAAATCAGTGAGGCCCCCTGATGGGTGGCAGTGACAAGACACAGATTACAATTCCCAGAAACCTCCTATAGGTCAGTGAGACCCCCGGATGGGTTGCAGTGACAAGACACAGATTACAATTCCCAGATATCTGCTAGAAGTGAGACCCCCCCCAATAGCTGCTGGCAGTGAGAACACACAGGTTACAACAATTCCCAGATATTTTGTAGAAGTGAGACCCCCACAATAGCTGCTGGCAGTGAGAACACACACTAACAGAACAATCTCCTCTCAAAAAACACGTGCAGGGCCTTTGTGAAGCCTTATATAGTGTGCTGCGGGACTTAGCTCTGTGAGCCCATGATTGGGCAAAATTTGCCCAATCAGGACTCTGTGCCGTGATTGGCATAGTCTTGCACCTGTCTTGCACCTGACCTGTGGTCAGGTGCAAGGCTGTAGCCAATTACAAGCTTCAGGCCAGTGGAAAAGTGCATTGTGGTCCATTGTGGGCGTACATGCGGCGGAAAAGTCTGGAGTTCGCGAACGGCCGATGTTCGCTGCGAATTCCGAACAGATCGAACCGAACAGCTAATCCCTAGAGCAAACCTGAATGGGGGACACTGATGTTGATGATTTACGTCACCTTATAAACCACACCTTCTTTGTGTTCACACCCCAATTCTCCTGATATTAAACAATTTGCTAGTATGGAAGTGCCACTTAATACAATATTAAATGTGATCAGAAGAGAATATTAAACAATATAATATTGAATGAATCAAAAGGCAAGATTTAAGTTTTTATATCAGTATGATGTGTCACGATATCGACTGCACAGATGGCAGAGAGAGATCGGAGTTCCTCACTGAGAAATTCCTGGATGGGAAGCTGGGATCTGCCCAGCTGTGAAGCTGGGGGAACATAACATCAGGGTGAATTACATGGCCATGATGCTACAGGATCCTGTATGATAATACCGGCATATTAAAATGATGGCACAAGGGTGAACTCGTTTCCACCTATGCCAAATCTAAGCCGGCGAATGTCAAGTTAATATGGAGAGTGGGTAGGCTGCAGAATAGCCCAGATGCTCCCCATCCAAAAACCCATAGGGCCTAATTGGATAAACCCCATTCACTACGATGATCAGGTGGTCTCAAACTTCAACAGCTCCTGCAGGAGCCCAACATTGAATAAACTTGATATACAAACAATTGGAGTGTGACAACAGACAATAAAAAGAAATACAACCTCTAGATATCCCAGACGTCTCTCCCTAAGGCGTCTTGACAATGTGAATAAAATAGATATGTAAAAACGGGAATCTGTAGAGGTAAAAAACAACTCATAGCGCATACAGATATAAAAGGGATTGTACAAGAGATTCCCCTGCTAGGATAGCACTCACAAGATAAAAAATCTTTAAAACTTATCATCTCAACGGAGATTTTTTTACACCACATCTGCTGCTCTTAGAATATTCGGTCTGGAGATCCTTGCCGCCGCAGGAACCACCAATCACCATCCAGAGTCAAAACAGGATTTTATTCAAGGTGTATAAAATAAACATAAAATGACATAAAAACAAGGATCCAACGCGTTTCGTGCGATAAACGCACTTCCTCAGGGATAAAATATTAAATACAAACAATGTATGACTGATTTACAAAGATATCCTTTTAAACTCTCCATTTGGAGCGCTAGTACGGCGACTTCCGGTCCCTCCCTTTGGCGTACGTTATACTTTTTTTTTTTTTTTCACCATATTAACATCGCCAAATCCATCGGTTACGATGTGAAGTATATCTACATGAAATATTTAAGTGATATCAAAGACTGTAAAAATCTGTTGACTTTGAGGACCGTTTATAAAGGTTACATTGGTGTCATTTAATTATAATTTTTGATTGTATTGTTTTTTGTTTTTTGTGTTTTCTGTGTTTTTTTTTGTTTTTGGTTTGGTTGCATTTATATATTTTATTTATCAGTACTTTTTCCCCTCCCCTCCTTTTTTTTCGAACTCTCCATAATATCATCGCCGATGTGATGTGGAACGTATCCACATGAACTATCTGTATTTATATTAAGGACCGCTGGAGTTTGTGGACAATGGACTAGATCCGCCGAGATGAAGCGGTTTCGCTTTTGAGATCCATAGAAGGAATAAGGAGCGACGACACATCACTTCCGGAAAAAAGGCGATACGTCACTTCCGGTGCGTTCCAAAGGTGGAACGCACGCCAAAGGGAGGGACTGGAAGTCGCCGTACTGGCGCTCCAAATGGAGAGTTTAAAAGGAGATCTTTGTAAATCAGTCATACATTGTTTGTATTTAATATTTTATCCCTGAGGAACTGCGTTTATCGCACGAAACGCGTTGGATCCTTGTTTTTATGTCATTTTATGTTTATTTTATACACCTTGAATAAAATCCTGTTTTGACTCTGGATGGTGATTGGTGGTTCCTGCGGCGGCAAGGATCTCCAGACCGAATATTCTAAGAGCAGCAGATGTGGTGTAAAAAATCTCCGTTGAGACAAGTTTTAAAGATTTTTTATCTTGTGAGTGCTATCCTAGCAGGGGCATCTCTTGTACAATCCCTTTTATATCTGTATGCACTATGAGTTGTTTTTTACCTCTACAGATTCTCGTTTTTACATATCTATTTTATTCACATTGAATAAACTTGATCTGGTCATATTCTGGTGCAATTAGAAAGAATTAGGTTTATTGCAAATGAAATGTGTTTTCAAATGGACTCCAGAATGTTCCCCCATTTTTTTATTTTTTTTAAAAAATGGACTCCAGAATGTTACCCCAAATTTTCAGCACCTCAGACATTTCTCCTGAGGTGCTGAAGATTTTGAACAGCTTGGAATTTTGCTTTCACAAAAATCCGAAGCTCCAACTGTATTGGCATGAAGTAGTGAATTTTGGCCAGCAAAGGGAGCCCTCTAATAAACTTTGTTTCTCTAAAATGTATGTATAAATTGCACTTCAAGGTGTCACTTACCTAAGGGCATGAAAAGACTCTTCTGACTGGTTTGACTTAGTGTGGCCATGTGCACAATTTGCCAGAGAATTGATTGATTAATTCAGCTACACATGGCCATCCTATGTAAAACCAATGAGTTGAGCTCCATAGATCTCTGTCATGGACTAAAACAAAAGTTTAAAATAGTTAAATACTATTGGGCCCATTGGACTCATTTACAATCAAGAACCTTGCCTGTAACGATCTCATATGTTTGTGGGTGTCTACCCATATATAATCAAACTTGTGTATACATATTTATACTGCCTGTAATGTATCACTCAACACATGATCCCTGCAGTGAGAAATATACCGATGGGCATTACATGGGCGAATCAGCAATGTATAGTGATGGCGAGAAATGCAATCTTATTTGAATCTAGGCCTTCATAACCATTACTTGAATTCTAATAATAATATATTGTGATAATATTCCAAATTTAAAAGCTGTCAAATATTTAAAAACTTACCATAAGAAAGATAAAATAATAATGAAGTATGCAGCACATGTTTGCAAAAACAAACTATAAATAGAAATAAGGCTCTGAAGCTACATTTGGGAACTGTTATAAACCTGCTGATATTATAGTAAAAAACATAAAATGAAATAACACTGACAAGGTGGCAGATGTCTAATGCATTTAGTTCTGCAAATTGCTGTATATAATCACGGTTTCCAAGGAATGTGTATAGTTGGGAATGTTGTTAATGTTAAACCATTACATTTGTGTTTAGTGTCAGGGCAAAGGAAATGCAATCATTTATGTACTCTACTGTAACAGGAAAATAAAATGATACCATTACAGATGGACCCTATTTTAAGAACTATGGTCACAAAATAGAATTTATTCCTGAAGAGCTAAAACAGAAATTTGGTAATGTCAGCATAGAGCTTTCTTGTTTTTTCTTTTAGTAATAAGCAAGTAAATGATTGATTACAATGCGTGTCATAGTACATTATGACTGGAGCTTGCTCTGGTGTTTGCGTTTCAAGTGCAAAGTAAAATATGGATCCACTTTTTCATTTTTTGGAAAACCTTTTTAATTACCAATTTCATTATCAATCACTGTGATTATATACACTGTATATTCACACACATTCTATATACATACTGTAACGGAACCGTTCTCTTCCGCCTGTCCTGACTCTCCAGACACCCCTTCGTTGCAGTCAGCCCGGCTACTGGGAGCGCTGTCCTCAGCGCCTCGAGCAGCTTGACCTGCCTGCTTCTGTTTCTCTGCCCTGGAGCCATTAGGAATTTCCAGAAGGCCGCTCTGTGCCTTCTGAGGGTGATTGTGTAGTGTAGCGTAGCTGAAGGAGACACCAGACGCGGCTGTATGTTCCAACAGGATTCTCTCTCTCTCTCTGAGCTCTTTAATGAACAAAAACGCCACCATTTATGCTGAGCTCCAACAGCCATAATTTGCATAAATGACCCACATTGACCTACTAAAATGCTAATTACATTATGTCAGATATTTACAATATCACACATCATTTACATAATCTATTGTGAAGGAAATCAGTTAGGTTTTGGCTGAGACAATGGTGACTCCCAACCTCTGAGACCTGTAAATAGATAGCAGATGAACAAAGAGAAAACCCTTTCGCCTAATCACAAATTACTCAAACCTATTTTACAATCTATATGAAAGAAAGCATTTGAACTCGCTGCAGGTAGTATCTTTAAAAAAACCAAATTTCTACCTAAAGAAATATAAGTATATTTAAAACTAAAGCTACGCAATTTACACTAAACTAATTCAAACTAAAACCAAACAATGTAAAATATATTTAAAATCACATGTTACAAATGAACACACCGTCTCTTGGGGTCTGAAGCGCGGAGTGCCACGTCAGCTCCATGACATATGTCCCCCCTTCCAGAACGGCAGGGCAAGCTTAGATCCCAAATGGATCGCTTGCCACTGACGAGACTTCTCACTTTGTCCCTTTTCTGCGCCATCCTCAAAGTTCCAGGGTGCTGGCGCACAAGCACCATCAGTGGGGTCTGATGGTCGCTGCAGGGTTGTGGGTCCATAGTTCCGGGGTAAGAGGCAAGACACCCCTCTTGTCCAGTGTGCCACGCAACAGGCCACCACAGTCCACAGAGAAAAATTGTTCGGTAGTGGGCACACTGGGCCTCCTCTCCACATGTCTTTTTCTCCAGCATATTTCTGAAGCCCCAGGACCAGAACCCAGTCAGCATTTACAGTCCCCAGTCTCTTCTTCTGCTGATGCCCCCCTCCCAAACATTCAAAAGGGGCCCACCACACAATCCCAAATGGATGCAATTCGTCCTGGGACCAGGAATTTGGTAGCCTCTCAGGATGGTCACTCACTGGTTGCCATGGCAGGTGGGCAGTGGTCTCCATCTTCCTCGCTGACCCAGCACACTCTGTGGTCAACACAGCATCTGTCTCCAGCAGCACAGGGTACACTCGCCGCTGGGTAGCAAGGCTGACTGCCTCCTCTCCCTGATGCCCACTCTGTTCTGCGGGTGGCTCTTCACCTGGGGCCGGGTCGAGCTCCGCTGCCAATGTGAGGCTGATCTCTTTTCCCAGCTCATCTGTCCGGTGCAACTCCTCGCCGATGGCATGCCGCCTGACGATCTCGGCATCCAGCTGTACCTCTAGCCGCATGGTCCTTGCTTCCAGTTCAGCAACTGATGCCAGCAGCTTGGCCTGGATCTGTTGATGCCACACGGTCTGAAGCCTCTCATTTTCCAGCTGTTGGTGGGCAACACGCAGCATACTTTCGGATTGTCGCAGCTGCTCACCAATACTGTGGCGTTGCTGGGTCTCTGCAGCAAGCTGCTCCTGTAGCTCTTGACATTTTCCTTCCCAGGCAGTGATAGAAGCCTGGAGTTCAGCCTTTAGTTCTTGGCACTGACCCTCCAGCTGTTGACATGCCTTCTCGAGTAGCTGGGCCTTGCTTCGCTCTGTCTCTCCATCTGCTCTCAGTTGGTCATTCAGCAATCTGGCCTTCTTGAGATTCTGGCCTACTCGCTCAGCGTTACTCTGTTCGGCTGTCAGATTCTCCACCAGCTCCATAATCTGGGATTCCAGGAGACCCTTTTCCCCCAAGGCTGTCTGGACTTTTAAAACGCCAATGGCCATGGCCTCCTCTCGCTCTCGAGCTGCGTTATCCTTGGCTCGCTCAGCAGCTGTAAGTAAGTCCCGTAAGCCAGTGAGCTCCATTTCCAGGCGCTGTACATTCACCTCCGCAGCATCTCTGGATAGTCTCACCTCATCCAGCTCTCTCTGGCTATCTTGCAGCTCATTTTGCTGGTTCTGTAATGTCTCTGTCAGGGCCATTATCTGTGCTCGAGCAGTAAGCAATTCAGCCTGTAACAAGCTGACCAGATCGTCCATGGTCTGTGTGGCCCCATCTCTTATGAGGGGAACAACCTGGGTGTCAGTCTCTCTGGTGACCTGATCCTGCCCGCTGGTAGTATCTTCAAAAAAACCACATTTTTACCTAAAGAAATATAAGTATATTTAAAACTAAAGCTATGCAATTTACATTAAACTAATTCAAACTAAAACCAAACAATGTAAAATATATTTAAAATCACACAATACAAATGAACACAGTCTCTTGGGGTCTGAAGCGCGGGGCGCCACGTCAGCTCCATGACACATACATGTAATATGTGAAATGTCGATGCATGCAGGGGAGTCTGTGTGGCATAGGAGTGAATGTGACCGAGTGAGATTAAAATTGGGGGCTGATTTAGGATGGGAGTGAGCATATATTTTGTGGAGACGGAGAGTGTGTGGTTGGCTGAGGCAGTGTGTATGGTTGGAGTGAGCTTGGAGTGGCTATGTTTGGGTGAGTGAAGCAAAAGTGATTATGTGAGTAGCTGAGTGACATGAGAGAGACTGTGATTGTGTTGTTGGCAGCGTGAGAGTTTTTGGTTTCATGTGATAGGAGTGCGTGAATTGTTAACAGTGTGATGTTGGCCAAGAGAGAAAGGAATGGGTGTGTTGATGGCTGAGTGCACACTACACACACTCCACCTCACATTACACATCCAGCAACCACATTACTCTGTACACTACACATATACAGGTACACACACTTTATTTCCCCTCTGTTAATCTTCACCAATAAGGAGTGAGAAGAATAGACGAGCCCTTTGTGTCATTTAGGGGACCAAAAAGTGGTACACACAGGTCTCACTATTACTCTCTCATAACATATTCTGCTCTTACAAAGTACATCTAAATATGACATGTATTTCAGCAGCAGTTACTTGATGTATATTTCTATTTCAATGTACACTTAACTGATACGGTTTGTGTATTAATTATGAGTTTCAATATGAGCTGCATCCCCCACAGTTAATAAACAGTGCCAAGGGATATCACTGGTAACTAAAACTACAGAAGCTATGTGAAGGATAATGTGTATCTAGAATGAATATGAAGAGCTGTTGACAGACCTATTGCTGATAAAAGAGCTTTTTTGAGCAGGCCCTCACTGTTATTAATCCAAGTACACTTAAATCTGTCACCCTCAACATCCTACATTTATGTATTCTAATGAGTTGAGGAATATAGTTCTCATAAAAGAGCTGCTAATGAAAAAACTGGGCTTTAATGTGGGGAATCATTTTAAATCTTCCACTCTGTTATGTGGAGTGAACTTATCTCTGATTTAGTCTTTTTTTTTTTTCTTTGTCAAAAAGAGTCATCAGATGCAATGCCAGTTTTCATGCTGGCTGCTCTGTTGAATATACCCTTATGTATTTTTCCTAGTGTCTGGGGAGGTTTTCTAATATACTGTCTTCTAGTGTGCCAACTACTGAGAAGACAAAGAGAAGTCAAGACAGTGAGTACAATTTGTTAATGATAAAATCTGGGGTTACACTGCACAGTGTCACTCTATACCACATATCGCTTTATTCATTTGGGTGCTCAGCAGGGATAAGTGCAGCAAGATAATGCACTGGTGTTTCTGTGCTTTTGTAGTGCAGTTTTCAGTACAACTGGGCAGATGTCTAATATTAGGAGCCTCTGGAGCCTGACACCTATGGATGCCTTAATAGCTTTCTGACCACTCTTAACAAAATTGAGAGGTCAATAAATATTTAACAGAAGATAACATCTAAATCTGTTCTAATCCTGGCTAGTTGCAAATATGTGTGTGCATGTGTGTGTATATATATCTCTGTTGTTTTATTATGGGCCCAAGATCCCTCATGCGTTTATTTTCTCATTTTGAACATACCATTTGACTCACAATTTTTACGACATCTAATCCCCCCACCCATGTGACCCTTAATGTCCTAATGTTCAATTCTAGGAAGTGATCAGTAAGCATCCAGACCTGAGGAAGAGAGGAATCCTCTCGCAAGCTCATCTTTTAAATGTAACGTTAGTCCAATACAAAAGTATCACTACTTACTGCTATACTCGTGATTTTTAATATATATACTGTGTGTGTGTGTGTGTGTGTATATATATATATATATCTAATTCATGTTACGTCAAGTTATATAGAAATAATCACCAGCCATACATCAAAGTAGGTTTGCATATTAATACGTCCGTGCTGTTAACATTGTGAGGGTTATTCAAAGAGCGCCGAACTTGCCACCGAATTGCACTGAATGGTGTGAATTTCACCATACTGTGCAATTTCGTGAAAGTTTGGCTATTCAGAGAGTTGTCAATTTGCCAAATACTGGCGAAATACAGTGCAGTACGTCGCAGACCGCTGCAATTCAACGTTCTTCGGTGGCAGCGAATTTTCCCCATAGAGAAGCAATGTTTTATCAATTCAGAGAATGCCAAACTGCATCGAAATATAGATGAAATGCCCTGATTTTCGGTGATTGATTTTTTTTGAGAGGTTTAAAATATATACATAGAAAATCAAATTTTTGTTACGTCAAATTATACAGAAATAATCAACAGCCATACATCAAAGTAGGTTTGCATATTATCAACGAGGTGATGAGGTGAAAGACTTTTAATTTTATGCAAAACGCAAATAGATCCAGCCCAAGACATTGTTCTGTCTGGGTCCAAGAGTGAAATTCTCCCCCCCCCCAAAAAAAAATCACACCTATGCATTTGTAAAAAAGAAAAAAGCGTGCTGGCGCTTAAAGATTATGTATAATATAATATTTATCAACCCACCTACTTATTCAATCTAAAGATAGGGAGGGATATAGATTCACTTTGAGTATGCTTCTTCACTTGGATATAGTACAATAGAAACTCTCACAGATTTGTACCACGGATAATGTGAAGAATACAAAGGTAACCAGATAGCGCAAAATGTATATTATGCATTGTGATGGAACCGTTCCCTTCCATCTGTCCTGACTCTCCAGACACCCCTTCGTTGCGGTCAGCCCGGCTACTGGGAGCGGTGTCCTCAGCGCCTCGAGCAGCTTGACCCGCCTGCTTCTGTTCCTCTGCCCTGGAGCCGTTAGGAATTTCCAGAAGGCGGCTCGGTACCTTCTGAGGGTGATAGTGTAGTGTAGCGTCGCTGAATGAAACACCAGACGCGGCTGTATGTTCCAACAGGATCCTCTCTCTCTGAGCTTGAGAATTCTCTCTGACCTTTTAATGAACAAAACGCCACCATTTATGCTGAAGTCCAACAGTCATAATTTGCATAAAATGACGCACCTCGTCCTACCCATACTAATTACATTATGTCAGTTATTTACAATAAACATTCTTTACATTCTTTAGCCTTCAGCTCACACAACATTTGTATATCCATTGTTCTAACATATCAGATTAAACACACACTATCAGAGATCCCTCGAATTAAACATGCAGCTAGATAATGGGAAAAGCCCTGGTGCATAAATTACACAGCAGTAAAGCTTGTTTACTGTATACACAAAAACACATTTACCTACAGGAATATAAGTATTTTTAAAACTAAAGTTACGCCATTTTACACTAAACTAATTTAAACTAAAACCAAACGATGTAAAATATTTAAAAACACACGATATAAATGAACATAAAGTCTCTTGGGGTTTGAAGCATGGAGCGTTACATCAGCTCCATGACATGCATGTACACATATAATTTGCAATATTACTCTTACTCGATATTACTCATCCACATTGCGGGAAGTCAGAGGTTGAGAAAAGTCCACTGTCCAGACACAAATACCAGCACCAGCAGAATAGGACAAGGCAATGAATAAAGTCGGAAGGATAGCGGTGAACTTTCAAGGTGAACCTTCTGGAGAGCTCAATATTCTCCCGTTCCTGTTCTCCTCCCTCTCTTAGGGCTTAGAAGTTCACTCAAAGAGAAAAAAAGAGATACAGGCGCTCACATAGCGCAATAACTCCTTACTATGGAAAAATGTACAGCCAAATGTGTACTGACCGAGGTTGGAGCCTGTCAGGTCATTAGGCTCATTTCACATGGATAAGTGTTTTCTTTAAAAGGCAAAAAACACCTAAAAAAGCCCCTCTGTGCGTTGATTCAGGCTCTGGTGGCTCAATAATTCATAAGGCCCATCCAGCATATTGCAAAAAAGTTTAATGGATAAAAAGTATTTTTAAAACATATTAAAAAATGTAAGACAACATAAAAAAGTTACTGAGATGCGTTTCGGCCATAGGCCTTCATCAGTCAGTGCACTAATGTGCGGTGTGTATGATGTATCATAGAGCTCCACAGCGATAAAACTCACAGTAATGTGCGGTGTGTTTGAGCGTATCTGTCATATCTGGGGCTCAGAGGGGGCCCCGGCACCTGGCGGCGCCATCGACAAGCCAGGTGCCAGGAGTTGTGCTGGCTTCCGGAGCTCGCAGGGCTGGTCAGGAGGTGGGGCGCAGCATGACGATGCGCGCTCGCCCGGTTTAAATACAGACAGCGCGATCCGGCTCATCGCGCTGTCGTGGAGTTTGCTTCCCTCAGTGCTGAGTGTCTCCTGGCGATTCACTACTTGGTTGATTTTGCAGTCTCCGTTGTTACCTGGCTTCTATGAGAACCACCCCCGTGTACCAGTCCTTGGCTATTCCTTGACCACTTTAACTCTGATTGATTTTGGCTTATATGATAGATACCCCTTGTGTACCGTTTTGGCTATTCCTGACCACTCTAACACTGATCGATTTGGGCTTGTGTTAGAATAAATCCTTGTATACCGCCTGGCCTATTTCAGGTATACCCTGTCCTGTGTGTTGGTAAAACATTTCCCACTCATTGTTGTAAAACATTTTCCCACTCGTTTGTTAACAGTGTCTAGTACATATATGTGTGTTTGTGTCCCTAACCGGTAGTCAGTTTACCGACCACTTTAAGGATCGAAGGGGTAGATAGGGACTGTCTAAAGGGACTTGAGTCTTGTGTATAGAGGGATCGTGACAGTATCACAGAGCTCCACAGCAATAAAACTCACAGTAATGTGTGGCGTGTATGAGCATATGACAGAGCTGCACAGTAATAAAGCACACAGTAATGTGCAGAGTGTATGAGTGTATCACAGAGCCGCATAGCAATAAAACTCACTCACATCTACACAGTGCACATTACTGTGAGTTTTATTGCTGTGGAGCTTGTGATACGCTCATACACAACACATATTATAAAGGGTTATTCAGAAAGCACAGAAATTTCTGTGAAATTTCGGTGCTTTCTTGTTCAGCGCGTTTCCATTCCATTTTGCGGATCCTGTGGTGAACGCAGTAACCTATACCAATAAAAATGAATCAAGATGTGTTTAAATAATAAAAAAGGTCCTTTAAAAAATAATAAAAAGGTCTGAATAAAAGAAATTACAAAATAAATAAAAAAACACATTTAAGAACAAAAAAGCAAATCTTTTGCCCCCCCCAAGGGGTATATAATATAAATCCTTTTTTTGGGGGGGTGGTTGGGGAAGGCAAACTAAAGGGGTTACTCATAGAGAATAGACTAATTTGCCACCGAATTGCACCAAAAAGTGCAGACCTTTTTATTATTCTTCATAGGACCTTATATATTCTTTCCAGGCATTTTTGTAAATATATATTTACCCCCTTGTGGCGGCGTTTGGTGGCTGATCGGTGCTCTGTTTGGTTGCGTTCGGCAGATCGTCAGCTGCGTTCGGAAGTTTGCAGATGCATTCAGTGGAACCCTTCGAGGAGTCTGTGGGGGGGATTTAACCATTTTTTTTAGCGGGGGGGAGGGGGCTATAGGTTATATGGGCAGCTGACAGGTGGACCTGCCGGACACTGAACTGACAACACCACCCCTCTTACACAAAACACTCACTCTGCAATCTCACAACCACCACTCACACAAAACACTGTGCACTCACATAAACCCCCACTCACACAAAACACTCACTCTGCAATCTCACAACCCCCTACTCACACAAAACGCCCTGCACTCTCACAACCCCCCACTCACACAAAACACTCACTCTGCACTCTCACAACCCCCCATATGGGCAGCTGACAGGTAGACCTGCCGGACACTGAACTCATAACACCACCCCACTCACACAAAACAAACACTCTGCACTCTCACAACCCCCCCACACACCCGAAACGCACACTCTGCAATCTCACAACCCCCCAGTCACACAAAACACTGTGCACTCACATAAACCCCCACTCACACAAAACACTCACTCTGCAATCTCACAACCCCCTACTCACACAAAACGCCCTGCACTCTCACAACCCCCCACTCACACAAAACACTCACTCTGCACTCTCACAACCCCCCATATGGGCAGCTGACAGGTAGACCTGCCGGACACTGAACTCATAACACCACCCCACTCACACAAAACAAACACTCTGCACTCTCACAACCCCCCCCACACCCGAAACGCACACTCTGCAATCTCACAACCCCCCAGTCACACAAAACACTGTGCACTCACACAAAACACTCTCACTCTGCACTTTCACAACACCCCGTCACACAAAACACTCTCACAACAGCCCCCCCCCCAGACACACACACACCCTCCACTTACCCATCGATGTCTGCTGGAGGAGCTCTGCTCACCTGACTCCTCACTTCTCTTCCTCCAGCACGGGGACAGGAAGTGCAGGAGGATGGGGAGGAGTCAGGGAGGCAGACTGACTGCCTGCAGCCGGGGGCACATGCTTGTGGTTTGTGCTTCATGCACAAACCACATTGCTGCATGGACGGTCAGTGACAGCAGGGCAGGCTAGATGACACCCCCTGTCCAGCTGCACCATCCCTGCACCCGGGGTGGTCTGCCCTCCCGTCCCTCCCCTTAGTACACCACTGCTGAGGTGAGGCCTAATCAAGGGATACGTCCTCACCCCTACTGCGCATACAATACAGAACCTGATGCAGAATCCAATAGATATTATACTGGCACTCAAAGTCATTTATTTACTTACTGTCTGCATCAATGTTGTGATTCTGACATGATGCTAAATGCTGTAGATTAAGTTTGCGTAAGTGATCTTCAGAATTTAGGTGACCCTTTGAGAAGTCTTGCAGGGCATTGTCAAATTCACTTAATGAATACAGATACATGTATACTCAGACACATCATACCCCAGATACATGTATACCAAGATGCAGATCCCAGATACATGAATACCCAGACATCAGACCTCAGTGTGAGCAGAACGAGGGATCGGCGTGGTGCTGCATGGTAACAGGCAGGCAGAGTGCAGCCAGATGAGAACCACCAGGACAGGGCAGGCATGGGCGGCAGATGACCGACGCACCCTCTCTCACGTAATCAGAGGGGACCATCGGCCGCCATTTTGGATTCTTCACACGGCAGCTAGGCCTAAAAAAACAAACTCTGGTGCCACCGAAATGCACAACGCAGCAGCACGAAATAATTTATCATGATGCCTGCGTGTGCATCCTGCAGATTAGGCAGCCGCTAGGCCCTGTAAGCGCAAGGTGATAGGTGGCTGCCTAATTCGCTTAAGTAAAGAGCCGCCACTTCTCCTGATGATTTGTTACTACATTTCCCACAAGGCACAGACAATCTAATGAGTAGTTGAGCATCATGGTAGATGATGTACTTCCACAACATTTGGAGGGTAATCTATAAAAGTATGGCTTTTGACACAAAGTTGTCTGCACTAACTGGATTGATGGATATACTGTATTTGTTTTCCCTGGGGGGAAAACATTAATTTTATTGGTATTTTAAAACCTTTTACAAAACAGAATGTCCTGCCATCTGATCTGATCAGGTAGTGCCATGTTGAGAGGACACTAAATTTGGCCAAAATTAGTACCAAATTAGTGTAAAATCATCTGATTTCCCCTTTAAATTGTAATCACATAGTCTTAATAGAAGGCAAACCATCTCCTGATATAGCAATCAACCTGTGGAATAGAATTCTAATAACAATTTGTTGTTTTTACGGGGGAGTTATTGTCTGTTTTATTGCATGCCATCTTTTATGGTGCTCACCAGGTTTAGTAATGCAGTGGATGTCTTTTGAGATTTGTGTATTATTACATTCAGTAATTAAAAAAGCAGAATGCTTCACAACTTTCAAAGATCGATGTCTGAGCTAAACTTTTTTTTTCTGGAATGGAATGGAATCATTTATTTGGGGGAGGTCACTGAGAAATACAGGTGCATGCATGAATGGCGACTTCTTGTCTGATTGATGAAAGGCTATCTTGTTCCCTTCCCTCTTCCTGGGAGGGTAAAGTCTATTCTGTTGTTTTTTCCACTGTCTTTACAAGGATAAATGAAGAGTCGACATTGGGCCTTGGGCAGGTTTCAGACAAATTGACCTTGCTTATAACCAGGTTATGATGCCAGGGAATAAAAAGCATAGTTGTGTAGGAAGAGTGTGAAAGGACAAATAGCGTAATGCTATGTATTGAAGGTTTTTCTGTTATTTTCCCACTGGGCACTTGAACACAGAAGAAAAAAATAAATTAATAAAATGATGTGCTGTCACCTTATGCTCCAAGCGCTGAAGTAACTGAGCCTATATGTCTGACTCCATTTGTGTCATTCTTGCAGAAGAGGGGCGACTAATCTATAACTAAAATATTTGTCTTTTATGCTGCATAAAGTGAGGTACACAAAAACGATATCTCTCATAACTGTTATTTTCTTACTATTGTTATTTCTGCTCAATATTATTTAACTATTGTTCTTTCTTCTCAATATCTAGTTGACAGGTCGACGGAAATCATCCTTATCATTTGTTTGTTAAAATGGCGCATGTAAAAATAATTTTGCAAATTGGTTAGTCTGCTTAACGGCAATACCATATCAATGAATTATAAATACAGCTTTGTTTTTGGGGGGCCCCTCTCTGCTCTAGCTTAACAATTGTTAATGCTATCTGCAGATGTCAGTAAAGGATGACTTGCCTTCCGTTCAAGAGATTTTATTAATGGCTGTCTGGGTCGTGGTGGTATAGAAGCACACAATATAAATCTTGCAAGAATGGTAGAATATAAATAATAAAATCATTTCTTTGAGATAACTGCAGATATGTATTGCTCACAATGTCATCCGAACCTGTGGGTAATAGGTATTGCTAGAAAATTACACACACAGACGTATAAGTTGTCATCTCTTGTGATAAAATTAATGATTCTAGGAGCAGTTTTTAAAGGTAAGATAATGCATATTTTGTTCCGGCCAGGTCTTCTTTGCAGCCATTCCGTTACGTGGTTTTGTTTTTGATCCCTTGGTGGATTTGTTTCTGGGAGGGTATAAATGAAAGCCCACCAGTCTTCCTCATGAATGAGAAGCAGCAGGAGCATATGTGGTTTGCTAGGCAGCAGCCTTTGGCTTCATTAGGCAGGACTGTCCTTTACTAGAGGTGCATTGACACGGCAGGTGAGCTTAAAACTTTAATGGCCATTCAAGTAAACAAAAATCTCTAATTGTGTTTTGTTTCACACGGTGTTATAGGGATAAGCGCAGATGACACTTTTTCTTTTGTTATGTTTTATACAGGTTACTGAGCTGAATACATCTGGTAGTTGCAGCCGCCCCAGTAGGGATCAGGCGCGACACCGTTTTTTCTGTATTAGGAAGTTTTTAAAGGTAGGCAGAGGTATAAACAGGAGGGATGGGACAGAGGGGTTAAATATTGAACCCACTTACCCCCCACCTCGCAAACCTAGAGTATCCTTAAATATACTCTGTACTACAATATACATTTTCTCTCTCTCTTCCACTGTGATAGCTTCTGCTTCCATCCATTGAACAGGACTGTCACATACCTTTTAGGGGTTGGTCACTCTCTTGAGCATCCAGCCAATCCAGTACCTATCAACGAAAGTGCTCTGTGTATTCCTGTCCCTAATCCCAGAATGCTGTTCAGCTAAACTATTCAAATATTAATGTATCCAAATTGGGTTATTTAATTTACCAGTATTCTGGTTACGATGTGGTTTGGGACTTGGTGATTTGGAATTTCAAATGGTTTTGAATCTCTGATATTTGGATGAATTTCCTGTATTCTGAACCATCAAACCATATGATAGTGAAATTGTTCTTCTAATAGTAAACGTGTGTTTATGTTTACAAATCTATTCAGAAATGCATTGAGAACATCTCACTTTAATTATTTTAACATGAAAGAGTGTTACATGTTATTCCAGAAGTAAGGTTTATTTGGGCTGTCCTAATTTGGAACTTTGTATTGTTGCTACATGTATTAAGTCAAATGTCTTTGTGCTTAGGTCCTTTTGGTCCGCTATAAATATGTAAGTAGCAATTTGGGAGTAGGATGACGAGCAAGAGTCAGGTTATTAACTTGTACCCTGACAACTGCTCCAAGGGATTCTGTTAAACCTGTAGCTCTACCATAGACAGATGGTTTTTCTATGTGACGAGTCCTTTAATGCGGGGTATAATTAGCCTCTTCTTGAAACACTAGCATATCCAAACCAATGTCTTTGTTATTCTTTATTGTATGTTGGGATTAGGCACTGGACAGTTATGTGTATATATTCAATAAACAAAATGCTGTATTTGCATTTACTCCTGCTGCTCTGGGATCAGGGATTGTTCTGTCTTAATCCTTAAATATTGTAAGTGACAAGGAAAAGATTGTATAGTGTCAAGGTATCCACAATTTATATGCTTGACGTGTATTCCTAAACTGGAAGGATTGCAGATTAAACAAACCAGTAATAAAATGATAGTGTCAGTGTAAGGAATGTGTTATTTGTTTCTGCATAAACTTTTCTCACGAATTTATGTCTAGCAGAAGTTCTATCTATAGACTGCAGGTGGATGTATTAAAGTTTATGCTGGGAATAGCAGTAACATTTAGTAGCTTTTGAGCAAGGTCCTCCTGATTCCTTCTTGATTTGCTGTGAAATAAAAATATAATTCGATTTGCATGAATGGTTTTATGTAATTGCTTGTATTTACACTGTAAATACTGATTCAGACAAAATATGAAGACTCCGTTATACTACCACAGCCATAATGTTAAGCCAAAATAATATCATCACCTAAGTCAGGGGTAGGCAATTACGGCCATCCAGATGGTTTGAAACTCCATTTCCCATGATGCTCGTCTACTCATTAGGTTCACAGAGCCTCAAGGGAAATGTAGTTTCAAAACATCTGGAGGGCCGTAATTGCCCACCCCTGACCTAAGGGGTTACTCAAAGGGCACCACATTGGAGTTAATTTCCCCATACGGTGCAATTTCGTGGTCATTCGGCTATTCAAAAAGCTGGTGATTTGCCAGATATAGGCAAATTGCCAGCAAAATACTGTGACCTTCGGCAGCAGTGGAGTTCCTCATAGAGAAGTAACAGTTAATCTATTCCAAGAACACCAAACAGCTGTGAAAAGTTGTTGCAATGCCCATATTTGTGGTGGTTTCATTCAACAGATGGAAACAATACCAATAAAATGAAAGTTTCTTTACTTATTTATTTTCTTAGGATTTTTTAGCAATTTTGTGGGTAAAATTTTAGGTTTCCTAACTTTTTTAAAGAAAAAAGGCTTTTTAACTATAGGTTTCAGTGTAGCATATGAATCCACACACTGCTGGGAGGCACTTTTCTGCAGTATAATAAATGCAGCAAATGAATCCGCACACTGGGGGGCACCACCACTTTGCAGTATAATTAATGCAGCATATGAATCCACACACTGCCGGGCAGCGCCTCTCTGCAGTATAATTAATGCAGCATATGAATCCACACACTGCCGGGCAGCACCTCTCTGCAGTATAATTAATGCAGCATATGAATCCACACACTGCCGGGAAGCGCCTCTCTGCAGTATAATTAATGCAGCATATGAATTCACACACTGCCGGGCAGCGCCTCTCTGCAGTATAATTAATGCAGCATATGAATCCACACACTGCCGGGAAGCGCCTCTCTGCAGTATAATTAATGCAGCATATGAATCCACAGACTGCTGGGAAGCGCCTGTCTGCTGTATAATTAATGCAGCATATGAATCCGCACACTGGGGGGCACCACCTCTCTGCAGTATAATTAATGCAGCATTTGAATCCACATACTGCTGGGAACTTCCCAGCAGTGTGTGGGTTCATATGCTGCATTAATTATAACTCATAAAAAGCGAAAAACTAACTGAATCCGAAAAATGAATCGATCCAAATCACCGAATCGATCTGCAGAGAGGTGTTGCCCCGCAGTGTGCGGATTCATATGCTGCATTAATTATACTGTAGAGAGGTGCATCCCAGCAGTGTGTGGATTCATATGCTGCATTGAAACCTATGGGTTAAAAAGCCTTGTTTCTTTAAAAAAAATTAAAAAACCTAAAATTTCACCTAAAAATTCCTAAATAAATAAATAAGTAAAGAAACTTTTATTATATTGGTAGTAATCTACTTCCCATTCTTAAATAAGCAATAAAAAACAAAATAATGTCTAAAAAACAGAAAACTAACTGATCCGAATCACCCGAATCGATCCGAAATTTTCGGATGGCCGATATTTCGTTTAAAGAAATGCTCCCAAAATACGAAAATGGTGAATTTCGTACAAATTTTGATTCGGAACTAAACAAATTGCACATTTCTAATCTGGACCTGTTACAGTATGTGGCTTCAAAACTAGCTAAAGTGTATAGATTACTATGCACTTTGTTAGGCGGAGTTATGCTATGCTGTCTAAAATTTTGTATTTTTAGGAGGATTTACCAGCAATGGTTGGTGCTTTTCCGTGTGCTCTGGTTGCATCCTGGCATTTTTTTTATCCCTTTTTAATTAGTATGGTTCAATTTCTGTTTTGGTATATAATGTTGTCATGTTTGTATACATTGTACCATTTTTTTAATGTTTTGCACATTAAAATTATATTCGCACTGTCATTTACCTATTTATATGTTTTACTACCCGGTATAGAGAGAATCTGGTTGTTAGGTGATAGCTGCTATATTATTTTTTTAAGTATAATATATACTTCGTTTTTATGAGGCGAGAGCACTTCTTCCATTGGATATATAATAAAAATCTGTAATAGTTAAGAATATAATTTTCTAAAATGTATCAGAGCATAGCATTTGTAAATAAATTTCTAACCACTCTATTACAGTATATACATGTTTCCAGCAATGGGCAGAGTATTTTTCTTATAAATACACATCTATTGCAAATAGTTATAGCAATATTCTCCAGTTTGACCTAGAACACGTGAATTACAGCAAAACACTTGAAGAATTCTTAAGATATTCGGGTCCTCCCTGAAATTACAGTTTAATTCAGATGTTTCAGAATTGTCAGCTGCACATGCATGCTGAAAATATTCTATTCCACCACATGCCAAATGTGAATTCCAACTGCTGCCTGACAATTAGCGGTCAAATTCGCCATTAGGTTGGTGGAGACTCAAGGGAAATGTAGTTCCAATCCATCTAGAGGGCCAAGGTTGCTGACCCTTTGTCACGTTTCCTCCTGATATCTATGAAGCTGATATGTATACGCAGCATGTCTACCCTAACCCCCTCTGATCCTTTGAATGGTCGGTTTGTCTACCTATAGCCAAGACCAATAAACACAGTGGGGTGAAAGCCTGACACTCAGGGTTAACATTAGCCAGGAACACAAGATAGACAGTCGACTGACTCACAGGGTTAACGGAGAAATACCAGGGGCAGTATTGCCTGAGAGAGTGTCAGCCGTATGCCAGGGATCAGTAATGCCAGAGAGTAAGCGTAGTCAAATGGGAGCCAAGAGGTTAAGAGCCAGGAGAGTAGTCAGATAAGCAGAGGTCATACCTATCTATAATGATTTCTAACACAAACGCTGAGAGGAGGTAAAACCATGTCAGGGCAACGAGTGGCTCACAGTCAAGTGGTTTTAAACCTGGCAGCACCACCTCATCTTGCCGTGCCCCGCTCTTTGGCATCCCATGTGACCGCCGCAACCAACACATTACTCTGCACCCGGCCAGCGAGCAGCGAGGATGGCAATGCCGGGTGCCGGGTCGTATTACCAACGGGGGAAGTGACACCACTGCCATGAAGTGACCCTCCTGTTGAGCAATAATAGTCAGGATGTGGCATTTACAAAAAAAAAAGCAAGTCAAAGGATCGTGTGTGCAGATCACCAAAAAAAGAACGTAGTGTATGTAACACATCTTAATATCATGTCTGGGTCAAATGGCATTTGTTAATGCCACTTTTTGCTGGACCCCTATGCTCTCCCCAGCAGGCTTTTGTGCCTTTCTCCAGTCCTTAGACGAAGCTTAAGGATGGGTACACATAAAGAGCCTTGTTAGCATTCCAAAGAAATAAGACCTGCGTAGATCTGAGCGTTATAGACCAGCAACCACTGAACACCTTTTATTGAATTAAATATATACAGTCCTAGGTGATCCTAGAGATCAATGGACAATTACATCCTGGTGTACCCCATCCTCAAGTGAACCAGACAGGTCCATATATGAAACAATAGGGTGCCATGTAATCACAGCCTGAGCATCAGACAGAGAAGTTACATAAGTAGGCAATAGCCTGAAACCAAAATCTGTCAGGAGAAAGCACAATCCGGAGAGGCGATGCTGGAAAAGCTAGAGATAACCCACCCAGTATTTCCATCAGCAGATAGCAACAGATTCACATAGACCATAACGATAGACAATAAAAAAAATTCATACATAACACCGATTACACAAGCACCTTGCACCCTACAGGCACAGAGTGACTTCAACATAGGAGAGGGCAGGGAAATAATTCAGAACATCAGGCTTGCACCCCCCAATACATCTCTAGGCCCATGTACCTCAAATTCAAAACGACGCACTTTCACCGTGTAACACTGTTTAAGTTATCCATTTTGCATCCAGTTCCTCAACATAAAATTACAGTCTACAAATTACTTGCAATCATTACTAGAGGTCAGTTACACAGGACATTGCTTCACTCCTTCATTTAAGCTTCATCTTAAATCTGGGTAGATGATTCAACTGATAAAAATCGAATAGCCAAGTAGCATTGAAGACTACCTCAATTTAAAACATAAATGAATACAACTAGCATTAATATCCAATGTGTTTCACTCTTCAATACTAATGGACTTTATTAAAGAACAAACAGTTGGTATGAATAGGCTAGTGCTTAGCGTAGTTAATTGGTCATGGTGTGCTAGGTACTTCCATTTCCCTCCCTCAGCTGTCATGGTGGGCAGTTAGAGCTTAGGACGGCTTCCTAGCTCATTCAAGAAAAGTGTCTATTGAAATCATGGGATTGAAAGGATCGGTGTTTAAGTTTAATGAAAGCTAAAAACAGCGTGGTTCTTGGACCCTAGAGGATCACGATGTCATGCCTCAGCATAAGAAGCCTGTTTATAGCCACAATATTACTGTTGCTCTTGTCTGTGTCCACTCAGGGGTTAATACCTGTGACAGCTCCTGAGTGGATGTGCATAAAACCAGGCCACACCCTTCTCTCATCGCTCTTCCATTTTGTTTGTTCCCTTACCCAGTTGTCAGAGATCCTGAGAGCCCCCTCTTGTTTGTCCATTTGCTTTATGTATGCTGCTCTGCTGTGCTATCAAGTGCATGTTATCCTCGCTGTGTCCTCCTCGTTCCTGCTTGCTGGACATTTACTACATGGCCCACTATCCAGTGGGTCTAGAGTCTTTCAAGTGGCTTCTAACCCTCAATCTCTCTAAGAGGGTGACCTACAATCAAGGTACGTTGCCAAAGGCTCCTGTTTCTCTTCAAGTGGATCCAGAGAGACTACGTGGCCCACCATCCACTTGCCATTTACACTGCCTGTATTTTGTGTTGCTACCTGTGCTTTGTAAGACTGTGTGCTATATCTGCAATACAAGCTTTATTGTGCCTATACAGCCTCCAGTGTCTGTTTGCCTGCTCACCCCCAGCGCTTGGGATATTATATTGCTACTCAGAGGCCCTGCCATGGCTCCATCCTGGCTCGAGCCTGACACACGAGGCTTTAAAAATCATCCCTCCATTTTTCTACTCCCGCATTTTTCGTTTAGTGTCCTATTCATGCGTCAAAAAAGTGATTTATGCCAAGTTAATACTTTACTTTCTCCGTGGAACAGCAGAAAAACTGATTTGTCAGACTCTGCTATGATTTTCCATCTACTGTCTAGTTTTGTGCACCTGTTGCAACTTGGGCCCTTATTCCATGGTTGTGCTTAAACTTGGCGCCTGAGCCAAACAACCTAACAACTGACGTATTACGCTTACTTTTTGTATGTTATAGTCCATATTCTGACCTTAGCATCTCACAGCTTGCGTTCGTTTACTGTAGTTGGCATTTCGTATAATTAATATGGGACCCGAGAGTTGTAAATAAATGGAAGAATAGCGACTTCTTGCAAGTTGCTGAACAAACTTAAAGTTTAGGTGTAAACCATAGAGCTTTAATCACTCCTAAAACCTGGTGTTAAGCTAATAATGACACATAAACTATGTTGTAAACTTTCCAGAGGAACTGAGTTAAGTTTAAAATGGTTCTGGTTAAGTCTACACTAGGGTTGAAATACAGTCACGGAGATTAATTAGCATTAACTGCATGCGCGTCCACTTTTGTGCCAATAAGTTCACTACTCCACACAATTTTAATGTCTCAGTAAAAAAATTTCATGTCTCCACTCTCCAGCTATCTTTAGCATCTTGACATGTGTCTTGGTTGGAAAATGGACATTAGTAGGGAGATGCTAATGGTTAACTACTCACGCACAAATTTCCATTAGCATCTAACATTTAATGTGATGTTTTTCTTCAGTGGTTTATACAATGCCTTTGTAAATAACTTTAACTCTGAGCACATGTTAGTGTGATGATGACAATACCCTCTTGAACTATTTTACATTTTAAGACTTTTAGCACAATTTAACGGGATTCTTACAGATTAGATATATGCATGAGGTTCATTGTACCAGACATTTACATCTAGAATGAAAAAGTGCAGGTTTAGAACATTATAGTCATGCTACAATAAATAGAGCGTAAAATAGGTTAACAATTCTCTCTGCAATGTTCATAGTTATTCCAAACCTTTTGTTTTCACATGGAACAGCATGTGGATTTGCTTTTCAAATTCTGAGGTGTGAGATTTGATAGAACAGATGCAAATCACTGGCTTGAAATAATGTATGGAGCGAACACACTGAGCTGGTCCAGGACTTGTTTTCCTCTTTCTATATCACACCATATTAAGTGCACCTAATCAACCCTTGTTTTTTGGTGATGACATATGTAGGCAACAAATTTTTGCCAGTGACCTTTAACTCATGCAATGTAGAAGTTAATCAATTAAGCTAGTGGTCCATCTCTTCAAGGATTACATACATATACCATTGTTTGTAAATAAAGCATCTTGTGCTGATGTAAAAAATAGCACATATGCAGAAGAGATAAAAAAAACTGTAGAGGTAAGTCACTAAGCTCCATCGTGGCAGGGAAGTTCACTGTAGTTGCAAACAATGGTAAAAATCACAGTTGCAGCTATGGTGATTTTTTTTTTTTTTTAATTATGTATAATTCTCTAAATAAAGAACAAGAAATTCACGAAATCAAACGTAGAAAAAGACAGCCGTCTAGGGCTGGCCAGACTAACTACGGTCAGCCAGTCAGATAATGTAAGATGCAAGTAGTAACAGGTCAATAAGGGAATAATAAAAACAAAAAACAAAAAGCAATAAGTCCCAACCTCAGTGAAGGAGGAAAACACAAAAGAAACACATAAGCATGTAGGACTATCAACGTAAATGCCATAAATTGTCCTGATAAATTATACTCAGAGCTTATCTATAGACCAGTAACACGTAAACAGAGAAGAAAAAAGCTGGGGGGGGGATAAACAATATCGCTCAGGTCTCAGTCTGGCTGAAGTTCCGGAGGGTCCGGCGAGATGCCCGCCGCTTCAAGGTCGGACCAGGCGGTTTCAGGATCAGTGATGGTGTAGGGGACATTATTATGTGTCACCACCAATGCTCCCGCCAAGCCCCACCGATAACGGATCCCCCTCTGACGAAGAACCGCAGTCACAGGACGGAACCGCCTGCGAGCAAGCAGAGTCTGGAATGGAAGGTCGTGATACAAAGCCAACGTGGAGCCCTCAAATTTCACTGGATCTCTTGCGCCAGGAGCAGACATAAGCTTGACCTTAAATGCTACGTCACGAAAGGCCACCACGACATCACGGGGTGTCCCCTTCGAAAGCGCCGCAGGTTTCCGAACCCTGAATACCGATCCGATCACATCTGGCTTGTCAGGAGGTAGTCCCGCCATCCGAAGGGCCAAACGAGACACATAAGCTGGGAGTTCATCCGACGACACAGAGTCCGGGATGCCTCTGACCCTGACGCTACAACGGCGGTGTCTTGTTTCCAGCATCTCCACAGAGCGGGACAAAAGCTCGACCTGGGATCTCAGACCAGCGACCTGTCCCAACAGGTGAGTATGTTCCGATAGCACTGTAGAAGTCGTCGCCTGCACTGCTGTCACCTGCGCATGGATTGTTGCAACCTCCTCCCGAACCGCCGCCACTTCAGGTTTCCACACCCCCCGGATCTCCCGGAGTTCGTCCAGGATCCTCCAAAGGTCTCTTTTTTCGTAAGAGGAAGATCAGGCTAATTCACCTCACCCGCCGCTCTGTCTCTGCCGCTCCCCTCTGCGAGTCCCTTCACTGGCTCCCCATCCACTGCAGAATTAAGTTCAAAATCCTTATCCTTACCTACAAAACCCTCACTAACTCAGCGCCCCACTACCTGTCCTCACTAATCACCAAATACACCCCAGCCCGCTCCCTAAGGTCAAACAGTGACCTGCGCCTAGCTTCTCCCCGCATCACCTCTTCCCATGATAGACTGCAGGATTTCTCACGCGCAGCCCCACTCTCTGGAACGCTCTCCCTTGTGCTGTCAGACTTTCCCCTAACTTCTCTTCCTTCAAACGCTCCCTGAAAACATTGCTATTTAGGGAAGCCTACCACCCAACTCACTGACGCAACCATCAATCACTCTCACCTTACAGTCCTCTCCTCCTGTTTCCAACCCCAACCCTCCTAGATTGTGAGTTCCTACGGGAATAGGGCCCTCATCTCCTCCTGTACTGTTTGTCAAATGTTGTTCAATGTATTGTAACCCTGTCTGTACTGTGCTTATTGTACAGCGCTGCGGAATATGCTGGCGCTTTATAATTTAATAATAATAATAATAATAATCCTCCTCCTGCCGACTTTCCTCAGGCTGTGTCATACGGGTTTCGAGTGAGGTCGCTCTCGTTTGTTGCGGTTGGGCACCCGGTCTCAAAACGTCCTGTCGTAATGAAGCCACACTACTGCTGGCTAAAAGCTGGGGTTCCTCAGCCGAATCCCTGTCAGAGAGGCCACCAGCAGTAAGTGAGGCACTCAAAGACGCCATCAGCGCTGCTTTTCGTTTCTTTTGCGCCCTTTTTTTTGCTGCTGCAGATAGTGGTTGGGAGTCTGGTGTCCGAGATTGTGGGGAGATCCAGGTCATCGCAGAGCTACCACCCGAGTGCCAGGGGTCCTCTTCATCTTCCGAAAAGTCACAGCCCGGGGGGAGGGAGGAGGAGATCGCATCTCCCTTCGAAGTGGACTCACCTCTCATGGAGTCCCGAATGTCCCTCTGTCTGGACCCCAGCTTCTGTGAGCGACCGGTGGGCATGTCACCAAAAGCGCAGGCACAAAGAAGAGCGGTAAAAGGTCTCAGAAATCTCCTTCCAGGCTTCTAAAATGGCCGCTAGTACTAGGCCCCGATTGTGCTGCGGGGGTTAATCCACTCCGGAGAGTCAATTTCGGGGGGTAAGGCAAACTCACCAAGTCCCCCAGTGCCCCCAGAGACCGTAGAGCGTTTCTCAAGTGCGAGCAAGCGGCAGAAATAACTTTAAAAACCGTGTTTATCACGGAGCTCCTTCAACATGCAGCCGCTCGCTTCCTCAGCTAGCTCCGCCCCTATCGCTATGGTGACGTTTGACTATCCGGAGAAGCAAAAATCTAATCTGGTATATGAAGCAAATGTAAATAATGCGGAACAATGTACATTGGTTATTTTCCTTTAAAATTAGTAATCTACAGCTATTGTCTGTTTAGCGCTCTTCCACCATTGTTTGCAACAATGGTGAATGTACGACAGTGATTTTAACATGGCAGTTTTCACTGAACTTCAGTTGGTTCCATCTACCATAAAAACACCAATAAAAACAGTACCAGACACCTTCAAACTGACACTATGGTGGAAACTACAAAGAAAACTACAAAGAACAACTTAAAACTACAGTGGAAAACCAGTCAAAACTAGGGCAAAATATGACTGTTCCCAACATAGTGAATTCACTGTACTTGATCCACCATGATTCATCAAACTAAATCCAGTGATCTTTCAGTGAAAGAACAGTGCTTATTGAGTAAATCACTTGAACATAATACTAAAGAAAGAAAGAAACAGGAAATAAAGCAGGGAATATTATGCAATCTGGGTCATATTATCATAGCCCATATAGAATTTATCAGGGCTCCTCAGGAAAGCAACAGCCAAAGCGGAATTAAAAAAAAAGATTGACTTGAGTTAGGATGCAGAATGGCTGTAATTCAGTTCCAATTTAGTTTTTTGTTCATTTCAATTAGTCCAGAGCTCAGACCTGCCAGTAGAGGCCAACAAGACAAGCTATAATTTTTAAAATACATTTTGATATCACGTTGAGCGGTGGTATTAAGGAGATTATAAAGACAATAGGAATACTATCTAATGGCCAAGAAAAAAGTGATGGGTTGAGTTCACAGCATTGTTGTGTTTTGCTATCACTGAGTAATTATTAGAGATGTGCATTCATTTCGGAAAAAATCTGAATTTGGAATGAAATTTGTTAATTCGTATTTCGGAAGTACAAAGTATAACGAATCGATACGATACGAATTCAAAACAAAATGGTATATAACGAATTTATTTTGTTTTACACTGTGTCATCATCATAAAAGAAAAATTTGAATAACTGATATCAACTATCGAATTTGAAATGAACTATCAAATTGATATCAACTATTGAATTTGCAATGAACTATCAAATTGATATCAACTATCGAATTGATCTTAACTTATAATACAAGTAATAGTCAGCAAAGGACTTTATGAAACAAATTAATTTTGTTTCACTGTTTAATTTGACTCAAATACTAAATCTGTGAGACAGCTTAATATTTAACCCTAGCTTTTCTTTTACCAGCAAAATTTGATTAATTGGGGTTTTATTTAGTGATCCAAAATTCAAATTAATATCAACTATCGAATTGATACATGAAATTCAAATCGATTCGAAATTTCAAATCGATCCAAAACTAAACGAAATTAGTTACTAAATTCCGAAAAGAAAATGATTTAAAAACCAAAAGAAACTAAACAAAACAAATTTTTCAGCCATGCATCCCTAGTAATTATAAATATAGACTGAGCACGTGGCATTTCCTATTTAGATTTATCTTAAATTTAGTTGGAAAAAATGTTCATGTCAGATGTCAAACTTCCTTCATATTCAGTAAACTAAAAAAAAGTATCATACTAAATTTGTTGGCTTTTTGAAACAAAAATCAATCAACAGTAGTAAAGGACGTTTGTGTTTGCACATAGGATAATACAAATAATAGTTGGCTGGAATTTATTAACACTAATATAAATGCTGCAATCACACATGCAATTGCAATGGGCACTTCTTGGAAAGCAAAATGGCGAAAGGACGTTTCTCTGATTTGCTTCTCGCAGTGTGGCCATTTGTACAAAACTGACCAATCATAAAAGAGCCCTTTTTACATCTTCATTGACTATTGAATTCTGGTACACATGGCCATCCTACATCATACCAATGAGATGCACTACATAGGTGGTACTCTCTCAGTGGCTGAAATCTAATTTTTACATAGAATTCACAGTTAAAAAATACAACCCCAATTCCAAAAAAGCTGGGACAGTACGGAAAATGCAAAAACCGGAGTCAATTGAAAACTCAATTCACACTGTACTATATTGAAAACACATTATTAACACATTATTTGATGCTTTAATTAGTGCATTTAATGTATTTTTGAAAATATACACATTTCAAATCTGATGACTGCAACACATTCCATAAAAGTTGGGACAGAAACAATTTAGGACTAATAATGTGACAAGTTGAAATCAGATGTTGATGTGAAGCAGGTGAGGAAATTGTGTAATCAAAATATAAGGAGCTTCAAAATAAGGCCTAGTACATCAAGAGCAAGGATGTGTCAAAGCCCGCCAGTCTGCCAACAGCTGCGTCAGCGAATGATCCAACACTTTGCGAACACCATTCCCCAATGACAAATCGGTAGGATATTGGGAATTTCACCTTCTTCTGTTGCACAATATCAGAAAATGATTCTAGGAAACCAGTAAAAATGTCAGTACACAAAGGGCAAGTTCAAAAAACACTTTTGAATGCGCATGATCTCCAATCCCTCAGACATCACTGTCTCAAAAACCATCATAAGTCTGTAATGGATATGCTGACATGGGCTTGGGAATACTTTGATACACCTTTGACAGTAAACACCATTTACTGATGCAACCACAGATGCAAGTTACTATGCAAAGCAGAAGCCATACATCAACACTTTCCAGAAGCGCCGGCAACTTCTCTGGGCTTGGTCTAATCTGAGTTGCACAGTAGCACAGTGGAATTGTGTTCTGATCTCACAAGTTAAATTTCTACTAGATGCAGGACAACAGCCATTGTGTTCTTCAGTCCAAAGAGGATAATGACCATCCAAGCAGTTATCGGTATCAGATCCAAAAGCCAGCATCTGTCATGGTATGTGGGGTGTCAGTTACCGTGGCATGGGTAACTTGCACGTCTGTGAGGGCACCCTGACTGCAGGAAGATATTTACACTTTTTGGAGTAACATATGCTGCCATTCCGATGACTTTTTTTCCAGGGACATCCCTGCATCATCCAGCAGAACAACGCCAAATCACTTTCTGCCCGGATTACAAGCGTATGGTTGCATAAGCACAAAATGCGGGTGCTAGCATGGCCTGGCCGCAGTCCCGACCTGTGTGTAGCATTATGAAGACCACAGTTGTGCAGCTGGAGACATGCATAATGGAAGAATGGGGGAAAATTCTTCTTGCTAAAAGTATCCACCTGCTGTCTTCAGTGCCCAGACGCTTAATAAGTGTTACTAGAAAACTAGGTGATCTTACACAGTGGTAAACAGTCGACTGTCCCAACTTTTTTGGAGTGTGTCGCAGTCATCAGATTTGAAATGGGTGTGAATTTAATGTATATTTGAAACCATACGAAGTAAAGCGTCAAATATTGTGTTCATAATGTGTTTTCAATTTAGTAGTTTGAATTGAATTTTGAATTGACTCATCTGTTCGTTTGCATTTTTCATATTGTCCCAACTTTTTCGGATTCGTGATTGTACTTTTGGGTTATTGTAGTTATTTGCCATCAAGATCCCAGCCTGGAACGATTTCCTGGACCCCGTCGATCAATGGATGGTAAGTATATTCCCACTACAATGGACTTTAGGGTGAATGCCCTTGTTTCTCACATCCATGTACCTGTAAAAATTCACAGGTAACACATTTCGAAAAAATCTATGTTTAGTGAATCCAGTGGCTGAGGCCTCTTATAAAATAATATATATATATATATATATATATAATATATATATAATTTTTGGGTCTAAAATAAATGATGACTTCAAATAGCTATTAAATGTCTACTAACAATGGTCAAAATGACTTCAGAACATTGGGGTGAAATGGCTCAGCGTTGAAAGGGTTAAATGGCATTATTTTTAGAAGTTGCTTTCTTATATAGTCAGGGATTAAGGGTCAAATTCATTAAAATAATAAGTTTGACTCGTGTTAGTAAAATTTTAAGATTTCACGTAAATTACACCAAGTGTACTATTGTGCTTTCTTTTCAAGCTAATAAAAATAATGCTTACTGAATGTATTTAGAAGCATAATGACCCTATGGTCCCTTTGGACTGAAATGCCCATATAGCTACAGTGGTTTAATAATACTTTGATGCATGATAGTTCGGAAAATAAATCGGCCTAGATGATATTTATGTAGAAAAACCCCCCCATAGAATTAAATTGAGCCCATAGTCAGAAAGAAATCAGCAATACCTTCTGAGCCATTAAGAAGTAAAGGCATAGTTGAATATGGGCTTAAAGGGCTTGGTTGTTCTCAAAAAGTATATGCCATATTTGAATTTTTAATTGATATAGTATATTTGACATTGAGTAAAAATGTAAGATTAATTTGTATGTGGGATAAAGAGGTTAATTAGGTCAGGAAAGAGATACCTGCAATGTACATAAAATAAAGGATTTAAGAATATAATTTCTAGGACGTTGACTGGATAATGGTGTGCCCTTGGGACGAAGATTCTCATAAAATTTTATATTAGCCTGTAGAGTCAGGTATTCAAGGAACCTTAAAAACGCCATTTATTTGGGAGACCTGAAAGCCCTGTAGTCTTCCAATTTCATATGCTCTAATGGAAACATACATGTGGAGATCAAGAGTTCATTGCTGTCTACAATATTCATTATAAATAATTTCATTCACTTTTTTTTATTAGGCAATTTATCAGACGGGCTTAACGTTTGTGAATATAAAGCATTTGGAGATCTCTTGTTAAAACAGATTTTCTCAATCAATAGTGATAAACATTATAAAAACTACAACTGTAATTCTAAAGGATAAGATTGCTACACATTTTCTTTCTTTAACTCAAATATCTTTATAATAAAACAGAAATAAGCGAATTAAATGAACGTTTATGCCTTTTCTCTCTGTCTGGCCCTATTCTTGTATTAGCATTATTCAGGTATTCCTATTTATGTGGGATGCCTCTTTAACATTTTTTATTGTGTAAAACCCTTGAGTTATGCTAACATTGTTAGGAAATCTGGGGGAATCGTTTATGTAATACAAGTTGCGCTATGCATTTATAGTTCATATGATTTAGACCAGGGCTCAAAATTTCAAGTCCCAAGCTACTAACCAGGCCATAATAGTTACTCGCAACCAGTTGCTCCACCTAACTCATACCCATCCCTTAATGCTGCCCCTAAACACACCCCTTAAATTATCTTATGAAATTACATTGTTAAAGATTTTATTTAGAATAAAGTTACAAAAATAACACTAATACCCAGACATGAGACCCCAGATACATGTATACCCAGTCATCAGACCCCAATGTGAGCAGAGAGAGGAGGCAGGGAAGCTCCTCTCCAGTCTCCACCCCCCTGCCAGTGGCAGAGATGAGCTGGGTCAGGTTAGACAACTGATCCCTGCCACCGTGCAGCATGGGGAAGAGGGGGCTGCACGGTGGCATTGCCGGAATACACAGCACAAAATAACTGTGCTGCCTGCGTGTGCATTTCCACTCGCCCTCACTTAATTTCCACTCGCCAAATGCGAGTAGGCGAGTGGAAATTTTGAGCCCTGATTTAGACCTTTTATCTTGTTGTTTCTAAATACTGTTTGTTACATGTTCGGTGCAGCAGACAGTAACAAGAAATTTAAAATGTAACCCATTGCTACGCTACCAAAAGTGAAACTGTGAAAGCCTACAACAAAAATTGATGGTTTCTGAAAATATGTTTTAACCTCCTGCAGTTGACAAGACAAAATAGAATGTTTTGCAGAATCCACCATGTTGTGTCAGTGTGATATTTTTTTAGTGTAGTGAGACATAGACTTGGGAATGGTACAGTATCTTTGTTGTATTTTTCTATTATAAATTGATTTTTAAAAAAATACATTAGATGAAAGAAAGCATTTTGTGGAATTTTTTTCTTTTTATACAAAATAGCACTTTAGAGAGCTAACGTTTGTATAAAAGAAAAAATAAATTTAATGAAAGATAATTCACAGTATGAAGATGCAAACTGTACATGCAGTGCACATAAATAGATTTACTGTATGATATGTTATTATTGATGTGTGACAATGTATCTGCGCAGGAAGATAGTTATTTCGAAATGGTCTTAGGGAAAGTGTGGGTGTGTATTACTAAGCTAAATTAAATACCATGGAAATGATTCCTTACTGTATATGTAGCAGTATGTCTAAATGTATACCATATACTGCTTCTTTACGAACTATAGTTACTGATCTTTGGAATTCTACAACTGTGAAAGTGTTGCTGGACTGAATAAGCACTGACATATTACCCAGTGCATGCAAAAAGACATTATTTGATTTGATGCTTTTTATCACAAGAATGGGGGGGCATTACAGTCATCAGTTGTCCTGGTGCTTCAGGGCAGGTAATGTCTTTCAAAGGCTTGAGAAAAGGCTTTTGAGAAACCAAAATATTACTGCTTTAAGTGCTTCCACTAAATCTGCCAAAGAAGGAAAAATGGTGGGGTAGTTCCCCCTTTCCTGGTTTGTATGCTGTTGGAGGTTGACTTTCTGGTTCCGTGTTGGCATCCATATCCATCCATCTTTTCCCATTTCTGACCTTTAATTTCCTTGGAGTGATGCTCTGCTTGTGCATCATGGAATGTGTCTGTCTGATCCAGGGGTCAAGTCCTAAAAAAAGAAGTATGGGAACTCACCAAGATTTCTGTCCCCCAATTAGCAAATATCATCTCACCCATAACACAAACACACACATCTCTAATATATTTATGTAAATATATGTTTGGATTTTGCAAAAAATATGCTAAATCGGATATTTGCGGTGACTTAACATCGAACGATATGATGAACAACTGGATACAAGCTGTAGAGTACACTTCACAATGTGAACTTCGTTTCCTATGCAAAAATTAGTGGAGATCTGCATTCTTACGCATTCCCCCTCAACCTGACCCCTGGACTGATCCTATAACCTGGATCTGTTTTCATGCATATTTCAGGATAGTTGCTTTTTAAGCATTAACAGACTGGGCTGAAGGAAGAAGGACATGTAGCACTGCTTTAAAGACTGTGTTCTGCTGCATTTAATTATTATGGGCACCAGAGGGAGATAGAGACAATATGGACTATGCTGGACAAACACTGAACTACAGTTTCCATCATGCTTTGCGTGAGGACAGGAAGGGGTGGAGGAGGAAGAGGAAGGAGATCAGCAGCCTTGTGGAAGGCATGTTCAGAGTGAGCTGAGCGGTGAAAGGTGGAAGACGCACGTGAGAGCTGTTAAGGATCGTGACCAGGCCGGAGTACAGGCGCTGCCTCACTGGTGCTGGAGATCGGGACAGTGACCGTGCTGAGACCTACCTATGCAGCGCTGAGAGGTCTGAATGACAAGCTGGTTCTGGCTGGACCCAGAGTTAGGAGACCGTGCTGATCGATTGGGAGTGCAGGCGGTGTATCGTTGTTCCTGTTGCGGAGATTCGACAAGCAGGGAGCGGATCCAGTGGCACAGAGTCCCAGTGCCACAGAGGAGAAGATCCTTGATCAGGTGCTGGACAGCTTGCATATCGGATGGGTGAGAGGCCTCCCAGGCCGCAGTTCCAAAATAAAAAACGCACGCTGCAGTATTGTTTAAATCCACAGGGCCCCAATGTGACTAGTCAAAGATTGTTTTGTTTCATTCACTGGCAGTTGAATACAGTACCCGGGTACCCGAGACAATACACATACACATTTCTGAGCTATTATTCACGGGACTTACACTCCAGAACTGAGGGGGTAAATCTTTTTCTTTTGCCGCCGCGTGTTTTTCCCACGTTACGAAATCCTGTCATTTAAATACCATATCTACGTTATATATGCTGCTTTATTGGGATCAGTAAAGCATATAAAATATAAAAATCCACAACAGTGCTGGTGCATAGTTATTCCCATGTGCGGTGAGACTAACCCGAGGTTAATTCAGCGGCTCCTCCGGGAGTGAGCGCTACAAGTGGGGGCTCATCCGGGATTCCAGTCTCTGTAGATACTGCAATTAAAGGGTTCATTATGGATCCAGACACTGCTGCCAAATGGTTTGAGGAGCAAAATAGCCAGATAGGGTTAAGCATAGTCATGGACATTCCTGCAGACACTTGGGCCGAAGATCAGATTCGTCGGGCCATGGCCGCGCTAACACCAGATCATTGGGGGTTAATTCTGGACATTAAAGCGAACCCAGATACTTCTCACACATATGTTCTTTTTCAGTGGAGAAAGGGTGTTCCATTGTGTTTTCAGGGCGCGAGTGTAAAGCTGACTGACGATGTGGAAGTTCAACTGATTCAGCCAAGTGCCCATGTGGCGATCCCGCGAATGTTCCAGCGCCCAGTCCGCTGGCCATGATCGGGCCTGAATTTATAGTGGCTATCAGAGATTTGCTGGCTAAATGTCAAAGAACAAGCCCTCCACACACTAACTTTGGTTGACGGTTGAGGAATTTTACAGGAAACGTACCAACTCCGGCGGGAGAAGAAACCTTCGAAGAATGGGTAGAACAGGCGATGCAGGCTCTGGATGAGTGGGACGTCCCTGAAGCGCAGAAGAAGCAAAGAATTACTGAGAGCTTAAAGGGACCTGCGTCAGAGGCTGTCAGAAATCTGAAGTTGAGTAAGCAAGACTGCACTGCTTTAGATTACCTAAATATATTACAGGAAGTCTTTGGGCGAACAGAAAAGGCTGCTGAGCTCATGTACCCGTACGAACACACCTACCAGCGAAAAGGTGAGAAAATGACTGAATATATGAGGCGCCTGGATAAGATTCTGCACCAGATACTTCTTAAGAAAGGGGCTGAACCGGCCACAATAGATAAAATCCGAATGCAGCAGATATTGAGGGGCGCTCAACCTCTAGATCCTGTGATGTTACAGCTGAAAACCAGAGAAGGTAACCGAGAATTGAAATACCTGGAACTGATTTGAGCTGTTAGAGAGGAAGAGGCTCTGCTGGAAGAAAAATCCTTAAGGAGAGGAGAAAGAGCTTACGCACAACCCATGATGCTTAACGAATGTTTGCAGACTGAAGATGATTCGTTGGATGCCTATGGATCCGAAGTTGACCGACAAGAGCATCTGGTTGTTCCAGTTCAGCTTGAGCTTCTTGCACCTTCTTAACGGTCTTTTGTATCTCACTATATGCAGGAATGGTTGACTCTTTTGCAGCACTCTCTGTGAATATAGGAACAGGCGCACACAGACCTGTGCCGAGTACTTTTGAAGGTGGCAGAGACACAGACCGATATGCAGAAGTTCCTCACTGTTGCTGTGGCGTCTGGCCAGGGTCCTTCAACCGAATCACCACGAGCAAGTACGCCTCCGTCTTCAAAGAAGAGATGTTTCAGTTGTGGGGAAATGGGTCATTTCCGAGCACAGTGTAAAAACCAAAGGCCTGAAGGAAAAAGAGTTGAAGAATTCCTAAAGGCCTTGGAAGGGCTGATATCTACCTCACAGGCGGGAAACGCCAGAGGGCCCAAGTGAAGGAGCGAACTAGGTGCCCTATGATTGAAAACCGCTCCAAATTTCAAGCCAGAACCGAAAGGCCAAGAGGGCCCGGATCTTTGCCAAATGCTGAGCCTACCAGGACTGAAAGAGTTACTCCCTTAGTATCCGGTCCTATGTCATGGGAAAGCATTGCACACCCAAAACCTCCACGAGTCAGGAAGAAGGCTAGGGTACAGCAAACTGGGTCTATACCTCCTGCAGCTACGAACAAGTTTCCTTACCAGCTGATAGGTCCTTATCCCATCGTTCCAATCCAAGTAGAGGGAGTCTACACTAAAGCTCTGTTAGACTCCGGGGCTCAAGTGACGTTGATCTATCGAGACTTCTACGAGAAGCACTTGAAACATATACCTCTAAAGAAATTAAAGGACGTTGAGATCTGGGGTATCGGAACTGAGAAGCTTCCCGATGATGGATATCTACAGGTGAAGTTAGAAATTGGATCCAAAGTCATCGGACAGTCTGGAGGTTGTGATGCATTGGCAATTTTGTGTCCTCGTCCTTCAGGGGCCAACAGAAGTTCTATGATAGTGGGGACGAATACTGATCTGGTGAGACGTCTTCTGACTCCCATAGTGATGGAAGAAGGTTCTACCAGAGGAGTACATCCAATGTTACGTCCGGTCTATCAACGAATGGTCGAAGAACAGAGGGCACCTGCCGAAGTGGGGTGTCTGTGGAGATTGGGAGGAACAGAGAAGGTTCTGCAATCAGAAATGGCGAGCTTCCGGGCTTCAGTCAAGTTGAACGGATCGCAACTGGGTCCTTTATGTGGTACTGGAAACTGATCTCAGTCATGGGAGTGAGGCCGGAGTAGAAGTAATTCCTGAGATAATCTCTAAGAGCTTTGAAACGGACAGAAGGAAGAGTTTCAGTTAGCGTGTGTAATGTGTCTGATTCTCCAGTGGTCCTGAAAGCACGAATGCCCATCGGATAAGTAGCTTCTGTTACACCTCTCTCCCCTACCGATTTAGGGGGGAAGTGAATAAAGAGATTCCATCTGAACGGTTCTATCCTAAAGATGCTCCCATCTCGCCTGAATGGAAGAAACGACTTCAGTCCCAGATTCTAAAGTGGAGGACTTGTTCTCGAAGGATGAGTTCGACGTGGGATTAGCTGAGAGTACTGAACATCGCATTCGACTACAAGAGGATAGGCCATTTCGAGAAAGGTCAAGACGAGTTCCACTGGGAGACTTGGATGATCTACTAGAACAGCTAAATGAACTACAGAGGACTAAGGTGATTCAAGAGTCCAGGAGTCCTTATGCTTCTCCAATAGTGCTGGTTCGAAAGAAGAATGGTTCTATCCGTTTATGTATAGACTATCGCACGCTAAATCAGAGGACCATTCCAGATCAATATGCCACTCCTTGGATAGAAGATGCCCTACAGTGTTTGTCTGGAGCAAAATGGTTTAGCGTACTAGACCTGCGAAGTGGGTATAAACAGATACCAATGCATCCTGAGGACAAAGAGAAGACTGCGTTCATCTGCCCACTGGGGTTCTTTGAGTTAAACAGAATGTCTCAAGGCCTCACTGGGGCTCCCGCCATGTTCCAATGGTTAATGGAGAAGACAGTCGGGGATATGAACTTGATAGAAGTGTTGGTGTATCTAGATTATATTATTGTGTTCGGGAAGACTTTGTAAGAACATGAGCAGCGGTTGGAGAAGGTCTTGAAGCGGCTCCACGAAGAGGGGTTGAAACTGTCCCTGGAAAAGTGTCAATTTTGTCTACCTTCCGTTACGTACCTGGGACATGTTGTTTCGGCAGAAGGTGTTTTGACGGATACTCGAAAGTTGGAAGCCGTAGCTTCCTGGCCTAGACCCCAAAATGTTACTGAACTTAGATCTTTCCTAGGGTTCTGCTCATATTACCAAAGATTCATAGGAGGATTTGCTAAGATAGCTCAACCCTTGAATAAGCTCCTACAGAAGGAAGACGTGGAAGAAGGCTCCAAGGCCTCTGATCGTAGTTCGTCGCCTCAAGGGCCAAGGAAGGCTCGAGAATCCATCCAAGAAGAATGGACTAATCAATGTGAAAGTGCCTTCATGAAGTTGAAAGAGTCTAACTTGAGCTCCCGTCCTGGCTTACGCGGATCCTCATAAGCCGTACGAATTGCATGTGGATGCCAGCAGAGAAGGTCTAGGGGGAGTCCTATACCAAGAATATGATGGATTGTTGAGGCCTGTAGCGTATGTAAGCCGAAGCCTTACGCCTTCAGAGAAGAACTATCCTACCCACAAATTAGAGTTCCTAGCCTTGAAGTGGGCAGTAGTGGACAAGCTGAAAGATTATCTGTATGGGGCCGAATTTGTGATAAAGACTGACAACAATCCTCTTACGTACGTCCTTACTACTGCGAAACTGGATGCAATGGGACATCGGTGGTTGGCCTCTCTGTCAGGGTTTCGGTTCAGCCTTAAGTATTGCCCTGGAGTGAATAATCGAGATGCAGATGCTTTGTCAAGAAGACCCTACACTACAGAATGGACTCCGCTGACTCCAGATGGGGTGCAAGCCTTATGTCAAGGGGCAGAGCGCCGGGTCAAGGGAGTAGTTGAAGCAGAAGCTATAGGAGTTATGGCTGCGGCTGTTCCAGATTTTTATTGTAATCCTACACAGCTGAGGGATGAAAGTCTGACTACTCTTTCGAAACAGGACTTGAGAGACGATCAGGCTGGAGATCCTCTGATTGCGTGAACAGTGAAGGCTATAAACGCGGATCAAAGGGAAATTCTACTGACAAATTCCCCAGAAGGAGCCGATTGGTATACAAAGAATGGGAACGGCTGAAAATGTTGGATGGGATGGTCTACCGAAGGGGCCCCTTGAACAATGCTGAAGAGACACAACAGTTGTTCCTCCCCACCAAGCACATTTGGGTGCAGAGAGCACTTTTAAACTGGTGCGAGACAGATTCTATTGGCCTTGTATGAGATCTGAAGTTGAAAGTTACTGCCATTCGTGTTTGAGGTGTATTCAGAGAAAGACCCTACCAACCCGATCTGCTCCAATGAGCCACCTGCAAAGTCAAGGACCCATGGATTTGGTGTGCATTGATTTCCTGTGATTAGAGCCTGATGCTAGTGGGCAGGGAAACATTCTAGTAGTGACTGATCATTTCACCTGTTATGCCCAAGCTTTCTCTACTAAAGACCAACGTGCTCCTACAGTGGCAAAGGTTTTAATGGAGAAGTTTTTTGTTCATTATGGCCTACCAAAGGGAGTCCACTCAGATCAGGACAGAGACTTTGAGAGCCGACTTGTTGGGCAATTGCTGGAACTGTTAGAAATTCAGAAGACCCGAACTACTCCATATCACCCTCAAGGTGATGCCCAACCGGAAAGATTTAATCGCACGCTGTTAAATACGTTGGACACTGTCAAACAGAGAAGCGAAGCTCGGCTGCCTGTTGACTTGGCATTTGGGCTATCTCTTGATCAGACGTCTGTGGCCTCTCATAGAAATTATGTGGATTGACTTCAGAAAAATTTGGCTTCTGCATTTGAACAGGCCCGTTTGACTTCAGGGAGCAGAGAACAGAGGAATAAGCGAAACTACGACTTGAGAGTTCGTATACAGGATCTACAACCCGGTGATAGGGTTTTGTTGAAGAACTTGGGTGTTTCTGCAAGGCATAAGCTGGTGGATAGATGGAGTTCTCAAGTTTACATTGTCTGCAAGCAACTGCCGGGTCTGCCAGTTTACCAAATCCGGCCAAATGGAAAGGCCGGGCCTCTAAAAAACTGGCGCCGAAATCATCTGTTGCCTTTGAGAGAAGCTGTAAGGATACCAGTTGGAAACTAAATTTCTTTGCCGAACCCACCTGTTCCACGCTCGACTCCCGTTACTCATCTCAGCAGTCACGGGTTGTTGAAGAAAGTAAAGAGAACAGTGAGGAAGGAAGTTTTTGTCTGGACTGGGTGCACCCGCTTGAGCCTGAAGAAGTCATTCCAGTTCCTGAACAGTGTGAAAGTAACCTGAGGCCTGAGGCTCCTGAATCCAGATTTGAAGTACCTGAGACTTCGGAAGTTCCTGTAGTTCCAGAAGATGCGTCTATAGATTATAGTTCTATGCCTTCACTGGAAGGCTCCTACTCAGAGGAGGTGTCTGCTCCAGTTGTGGATGAAAGAATTGAGCCCGTAAATGTGGCACTTCCACCCGAAGAGGAGATGATTGAACCAGAGTCCAAACCTTCTATCCGACCCCTCAGACTCACCTACGATTCACCGGGACATAGCACTGAAGAGGCTGTTACCACTGTGTGAAGGTTGCCTGAAGTGTCTGCTATGCTAGCTGAGGTAGTCAGGAGCATGAGTCAGCTTGAGGATGTATATCTGACCAATTATATGTTTGCTACTGAGTCTGAATATATTGCTTAATGTAAATGCTGAAATGTCATGTATCTGTTACACTTCCTTGGAGAGACTCAAGAGCTTAAGGGGGGGAGAGTGTAGCGCTGCTTTAAAGACTGTGTTCTGCTGCATTTAATTATTATGGCCACCAGAGGGAGATAGAGACAATATGGACTATGCTGGACAAACACTGAACTAGTTTCCATCATGCTTTGCGTGAGGACAGGAAGGGGTGGAGGAGGAAGAGGAAGGAGATCAGCAGCCTCGTGGAAGGCATGTTCAGAGTGAGCTGAGCGGTGAAAGTTGAAAGACGCACGTGAGAGCTGTTAAGGATCGTGACCAGGCCGGAGTACAGGCGCTGCCTCACTGGTGCTGGAGATCGGGACAGTGACCATGCTGAGACCTACCTACGCAGCGCTGAGAGGTCTGAATGACAAGCTGGTTCCGGCTGGACCCCAAGTTAGGAGACCGCGCTGATCGATTGGGAGTGCAGGCGGTGGATCGTTGTTCCTGTTGCAGAGATTCGACAAGCAGGGAGCGGATCCAGTGGCACAGAGTCCCAGTACACAGAGGAGAAAATCCTTGATCGGGTGCTGGACAGCTTGCATATCGGATGGGTGAGAGGCCTCCCAGGCCGCAGTTCCAAAATAAGAAACGCACGCTGCAGTATTGTTTAAATCCACAGGGCCCCAACGTGACTAGTCAAAGATTGTTTTGTTTCATTCACTGGCCAGTTGAATACAGTACCCGGGTACCCGAGACAATACACATACACATTTCTGAGCTATTATTCACGGGACTTACACTCCAGAACTGAGGGGGTAAATCTTTTTCTTTTGCCTCCGCGTGGTTTTCCCGCGTTACGAAATCCTGTCATTTAAATACCGTATCTACGTTATATATGCTGCTTTATTAGGATCAGTAAAGAATATAAAATATAAAAATCCACAACAGTGCTGGTGTATAGTTATTCCCTAGTGCGGTGAGACTAACCCGAGGTTAATTCAGCGGCTCCTCTCGGAGTGAGCGTTACAGACATTTGCAATGTCCAGGGGAATTGAAGAGAGATTATAGACAGTATGAGTTTAATCGCATGAGAGGTTTTGAATAATGGGAGAGAGAAGAGGTGTGGTAAAGAGAACAGGATAGAAAATGATCCCATGCAGTGCGTGAGAAAGAGGCCCATTTCTTGCAAGGAACACAAGGTGGTGAACAGGAATAAAAAAAATACATTTAAGAGGTGCGGAAGTTATAGAGAGACCCACACACATGCAGAATATGTGGTATGGTGAGGGAGAGAGACTGATGCAATGATATAATGTGGAAAAAGGCTTTTCAAGTCTCTCCTAGGCCGTAAGGGTCTCGCCTAGGCTGTCAGGGCCTCAGCTAGGCTTTTCCACTGGACAAAGAGGAATTCAGCCCTTCTCCCTGGAAAAGTAACAAGTATCGTATTTTTCGCTCCATAAGACGCACCTGACCATAAGACGCACCTAGTTTTAGAGGAGGAAAACAGGAAAATAAATATTCTGAAATCAAATAGTGTAATAATGGATATACTGCCCCAGCTCATGGATACTGCCCCCAGCTCATGGATACTGTCCCCCAGCTCATGGATACTGTCCCCCAGCTCATGGATATGCCCCAGCACATGGATACTGTCCCCCAGCTCATGGATATGCCCCCCAGCTTATGGATATGCCCCCCAGCTTATGGATATGCCCCAGCACATGGATACTGTCCCCCAGCTCATGGATATGCCCCCCAGCTTATGGATATGCCCCCCAGTTTATGGATATGCCCCCCAGCACATGGATATGCCCCAGCACATGGATACTGTCCCCCAGCTCATGGATATGCCCCCCAGCATATGGATATGCCCCAGCACATGGCTATGCCCCAGCTCATGGATACTGTCCCCCAGCTCATGGATAATGCCCCAGCTCATGGATATTGCCCCAGCACATGGATGTGCCCCAGCTCGCTCATGGATGTGCCCCAGCTCGCTCATGAATGTGCCCCAGCAGCTCATGGATATGCCTCAGCTCACCTGTCACCGCCGCATTAGGCTCCCTCTGAGCGTGTGTCCGGCGGCAGGAAGCTTGTGCCATCGCCTGGGGGAGCCACGTGACCGCGATCTCGCGAGATTGCGGTCACGTGGCTCCCCCAGGCGAGTGCCCAAGCTTCCTGCCGCCAGACGCACGCTCAGAGGGAGTCTAACGTGGCGGCGACAGGTGAGCTGAGGCATATCATGGGGCATTCGCTCCATAAGACGCACCCACTTTTCCCCCACTTTTTGGGGGGAGAAAAGTGCGTCTTATGGAGCGAAAAATACGGTATATATTTTTTCATATTTTAAAAATTATGTTAAGATGATAATTTTTATATTTATCTTAATTTTTAATTAATTTAAATACAATAATTTTAATATATTATTTATTTTAATAATATTTTTATACTTTTACTTTGGAACTTTGTGATACAATCAAACACACTGCAAATTACTATTAGTATTATGGCTGTGGAGCTCTGTGATACACTCATACACACCGCATATTGCTGTGGAGCTCTGTGATACTCTCATACACACCGCATATTGCTGTGAATTTTATTGCTGTGGAGCTCTATGATACAGTAAAGCAGGCCACTAGTGCTGTTGCTCATCCTCAGGACCCTCACAAACCCCCCTTTCTCTCACTATAAGTTTACAGTGTCATTCAGACGTGGACCCCTTCCTTGATGTGCCTAGAGGGGTGTCAGCTATACCCTCCTGACGAGTCCTAACAAGGCCGAAACGATCGTCGGGGGTTGCTGCACCTCTCGTGCAGGGATGTTGTCCTTGGCAGTCAGTACTGGCCACCCTTTTTGGGTGAGAGCAGACTGATTTGCATATGGAGCATTGATCCCTGTAATGGCACAAGCAAGCTAATATCTTGTGAGACCTGAGCGGGAACCCACCGTAGAGCATGCCACTAGTGCTGTTGCTCGTCCTCAGAACCCTCACAAACCCTCCTTTCCCGAGCTTTGTGATACACTCATACACACCGCATATTGCTGGGAGTTTTATTGCTGTGGAGCTCTGTGATACAATCATACACACCGCACCTTACTGTGAGTTTTATTGTGGTGGATCGCTGTTATATGCTTGTACATTAAATTAAAAATGTAGGATGGACTACAGTGGTCATAGTGGATTCTTACCCTCTGCATTCAAACCTGCTCTGATTACCCTCATTCTAAAGAAGCCATCTCTTGATCCCACCTCCCTTTCAAACTACCGTCCCATCTCTCTGCTCCTCTTTGCCTCCAAAATCTTAGAACGCCTGGTCTATAACCAGCCCACCGGTTTTCTCGCTGCTAACTCTACTTGATCCCACCAATTCGGCTTTCGCTCCCTGCAGTCCACTGAGGCTGCTCTGACCATTGTGACTAAGGATTTAGTTGCTACTAAAACCAAAGATCACTTCTCCCTGCTTGTTCTTCTTGACCTTTTTGCTGCATTTGCAACTGTTGACCACACTTTCCTGCTCCTCACGCTGTGTCAACTTGGCTTCAGTGGCACACTCTCTACTGGTTCTCTTCCTGTCTCTCTTTTCACTTCTTCAGTGTCACCTTCACTGGTGCCTCTTCACCCCCAGTTCCTCTTTCAGTTGGGGTACCTCAAGGCTCTGTCCTAGATCCCCTACTTTTCCCGATCTATACTGCCTATCTGGGCAACCTAATTTTTTCCTATGGACTCCAATATCACCTCAATGCTGACAACACCCAAATCTACCTTTCCTCCCCCCGATCTCTCTACTCCTGTGTTGGACCTTGTTACAGTTTGCCTATTGTCTGTCTCCGACTGGTTGACCTCCTGTTTCCTAAAGCTTAACCTCTCCAAAACTGAACTTCTCATCTTCCATCCCTATAAAATCAACATTCCTGCACACATTTCCCTTCAGGTGAATGGTGCCATCATTACTTCTACTTCTCAGGCTCGTTGCCTCGGGGTCGTCTTCGACTCGGATCTCTCCCTCTCTCCTCACATTCTGTCACTAACCAAATTTTGCTACTTCCACCTAAAAAACATTGCACGCATCTGTCCCTGTCTTAATCAGGACTCTGATAAAATATCATCCAAACTCTTATCTCCCACCTTGACTACTGTAACCTCCTTCTCTCTGGCCTTAAGAGGTCCCAGATTCTCCCTCTGCACTCTGTTATGAATGCCTGTGCTAGGCTCATCCACCTCACTCCTTTGTCAATCTCTGCACTGGCACCCTGTTTCCTTTAGAATCCAATTCAAATTACTGGTGCTCACATACAAAGCTCTCCATTACTGCTCCCCTGACTACATCTCCTCCCTTATTAGCAGGTACATCCCATCCCATCAGTACTTGGACCCATTCTATTTAATATTTTTGTTAGTGATATTGCAGAAGGTATTAATGGAAAAGTATGTCTTTTTGCTGATGACACAAAGATTTGCAACAGGGTTGACGTTCCTGGAGGGATCAGCCAAATGACAAATGATTTAGGTAAACTAAAAAAATGGTCGGAGCTGTGGCAATTGAGTTTTAATGTGGATAAGTGCAAGATAATGCACCTGGGACGTAAAAACCCAAGGGCTGAATATAGAATATTTGATACAGTCCTAACCTCAACATCTGAGGAAAAGGATTTAGGGGTTATTATTTCAGAGGATCTAAAGGTAAGTAGTCAATGTAATAGAGCAGCAGGAAATGCTAGCAGAATGCTTGGTTGTGTAGGGAGAGGTATTAGCAGTAGGAAAAGGGAAGTGCTCATGCCACTGTACAGAGCACTGGTGAGACCTCACTTGGAGTACTGTGTGCAGTACTGGAGACCGTATCTCCAGAAGGATATAGACATCTTAGAGAGAGTTCAGAGAAGGGCTACTAAAATGGTGTACGGCTTGAAGGAGAAAAGTTACGAGGAAAGGCTTAATGATCTTAACATGTACAGCTTGGAAAAAAGACGAGACAGAGGAGATATGATAGAAACATTTAAATACGTAAAGGGAATCCACAAGGTAGAGGAAGGGAGTATATTTAGAAGGAAACAAAGTAGCAAAACAAGAGGACATAGTCTTAGATTAGAGGGGCAAAGGTTTAAAAGTAACATCAGGAAGCATTATTTTACTGAGAGGGTGGTGGATACATGGAACAGTCTTCCAGTTGAAGTGGTAGAGGCCAAAACAGTAATTGAATTTAAGCAAGCATGGGATAGGCATAAGGCTATCCTAAACAAAAGATAAATCCAAGTAAAGTATCCATGTAATTGGGCAGACTAGATGGGCCGAAAGGTTCTTATCTGCCGACATCTTTCTATGTTTCTATCCTAGCCACTTTGCTCTGCCGATGATCTGATGCTATCAGCTCCATGTAGCTGCACCACCAACTCCTGCCTTCAGGACTTCTCCCGAGCTGCCCCGTTTCTTTGGAGCTTCCTCTCCCACAACATTTAGACTCTCCTCATCTCTCCAGTCCTTCAAGAAGTCTCTGAAAACACATTACTTTAGAAAAGCCTATCGGCTCACTCCATGATTACTCCACTGTACATTTCTTGCTCCATCTTCCCACTCAGACCACATACACCCTGCTATTTCAAATTCTCTATTTACCCTCACCTAGTGTGCCACCCCTCTCCTCTTAGATTGTAAGCTCTTGAGCAGGGTCCTCTCTCCTACTGTTCTTTGTGTTTAACTTGTGTGCATATTTATTTTTCTGTCTCACCCATTATACAGCGCTACGGAACTTGTTAGCGCTTTTATAAATACTTGTAACTGGGTACGTCTCTGCCTACTAGTTTTCCTTTTATTACTTGACTTGGGTGTAGTCACATATCCAATGTGCCTGCTATAAAGCCAATGCACCCATATCTGCAGGTCTTAGCTACCCCTTTGGCTGACATATTAAAGCACTGTAGCGATTGTGTACCCTCAAGACATTCATAATAAACGTTCTATTATATAACTAAAGTAGTCATTGATGTTGTAACTTGCAAATGTCTTTTACAAGATAAAAAGTAAAGTGGAAAGTGAGATGCATAAAGGGGAATACAATTAACAAGCTTCCCTATTGTTCAAATTGATGGTTGTTGGTGCAGAGGCCAACAGGAACTGTGTTGCAAAAAAATGGAAACAACATGATCAGTATAGAAGAGGAAACTGTGAACAAACTCTGCATACTAATGTAAAGACATGCCCAACACCAGCGAGCAGATTACAAACAAAACAAAAGCATTACTGCATGTAGTAGGACGGAGAATAGAAAATAAGATTTGTAACAATTTAAATGTGGGAGAAATAAAGCTATGGAAAGGGAATGTATTATTTTTATTTAATAAATGCCAAAACATTCCGCAGCGCTGCACAAAGGTGCAATGGGTAAAGACAAGACAATACTACAGTACACCAACAGGCAAGTCAGTATTTCAAAAACAGATACAAGAGGATATGAGGTCCTATTCCCATAGGAACTTCCAATCCAGATGTAGACACCAAGAAGAATAAAAAAATGAACAGGATGATGTACAAGTTATATGTAATTGTGGACTCTGAGAATTGCTATTCAATAGCAGTCCAGTACTATCCAGCAAATAGATATATATAAGACATAATATAGAGGAGGAGAGGCATTTGCAGAGTATTGTACCCACTAAAATGATCACACATCGAAATGGCACGACAACTTTTGGTAACTTGTTATTTATCATATCCGCGTGTGCGCATGGGTGTGCCCAGGAATAGGGATGAGCCGAACAAAGTTCGAGTTCGAACGCGAAAACAAACCGAACTCAATGCAAGTCAATGGGGCTCAAAAGTTCGAAAATTAAGGTCCCCTCCAGAGGGCATATATGCAAGATATTTGCCATAAAAGGTGTATGGGGGTCCGGGTAGTGCCCTGGGGGACAGGAAACAAGGACAAAAAGTTTAAAAAAAATCATTTTTAAAGGAACAGTGTGTTTTCCATGAAATAAAGGTTAAGAATAAAAACGAAAAATTCCTTCAAATATCGTGCCTAGGAGGTCCCCATAACCTGCCCGTGAAGTGGCGGATTTGTAGGATGTATAGAAACATTTAAAAACAAAAAAATGACATTTCAAATGACGGTAAATGGTTTTCCTTTAACCTATTCATAAACAACTGCTTGGGGCGGCAGTCTGTATGAAAAGAGGAGACATTTTAGGACACGCAGAACAAGATTAGTAATTTTTTTGGCTAAATTATGGTGAAACTTATGCAGGCTTTGGATGAAAGTAACAATAGGTGCTTTAAAATTGGGCCTTTAGTGCCGTCACACCGTAACCTCTCTGTGGTATTGTGGAAGAGTGCAGGGTTGGACCCTGCGGTCAAATATTAAAATGATATGAATCTGGTATAGGCGTCAGTGGCAGTGCACCCAAATATTGTGCCTTTGGTGGCAGCAAGTGCCTTCACACCGTCAGTGGCGTCACTAGGGTTGGTGTCACCCGGTGCGGCAACTCATGGTGTCACTCCCCCCCCCCCGAGTGTTACGTTTATTTTTATTTTTTTAACTACTCTTACTCATAAAGCAGTACTCCCATATAATACTGAATGCTCATAATACACGGCGCACATTACTGTGAGGTTTAAAAATCTAGAAATAGACTCTTTACTACAGAATATAATAATAAACGGTTTATTAGATATTGCATTAAAACGGGAATATTTTTAACATTGAAGTCTATGGGGCAAAACATTTCCAACACCAAATACACGAAAATGTCCAAAATCACGAAAAAAGTCGCTACGAAACGAACTGAAACGGAAATCGGCCGAAACGATCCGAAATGAAAATTGTCGCATTACGAATGAAACGAGCCGAAACGAAAATTTGATATCAAAACGCAGACCTATATATACGTATATATCAACACGCAGATATATATATATATATATACACCCACCCACAGACCTCAGACCATATATACACATACGCACATGGGGGGGTGGCATGTGGACAATCTCAACTAAATGCGCCCCCCCCCAATTTGGCTGATCCCTCCAGAAGAAATGTTGAACCCGATAGATAGAGCAGAGAATAATATATCTATCGGGTTCAACATTTCTTCTGGAGGGATCAGCCAAATGGGGGGGGGGGCAATTAGTTGCCAAAATGTGTGTGTAATACAAGTCTGGATATATTATATAAGAATATAGATCTTATCTATTTATATATATCATACCTGCCATTACCTTCCCCTATAAATTTGCTAAAAATATACACACACAAAAAAACAAACCACTGCTTGAGACCCCGCGCAGCCCACATGCCACCCCCCTCTACCTGGCTGAATGTATCTAATATATATAATTAAATACATTCAGCCAGGTAGAGAAAGAAAAAAAAAATTATTTTATGTTCCCGGGGACATTTAAAAATGTCCTCGGATTTAATTATTTTTAGAAATGTGTCACTTTACCTGGTGGTCAGTGGGGGCTCCCTGGATCCTGGTGGGGTCTGCCGTGGCCGCAGGTGCAGTGGCTCCCTCCCTGCGCCGCCTGTCTCTGCCACATACACCCGGGCGGCTAGCCCGCACAGTCGCAGCTCTGTCATCCGGTGGCCGCATGCTCCTCAAGGGGATCCTTGGGAGGCCCCTGCAGGCTGCCCTCTACAGTGCCTGATTAGAGGGCCGTGTCTGCCTGATGTTTGGTAACAAGAATGTTTTATCCCATAGGCTTCAATGTTAAAAATATTCCGTTTTTAATTCAATATCTAATAAACCGTTGCTTATAATATTCTGCAGTAAAGAGTCACTTTATTTCTAGATTTTTTTTGTATTTTTAGAGCATTTTTTATACTTTTCCAATTTTATTTTTTTTCGAACTTTTGGCGAACATCCCAAAAAGTTCGAAGTTCGTGAACTTTCGAACTGCAATGTTCGAATCGAACTCCGAACTGATCGAACCGAACAGCTCATCCCTACCCAGGAACACCCTAATGTTGGGTAAAGAGGGCCTCTGTCACCTCCTACATTGATATTTTAGATGCCCTTTATCTGGTTCATGATTAATAACATAAAAACTGACTATTTCTGATTCAAGGTTTGTTTTTCTAATAGAAAAAAAATATTTTGTGCAAAATCTTCTGAATATAAGTTTTCAAATAATCCAAAGGCTTTTCGTTTAAAAAAATAATAAAATCAATAACATTTAACAAATATAGAGTAAAATAGAAACTTTGCACAGAAATTGTTATTCTGAGAAATTAATAAGGAAAACAATGTAGATTTGCTCATTTTAAATTTTTCATGTATTCATTTATCCTTTTAGAGCAGTGTTTCCCAAATCTGTCCTCAGGACCCTCCGCCTCGCCAGGTTTTCCAGATATCTGAAGCACAGCACAGGTGATATGATTTGCTACTCAGTGATTGCAGGATTCAGTCTGCTTTTCCCCAAGGTGATCTGCAAAATCTGGCCTGATTGAGGGTCCTCCTGACTGAGGACAGGTTTGGGAAACACTGCTTTAGAGAAATATTTTTGGAATGAAAGGTTTTGAACTTTAGCACCTTTTATTTTGCACAATTTCAGAAAAGTGTCTGCATTGTCAGTATACAGGTACAAATAGCTTTGGTGTCAAAGAAAATAAATGTGATAAAGATAAGTGACAAAATGGTCAGATATCCTGCTTATGTGGATTTGTAGTGATCATAATGAGATTAGCATCAATACAGCTTCCAAAAATTACCAATAGAATATAAAAATGATATCTGTGTGTGGCATAATGCCTGTGTATGTAAATTACAGTAACACTTTGTTTCGCCGGGCCAATGATGTCTGATTCAGGCATCCCCCCGCCAGTATAGGAAGAGTGCCTGAAGGGGATGGTGAGATCCTTTGGACCCCTTTCTCTCCCCATCGCTAATGGCCACAGAAGGAAGAGAGACACTGCTGGAAAGGGCAAAGTCTGCCCTTTCCAGCATCTAATCTCTTTAACCCCTTAGGGGCTTGATCGCGTTTGGGTGCCAATCGTGCCAGATTGTGGTCTTCTCCTGGAGGTGGCCACCAAACGCATCCAAAAAAGCCAACAATCTGCCGAACACAGCACCGACCAGCCGCCGGAAAAAGCTGACAAGCCGACGAATGGGGTTAAAAAAATAAAACCTAAAGGACTGCAACTTTTACAATGTTAAACGATGGTTGCAAAAAATCTACTGAATGCAAATGTCTGGAATTAACATATAAGGTCTTATGAATAATAATAAAAAGGTCTGTTACAGGAAAAAAAGCACTATTTTTTTTTTTTTTTTTTTTTATGGAATATTGTGGAATATAATTTTGCCTCCCTATATCGATCGGCCATTGACAGATTAATAAAGGGATATGTCCCAAAGCCTACCACCCAAAACAGAATCTGACTTACTGAACCACACCCAGTAGTACTTTTACACATGGCCTTTAGCTCCCTTACATAACCATGACAGCCCACTACTATATTCCACATGTATGACATGGAGCAAGATACTCAAATGTTCTGACTCATATGCTACATTATTTCACTGGTCTTGGTCATGCCCCTTAAGACCTTAGTTGTTACAAACACACAGGATTGCACTTCAAGTAAAAAATCCAAATCCAACTCTCTTCCCAATGGGCACTGTTCCGAGTGATATCAACTGAAGGTGGCTGGAAATTTGAAAGGAAAATATGTTTTGCTCACCAGTTTAGTGGCTGTATGCTGCATGACAGTCCTACACTATTCACTTTAAATCCCCCACCCAGTGGCGTCACTAGGGTTGGTGTCACCCGTTGCGGTAACTTATGGTGTCACCACCCCCGAGTTTTACAGATTTTTTTTAACTACTCTTACTCCTAAATCAGTACTCCCATATAACACTGAATGCTCATACACACAGCGCACATTACTGTGAGGTTTATTGCTGTGGAGCTCTCATATGCTCACACAAATTTTTGCCAACTGCCAGCAAGTACGGTGCCTGTTTTAAGGCAGTGAAAGCACACATGGATATATATTGCCCCCAGCAGCTCTGAATATATTGCCCCCAGCAGCTCACCCATGGATATATATTGCCCCCAGCTCACATATGGATATATTGCCCCAGTTCACAATTATATATTGCCCCCAGCAGCTCACCCATGGATATATATTGCCCCAGCTCACATATGGATATATTGCGCCTCCGCTCACATATGGATATATTGCCCCAGACCAGCTCACACATGGATATATTGCCCCAGACCAGCTCACACATGGATATATTGCACCCCAGACCAGCTCACACATGGATATTGCCCCAGCTCCTCTCATGGATATGCCCCAGCACACATGGATACTGCCCCCAGCACACATGGAAACTGCCCCAGCTCACATGGATATGCCCTAGCTCTCATGGATATGCCCCAGGAGCTCTCATGGATATGCCCCAGCAGCTCTCATGGATATGCCCCAGCTCCTCTCATGGATATTGCCCCAGCTCCTCTCATGGATATTGCCCCAGCTCCTCTCATGGATTTTGCCCCAGCTCATGGATATGCCCCAACTCATGGATATACTGCCCCAGCTCATGGATAATGCCCCAGCTCATGGATACTGCCCCAGCTCATGGATATGCTCCAGCACATGGATACTGCCCCAGCTCATGGATAATGCCCCAGCTCATGGGTACTGCCCCAGCTCATGGGTACTGCCCCAGCTCATGGATAATGCCCCAGCTCATGGATATGCCCCAGCTCATGGATATTGCCCCAGCTCATGGAAACTGCCCCAGCACATGGATACTGCCCCAGCACATGGATTCTGCCCCAACTCATGGATACTGCCCCAGCTCATGGATACTGCCCCAGCTCAAGGATAATGCCCCAGCTCATGGATATGCCCCAACTCATGGATACTGCCCCCAGCTCACCTAATGCGCCGCGTGTTCTGCTCCCTCTGAGCGTCCAGTGGCATGGAGCTTGGGCGCTCACCTGGGGGAGCCACATGACCAGCCGCAATCTCACGTGAACTCAGCTGGTGACGTATTTCCCCCAGGCGAGCACCCAAGCTCCATAGCTTTGGACGCCCTTAGGGTGATGGTGTCATCCTAAGGGCGGGTGTCACCTGGTGCAGGCCACACCCCCGCCCCCACATAGCGACGCCCCTGCCCCACCTACACCTTGGTGTACCAGCAATTGTTAACCATTTTCTGTTTTATAGGGTATGGGAGCTTACATCCCTTCCTTCACATCTCATTATGATCACAGGGCTACCTGGAAGGAAGCAGGATGCAGGGCAGGGTAGGAGTGGTCAATAATCCTATCGAAGGTAGAAGCAAACAGGATCTTCTTTCTCTTCTCCTCCTGCCTTGGTGGTGAACTGTCACATCCTCTGCCCCTGCGGGGCTTCCTGGTGGGTCTGGGCACTCGGCGGCATCACTGGCTGGCTGGGTGCCAGGAGTTCGAGCTGGCTGATCGGCATCTGAAGGGGCGGGGCTTGGCATGGTGATGCGAAGCCGCCGGCCTTAAATACAGGGCACAAAATTCTGCTCGTCGCCCTGACGTGGAGTTATTCCCGCATAGCCAGCTGTGTTCACTTGTGTCTCAGTGTGCTTATTGTTCTGTTGCCGACTTTGCCTGTATGAGGACCTCCCTGTGTTTGACCCGGACTGCCTACTTGATGATTTTCTATCTGACTCCCTGTATATGCTTAAGGTGATCTCTGTGGACGCTGTGTGTATGTGCAGGTTGTTCCACATCACCGCCGAGTGTGGTTCTGCCCTGCAGGGTGCAGAATTCAGCGAACTTACGTTCTGCCTTGCTGAACCCAAATATATGAGAGGCCTCTCTGTTGCCAACCTTGCATGTATGACTACCTCCTCTGGTGCCAACTATGATTATATATATATGCGCACGATTGTATTGACCAATGCTGTATGACAGTTCTGAACAATCTCTGTCTGTACATAGTTAAAGTGCTTTCGTTCAGTAGACACCTGATCACAAAATCATCTGCTACTGATTGGTATCTAGTGTTTACGTTCTGTCTAACCTCCCTGATTGGGAGTGATAGGATTAGCAGTCTTGACTGCTGTGTATTCAAGTATCAAAGAAATCTGTCCAAAAAGATTCAAATTACATTTCTCAGGGGTGAGCGCTATAGCGAACGTGACATGAACAGACTGCAGCTCCAGGCACCATTGAGAGAGACCTGTGGATTTGGGCCTAGAGGACAGACGTGTTGGTGAGATCTGGGATATTGGGTAGAGTTTAGTTTAGGATATTGGGTTTAGTTAGAAAGGGGATCCTATTTATTATTTTGGGGTTGGTAATTGTTTTATTTACTTTCATGGTTTTATGAAACCGGGGTGGCACCGGAGTGATGGGGATCTGGTGGTGAGTCCAGCATGCAGTGATCTGCACACACAGGAGGTAAGGCTCGAGTAAGGTGAATGAATGGAAACTGACAAGGTTTGAATATTGCAGGTGGAGAGAAGGAGGTTGCTGGAATCTGGTGAGATGGTGGGAATCCGGTAATCAGGAACTGGTAGAGGGTTTGGGGTCTGAGGCAAGCTGAATAACTCAGAGCTAGCAGAGAGTATGTCCTCTCTCTGTCAGGAAATGAGTTGCACAGGTCAGTCTGGGGTGTAGCCCTTTATTTTCAGTGTGGTGTGACGTGTGCTTTGGTGTTAACTACTTCACTGCTGGATGTTTTCAAAAATGCAGGTTGCAGGACAGGATCTGCACAGGAAGCATGCTGCCAGGAACTTCTGAGTATGGGTGCAGATGGGGGGCATGACAGTAACACATTTTTGTCATTGTGCTTGTTTATTGACTGGATGTACCTTTCTCTTATGCATCATCATTATTATTTGTACACTAATGCTTTTTTCAGTTCAATAAAGACATGATTAAGGCTGGGGTCAGACTAGCGCACTTTTAACGTGCGTTCTGGCGCACATAATCACGGCCGCACTAGCAGCAAATGACGGGCAATGACAGCCAATATACGAAGTACGGTCGCACGAAAGTCCGGCCGCACAACGCAAGTGGAAAATGAACGCATTTTTTTCGAGAACGCAGAACCGCTAGTACAGACATACAGAGTGCGCTGCGCCCGCTAGCGGTGTGTGTGTGTGTGATTTGGAGACGTCAGACCCTGCTCATGTCCAGCCAACATAACGTCCAGACGCAAAAAGTTTCCTGGTTTGGATTCGTAAAACATCACACACGAAAATGCGCATCGTATGACCGTTTTCGCATATTCCGTGAAAAAATACATCAATGCATTCGGACGCACTTTTTTACGTTCGCGTGTAAAAATGCTTTCGTTTGACCCTAGCCTTAAAAAAGGCGGGTTACTGGTACAATCAGTATTTTGAGTATATTGGGATATTCAAAGTTGTCATACCTTTTATAAAGCATGTTCTCTGGTAATACAGAATACATTATGGCCCCTATTACATTCTTCACGTAATTTCGTTCGCACAGCGCAAATTGTTTTGCGCGCATCGTCCAGCGTTATCGCGCGAAAATTAACGTATTACGATCCGAATGCATTTTCTCATCAATAGATGAAAAGAAATAAGAAATAACAAAAGAAATAACGTTCGTAAAAACAATGCGCAAAACGAAGTGTAATACGCGCGCAGTAACGTTGCGCACGTAAATCCGTGTGCGGACTGTTTTTTTTTTTGCGAGATTCAGCCAATCAGAATTAAGAATCTTAATTGACATCAATTTACCTTAATTGACTCACTTAAGTTTTTGCGCCTGTAAATCTGAGTATACATGCTACAGCAATAAAAAAAATATGCACAAATTCACAATTTTATTGTTTGGGTATGTGTAGAATGTGTAACTATACTGTGCTGTATTTTTTTTTTTCCGCTGGCGTTTTTTGTTTTGGCCAAAACGTTCCGATTTGCATTTACCACCAGCTTTTCAAAGACGTTAAAAAATGCGCGCAAACGTTGTTCGTAAAAGGTTGCGCGAAGATTGTAATACCATCCTGTTGGACTTACATATATTGGGAAGCTAGTATCTAGTATCACCTGTTAGTAACTGCATATATGATTAATACCATTTACCTTATCAGTTAGTAACTATACACAAAGGGTTAATAAACATTTCTGCTTAACAAAACGTGAATTTCCCAGCAAACCAATGTTTAACAAGCTAGATCTTGTAGAGATATATGTATCTCTCTATACTACATGGATCAACAAACGATGAGCTATCACTTATTCTATTTTTAGACTGATAAGTAATAATAACTTATTTAGTGAATCCTCCCCTAATATCGATAATTAAGCTTCTAATCTTCTACTTTTTATTTTGTTGTTGTATAATTCCTTGCTTATTAATTTCAATCACAGTAATTTGCAAATTCAATATATATATATATCAGTATATCAATCTTGCAACAGTTTCTTTAGGATAAATCCTAATATCCGATTCTTCTTCATATCTCTATCTGCAGAATAGAAATATTTTGAAGATTCTAGATCTATCTGTTGCAAGAAATAATCCAAATATATTTAATTTATTAACCTTCAATTTGCTCTCTCATACATTACCTCCAATCTGGATTCAATGAGTTACAGCCTTTAATATTCTTTGATTGATAATTTTCACATACTCCAAAACAATGTAGATATTCAATTGTAGCGCTGTGGTAAAATCTTGCTGTGGCAGTACCTATTTTTGGCCACAAGATGGAGACTATCGCGATCAGAGATACTGGATATTGGGACTACAATGCCCGGCATGCTTTGCAAGAAGACAGGAAGTGGGTGGGGACTGGAGACTTACATCCTCTGCCTCGTGGAGAAAGTTCCAGAGCGCGCCAGGGAAGGCAAGAGAGCAGACGCATCGAAGAGATTACGAGAGGGCCTAGGCCAGAGACCAACAGAGACCAAGAGAGACCTGTTAGTCCAGAGAAGATCACCCAAGCTGAGGAGAAGAAGACCCGCCGGGATCCAGGCATTGCTGCAGACCGGAGGAATCGAACGGAGAGCAGGCGGTGAGCTGGAAAAGCTGTGTGGAGTCAGACAATGGATCGGGCCGCTAGTATCCCCAGTCAAAATCGGGTGGAGAGACGTCCTGGGTCAGCGGAGCCTAAAGAAATCGTCGGATGGGTGAGAGGCCTCCAAGGCTGTTTTATGATTAAAGGACGCTCTGCTGTTTTCTCTTTAAAGTCCACAGGGCCCCAACTGACTAGTCGAAGACCTTCCTTTAATAAACTCACTGGCCAGTTGAACAGTACCCGGGTACCACACACACACAGATACACTTTCCACATTATGGGACTTAACCTGTGCAGGACTTATTTCCTTTTGCGAATCGGAACGGGGGTTAAAGACAAAGATACGTTCCGAATACATTTTTCTCTTTTTCCGCTGCGCGTTTGCCGTAATACGAAGGGATTGTATGTTTGGGGTTTTGCTACGTGTCCCTTTTTCTGAACTATCGGGAAATTGCATTGCTTTTATGTTCGGTTGCGAATATTTTATTTTCCGAAATACGAAGCCTTGTGTTTCGTTTCTTTTCCGCTACGCGTTTTACCGGGATACGAAAATACTGTAATAATACTTGTGAATACCGTGTCTCAACATCTGCTCAAATATTTTAGTAAACTATATAAATATAAAAACTCACAACTGTGTTGGAGTATATTTATTCTCTAGTGCGGGGAGACTGACCCGTGGTTCATTTTCAGCGGCTCCTCCGGGAGTGAGCGCTACACAATGCATGTGAGTTAGAGATGTGGTGGAATGATCGGCAGTCTGAATTAATGCATAATCGTGTCTTACAGGGTTATCCAAAGAGATTCGAATTGCTTGAGAAAGGTAACCGAACGCTGAAAATCAGCGTTCGGTTACCTTTCCTGGCCATTCGGCTATTCAGAGAGCAGGCAATTCTCCAAATCCTGGCGAATTGCCTGCACATAAGGTGCCTGTTCGGTCCCTGTTCGAGGGCAGTGAAATCCCCATCAAAAAGCACTGCTTCGGCTATTCAGAGAACACAAACCAGCAGTGAAAGGTTCCCCTAATGCCCTGCCATTCGGTGGTTTAATTCGGCAAATTTATTCAGGAGAATCCCATAGGCTTCAATGTTAAAAATATTCCCGTTTTAATTCAATATCTAATAAACCGTTCATTATAAAATTCTGCAGCAAAAAGTCTCTTTATTTATAGATTTTTTAGGATACTTTAAGCATTTTTCTGAATTTTTTAAAAAAAAATTAAAAGTCCGATTTTTTTTTAAATTTTTTTTTCAGTTTGCTTATTTTTTTTGTAACAGCCCTCTTTATTATCATTCCCTGGACCTCCTGTGAAAATTTCAGACATTTTCGCTCAGTAGTTTCTTTGCAAACAGCGTTTCTTTTTCCCAGATTCATACAAATGGTTTTTCTAATTATTCACTGCCTCCTCTACGTCACAGCTGCTTCGGCTCTGTGTGATTCGGCTCCTTTTCGGCTCCTGTTCGGCTCCTCTTCGAAGGTTAATCCAGATGTTTTTGCTTGTTTTCAGCGTGCATTCGGTTAGTTTTCGGTGAGTTTACGGCAGCTTTTCCCTGCAATTCGGGGACCCTGTGCTGTTTGCTGAATACACCGCAGGTTCACCGAAATGCAATCGGCAAAAGGAACCGAATTGAAGAGAACGAAAAGTCACCGAACGTGCGGTGACTTTTCGAATCTCTTTGGATAACCCTGTTAGTATGATCTGAAGTGCATAGTGTCCTGAGATGGGCTGCTTGCGTGATCTGCCTGCGATGGTCTGGGTGAATGCCCTTGCAACGAACAGTGCGGCTCCAATTATAGTCAATTTGATGTCACTGACAATCTAGCTCTTTCCATCTAAATATTATATTCTTTATATTAATATGATATTTACTATACCTATACCTAGAGGGCAATGTTGCTCTTCAGATTATTTCCACATTTTAATTTTAATATCTCTTATCTCAGATCAAAGGTCAATCTGTCTTACAAAGACCCTCTATTTTCAATGTAGACTTTAAGGCTAGGGTCAGACGAGCGTGATTTCTACGGACTGTACGTCCGTGCACACGGACGTACGTCAGTACGGAAGACGCAGTAGTGGCCAGACAGTCCGTTTTTTTTCACTGACGTATATATTTTGACGGATGTAGGAGGGAAAATAAATTGGAAAGCAAAACCATTTTGTCCGTGAAAAATGCTGGACGTATAAATGCAGTCCGTCTGACCACGTTCCATCACTCACACACAAAGCTTTGTGCGGCCGTTCTAGCGGTTGTACGTTCTTGCCTGCCTTGCGTCCGTGGGCCGCGGCCATTGTGCGTCCGCAGTTCAGTGCGGACGTACTTCGTGTAACGGGCTCCGATGGGCTTCCTGTCATGCTATCACGGACGTACTTTTAGGCGCAATCACGGCCATGAACACTACGCTCGTCTGACACCAGCCTGAATCTTTCCTGTCCAAAATTAGATTAATAATCTCCACTCCTCTCAAAACTTTTACTAACAGGGTTATCCAAAGAGCGTGAAAAGTAGGAGAATGACTGGAGAATTATTGGAGAATGAAAAATTCTAGGTCAAAATAGCCAAACCAGAAAAATTCTCCCTTTCATCTCACTTTCCAAATCGGCTATTTTGACCTAGAATTTTTCATTCTCCAATAATTCTCCAGTCATTCTCCTACTTTTCACGCTCTCTGAATAACCCTGTATGTAAATTCCTTTCTCTGGCACTTAGCTCGGCATTATATGAAATAAAGACATTTTAAGGTTCCCTCATATCTGGTATTTAAAAAAAAAACAGCTTTTAGGCTGGGGTCAGACGAGCGTGATTTCTACGGGCTGTACGTCCGTGCAGTACGGACATCGTCAGTACGGATGACGCAGTAGTGGTCACACAGTCCGTTTTTTCACTGAAGTTATTTTTTGACGGATGTAGGAGGGAAAATAAATTACAATAAAAAACATTCTGTCCGTCAAAAATGCTGGACGTATAAATGCAGTCCGTCTGACCTCGCTCCATCACTCACACACAAAGCTATGCAGACGTTGTGGACGTGGCGCACTCCGCACGTCCGTTCTAGCAGTATTACGTTCTTGCCTAACCTGCGTCCGTTTGCCGCGGCCGTTGTGCGTCCGCAGTTCAGTGCAGACGTACTTCATGTGTCAGGCTCCAATGGACTTACTTTCATGCTATCACGGACGTACTTTTAGGCGCAATCACGGACGTGAACACTACGCTCGTCTGACCCCAGCCTTAAAGTTTCACCTAGCCGTGAACTATTTAAAAAAAAAATCTCTTCATTTCTAAAACTAGGGAAAATTGAAAAAGAAAAAACTTTCCATTTAAAACAACATGGCTATAGGCATCCATTTTAATTTTTCCTTCTAAGGCTGGGGTCAGACCAGCGTATTTTTAACGTGCGTCCTGGCGCACTTAATCACGGCCGCACTAGCAGCAAATGACGGGCAATGACAGCCAATATACGAAGTACGGTCGCACGAAAGTCCGGCTGCGCAACGCAAGTGGAAAATGAACGCATTTTTTCGAGAACGCTGAACCGCTAGTACGGACGTACAGAGTGCGCTGCGCCCGCTAGCGGTGTGTGTGTGTGATTTGGAGACGTCAGACCCTGCTCGTGTCTGGCCAACATAACGTCCAGACGCAAAAAGTTTCCTGGTTTGGATCTGTAAAACATCACGCACGAAAATGCGCATCGTATGACCGTTTTTGCCTATTCCGTGAAAAAATACGTCAATGCGTTCGGACGCACTTTTTTACGTTCGCGTGTAAAAATGCTTTCGTTTGACCCTAGCCTAATATACCCGACAATCCGCGTACCAGCGCACGAATGCATTTGCGCTCACAATGTTAAGTATGGGATGCACACACAAAATTTCGTTTGCGCAGGGTCACTCGCGTTAAACGTTAACGTGCATCGTTTGCGCGAAAGTTGTAATACGACGTTCAGCGGAAAGGGTTTTGCCCGTCGTGCAAATGCGCATTTGTGCACGCAAAACACACTGCGCGAAGAATGTAATAGGGGCCTATATATATGTTTGTCTACATTAACATTGCTAACTTTAGAGCTGCCAGACCTCTAATTATCTTATGAGTCTGTATATATCTTTAAAAATACATGCCAGAAGAGAAGGTTTGATAATACTAATACATTTATTTAATTAAAAGGATATAAATTAGCCCTATCCTGTGAAAGCGTAATACCTTGTATTATTGAGTATAAATTAACAAATTTAAACTGCCAACTAATTGGTTATATTAATGGAACATGCCAACATTGCATCCTACCTTGCAGTGCTTGAACTAGCCAAAATTAAAATGGATTTACTGTAGGAGAATTTATTGGGTTCTTTTTGACATCCTTTCATTGATTGGTAACGAAATTAAGAATTTGGAAATGGTCCACATGATGCAATTTTGAAAAACAACATAGAAAAAGGCAGATATTCTAATAAAGATGAAAATCATGATTTCAGTTTCCCTTAAAAGGACTGGTGCACACCACCAATGCAACAATTTTATATGCAACTTCTACTCCCAATAATTAGCACAACTCTCAACTCCTATCCAGTCTGACTAATATCCTTAATCCTAACTGATTTCCGATTGTAACTTCCCATCGCGAAACCCTGATTTCAGTGCTAACCCAAAACCTTCATAATTTATAATGCCTCCCAATGCAAGCAGCTTAATTGGTGAATTCCAGTCAAACTACCCAAAAACTCTATAAAAATGACTGTTCTGAAACTAAAGCAAGCACTATTGTTCTTTTATTGCCCACATGACCCACAAAGGTCTGCCCAACCCAGTAGTTATTATTTGGAGCTTTGTGCACTGAAGGCCCCATGACTTTGGGTCTCAGCAATTCCAAGAGTGCCCCCTTTGCTATGTTCACACCAGTGTTGTATTTCACTAGTAAATAGAATCATCAAACAGGCCATAGCTGAGCATTGTAGGGAATAGTATCAAATAATTAGAGGTGCTGAGGTTGCTAACCCCAGATCTTGGGAAATTGCCATTACTAGACCAAAACCTTATAGAGCAAGTACATATTAAGAGATGTTTATCTGCATTGAGATGTTTTCTGGCTTTCCTCCATTAAGTAATTGGTAAGTTAATTGGGTGACACTGTTTTTCCTATGTTTTATATACAATCTAACTGGTTAATAAAGACAGCAAAGACTCTATTTGATGTACTTATGACCATCACAAGTATTATTAAGCCTTCAACAAAGTAAATGCACCAGGAACCTGATCGGATCTTTCATTAACTAATGATGTTAACTTGTGACTCTTGGTATCTTCTGCTAAGTAGCATAAATGTTGTATTCATTCATGTTTCCTATTAAGTAAACCATTTCATTTGTTCAATTATATTGCTGTATTATGTATAACAGCCTTCTAAAATACTTTTTGTAATGGATGTGGAAGAATATTATTAATACATTTTCAATTATCACTTTACGCTATGGCAATAATCATTATTTCTGGGCATCATAGATATTTCTTTGTAATGCTGGAAAATCTAACCGATGCTGGTAACTGGAAATAGCTGAAGAATGATCCTGTGGGGACATACATTCAGTACATTTTATGTAAGTTAACTATTGGAAAAATTTAAAAAAATACATCTAAGCTAAAGTCTTCATGAATGTCTCAATATGTAATAAAATTGTGAGCAAATCTAGGGTAATTTGGTAATTATCTTTAAATCCAGTGTTCCTTCTGTCTGCGTATGTTGGCAAGTGCAAACTCATGCTCATACTGTAATGTTTAATGTACTTAAATTAACCAAAAGTGTAACGGAATCTCAGAAATACCAGTTAGGGTGCTTTAACACATATATATATATATATATATATATATATATATAATGGCTTGATTATGCATGAGGTGCTAACGTTTATATTGAACTGTTAAAGGGCCACTACCACCAAAAAAAGAAACGTCCTTACTGTGTTTTTTTTTTTTTTTTTTTTTTTTACCTGGCTGATATATTACATTTACTTTGGGTTTCTCTTGCATGTTTAGTTATCTATGTTTAGTTAGTGTCTATATGTGACAGTGGGTGTGTCTTTCTTGTGATCTTTTGTGTTGTAAACTCCCCACCCCCCGTATCTTTACCTCACATGCTATTTCACTGTGTGGCAATGGCGATGGAGTCTATGGTTCAGGCAGCGGACTCAAATTATTGTATTGTGTGGGATGTACTTAAAGGACATCACCAGGGGGTAGATTAGAAGTCTTTTAAAATCCCTGTCTTATTTCATTCAGCTGTCAGCTCCTATCTGAAGTAGCCTTAATCACAATAGCCTTATCTTAACATCCTTTTCACCACCTCATTAACTGTTAAATACTGTATAAGATAAAGCACAGTCACACACCACCAATACAACTCACCAGTCACAAACTCCTCAGTAAAACTCACCTTGTGCAGCTTGTGCACATAAGCTTGTGCAGCTTATTGCAATTCACATTTCCTATACTTTGTATAGGAAGCACAAAATTCACTGTGAGCCGCAGAATGAATAATGCCTAAGTCTATACACAACATGGTATTTCAGTATTTCTGTGTTGGACAGAACCACTAAGACCTTTATGCTACTACATGCACTGACTTTTTTAATTGAACTGATGTTAGCAATCTGCAACAAAATAACAGCATGCATTGAATTTATATCTTCGCTTCTCCCTAACACAAGTTGAGCCGGTATCCTACCATGCTTGCTTCAGCTTTCTGTCATGAGACCAGTGCAAAGAAATCTGTCCTTTTAATTTTAGGCTTAGTATTTGGGTTAGTGAAAAGGTTAATAAGTAGGGTTAAAGCTAGGTCTAATCAAAAAAAGGTGAAACTCAGGAGAATGACTGGAGAAGTGAAAATTCTAGGTGAAAATAGCCAAACCAGAAAAATTCTCCCATTTATCTCTCTTTCCAAATCGGCTATTTGGTCTAGATTGTTCTCTTCTCCTGCCAATTCTCCTGGTTTTCCCCTTTCTCTGAATAACCCTGAGTATTTGTGCTTGTTTTAGGGTTAGGGATAGGTTCACATTTAAGGTTAGGGCTAAACCGAGCCCTAACCAACAGATTCTTCTCCTTAACCCTAAAACTAATCTTAACACAAATGTCGTTTTTGCACCGTACTGCCGTAAGTATGGATCAATTTGCTGTGAAAAAACTACTCAAACATTATTTTTTTGCGTAAAAAAAATATCTTTTTTCACAGTATCTAAAAGTGCGATATGTCATTACTATCAGTATCCAGAAGGTGGCGACTTGCCAATAGTAAGCTAACTGACCCAGGATAGCCTACTGTGGAGGGAAAATAGGGACGTGTCTGCATTTCCTTCTTATTGGTTACTTTCCACTTCCTATGAAATTATATGATGTTTTTGCCTTAAGCAATCGAAACTGAGATTTAGTCTATGAATACATTTTATTGCTGTTATTGTGTATATTCAATGCTGAATGCAAACTATGCAGCATAACCATAAATTCATCACAAGTCAATTATAAGGCTCATTAGCTAAATCTTGGCTTTCCATTCCATTTTCTAAGAGCATATAAAGGCCTTTCATTTATATGTATATGGGATTTTCAGAGACAAAACCTTTCATAAGGATCCTTTTGTGTATCACTGGAATGAATCAGTTTAATCAAGTGCAGTTGTTTCCATTGTTCTTTTATTAATGAAGATGTGTATTTGACAAAATATATTTTAAAGAGTATACTTATCTGTCAGAAAAGAAAAATCAAGAATTGCAGTACAATACTGCATAGCCCAACAAGAATACACAGCCAATGTACAATAGCCATACCACATACTACACTTTCTTGCCCATATACACATTGCACACAGATTGTTTTAACAAACACTCTTAATTTTATGTAATGAGAATCGACTTTCTTGTAATTTCTGTCATATACTACTTGTGCACAATAAAATGAGGCAATGCTCCTCCAGGACTATAGTGCTACAAAATCACAAACCATGCAATGCAATAACAAACTATAGTGGTGGCAATGGTGTCATCTACTAAACAACTGGGGTGGTACGCAAACTGTAGGGTGTCCTGAAAAGGAGGCAGCAGAGTCTTAATAAGCTCCATAACAAGTCTGTCACAGCACTTGCTGAAGTAGCATATTCCTCTGTCAGGTTTTCCCAAACCTGTCCTCAGGACCCTCAACCAGGTTAGGTTTTGCAGATCACCTTGGGGAAATGCAGACAGAATACAGAAATCACTGAGCAGCAAAACATATCACCTGTGCTGTGCTTCAGATATCTGGCAAACCTGGTGTGTCAGCGGGTTATGAGGACAGGTTTGGTAAATACTGCTCTATGTTGATAGTCTCCAGTAGTTGGAGCCCCTTTAAACATATGGCAATTCATGCACTTAAACACAGTTCTGAAGAGCCAGGATGGTGCCTGCTGGCCTGGATTTCACCTGTCTCAGAAACAGACTGTCACATCTTACAAACATTCTGTATGCCAGAATTAGTATGGTAGATTGACAGTCACCAAATCCTGTTACTATCAACTCAAGAACATTGCCTGTGTCAGCCCCTTTCTGGCGCAAGATACAGTGAAGGTGTATTGCCCTTTTGCAATCTGTAATGAATGCAGGCGCCAGGCTTATTTTTCTCAACAGACGCTCCTTGCGTACCTCCCTCAATAACTCAATCCTCCTTACTTCGTTACTCTGCAAGTTCCTCCCATCTAGACAACTCTGGTTGGCGGTCGACCTCCGTCTGTCCTTTGTCTACAACCGCCTTGCCTCCAAGAAGTCTCGCCTCCAAGACTTCTCAGGGGAAGCCCCGGTCCTGTGAAATAGAAACATAGAAACATAGAAACATAGAAAAATGTCGGCAGATAAGAACCTTTCGGCCCATCTAGTCTGCCCAATTACATGGATACTTTACCTGGATTTATCTTTTGTTTAGGATAGCCTTATGCCTATCCCATGCTTGCTTAAATTCAATTACTGTTTTGGCCTCTACCACTTCTACTGGAAGACTGTTCCATGTATCCACCACCCGCTCAGTAAAATAATGCTTCCTGATGTTACTTTTAAACCTTTGCCCCTCTAATCTAAGACTATGTCCTCTTGTTTTGCTATTTTGTTTCCTTTTAAATATACTCCCTTCCTCTACCTTGTGGATTCCCTTTACGTATTTAAATGTTTCTATCATATCTCCTCTGTCTCGTCTTTTTTCCAAGCTGTACATGTTAAGATCATTAAGCCTTTCCTGGTAACTTTTCTCCTTCAAGCCGTACACCATTTTAGTAGCCCTTCTCTGAACTCTCTCCAAGATGTCTATATCCTTCTGGAGATACAGTCTCCAGTACTGCACACAGTACTCCAAGTGAGAGCTCACCAGTGCTCTGTACAGTGGCATGAGCACTTCCCTTTTCCTACTGCTAATACCTCTCCCTACACAACCAAGCATTCTGCTAGCATTTCCTGCTGCTCTATTACATTGACTACTTACCCTTAGATCCTCTGAAATAATAACCCCTAAATCCCTTTCCTCAGATGTTGAGGTTAGGACTGTATCAAATATTCTATATTCAGCCCTTGGGTTTTTACGTCCCAGGTGCATTATCTTGCACTTATCCACATTAAAACTCAATTGCCACAACTCCGACCATTTTTTTAGCTTACCTAAATCATTTGTCATTTGGCTGATCCCTCCAGGAACCTCAACCCTGTTGCAAATCTTTGTGTCATCAGCAAAAAGACATACTTTTCCATTAATACCTTCTGCAATATCACTAATAAAAATATTAAAGAGAATGGGTCCAAGTACTGACCCCTGAGGTACCCCACTGGTAACAAGACCTTGCGCCGAATAAACTCCATTTACCACAACCCTCTGTTGTCTGTCACTCAGCCACTGCCTAATCCATTCAACAATATTGGAATCCAAGCTCAAAGATTGCAATTTATTGATAAGCCTTCTATGCGGAACAGTATCAAAAGCCTTACTGAAATCTAAATAAGCAATGTCTACTGCACCACCTGTGTCTATTATTTTTGTTACCCAATCAAAAAAATCAATAAGATTAGTTTGGCATGATCTCCCTGAGGTAAACCCATGTTGTTTCTGATCCTGTAATCTATGTGTTTTTAGGTGTTCAACAATCCTTTCCTTTAACATGGTTCCATTAATTTCCCTACTACTGACGTAAGACTAACTGGCCTATAGTTCCCCGATTCCTCCCTACTACCCTTCTTGTAAATAGGCACAACATTTGCTAATTTCCAGTCTTCTGGGACGACTCCTGTTAACAAGGATTGGTTAAATAAATCTGTTAACGGTTTTGCTATTACATCACTGAGCTCTTTTAACCCTTTCGCTGCTGAGGCTTTTCCCGCCCTATGCTGAGGTCATTTTTACCTGTTTTGCGCATCATGTTTAAACGTGTTTTGAAGGCTTATTTTAGTATATGACCCAGACATATTATATATCGTTCTTTCCGTCAGACTCGGTAGATTCATAATATGTCATTATTATATGTATACGTTATGTCATGTCTGTATATTATAACAAAAAATGCAATAAAATATGTATTTTCAATAATTTACAATGTGTAAAGTGTTTTTTTCCACATTTTAACATGCGAGCAATTGCGGTTATATTTTGTATGGGGTGCGCTTGTTAAAAAAATTAGAGATGGGGTCTCATTACATTTTTTTTTGGGGAAAATGACACTATTTTTAACAAACGCACCGCATACAAAAATCGTTAGTGCAGCATCATTGTTCACATTATAATTGAAATGGGAACAATATTGCTGCATTAACAAACCAAAAAAAATAAAAAAAAGTGTTTAATTTTTTTTATTTTTTTTTAATTTTTTTTTTTTTTTATTTTTCATTTTTTTTTTTTTGTTACAAAATTTTTCACTGTAGTGTTTGGTATCGTTGGAACGGCCATGCTCTGGCCGATCCAACCATACCAAAATTTAACCCCTAGCTGCCACGGATCGGGAGATAGGGAGTTCATTGGAACTCCCTATCTCCACAGTTGGTGGCAGTTAGGGGTTAACTCTAGGACTGGCGTCATCGTGCTACGCACGATGACGCCAGTCCTCTGGGGGAGTTCCCGGAGGCTTGGCCGACATCCAAGATGTCGGCCAGCTCCGGGAAAGGATCGCGAACCGGCGCTTTTCAGCGCCGATTCGCGATCCAGCTCCCCAGGGGTTAATGCCAGGCATCATTTGGAAGGGCAGGCTGTGCCCTTCCAAATGATGCCTGGGTTAACCCCCGCAGAGCCCGATCGGGAGGGAGAGAGGTCCGAAGGACCTCCCCCCCACTCCCTTTCAGGCGCCTCCTCCGCACATGCGGGGGGGGGCGCCTGAATTAGGTGTCATCGCGCCCCCGCGATGACACCTAATTCTGGCGGCTGCTGGTCCGGATGCCGGGCTGACATCCAGGATGTCAGCCCGCACCGGAGGGGCCAGCGATCGGCCAGAACCCGGCCGAACGCTGACCCCAATGTGAGGACGCGCTCAGCGCGTCCTCAGCACACCAGCGGGACTGCTGAGGACGCGCTGAGCGCGTCCTCAGCAGCGAAGTGGTTAATAATTTAGGGTGGATCCCATCAGGCCCCATTGACTTATTTGTCTTTACTTTAGACAGCTGCTTTAGAACCTCCTCCTCTGTAAACTCATATGTAAATGTCTCTTTAGTGTTCTCTCCTAACTGAGGTCCCTTTCCTTCCTTTTCTTCTGCAAAGACTGAACAAAAATATTTATTGAGGCAGTCAGCGAGACTTTTATCCTCTTCTACATACCTTCCTTCCTTTGTTTTTAATCTAACTAATCCTTGTTTTACTTTTCTTTTCTCGTTTATGTATCTAAAAAATGTTTTGTCCCCCTTTTTTACTGACTGAGCTATTTTCTCTTCTGTGTGTGCTTTGGAAGCTCTTATAAATTGCTTTGCCTCTTTCTGCCTAATCTTATAGGTTTGCCTATCTTCTTCACGCTGAGTTTTTTTATAATTATTGAATGCTATCTTCTTGTTCTTCACTATTTTGGCCACTTCTGCAGAGTACCACAGTGGTTTCTTCCCTTTATTGTTTTTGCTAACAAGCCGAATGCAATTTCCTGTGGCCTTCAATAATGCTTCCTTTAAATAATCCCATTTCTCTTGGACTCCCTTTAAATTCCTCCAGTCTGATAATGACTCCTTCACACAAAATCTCATTTTAGAAAAATCTGTTTTTTTAAAGTCTAAAACTTTTGTTTTTGTGTGGTGCGGCTCCATCCCTGTTCTTATATTAAACCATACTGACTGGTGATCACTAGATCCCAAATTTTCACCTACAACAACGTCCGATACCAAACCTCCATTTGTGAGTATTAAATCCAATATGGCCTCTTTACGGGTCGGCTCCTCAACTACTTGTGTTAGAGATAATCCCAGTAAGGAGTTTAGAATATTTGTACTCCTGGTGCACCCAGCTGTTTTGGTTTTCCAGTTCACATCAGGAAGATTAAAGTCCCCCATGATAATAACTTCCCCCTTCATTGCCATTTTGGCTATTTCCTCAACCAGCAGATTATCTAGCTCTTCTACTTGTCCAGGGGGTCTATAGATCACACCTACACGAGCTACTGTATGATTGCCAAATGTTAGTGTAACCCAAACTGACTCTATGTTCACCTCGCTCACTTTTATTTGGTTCGTTTTTATGTTGTTTTTCACATACAGGGCCACTCCTCCTCCTTTCCTACCTTCTCTGTCTTTTCTATATAAAGAGTACCCCGGTATTGTTATGTCCCAGTTATTTTTCTCACTGAACCATGTCTCAGTAACCGCCACTAAATCTACTTTTTCAGCTGCCATCATTGCCTCCAGTTCATTGATTTTATTGACTAAACTGCGAGCATTTATAGACACGACTCTGAGCTTGTCATTTTTTACCTCGCATGTTGCTTGCACCCTCCGATTTAGTTTTGGGGACAATCGGGCAGATTGTTTACCCTTTTGTCCCCCCCTCCTAGTTTAAATATTTCTTTGTGAAACCTTTGAACTTCTCACTGAGAACATATGTTCCCCTATGAGTAAGATGCAAACCATCTTTTTTATACAGTTCCTTTCTGCTCCAATTAGAGCTATCATGGGACACAAAGCCAAATCCTTGCTCCCGACACCATTCCCGAAGCCACAAATTGAATTCCTTATTGCGCATCTTTCTATCTTGAATGTTATGCACAGGCAAAACTTCAGAGAATGACACAGTGGATGCAATCTGCTGTATTTCACCTCCAAGAACACAAAAATCTTCCTTAATCTCAGAAACCTCATTGCTAGCCAAGTCATTTGTCCCTAGGTGGACTAGAACATCTACTTCCCCTTGCTGCTTTGCTTCTTTGACAATATTGAGAATACGTCTCCTGTCTCTACGAGCAGTAGCCCTAGGAAGACATCTCACCAAACCACTACTCTCCAGCTCAACACCTCTTATGATAGAATCACCCAGCAACAATTGCCTTCTATCAAGTCCCACCTTTTCATTTTTGTCCTTGGTTGCAGTGCTGCATACCTTAGGCATAGTGGATGGTGGTTCCTCAACTATGGTGTCTGAGCCTGCATCCGTCTTACCACTACACTCTGAAAGTGCCTCAAAAGAATTAAGAAGAGCCACAGATTGTGGGACATGCTTTCTATCCACAACGCTAAGTCTACCAGATCCTACAGTAGTCCATCTGCCGCTCCTAGGAGGCCTCTGTGGCAGTGGCTTTGTAACAGTCATAGCCTGAGTTTGTCTAACAGATAATTTACAAATCTCTGTCTTCAAACAGGCAATTTCCTGCTGCAATAAAGAGAACTGCCTACATATCAGGCACACTCCAAACCTCCAAAAATTGGATCTAAAAACAAACGCATGACAGCTCTTACACTGGACCAAGCCTGCCATTATAGAAGAATGGATTTAAAACCAGCAAATCTTACCTTTTTGTAGGTTTTCTACCTCCTGTCAAACCTCAGACTACCTCCAGAGTATCTCCAGAAGATCTCCTGTAAGTTCACTTTGAAGACTTCACTTAGAAGGCTTGCCAAGCTCAATGACTTGCCTCACCCTATCAAACTCTCCCCTAATCTTCAGGCCTTCAAGAAATCTCTCAAAACCCATCTTTTCAGATTAGTGTACCACATCACGGATGCAGCTCATCCCTCTGCTCACCTACACACACATGATTGAAGCTGCTTCTAAGGCCACACCATTCCTGGACCACTGGCACTACTGATCCTGACATTCAGTAAAACTCCACTTGTCTTCCTCAATCCCAATCACTCTAGACTGTAAGCTCCTATGAGCAAGGCCCTCTACACCTCTTGTTTCCATCCTATGTCCATTTTTCTGTATCTCGTACCCTTTGCTTATTATAAAGCGCTGTGAAAACCTTTTGGTGGGATGTAAATGATGATAATAATAATAAATATGACCTGAATAACTCAGATGGGCATGGGGATGCATCAGGAATGTATGTATAGACAAGATCCATCACACTCAACCCCCGTTTTGCAAAGTCCACATACTGCTGAAACTTGGAGCATGGATTTGAGATTAACATGGTTAAAACAATAAACTGACCATCAGGTCAGAGGCCCATACAGCACGGCAAATCATTCTGCAACTTGACTATCAGGTAATATCAGAATTTTAACAAAGTCTGGTGGTGGAAGACTCAAACATCGGCTATTGCTGTGTCCCTGTATCATGAAAATGGGCAAAAACTAAAGTAGCACTTGTGGAACTGGAGTGGCAGCGGTGCACTATATTATGTTTGCGAATATTAGGAGAATAATGTTGTTGTCCCCCAATGTGCTGCCATAAATCCAACCTTCTGCTAGAAGGTACACCAGATTAGAGAATTTTTACCATTTTCTGACCAGGGCCTCAATTTACTTTGAATAAGCATTTTAAATTTATTACAATCAGAAAAAATTCAAATGATTTATCTAGAGAAGTCCTCTTTATAGTCTGTGGATTTTTATATATAAATAATTTGAAGCTTTTCTAACAGATTGTAAAGAGTTTGAAAATGATTATCCAAAGGAAAGAAGTAGAGGCACAAGCAGTGGTGTATTTAGGTTTTTTGCTGCCCTAGGCCTGACTAAACTCGTGCACCCTCTAATTTAAATTTGACACACCCCTTCCTGTCAAGGTCACACCTCTTCCTGGTTAAACCCCATCCTTCATCTTTAGGCTTCACCTTTTCCTCTTAGAGCTCCGCCTTTTCCTCTCTTTATATTAAAAGTGGATACCAAGTGCCTACTTGTATATTTTGTATACCATTTCAAATATTGTATCCATTGAGATAATCAAATAAAATTATAAAATGTTTAAATTCAACCATTTTTACAAAGATCAGCCACACATGTCAAGTATACTGGATCACAGCCGCTCTAATTGGTTGAACAATAAAATCCACAGAAACATGCACTGTGTATGAGCATATCACAGAGCTGCACAGCAATAAAAACCACAGAAACCTGCACTGTGTATGAGCGTATCACAGAGCTGCACAGCAATAAAACTCATTTCATTCCAAACGCCCCATTCTTTTCATTTCATTTAAACCCCACCTTTTTAATTCATAACCCCCCAGTCTTTTCATTTCATTTAAACCCCCACCTCTTTTCATTTCAATTAACCCCCACTCTTTTCAATTCATAACCACCACTCTTTTCATTTAATTTATCCCCCACTCTTTTCATTTAATTTAAACCCCGACCTCTTTTCTTTTAATTTAAACCCCAAACCTCTTTTTATTAACCCCCCCCCCTTTGACCTGGGGGCTGGCGGCTGGGTCCTGCAAGCCACCTTTCCTTCCCGGCATCTGCACACTCTGTCTGCAGTACGGTGGACCACTTCCTCCCAGCGCTGCAGCTCAGGGACAGAAACGAACGGTGGCCGGGTATTCAAGAACCGGCGGCCACGAGTGGCGGGTGCCACAGAGCGGCAGGTCCCATTGAGCGGCAGGGTGGCGGGTCCCACTGAGCAGCGGGGCTGCCGCCCCCTGGAAAGTGCCGCCCTAGGCCTTGTCGGCCTAGGCCAAAACACACCGCTGGGCACTAGTCAGTAATCGTCAGCCAGGAAATAACGCAGTTTGCCAATAACCTTTATCATTTTCCCATCAGCTATTTTATGACCAAGCCAATGTACAGTCAGGTCCAGAAATATTGGGACATCGACACAATTCTAACATCTTTGGCTCTATACACCACCACAATGGAGTTGTAATGAAACAAACACAATGTGCTTTAACTGCAGACTGTCAGCTTTAATTTGAGGGTATCTACATCCAACTCAGGTGAACGGTGTAGGACTTACAGCAGTTTGCAGATGTGCCTCCCACTTGTTAAGGGACCAAAGGTAATGGGACCGAATAATAATCATAAATCAAACTTTCCCTTCTTAATACTTGGTTGCAAATCCTTTGCAGTCAATCACAGCCTGAAGTCTGGAATGCATAGACATCAGACGCTGGGTTTCATCCCTGGTGATGCTCTGCCAGGCCTCTACTGCAACTGTCTTTAGTTCCTGCATTAAAGCTGACAGTCTGCAGTTAATGCACATTGTGTTTGTTTCATTCCAACTCCATTGTGGTGGTGTATAGAGCCAAAGATGTTAGAATTGTGTCGGTCCCAATATTTCTAGACCTGACTGTATCTTCTAGTAAGGAACTGTAACATGATACCAGCAGCATCATAGCTAGTAGACATGTGTACGGCCAAAGAAATTGTTTAGTTTCTGATAATTTCGTTACGTTTTTTTTCGGTTTTGGATCATTTCGTTACGTTTTTGATTTTTGTTTCGGGTCGTTCGGTATTTTACCATGATTCGGATTTTGACTGACTGATTTGTTAATTCAGACTGCCAGTATTTTGTTTTTCAGGTCCATTCCTTTTTTTTTTTGTTTTTATTGTTAATCAGGGTTAAAGTCATAAAAAACTAAGTTTGGGAACTCCCCAACATTTTTGTCCGTTCTGGTCTTAAAGATTACTGGGAGGCTCAGCAGATGCAGCACTTCTTTATGCTTGAAAATGCCATTCCTGTGGCAAACACTGAGAAATTGCCATTCCCATGCCTTCCCATTGTGCTTAAATCCAGGAAAACCCTTAAATATAGACATTTTTATAAAATTGTGTCTGTAGAAAGGTATCACAGCTTCCTAGTATATCAGCCAAAGGGAACTGAGTTCCTCCTGCTATAATAGTGAGGGAACTGCGTTCCCAAATGTTCCTGCAGGACTTGAACCCTGTTGTTAATCCATATTTTGGGTTGATTCGTATTTTTGTTTTTATTAGTTATTTCATTTTTATTCGTTATCGGAATGTGAAACGGATTCATTAATTACTTAGACTAGGGTAAGAAAAGTAATCCACCTGCTTTGGAGTCCTGCGGGCCTGCTGTCTATGTTTCTGAATAGGTTTCAGCACCATGGACAGCCCCTGCAGTACGCAGCCAGACTGAAGGAAAAAAAAAAAGTTGAGTTCGGCAAAAGAGTAAAGCCTTGGTTTAAAATAAATTGGGAATCCAAAAATTTCACCAAAAAATCCTAAAAAAAAATGCCAAAAAAATAAATACAGTACAGAGCACCGCTGGTGTCAGGCGGATAAAAAAATTTAACTCGTGGGAACGAGTAAACATTCTTTTCCTTCTGCGTGCGTACGCAAAAGACAGCCAGCGTCTCCTCCCGAGTCCCTCCCCTCCCACCTCACCCAGAGCTGCATCTGGTCACAGCTCTCCCTGGCTGACTGCAGGACAGTTTTAAGACCCCCAAAAAAGCCATGCCTTAAAGTGCTGAGCTGGTGGAGCCCCTGGTTGACCACAACTTTATATAATGTATAACTTCTCTCTGTCCCTTTTATATCTGTATAAGGCTGCTATTAGAAGGTTGTATTATAAGTAATAGCAGCATTATAATAATATTAGGATTAGTAAATAAATAAAAAAGCTTGTTTTTTCTTTTTAATAAAAGGTGCTATTTACTTACTAATCCTAATATTATTATAATGCTGCTATTATTTATAATACAACCTTCTAATAATAGCAGCATTATAAAGATGTATAAAAGGGACATTGGGGGTCTTAACACTGCCCTGCAGCTGGCCAGGGAGAGCTGTGACCAGATGCAGCTCTGACTGAGGTGGGAGGGGAGGGGCTCGGGGAGGAGACGCTGGCTGTCTTTTGTGTGCGCACGCAGAAGGAAACAAAATGTAACTCATGGGAACGATTTAGCAGATCGTCACCACGATCTGCTAAATTGTAGCCACGAGTTAAATTTTTTTTCTCCTCCTGACACCAGCGGGCTCTGTAATAATAAAGAGACTTTTTGCTGCAAGTGAAAAGATTAAACGGTTGAATAAATATTTAATAAAAACGGGGAATTTTTGTGAATAAATATTTAATAAAAACGGGGAATTTTTTTCCACTTAGGCTAGGGTCAGACGAACGCATTTTTATGTTGTCTGTGAAAAAGTGCGTTCGAACGAATGGACGCATTTTTTCACAGAATACGTGATAGTGGTCATACTATGCGCATTTTCGTCCGTGATTTTGTACGGATCATCAATAAAACACTTTTTGTGTCTGGACGTTATGTTGGCCGGACATTAGCAGCGTCTGACGTCTCCTAATCACGCACACACGCCGCTAGCGGACGCAGCGCACTCTGTACGTCAGTACCTGCGGTTTCACGTTCTCGAAAAAATGCGTTCATTTTCCACTTGCGTTGCGCAGCCGGACTTTTGTGCGACCGTACTTCGTATATTGGCCGTCATTGCCCGGCATCTGCTGCTAGTGCGGCCGTGATTAAGTGCGCCTGCACGCGCGTTCGCACTGCCTCAGTCTGACCCTAGCCTAAAAGCTATAGGATTTGCCTGATTAAACCTGTCAAACGAACGACTGAAAATCTGGGTTAGACGCTTCAGTTAGAAATTCTAACCCTAATTTCTAACCCTAGCTTCTAACCATAATTTCTAACTAGAGATGTGCAACGCTGAAAATTTTGTTTCGTTTTTTTTTTTTTCCCAGGTGTTTTTTTTTCATTTTGGGTCGTTTCGGGCCGTTTTCGTTTCTATTCAGGGATTCGATATCGATTCGAAATTTTGGATTGATTCGGTGATTTGGGTCATTTCAGTGATTCGGTTCTGTTTCGTGTTTCGTTTTTTAATGAGTTATTTGGTTTTTATGTTGCTTATTTAAGAACGGGAAGCAGATTTACTACCAATAGAATGAAAGTTCCTTTACTTATTTATTCTTTTAAGATTTTTTTTAAGCATTTTTGGGTGAAATTTTAGGTTTCTTAACTTTTTTTAAAGAAACAAGGCTTTTTAACCCATAGGTTTCAATGCAGCATATGATTCCGCACAATGCCAGGCAGCACCTCTACAGTATAATAATGCAGCCTATGATCCCGCACACTGCTGGGCAGCACGTCTGCAGTATAATAATGCAGCATATAACGAAAAACCAACTGAACCGAATGACCTGAAATGATCTGAATCACCGAAATGATCCACACGCCGAAATGACCCGAATCGACCCGATTTATCGAATCGATCTGAAATTTCGAATCACCCAAAGTATCGAATTGAATGACTCTAAATTTTGAATTGATCCGAATTTTCGTGTGGTCGACATTTCGGATTCGGGATGCCCTCGGAAGCACGAAAATGGTAAATTTCGTCCGAAAATCGATTCGATACGAAACAAATTGCACATCCCTATTTCTAACCCTAACCCTAATTTCTAACCCTAGCTTCTAATTTAGAAGCTAGGGTTAGAAATTAGGGTTAGGGTTAGAAATTAGGGTTAGAAGCTAGGGTTAGAAATTAGGGGTAGAATACCAGCTGATGAAGCCACGGAAACTAGACAAAACGCGTTCTGGTAACCGTACTGTTAAATTTGTACTGTTGTATATATCCTATACATACAGAGTTATGCTAGGGGCAATCCCCAATATATGTCTGTTTACATCTCTAAGGCACCAAGAGTGGAACGCATGATGGGAGTCTAAGGTGTATGGGCACCTAGGAAAAGTGAAGACAAAACCCATAAAGTGACATATCCTAGAGCCGGATGTGTGCTCAGAAAGTGTGAGTTATTTTCCATCTATATGAAGATATTTAACCATATATAACAGATGTACTGCACAATAGTTCTCTTCTGTTTTATTACAGCTTTATGAAGTAAATAGACTCTAACAAAAGTATTTTGACCCATGTGATCTTTGGCAATATTGTGAATTTTGATGATCATGTGATGTGTTTTTATATGAACACTATTACTCCAGTTACATAGTAACTGGGAGGTGCTACACTTCTTGTATGTATATACAGTATTGTTTGGTACACTAGAGAGACCACCAGTTGAAGTGTTGAACGATTGTTGTTTTATATATATTTTCTTTGGTGCTGTACCTATATACAGTAGCTCTATGTCATTTTAAGTGTTAAGTAATTTTGAAAAATCAAAATCCCTTAACACCAGGCTTTCTGAGCCAGTATTCATTCTTGAATATCTGCTTGAGCTCAAAATGACGAGCTACTAGGGAATAGTTAATGGTTCCTTTACAAAATGTAGTATAGTAAGAAGTATAGGAACCGCTAACTTACAATAAATGGCCGCTTTAGCAAAGATCCGTTTTGTTCTCTGTATTTAAGATGATCTAGCCATACAACTTATAGTACCAAAACCGGGCAGTCTACCTGAAAAGGATATGTAGCCAGAATTGAAAACAAAGTAAACAGTTACACTGAGTGCAAACCTAGGGATGGCTTTTATTCTAACCTCATATGTCATTGATCTCCCCTGATACCAAGATGTTGGTCCCTGTATACAGTACCCTATCTACCCCTGCGATCCTTGAATGGTCGGTACAGCTGGCTACCTTCAGGGACTCGCTCTTAACACACCCAGCAAGGGTTAACAGGCCACAGAATAGTATGACAGAGTAGACCCTGACAGCATTGATCTTAGAGCCAGGAAAGAGGGTCAGCTTTACGCCAAGGATAGTGTTCAGAGCAGGGTTGTCAAGATTAGCCGGGTCAGTACACAAAGCGTGGTTCTCACTAATAGCCGGATCAGTACACAAATCAAGGTTCTCAGTAATAGCCAGAGTCAGTAATAGTCACCAATATAATAGCAAAGCACTGGGGAAGTAAACTTCCTGTCAGTCAGACTGATTTTGAGCCCGGCGGTTGAGTGTCATCATTCCGCGCTCCACCTCACCTCCCAACCACACACGTGACCACCGCGGGCCGGCATATCACTTGGCACCCGGCCAGTGAGCAGCGAGGATGGGGCTGCCAAGTACCAGGTAGATCCTGGGACGCTGGACATCACAATATAGCCGTGTTTCCCAAACCTGTTCTCAGGATCCCACTGACAGGCCAGGTTTGCCAGATGTCTGAGACACCGCACAGGTGATTTAATTTTCTACTTAGTGATTGCAGTATTCAGTCTGCATTTTCCCCAAGGTGATCAATAAAATCTGGCCTGTTAAAGGATCCTGAGGACAGGTTTGGGAAACACTGTCCTATAGCCTGCGTGGATTATATGAAGTTAGAATAAAGGTCACATGTATGTTCTGGGGATCCTATTTTCTACTAATGCTTATTGAAAGCTTGGTTGGGATAACTTGCTTGTAACAACAATCAATAAACTAACATTCGATTTCATTAAGTTCATAGCGGAATTGATCCCTGAATGTGCCTCTTGCATTTATTTAAGACTTATTTACTTCAGATCCCATCATGGAAAATGAAATACATTGAGGCATTGTCCAGCAGTGAAAAAAATCATAGATTATTACATTATCTCGCCTGCTTTTGACCTTGCCGTGTCTTTCTGTATTCACATATTGAAAGTTGTCAGGCTTATTCACTTCCAGTTTTTGAAACCTCTTCTAAACAGAGAGCCTTAGTTAGTAATTGCTTTCTTTAGAAATATATATAAACTTAAGGTCATTTCCATGTGCCACATTCACACAGTATAAAGTAAAAGCTAACAATGTTTATGTCGAAATGAATAGATAATGCTATTTATTACTTTATGTTACAATCTTATTCACGGTGCATTTGTAATGGGTTTTGCATTAGTTAAGTTCAGCTAATGAACTTTGAGCCATCTTTAAACGAATATATTATGAAAGGTGACTCCTTTCAAGTCCTTCCTTATGTTTGGTTTGTCGTTGGTGAGAGATTACAGCTTTTGTGGAAAGCATTATAATATCTTGTGTATTCAATAAAATAAATAGCTCTGGCATACAATTTAAGTTTCTCAAGTACTCTAAAGTAGGGATGTGCATGGCTTAGAAATTTGTTTCGTTTTAAAATAATTTTGCTTTTGGAATTTCGGAACTAATTTCGTTTCGGATCGATTCAAAATTTCGTATCGATTTGAAATTTCGAATTTCATATATCAATTCGATAGTTAATATCAATTTGAATTTTGGATCACTAAATAAAACCCCAATTAAACAAATTTTGCTGTTAAAAGAGAATCTAGGGTTAAATATTAAGCTGTGTCACAGATTTAGTATTTGAGTCAAACAGTGAAACAAAATTAATTTGTTTCCTAAAGTCATTTGCTGACTATTACTTGTATTGTAAGTTAAGATCAATTCGATAGTTGATATCAATTTGATAGTTAATTTCAAATTCGATAGTTGATATCAATTCGAATTTCGGATCACTAAATAAAACCCCAATTAATCAAATTTTGCTGTTAAAAGACTAGGGTTAAATTAAGCTGTCTCTCAGATTTAGTATTTGAGTCAATTTAACAGGGACAGGTGCTTGTGAAACAAAATTAATTTGTTTCGTAAAGTTGTTTGACTGCATTACTTGTATTGTATGTATTTTAAGTTAAAATCAATTCAATAGTTGATATATCAATTCGATAGTTGATATCGATTCGAATTCCGAAACACCAAAAAAAATTCAAATTTTTATTTTATGATGATGAGACAGTGTAAAACGAAATAAATTCGTTATATACCATTTTGTTTCGTTTCGCATTAGTATCGTATCGATTCGTTATTTGGAAGTACTTCCGAAATACGTATTAATGGATTTCCTTCCGAATTCTTCCAAAACGAATGCACATCTCTACTCTAAAGCACTAATGTCTCAATCAGTTAGGTATATGCATGTGGATTCACAGATTGTAGGGTCTCTGTTTGTGCCGTTGTGAATCCAGAGACCCTCAGTATATCTAGTGTAACCGGCCTACACCCTCGCTGCCCATTTGTAATGGACTCTGCGTTGTGTTGTTGTGCACCAAGGATGAGACCGGCAACTGGATCACTGCAAACATGGGGTTTTAATTTGGTGGATCTGAGTAAAAACATATATAAAACACGGCATGAAAATATCCTATGTAACATCCACCTCCTCCCTTTGCAGCAACTCGTGTTCTGAGCTACGTATATATATACATATATACAAAACGAAAATACATAGATTCAACAGGGAAATTCAAATAAAACATAAAAATGGGAATAAAACAAATCATACCTGATTAAAAACATATATAAAACACGGCATGAAAATATTCTCTGTAACAACCACTTGCGTAGAATTAGCACAGGTTTATTACTTTCCTTCCTGATATTTTTACCACTCAAAGCCCTGTGTTAATACAAAAGAGCTGTTTTTACTCTGTGAAAACTATGCAAACTGAAAACAACCCATATATAAAATAGCAATTCCACATAAAATATGATTGTCATGTTGATTTCTCTAGGAGAAACATGTAAACTACACCTTTAAAGTTAAAACTAAACACAAAAACTATTTTTGGAGAACTTTTAAATGGTTTTAGAACTCTAAAGAGGTGAAAATCTGAGAGCTTTCCACATGGCATACCTCCTCTCTTTGCAGCAACTCGTGTTCTGAACAGAAGCTGACAGGGGATGAGGTCATACCTCATTGGCATGTTAAGATCATCTCCTAATTGGCTGCTCAAAGTTACAAAAAAAAACATCCCAAAATGTTCCTTTGGGAAAGACATTTACAATTCTACAGGAGTTTATCTAAAATGAAGGATATTAGGGGAATACATACACATGGTGCTCTTAAAGGTACACACACATTTTAACATCTGTTCCAGTAGCAATGTAGAGAAATGATAGAGATGTACATATCTATCAAGGCTAAATATGTGTATATAAAAGCCCAATACTCTAGTCCATTTCACAATGGAAACTAAAGAAAATTAAAAGAAATCATATTATGGCATTTTTATTGGAATATTGTACTTTTTATTCAGCTGTTTTGTAGTGGAATTGAAGACTGGGTGACAAAGTATTATAGAAAATATAGAGAGAAGTAAGAATAGAGAGATTAAAAAAAACATTCAAGCAATAAGGATTATTTCTAAAAAAGTTAATGTGTATATCCTTATTCCTACATAAGTAATGTTCCTTGTGATATGCCCTTTCTCTTGCATCACTCGTCCTCACTTGCCCCAGATCGTTAGTGTCCATTGATTCTTAATATCCCTTTTAGCTTGCCTCTTTCCCTCCGTTAATGTCCCTATTACCTCCTTAACACTAGCAATACCGCTCACATACGTTCTTTCATCTACTATTATAATAATAATAATAATCTGGTATCTAGGAAGCGCTATTTCCCAATTTTTTTCTGTTATTTATATGTTTATACATGAATTTCTGTTGAAATATAATGAACACTGAAAATTAGCATCTAAAACTAGACATGTGCAGGGCAAAAAAAATTGTTTGTTTTCGGATCATTACGTTCCGTTTTTTTTTTTTTTTTAGTTTTGTTTTCGGATCATTTCATTTCGGTTTGTTCGATAAAGTAACGTGATTCATATTTTCGGATTGATTTGTTGGTTCAGACGATCGGTAATTCGTATTTCAGGTTGATTTGTTCTTTCATTTATATTGATATTTCATTTTTTGGGTCAATTCACATTTAGTTTTTTCCAGTTATTTCGTATTTTGTTTTTATTCTGTATTTATTCGTTATTTCGGAATGTGAAACGGATGAATTTTACTATATGTATAAAACAATATAGCAAGTACTACAATGAAAATAGCAGCCAGTAATAAAATACCAGCTGGTACCAAAATAAAATACCAGTCTGTACCAATATAAAAATGCCAGCCGCTACTACAGTGGGTAAATGGGGTGTCTGGCCATACATTTCAATTTTAACATAAATTGAACAGGCTTTCAGCAAAATTCTAAATTATTTATTGGAAAGTATTGGTACTCGTCAGTCTTAAAAAAAATTGTATCGGTGCATCCCTAATTGAAACCTATGGGATTATTTTGTTACGGGCTAGTATTTTCATTGTAGTACTGGCTGGTATTTTTATATTGGTACCGGCTGGTATTTTATTGTAGTACCGGCTGGTATTTTATTTTGTACGAAAAATGCATAAAAAATCCTAATAAATAGACTTTTTTGCTGCAAATGAAAAGATCAAATGTAATCGGCGGAATAAATATTTAATAAAAAACAGAAATGTTTTTTTATATTGAAACCTATGGAATTCGCCTGTTTAAAGTTGTTGAACGAACCACCAAAAATCAGGTCCTTTCACTGACATTTCAATGCTGTTTGGCATTCTCTAGATTAACTAACCACTACTTCTCTATTGGGAATTGAGTGTAAGTGAAACGGTATAACAAATTTATCTGTATAAACTAAAGGGAAACAAAATGGGTAGCACATCGGCGACTGGTTGGCATGTTTCGGAGGCATTCGATGGTCTGTTCAGCGTATCGTTGGATGCATTTGGCGGTTTATCGCATGTGTTTGTTGTTCTTTGACAGTTTACCGGATGTGTCAGTGGTTTACGGATGCGTTTGGTCATTTTTCAGCGGTTTGTGGAAGCTTTTGGCAGGTTTATTGGAGGCGTTTGACGGATCGATTCGGTGCACTTCGGGTACCCTGCAGTGAATGCTGAATTCACAACAAGGTCAGCGAATTGAACTCGCCGAAGTGTGCCGAATGAGAGTGCACTGAAATGTCCGTACATTTCGGTGCTCTCTGAATAACCCATAGAGTATATTAATCAGGGGAATAACAATGTGATAAAACCTGTTACTCCAACTAAGTAGTTCTTTTGCTGAATTTTTCCTTGCCCCGGAGGCGCTGAGGAAAAGTGAATTAGCTCCCAGCCCACCCAGTAACTTGTGTAGGGTAAAAAGAATGGATCACTTTAATGGGAAACTGTACAGTCTTTTATACAACACAGAATCAGAGAAGTCCGCAATCCCCACCTGCATATCCTGCCCTCCCTAGACTTCCTGTCGCCAGGTGCCAATGCACGCAGTCATAGTCTCAGTACACTCCTTGGTGGGACTGGTTTTAATTGGCCTTGATTGCTTGCTTCTAGCATTGATGTCCTCTCTACCTGCTTCTTGGTATCTGCCCATGGGGGAGGTTCGGTCCAGAGCCCTGGTGTCACGGTTCCCGGATCCCACCATACAGTCCTTAAAGCTCCACAGAGCCAAAAACTACCAACAGGGTAGCCGTTAAGGAATCCCTAACTGTCTGGTCCTTAAAAATTGGCCAGGTTTATGTATACTAGCTAGACAGAAAGAGTTAATCAAAGACAATGTCGTAATACAAAACCAGGTCAGCAACACGGGGGTAGTCAGACGAGCCAGAATCAGGAATACAGAGTATAGAATAGTCAAATGGAATAGCCGGGTCGATATCAGTGCAGAAGCGTAGTACAAGCAAATAGTCTAGGGCAACAGAAGGCAGAATAGTCAGAAAATAAGCAGAGGTCAATAACAGGTTAAATCACGAGAGAATTCAGATACAAGGAGCTCAGGTATGGATAACCACGATCTGGCACTGCTTAGAAGGAACTGTTGGTTTTTAAAAGACCTTCACCAGACCCCCTCTCAAGCCGCGCCTCATGCAGCCACCTCCCTGCCTGTTTCAATTTAAACCGGGCGTTGGTGAGCGAGCAGCATCAGACATGCTGCCGTCAAGCACGCCGGAAAGGCTGGAAGCCCCCAACGTTACACCTGGGGTGCAAAGGGGACCCCGCGGGCAGCACAGTGCAGATGCGACAGTCCCCTGCTGGGCAAGTTACACAGTTCAAAACAGTCCAACATACGTAATGCCCCAAATGATTGCCATGCCGTCACGTCACACACAATATATTTAAATTTTTCAGCTGTGACTCCCCCCCCCCTCTTGTGGAACATACCTGCCACTACCTTTTCTATATTTATGGTGTGCTCTTGAGTTAGATTTCTTAATCTGTTTCTGTGTTGTTTTGACACTATTCTCTGTACAAGCATACTAATCTTATCACAGTTTTCAGAAAAAACTAGTCAGAAGAATTTAATATGGATCCTTAAAGAAGATTCTCTTACACTGACAAAACAATGTCAGTGTTTTCTGACTCGAAGCCAAAACTGCTTTAATTAATTCCCAAGTAGGTTTTAAAACAAAACAAAAACTTTAAGACAGTCACAGATAGCTAGCTACGGTACTTCTTATACAGGGCCAGATTGGGAATGTAAAGTAAATCTTGGAAATAATTGATAAATTTTATCAAAATTTACTACATAGTGCAGCATAAAACGGTTTAAATGAAAATCCTCACCACATTCACTGCAATGTGTTGCTATGAAGACTGATAACAAGCTTAGCTCTATTCTCATCTAGATATTGCCGTGAAATAATAATGATAACCCTTGCTACATGTACAGATATATCATAAGACCTATGTAAAGATAAATAACAATGCAATGTGTTGTTACATCTATTGTAAATGGAAGTGTATTGCTGAAAGCCTTGCAATAATACAAAGTACAATTGCACTGAAACTCAAACTTACTGTAACAGAATATTCTCACTACTAATTGATCTAGTACTCATGATGACTTACTGATATATAGTTTTTAATGTCTGCATGCATGTCTATATAAGAAAAGCCCTGTGTCAGTTATTATTTTATAGGGGTTATTCAGAGAGCACCGAAATGTCGCCGACATTTCAGTGCTCTCTTGTTCCCCGCAGTTCCTGCGCTTCAGGGAATCAAAGTTCTCCACCCTGTGGTGAATTCAGCAATCACCGCAGGGTCCCTGGAGTGCAGTGAAAATCTGCTGCAATCCCACCGAAAACCCGCCAGAACCGCTGGAAAAAACACGCCAAACACGCAGGAAAAAACACGCCAAACACGCAGGAAAAAGCTGACGAGCCAATGATCACAGTGCAGACCAACCCCCTGAAAAACCCGACAAGATGACGAAAGGGGTAAAAAACAGAAACAAACAGTATCCTTCAAAGTCTCAAAATTGAAACGCTGTTTGCAAAAAAACTACTGAATGAAAATGCCTGGAATTTACATATGAGATCCAATGAATCATAATAAAAAGGTCTGTTAAAGAAAAAGGAAAAAAACGATTAAAAAAAAGGAAAAAAAATCCTGAAAAATGCCTAAACGATCCTAAAAAAAATCTGTAAATTGACTTTACTGCTGTCACGGTCCACCCCGTGTACCTGTCTTGCACACCTGGATCTAAGAACTTTGCCCTGGATCTCTTCTTTCTTGGATTCCAGTCCAGGTTTTACCCAGGCTCTGCTCCTGGACCAGGCTCCTGGAGATCCAGCCTGGGTCTTCCTTTTCTAGCCCTGGACTTCCAGCTGAGGCCTATCCGTGTTTAAGCCTCCTTAAAAGGCAGAGAGACCCAGCCAGCAGTGGGTCTGCATTGTTCTCCCTGACTGAGGTCATCTGGATGTGTGCAAACCTGCTCTTGCTCCATCTTATCCAGTGTATCCAGCGCTTTATCCACAGTCTGTGGTCAAAACCCTCCAGGACACTACTCAAGTGGGTACTCTAAACCATGTAGCCCACTATCCCCTGTGTATGGAGACCTGCCTGTGGATTACAAGTGTTTACCACGGTCTCTGACCTTTTGATCTCAAGGTACCACTGTCAGCTATCTGGATTAATTCCTAGTGGACCCTGTCTGCAGTCTGGGACTGCATAGTCCACTACACCTGACTCTCCATCCATGACCACTTCCTGGACTATAAATAAGATGTGCTGAACTCTTGCATATGGACAGTAAACCAGTCATTGCCTGTGCTGTCCAGTATTGCATTTCTTTATACTTTCACGTGCCTGCTGCCAAGGCCTATTTAAGTTTCATTAAACTTATTCATTGCGTGATTCCTGTCTGGCCTCCCCTCTGTGTCGCCGCCTGCTGGGCTCATACCAGAACCGCTCACGCCACGTGAAAACTGCAGAATAAAATAATAAACAGCTTATTAGATATTGAATAAAAACAGGAATATTTTTAACATTGAAGCCTATGGGATTTGCCTGAATAAACCTGACGAATGAAACCACCAAACAGCAGGGCATTTCGGCAACGTTTCACTGCAGTTCGGTGTTCTCTTAATAGATTACTTTGGGGGGGATATCACTGCCTTCAAACAGGCAGGGCCTGCCCGACGATGGAGCAGCGCGGAGAGCTTGCTCCAGGCGGCAGATTTGACAGGCGGGAAATTTTACACCCCCCCGCCATCTTCTACGTGGTTTATTTCCCAAACTCCCGGTTTGCACTATTTTTTAGTCAGTGCGGCGGCGGCAGCACCAGCATCTTATGTGAATGTGGTGTGGCGGCCGGCGCCGCCGCTGGCCGCGCCCACCCACACGCATGCTAGGCATGCGTCCATTGGAGCGCGGGTGGCGGCGTGGCCGAGGAAGGATAGAGAGAGTGAGAGATTATTCGTCGACGTCACACTTCCTGCTCCCAGGGCGGGCAGCGCAGGCACACACGCTGTTGTGGTGAGGCCGTGAGGTCGAGGAGAGGACAGACAGGACGTTGTGGTGAGGTGACCGTGGTGAGGACGAGGTGACTGTCTGTGTGTGAGCTGAGACCCCTGACCGGCCAGATCTGAGTCGTGGACTCGTGTTGAAAGGAGAGGAGGACCAGCCACTGCCCAGGCCAGCTGACTGAGACTGCAAACGTAAGTGGGGTGGGGGGGAGTGGGACAGGTCTCCATCTGAGGTGAGAGCTGGCCTGGCCCTGGTCTGGTGGTGGTAATTTGGCAAATATACCCAAGTGAACTGGCATTCTCAATACTAAATATACCTGTGAGCTTCTGGCAATATATACCGGTGAGCTTCTGGCAATATATACCCAAGTGAGCTGGCAATCAATACTATATACCTGTGAGCTTCTGACAATATATACCCGTGAGCTTCTGGCAATATATACCCAAGTGAGCTGGCAATCAATACTATATACCTGTGAGCTTCTGGCAATATATACCCAAGTGAGCTGGCAATCAATACTATATACCCGTGAGCTTCTGGCATTATATACCCGTGAGCTGGCAATCAATACTATATACCTGTGAGGTTCTGGCAATATATACCCGTGAGTTTCTGGCAATATATACCCAAGTGAGCTGGCAATCAATACTATATACCCGTGAGCTTCTGGCAATATATACCCGTGAGCTTCTGGCAATATATACCTGTGAGCTTCTGGCAATATATACCCGTGAGCTTCTGGCATTATATACCCGTGAGCTGGCAATCAATACTATATACCTGTGAGGTTCTGGCAATATATACCCAAGTGAGCTGGCAATCAATACTATATACCTGTGAGCTTCTGGCAATATATACCCGTAAGCTTCTGGCAATATATACCCGTGAGCTGGCAATCAATACTATATACCTGTGAGCTTCTGGCAATATATACCCGTGAGCTTCTGGCAATATATACCCACGTGAGCTGGCATTGCAATATATATACCCATATAAGCTGGCAAGCAATGTATATACCCAAGTGAGCTGGCAATATGTATACCCAAGTGAGCTGGCAATCAATACTATATACTGTGAGCTTCTGGCAATATATACCCAAGCGAGCTGGCAATCAATACTATATACCTGTGAGCTTCTGGCAATATATATCCATGTATGAGCCTGGGGGAAAATATATCCATGTGTGATCCTGGGGGCAAATATATCCATGTGTGAGCCTGGGGGCAAATATATCCATGTGTGATCCTGGGGGCAAATATATCCATGAGTGAGCCTGGGGCAAATATATCCATGAGTGAGCCTAGGTATGTGATGCTGGGCTCTGCTGGGCATGTGAAGCTGGGCACTGCTGGGTATGTGACACTGGTCACTGCTGGGTATGTGACGCTGGGCACTGTTGGGCGTGTGAAGCTGGGCACTGTTGGGCGTGTGAAGCTGGGCACTGTTGGGTATGTGACACTGGGCACTGTTGGGTATGTGACACTGGGCACTGCTGGGTATGTGACGCTGGGCACTGTTGGTTTGTGACGCTGGCACTGCTGTGTATGTGATGCTGGGCACTGCTGGGTATGTGACGCTGGGCTCTGCTGGGTATGTGACGCTAGGCTCAGTTCTACACACCTCACATTACTGTATCACAGAGCTCCACAGCAAGAAAATTCTAATGTGTGTAGCGCTCACTCCCAGAGGAGCTGCTGAATAAACCTCAGGTTAGTCTCTCCGCACTAGGGAATAAATATACACCAGCACTGTTGTGGATTTTATAAATTATATACTTTACTGATCCCAATAAAGTGACACATATAATACAATTACGGTATAGGAACGACATGATTTTCGTAATGCGGGAAACACGCGGCGGCAAAAAAGGAAAGATTAACCCCTTCGTTTCTGGAGTGTAAGTCCCATAAGAGTAGTGTCCCAAAAAGGTGTGTGTGTGTGTTCTCAGGTACCCGGGTACTATATTCAACTGGCCAGTGAATGGATTTAGCAAATCTTCGACTAGTCACGTTGGGGCCCTGTAGATTTAAACAATACTGCAGCGTGCTTGGTTTAAACTTTGACTGTGGCCTGGAAGGCCTCTCACCCATCCGCCAGACAATCTGTTCCGCTGTCCAATCAAGGATCTCTCTCCGCTTGGTTATACTGGAACTCTGTGCCACCGGATCCGCTTCTCCTGCTTGTCCGATTTCGGTAATGAGAATTACGGCCTACCGCCTGCACTCCCAGTGGATCATCGCGGTCTCCTAACTCGGGGTCCAAACTGGAACGTTGTGTCTGCGCAAAAACTTCTCAATGATGTGTGGATAGATCTCCGCCAGCACTGTCTCTGATTATCAGCACCCACAAGGCAGCTCCTGCTCTCCGGCCTGGACTTAATCTCTGGCAGTCTCACGTGCGTCTTCCACCTTTCGTTGCTCGACTCACACTGGCTCTCCTTCGCTCGAGGCTGCGGATGTCCTTCGCTCTCTCCCACCCACTTCCTGTCCCCGCTGCAAAGCATGATGGAAAACGTAGTCCTGTTGTGTCCAGTATACTCTACATTGCGCTTGTCTCCCCCTGGTGGCCAAACCCGAGCAATACATCAACAGAGTTTTAAACAGCGCTACAGGTGTGTATGAGTGTTTGAATTTTATTGCTGTGGCGCACTGTGATACGATCATACATGCTGCATGTTTTTTTTTTTTGGGGGGGCAGCATTTCATCCTTCGCTCCAGGCAGCACAATGTATTGGGCCGGCCCTGCGAACAGGCACCGTACTTGCAGGCAATTTGCCAAAATTGGGCAAACTGCCTGCTCTCTGCATAGCCGAATGGTCTCAAAATGGCACCGTACGCTGAATTTCAGTGTCCTGTTACATTTCGGGTAGGAACCTGCGAATCATAAATTTTCGCTCGAATCGAATCTCGAATCAAATCGGCTGTTAGTTTCGAATTCGAATCGAATATCGAATCGAATCGAAAAATTACGAAAAATGCCGCTTTCGAGCATTTTGTGTACGATACAGCCTGGATAGGTATGCTTTGTTTGTGCATGCAGGTTCAGCTGACGTTACAGCTGCAATCTAACAGATTTGTTTCATTAGTAGGTTATAGCAAAGTATTTCACATCATAAAAATCAAACGTAAAATAAAAACTTCAAATGCAAGCTTAAATTATTGCAACTTTGCAAACTTTATTGAAATGATTTAAATAACCATACTAAATTACAAAGTTACATTAGGCCTAGGTAGGGCTGTAACCGCTGTATAGCCTTTATTTAACCTTCCACTATAAGTTTTTTAACTTTACTTTACTTGAGGGACGTGCGGTGAGGTCAATGGGGTGAGGCTGGTCAGAGCTAGATATACACAGATATATTAACTAACTTTCTGCGGTTTGTGTTTAGTAAGTTGTAAAATAAAATGATAGAGAAAAAAAGTTTTTCTGTGCCCCTGTCATACTCTGTAAGTCTGTATCTGCCACTAGAGGAAGCAGGGGGAGCTGCCTGGGCCCCTTCCTGTCAATCAGATGACAGCCTTCAATGCAGGTGTTTTTTTTTAATGGCTTGGACCAATGGTGCTTTCCCATTGGTCCAAGCTATTCCATTGGTCTGTCAGGGCCTCTGAGGCTCTGACGACCTTTCCAGCAGCGCTCAGGAAGTTGGCAGCGCGCGTGTGTTCCTATTCGAACAGACGCGTGGCTGCAGACCTCCTGAGCAGCAGGCAGCAGCAGCCTACGCGATTTGCATAGCGGGGAAGCATACAACCGCTACGCAAATTGCGTAGGCTGTAAAAGAATGTGCACAGAGGACAAAGCCGACATTGGGGGAGCGTGGAGCAGGAGCTGAGTTTCTTTTATTATTTTAACGCTGGCTTAATGGCAGGTGACCATGAGTGAGGCTCTGCCTCACCTGCCTACCCTGAAGGCATGTCCCTGCTTTACTAACATTTGAGCAGTGCTCAGGAAGTTGGAAGGCGCGCTCTGCGTGCGATCGGAGAGATTCGATAAATTTTCGAATCATGCCTCAAAATCGAATCCGAATCGAATAAGACCAGCGATTCGATTTCGAATCGAATTTCGAATATTCGCAGGTCCCTAATTTCGGGGCCAGATTGTCTCTCTCTGAATAACCTCTTATATCTTCAGGGTGATTTCAAAGCACCTGTGCTCTGGTAACTATTTGGGGAGATCGTCGGTATTTCAGCTGGTACAATACCAAAAATATTAAGTTTAAATATTTGCCATATATATATATATATATATATAGTATGTAACGGGTTTTTGCGTAGTCCCACAAATACCCCTGTGGTCTTTTACCTCAGTTACCTTCAAGCGCTCTGCAAGCCGATCCTGAGCCTCCGCTACCTGGGAGTTGGGGTACATGACTGCGGCAGTGCCTCCACCCAACTGGACATCCAGGCTTTGGGTGTGAGATCCAGTTGGGAACATATTTAAACAAGCAATAAATCAACACAGAGCTGTCTATTATAGAAGTTTGTATTGCACAGCAAAACTCTATGCAAAAATAAATGTAACGGTGTAAATAAACATAATGCAGTGGAATAAGTAAATAACGCAAGAGTCAGTATGAGTTTACCCACAAACAATACTGAGGCCCATCCTAGTCTTTTCCCTAATGGTACCATAGGTAGGTGGTGCACATTGTTGGGGCCCAGAATAATTGTAATCCACTTTGTTTGTAATATGCTGGGGTGTTCCAGGGATCAGAGAAGTCAGACTGCTGCTTTAGTAACCAGTGTCAGAGTGCCTTGTTGTAAAACCAAGGGGAGAGGTTTCAGCTTACCACTCCAGTCTGCAATCAGATTTTGTCCAGGAAGGGGAGAAGCTGCTCCACTGGGATTCCTTCTTTCTGCAGAACAATCACTGCCAGGAACAGTTCTGTGCTTTGATCTGGATACAGAGTCTGCTGGGAGCCTTTATGCAGGATGCTTCAGCACTGGACACAATACCACAAATCTCAGCCACCATCTTCCAGCTTCCTCTCTCTTGCTTCCTCTCTTGCAGCCCTGCCTCCACACACAAAACCATAGAGCCACACAGTCTTGAATCTTCAGAGCAAACAGAAGGTCGCCATCTGCTGGTTACTACATAGAAACTGCAGGGTAGTAGAATTACTGTACTCCAGGGGTTACATGTTCCCCTTTGAAAATAACTTGCCTTCCCACTGGCAAGTCCTGGACAGGAAGCGATCAAAACCCAAACCGTATTAAACATTTATAAAAGCCTACAATAACAGTGCTAGCTAATACAATGACATCCTAGCTGGCCAACTACGCTAAAACAGAGAATGATTTTCATTTACGATTTCAGCTAGCGCATGGAGAAAGGTGGTCATTTTACATGATGCCTGTGTCACTGGAGCATAGCTAGGTTCTCCTATATGATCATAAACCAAGGCTGTAGGAGGCTGCCGTACCCTGGTGCTGTGTCTTGGAAGTCGCTGGGGAAGAGCACTTTCTGACTGTGCCTGGGAAGCTTCGGCTCCTGCCCTGTAGTTGGGGAGGTCACCAGTGGCTTGAGGCCCTGGCTCTCCCATAAATCGAGAGTCTCTGACGGTGGTCCCAGGCACAAAGCACGGGCTTTCTGGGTTCAAAGATGGAGGACTGTTTGACATAAGAGGGGTTTTAACTCTCTGAGGTGCCACAGGGGTAGGAGACAAATTCTGTGTTCTCTCAGTATGGGGAGACCACCACTGATCATCAGCTGTGGGAGTCTCTGAGGTCTCCTCTGACCCATTTTCAGGACTCGCTGCTGTGCTTTCCTCCAATTCACTACTACGCTCTTCCTCATCATCTGTATAGGCTACCGGTAGTAGATGGTTCCTATGCCAAGCCTTTATCCGTCCTTCAGGCCCTTTTATGTTGTACACTGGCAGTCCTTTTAGCTTAGACACAACTTCGAACAGAGTATCCTTCCATCTGTCTGCTAATTTGTGTTTTCCAAGCACCCCTAGATTCCGCAGTAGAACCTTATCGCCTGCTTGTATTTCCCGATACTTGACTTTGGTATCGTATCTTCTCTTGTTCCGCTCCTCCATTCTTGTCGTAGCTTGAGTAGCCAACTCATAGGCCCTGTGGAGGTTTTGCTTGAGGGTCCTCACATAATGGGAGTGTGAGCTTGAAGTTGTCCCATCAGGGGACACCCCCATCCGGACATCTATTGGTAGTCTAGCTTCCCTTCCAAACATCAGGAAGTAGGGTGAAAATCCTGTAGACTCATTTCTTGTGCAATTATATGCGTGGACCATGGTTTCCACGTGCTTACTCCAAGACCGCTTCTCCACTGTTTTCAGAGTCCCAAGCATATCTAGGAGGGTCCTATTAAAACGCTCAGGCTGAGCATCACCCTCTGGGTGGTAGGGTGTTGTTCTGGACTTCTGAACCTGCAACATATCCAGCAGCTCTTTGATCAACTTGCTCTCAAAGTCTCTACCTTGATCAGAATGTATTCGATTGGGTAGACCGTAGTGCATGAAATACTTCTGCCACAGGACTTTAGCTACGGTCACAGCCTTCTGGTCTTTAGTAGGAAAGGCCTGAGCGTATCTGGTAAAATGATCTGTAACCACTAGAACATTCCCGATTCCAGTAGTATCATTCTCAATACATAGATAGTCCATGCACACAAGATCCAGGGGCCCTGTGCTTTTAAGGTGGCCCATAGGGGCAGCTCTCACAGGTAGGGTCTTTCTCTGAATACATCTTCTGCAGGTTTTCACATAATGTTCAACACATTCCCTCATACGAGGCCAATAGAACCGGTCTTGTATCAGTCCGTAGGTTTTGTCAACTCCAAGATGACCATGTTGATCATGGAGAGCTCTCATGACTATTCCCCGGTATCTATGAGGTAGTACCAGCTGCTTTCGACCTGGGTGGTCATGGTATTTCAAAATTCTATAAAGGATCCCATCTTCCAGATGTAGTTTACTCCACTCTCTCCGGTACACGTCTCTTTGTCCTATTGGAAGGGAGCTCAGCAATTTAGGATTCTTAACTCTCATCGCCTTGAGGACTGTCCCTATATACCAATCCTGTGATTGGGCTTTCTTTTTTTCTTCATTGGTTATTTGAGACCAATGTTGAAGGATGACTGGAGCACAAAATATCTCTGGTACTGCTTCTGAGGAGTAACTGATGGAATCTATTCCTCTAAGGTCAGAGAACTCCTCCTGTTTCTCGGCCACTACATAGGTGTGGCAAAAAGCCCCTACCCCTGGCCCAGGAATTTCTTCCCATTCTTCCTTTTCTTCATGAGGAAGCAGTCCAGGTCTGCGAGACAGAGCATCTGCACTGACATTCTTGGGGCCTGGCTTGTATTTAAGGCTGAAATTATAGCTCGACAACGCTGCCAGCCACCTGTGTCCTGTGGCATCTAGCTTAGCCGTAGTTTGAATATATGTAAGTGGATTATTATCTGTCCTTACTTCAAATGTTGTACCATATAAATAGTCATGCAATTTGTCTACAATTGCCCACTTAAGAGCCAAGAATTCTAGCTTGTGGACTGGATAGTTTTTCTCTGCACCAGTTAGACTTCTGCTTATGTATGCCACGGGTCTTAACCCTTCTGGGTAGCTTTGATGTAATACACCCCCTAGGGCCTCCATACTGGCATCGACATGGAGCACATACTGCTTCTCCGGGTCTGCATACGCTAAGACTGGGGCTTCTGTAAGTCTTTCCTTCAAGGTTAAAAAGGCTTCTTCACATCCTGAAGTCCATTTGTTTCCGAAGGAGTCTTTAGGACTGGGTACCTTAGCACCTTCTATAACAGAGGTAACCTTTAACAAATTATGTAACTCTCGAGCAATCTTCGAGTAGTCCTTCACGAACCTTCGGTAATAACCACAGAACCCTAGGAATGAACGTAGCTCACTGATGGTATCTGGCCTAGGCCAATTCACCACTGCTTCAATTTTGGCCGGGTCCGTTGCTACTCCTTCTGCAGAAACGATATGACCTATATATGTGACAGAGTCCCGTGCAAATCGACATTTGTCTAATGATAATTTCAGACCCTCTGCTTGGAGTCGATCCAGCACTTTCAGTAATCGCTGTTCGTGTTCTTCCGGGGTCCTTCCGAACACTATGAGGTCATCCAGATACACTAGGCACTCCTTGGGATTCATATCCCCCACAGTCTTTTCCATTAGCCTTTGGAATGTGGCAGGAGCTCCTGTGATTCCTTGAGGCATCCTAGTAAACTCATAGAACCCCAAAGGGCAGATGAAGGCTGTCTTTTCCTGATCTTCCTCATTCAGCGGAACTTGATAATACCCAGATCTCAAGTCAAGAACACTAAACCACTGGCTTCCAGAAAGGGCATTTAACAGATCTTCTATCCGTGGTAGTGTGTACTGATCTGGCACTGTTCTCTTATTCAGAGTGCGATAGTCTATGCAGAGCCGAACTGTGCCATTCTTTTTCCTAACTATCACTATGGGTGAGGCATATGGGCTTCTGGACTCTTTAATAATACCAGATTCTTCCATCCGTTGTAATATATCACGGACATCCTCCACATCTCGCGGGGTATTCTCCTTGATCTCTCCCTGAAAGGAGTTGAGTTAGAAAGTCTAATAGCATGTGTGGCACTTCTTGCACATCCCACATCCAATTCTTCCCTGGAGAAGACTTCCTCTCTTGTAATTAGTTTGGATCGGAGTCTATCTTTCCATTCTTGTGGTAAAGGAGAATCTTCCAGATCAAAATCTATACATCCTTCAAGGTTACTCCCCAGTTCTGCTTTCATGGACATTACTGAAGATACCTGCTCTATCAAGTGAATTACGCCAATCTTCTGGTGACGATCAATTCTGACCTCTGTAGGTGTGAAATTCTGTATCATTACGGGGAAATCTTTACACCAGTGATTCCGCCAATCTTTCACTTCAGGTATGAGGGTCCATCCATTTTTCGTATCCTCCTCAGTCAAGGACTCAACTAGGTATTGCCTGGTTCCTCCTGATATTTCATGATGCATAGAAGCTATGGCTCGTAGAGTCTTGGTTTCTCCAGGCTTCAGAAATACAGACTCTTTTCCTGAGTAATAGCATGACCCAGGTTTAGCTTGTAGGGCTAGTCGACGACACTCCTTTCCTAAAACAGGGCTGACCTCCATTAGTCGTGCTAGAGATACATCTCCCACTTCAGAAAGATAGGTCCTGAACATGTCCTGCACAATTCTTGCATTGGTACCCAGAATAATTGGAGCACATGGTTTTCTTTCCACTGGGCATATAAGAGCTTCCAATTCCATAGGACAGATCATTCCTGTGTTTAATTGTGGGATGGTTACAGTAACCCTTATGCATCCCTGTACAGATTGAGCCTGAGATCCCACTCCCCACAACTGCAACTCTCCCGCAGGCTCCAGAGGAATATGGCTTAAATGATGATCATAGAAGTCTCTATAAATGATGGTGACCTGAGATCCAGTATCTAGCAAGGCAGATGCGTAAATACCCTCTATTTGCAGGTGTATGATTGATTTGGGCCCGATCTTGGCTCCCACAGATATATGATCTTTCTTACTTTTCTTAGAAACACTGGAAGCGGAGGCATTCTCTAGTCCAATAGCTAGCACTTCGACATCTGTCTCTGATGAATTGGTGGGACACTCCCGCTTGAAGTGCCCTAATTTTCCACATTTAAAACAGCTTCCTTGGGGGGACGAATCCTCAGGTAACAATCTTCTCATTGTCCCCCTGTGGAGTTGTCTACGAGGAGAAGAATCTCTCCTTTTTGCCGCTGGCTTGGACAATAATTCTAGTTCAGCTATCTTCTTTTTAAGAATTTCCAGATCCATATCCTCTTTCTCTGCTGCTTTAAATGTATTCCCTTTGCGTAAAGGAGAGGAGGACATTTGATCCTCCAATCTTTTTGCTTTGTTGATCAGTGTGGAATAGGACAAAACTTGATCATCCAGCTTAACTCTTAACATAATCATTACTGGGTCATTGCTAAGGCCTCCCCTCTGAATTTGCTTGGATAGTCGTGTATCCAACTCAGATGCCGTGACTGCTCCTTTTTGAAATAGTTTTCCTAGTAGCAGTTGTAATCGATTAATATAGTCAGAAGAGTTTTCATGCTCCTTCTGCTTGGTGGCTAGGAACTTGACTAACAGATCATCAGAGTCCTCCGATTTTTCATAAGCATCTTGCAAAGCTTGAATGTAATCCTGTGCGGTAGTTTGTGCATTCACTCCCTTGTAAAGCCTTATTATTTCTGTAGCTGGGGATCGGAGACTCTCCATTAACCGTTGTTTCTTTATAATATCAGTACAAGACCATTCTTCCAGTAATTGTAAAGCATTATCCTTCCAGGCTTCAAAGGTTTCTTCTCCTACAGGCACAGGCTGGTTCCCAGAAAACACCTTCAGCTTGCGGTAGCTGTGGGTGTGTGTAGCCGTTACTATGGCCTCTGAGAGTTTTTGTAGTATTTCGGCCATGTTACTTTCCCCTGAATTTGTGGTACTCAAGAAGGGGCTGTCTGGCTGTGGCGATATTGGAGATGAGACCACTACAAGACCTGTGGTCTTAGGGTTGATTTCCCCTTGCTCTTTGGAAAATCGTACAGTCTGTTTTGGAATGGCTCCAACTTCGAATGGTGTAACCGGTAATCTCCAGGTAGTTTTCTCTAACATAGGGGTCCGAGGCTGGGAATGACTTGATACATCAAAATCCCTCAGGTTTATACTGAGGGGTTGCTGTGGAGTATGCCCCTCCTCTTTGTCCAAAAGAGCGTACACTAAGGGGCATCCTTCGGGTGCTGCTCCAAGAAGGTGTAGGCTTGTGGCCCTCTGGCGGCCTCTCAAATCTGTATGGGCATATATTAACATATAAGTTTGACCATTTAAATCCTGCAAGATATCCCTGATGGTAACAATCTCTATTCCCAGTAAAATCTCCAAACACTTGGTGACATGCTTCAGCTCGCTGTAGGGAGGTACTTGACATATCATCACTGCATGGTGTAACGGTATCTTCTGTTGCTGGGCCCATTCTGTCGCAAATAAGAGCGTGGGCCGTGGGATTAATATATCCTTGTTGGTTGTACCCCAATTCATCTCAGCAGTGCCTCCATTTGTAACGGGTTTTTGCGTAGTCCCACAAATACCCCTGTGGTCTTTTACCTCAGTTACCTTCAAGCGCTCTGCAAGCCGATCCTGAGCCTCCGCTACCTGGGAGTTGGGGTACATGACTGCGGCAGTGCCTCCACCCAACTGGACATCCAGGCTTTGGGTGTGAGATCCAGTTGGGAACATATTTAAACAAGCAATAAATCAACACAGAGCTGTCTATTATAGAAGTTTGTATTGCACAGCAAAACTCTATGCAAAAATAAATGTAACGGTGTAAATAAACATAATGCAGTGGAATAAGTAAATAACGCAAGAGTCAGTATGAGTTTACCCACAAACAATACTGAGGCCCATCCTAGTCTTTTCCCTAATGGTACCATAGGTAGGTGGTGCACATTGTTGGGGCCCAGAATAATTGTAATCCACTTTGTTTGTAATATGCTGGGGTGTTCCAGGGATCAGAGAAGTCAGACTGCTGCTTTAGTAACCAGTGTCAGAGTGCCTTGTTGTAAAACCAAGGGGAGAGGTTTCAGTTTACCACTCCAGTCTGCAATCAGATTTTGTCCAGGAAGGGGAGAAGCTGCTCCACTGGGATTCCTTCTTTCTGCAGAACAATCACTGCCAGGAACAGTTCTGTGCTTTGATCTGGATACAGAGTCTGCTGGGAGCCTTTATGCAGGATGCTTCAGCACTGGACACAATACCACAAATCTCAGCCACCATCATCTTCCAGCTTCCTCTCTCTTGCTTCCTCTCTTGCAGCCCTGCCTCCACACACAAAACCATAGAGCCACACAGTCTTGAATCTCCAGAGCAAACAGAAGGTCGCCATCTGCTGGTTACTACATAGAAACTGCAGGGTAGTAGAATTACTGTACTCCAGGGGTTACAAGTATATATATTTTTTATCTTGCAAATTATTAGTTAAATGTGAGTATACTGCATGTTGCTTTTAGCAACATGTTCTGTATGCATTTCAGGACCTGAGCTCAGCTAGCCCGCCTCTGCTCTCATATGCACTTTGTTAATAAGATGTCAGAATGCTAATTAAAGCACTGGATTTCACCTACTGCCCACCAGCATGTCCATATTTTATTAATAGAATATCTATGGTGGGCAGTATATGAAAAGAGCTGCCTGTCACGGGGGCACCCGGCGTGAGCTGAGGTAAAGCCTATATTTGGGGTTTATAGCCCAATAGGCAGAAATGCCGCTGGCTGCATAACAAGCAGACTATAGGAGTGCACCACACAGCTACACAAGGAAAAACGAAAACCGGAAAGGCAAAAGAGAGATTCAGTAGACAGGCCTCGAACAGCATACAAGAAAACTGAAGATTGTCTGTCTCTAAACTAAGGGTGAGTACTGTACTGCTGGGTGAAGCACATGGAACAAGAGGAGCAAACCCAGAGACGTGGTAAAATAACAAGAGCCGAAGTTAGGAACCAGATCAGATTTTCAGACAAAGCCAGGGGTCAGAACCATACAATGCCAGGAGTCAGAGCCGGAATAGAATGTCAGATGAAGCCAGGACTCAGAACCAAAATGGGTAATCTTACAATGCCAGAAGTCAGTACACAGAAGGAGTAGAGAGCATAGGGGTTATCACGAATGAATGGTCAGGAAGCAAAGCAAGGGTTCATACACAGTATATCAGATAACACAGACACAAACACACTGATCAGGATAAACCAAAAAATCAAACAAATGGCAATTACTGGGCATTGGGTGTAGGCCAATGCAATGGGTCAGGTGGCCCATGAGAGGAGACCTGGCAGGCTATAGGGAAATCCTGGAGCAGAAAGTGGAAAGGGCTAAATCAGGTGTAAGATCTGGCCCGGATCGGCTCACCAATAGGGCTCAGGGCTGGAAACATGACACTGGCCTTCAATAGGTAGAACCTGTATATTTCTGGTAGGCAATCTTTTCCATAATATTCAGGAAGTTATCACAACCAAATTGCTTTGTTTAGGTACTTGATTTCCCTCCTGCAACATCTATTGATGACAGCTCTTTGTCTGTGCCTTCTCTCTGCATTAAAAGAAGTAGGGTCCTATTATAATCTGGGCGTTAAAATGCGGGCGCAAGGGAGGAAAAACTGCGCCCGCAGTTTTCCCCCTTGCGCCCGCTTTTTAACGCCAGATTACAATGCAGGCGCAAAAAAATGCTGAGCGCAGCTGCGAGCATCCTCTTGCTGGGGTCCATAGGACTCCAATGAGTTTCTCTCTGCCGGTCACGTGACCGGCCGGATCTCGCATCGCGAGATCCGGCTGGTCGGCGTAGTGATGCGCAGGGAGAGACAGGGGGGACTTTTTCCCCCAGTCTTTCCCTGCTCTCGCCGGCCGGAGGAGGCGACCTGAGCCGCGGTCCTTGCTGTGGGACAGAGGGTGAGTATCTGGTTGGTTTTTTTTATTTTGCAGAAGCGGAATCCGTTAACACCAGGTCCTGGCTCTGGTTAACTTTTCGTTGAACAGAGCCAGGCGTTAATCAGCGCTGGGACATTTTAATCCAGCACTGATTAACGTTTTGCGCTCCCCATGTTAAGTATAGGGAGCGCAAAGCGCAGTGACCTCACGCTGAGAAGCGCAATGTACCAAATGCAAATGGGTTTTTTAACCCGTTTGCATTTGGATCATAATAGGCTGCTAATACCGCAGCTAACGGTAGTGCTCACGCAGGTGAGCGCTACCGTTAGGTATGTAATAGGGGCCATAGTATGTCCAAAAAAACCCAATGCAGATCTGATAATAAGTTTCATTAACTAAAAGGTGCACATTTTTAGTAAAATGGAATAGGGCATGCAAATTAGAAATGTGTTAATTAGACAGATGTGTTTGCATCGTATTGGCCACGACTTTCTATCAGCAAAAAAGAGTTGGACTGGGTGTGTGGCCAAAGTCAGAAGTAATTCATCACATTGCAGAAAATTATTAATTAGTGAATTGCTAATAGGCATAACTGCGGAAAATAAAATCGACTGTAATGGCTGCATGAAATCCTATAGATGACTGCGTTCCTGATCTCACTACCAGGAAACCATTCTTACTTGTTTTGTGAACTTTATGTTTAAATGCAACTTTGTGTTGGTATAGACATTTTGCTTTGTGACTTTTGTGTTGAAATTTGATATGTGCAACGTTAATAGCTTGCTTGGGACACGTATGCCAGTTTTGCTCGCATCCAGTCTTCTTGCTTCAGGTGTTCCATTCTCCATTGCAGGCAAGGAAGAGTCATTGATCCGTTAATATATGAATGCGACGCATGCATATAGCTGTCTCGTGATACTGTACTGTGAAATCTTGCTGATTTAGTAAAAGTATGAATAATTTTCACCGTGTTACTGTACATGTACTATCTAAACTAAACCTTCCAGCAGGATTTTTCAGTGCTGTATGGTGAGACAGCTGTTTGAATACAATCGATGGTAAACATGGTAGTGGGATTCTACTGTCGATTAAACACACCAGAAGGATTATTAGCGTATCCTTCTTTTGTGTTGTAAATCCCGCTGGTGAGTTTTATTGTACAGTATTATCCCGCTGGTGAATTTTCCTTTATTACTACAATACTGTACATTAGTAAAATGATGAGAATGGCTGTTATGTATACAATCACGTGAGCATTGTTATGTCACAGTATTACACACTCAGATATTACAATTCAATACACTGATGACAGTTACTTATGCATTGAAATTATTTTATTGAATTGTTGCCAATTTAGTGTAGCGCTCACTCCCGGAGGAGCCGCTGAAATTGAACCTCGGGTCAGTCTCCCCGCACTAGGGAATAAATATACTCCAGCACCGTTGTGGAGTTTATAAATTATATAGTTTACTAGAATAAATGGCATATAATGAATAACACGGTGTTCGTAGATATATTTACAGTACTTCGTAATGCGGGAAACACGCCGCGGAAAAGAAATACGATGCTTCGTAATTCGAGGAACGCGCAGCGGAAAAGAAATACGATGCTTCGTAATTCGAGAAACACGCAGCGGAAAAGAGAAAATACAAGGCTTCGTAATTCGAGAAACGCACAGCGGAAAAGAGAAGAGGAAAATATATCTTTAACCCCCTTTCTTGAGGTTGGGGAGTGAGTCCCGCACAGGTTATGTCCCAGAATGTACGTGTGTGTGTGTGTGTTATGGTACCCGGGTACAATATTCAACTGGCCAGTGAATTGCTTATGAGGTATCTTCGACTAGTCAAGTTGGGGCCCTGTGGGTTTTGGAAACAAACAGCAGCGTGCTTTCTTTATTCACAAACAGCCTGGAAGGCCTCTCACCCATCCGCCAGATACTTGGTGCTCCGCTCGACCCAGGACGTCTCTCCGCTCGATCTTGGCTGGGATTCTCTGGGCTACCGGATCCGCTGTCTTGCCTTTCTGTAGCTGCTGCAAGATGTCCAGCTCACCGCCTGCTCTCCCTGTCCGATCGATCTGCGGTGCTCCTAACTCGGGGTCCTCTCGCTCACTTGGTATCAGAGTGGGTATTCCTGTGAATCACTGGGTCTTCCTCTGGTAAGGCTGAATAACCCAGTCTTTAGCTCTGTCAGGCCCCAGCTGTGCTCCGGCCTAGTCACTGTCTTGTTCTGCTGCTCTGCGTCTTGCTCCTCTCACTCCCTGGCGCGCTCTGCCAGCTCTCTCCACGAGGCTCAGGATGTAAGGGTCTGTGTCCCACCCACTTCCTGTGTCCGCTCCCAAAGCATGCCGGGAAATGTAGTCCCAATGTTCAATGTCTCGTATCGCTCTTGTCTCCCTCCGGTGGCCAAAATAGGTACTGCCACGACAGGGAATTAAACCCAGCGCTACACTCTCCCCCTCCAAGAACTCTTGGGTCTCTCCAAGGAGGTACAACAGTTGCATTACATTTCAACACAGTTTAGGCAACATATACAGGCTCAGCAGCAAGCATACAGTGGGTTAGATACACTTCCTCAAGTTGACTCATGTTTTGGGCTACCTCAGCTAACATAGCAGACACTTCGGGCAACCTTCGCACTGTGGTGACGGCCTCTTCAGTGCTATGTCCTGGTGAGTCGTAGGTGAGTCGCTGGGGCGGTCGAACAGAGCGTTTTGGTTCTGGCTCAATCAGTTCCTCTTCAGGTGGAAGTACTATAGGCGCTGGTTTCGTTCTTCTTTTTACCACTGGAGCAGACACCTCTTCGGAGTATGATCCTTCCAGTGAAGGCATAGAACTGTAGTCATAAGATTCGACTTCAGGGACTACAGGGATTGCAATAGTCTCAGGAACTTCTAACTGAAATTCAGGAGCTTCAGGCCTCAAATTACTTTCCCACCGTTCAGGAACCCCGATAACCTCTTCAGGCTCCGGTGAGCCAATCCAGTCCAGACAAAAACTCTCTTCCTCACTGTCCCTTTCGCTCTCTTCGACAGCCCGGGTCTGCTGAGACCGAGTAACGGGAGGCAAACGTGGCGGATTTGGTAGAGAAAGTTCGTCCCCAACTGGTATCCTCACAGCCTCTCTCAAAGGTAACAAATGATTCCGGTGCCAGTTCTTAAGAGGCCCAGCCTTTCCATTTTCCTTCTGGCCGGATTTGATACACCGGCAGACCCAGCAGTTGCTTGCAGACAATGTAGACTTGAGAACTCCATCTATCCGCCAACTTTTGCCTCGCAGCAGCACCCAAGTTCTTCAACAAAACCCTATCACCGGGTTGTAGATCCTGTATCCGAACTTTCAAGTCATAGTTCCTTTTGTTCCTTTGTTCCCTGTTTCCTGAGGTCAAACGGGCCTGTTCAAACGCAGAGGCCAGATTCTTTTGAAGTCTATCCACGTAATTTCTATGGGAAGCTACCGACGTCTGGTCTAGAGATAACCCAAACGCTAAATCAACCGGCAGTCGAGCTTCTCTTCCGAACATAAGACGGTACGGTGAGTATCCAGTGGCGTCACTCTCCGTACTGTTATATGCATGCACCAGAGTAGCTATGTGACGACTCCAACTCTGCTTCTCTGTGTTTGACAGTGTCCCCAGCATATTTAGCAGCGTGCGATTAAACCTTTCGGGCTGGGCATCACCTTGAGGGTGATATGGTGTAGTTCGGGTCTTTTGGATTCCCAACAGTTCCAACAATTGCCCAACAAGTCGGCTTTCAAAATCTCTACCCTGATCAGAGTGTATTCTCCTTGGTAGGCCGTAGTGAACAAAGAACTTCTCCATCAGAACCTTTGCTACTGTTGGAGCGCGTTGGTCTTTCGTGGAAAAGGCTTGGGCGTAACATGTGAAGTGATCAGTCACTACTAAAATATTCCCTTGCCCACTAGCATCCGGCTCTAAGCACAGGAAGTCAATGCACACCAAATCCATGGGTCCCTGACTCTGCAGATGGCTCATTGGAGCGGTTCGGGTCGGTAGGGTCTTCCTCTGAATACACCTCAGACATGAATGGCAATAACTTTCCACTTCAGCTCTCATGCAAGGCCAATAGAACCTGTCTCGCACCAGCTTAAAAGTCCTTTCAGCGCCCAAATGTCCATGCTCATCATGTAGCGATCGCAGCACACTCTCCCTATGTTTAGTGGGAAGGAATAACTGTTGGGTCTCTTCAGCATTGGTTGAGGGCCCCTTCGGTAGACCACTCCATCCAACATCTTCAACCGTTCCCACTCTTTGTAGACCAATCTGGCTCCATCTGGGGAATTGGTCAGCAGAATTTCACGCTGGTTCGCAGTTAGGGCCTTTATGGTTAACGCAATTAAAGGGTCTCTGGCCTGATCAGCTTTCCGGTCCTGTTTTGAAAAGGTAGGTAGACTTTCATCCCTCAATTGCGTAGGGTTGCAATAGAACTCCGGAACAGCCGCAGCCATGACTCCTATGGCCTCCGCTTCAATCCCTCCCTTGACCTGGCGCTCTGCTCCTTGACACAAAGCTTGGACCCCATCTGGAGTTAACGGAGTCCATTCTGTAGCGTAGGGTCTTCTAGACAAAGCATCAGCATCTCGATTATTCACCCCAGGGCGATACTTCAGGCTGAACCGAAACCCTGACAGAGCGGCCAACCACCGATGTCCCGTTGCGTCCAGTTTCGCAGTAGTAAGGATGTAGGTAAGAGGATTGTTATCCGTCTTTATCACAAACTCAGCTCCATACAGATAGTCCTTTAGCTTGTCTACCACTGCCCACTTTAAGGCTAGGAACTCCAACTTGTGGGTAGGGTAGTTCTTCTCTGAAGGCGTAAGGCTCCGGCTCACGTACACTACAGGCCTCAGCAATCCACCATACTCTTGATACAGGACTCCTCCTAGATCTTCTCTGCTGGCATCCACATGTAACTCATACGGCTTGTGAGGGTCCGCGTAGGCCAAGACAGGAGCTCGAGTTAGACTCTCTTTCAGCTTCAAGAAAGCACCTTCACATTGACTAGTCCATTCTCCCTGTATGGACTCTCGAGCTTTCCTTGGTCCTGGAGCTGACGGGTTTTGGTCAGAGACCCTGCAGCCTTCTTCTGTGCTTTCCTTCTGTAGGAGTTTGTTCAGTGGTTGAGCTATTTTTGCGAATCCTCCTACAAATCTTCGATAATAGGAACAGAACCCCAAGAAAGATCTAAGCTCAGTGACGTTTCGGGGTCTAGGCCAAGAAGCTACGGCCTCCAACTTCCGAGGATCTGTTGAAACACCTTCTGCTGAGACCACATGTCCCAAATACGTAACAGACGGTAGGCAGAATTGGCATTTCTCCAGGGACCGTTTCAATCCCTCTTCATGGAGCCTCTTCAAGACCTTCTCCAAACATTGCTCATGTTCTTCCAGAGTCTTCCCGACACAATTATGTCATCCAGGTATACTAATACTTCGATCAGATTCATGTCCCCGACTGTCTTCTCCATTAACCGTTGGAACGTGGCTGGAGCCCCCGTAAGGCCTTGAGGCATTCTGTTGAATTCAAAGAACCCCAGTGGACAGATGAACGCAGTCTTCTCTTTGTCTTCAGGATGCATTGGTATCTGGTGATACCCACTTCGCAGGTCTAGTACACTAAACCATTTTGCTCCAGACAAACACTGTAAGGCATCTTTTATCCGAGGAGTAGCATATTGGTCTGGGATGGTTCTCCGATTCAGCGTGTGATAGTCTATGCATAGGCGGACAGAACCATTCTTCTTCCGGACCATCACTATTGGAGATGCGTATGGACTCCTGGACTCTTGGATCACCTTGGTTCTTTGCAGTTCATTCAGCTGTTCTCGCAGATCGTCCAAGTCTCCCAGCGGAACTCGTCTTTACCTTTCACGAAACGGCTTGTCTTCTTGTAATCGAATGCGGTGCTCAGTACTTTTAGCTAGGCCTACGTCGAACTCATCTTTCGAGAACAATTCTCTCCACTTTAGAACTTGAGACTGAAGACGTTTCTTCCATTCAGGTGAAATGGGAGCATCCTTGGGGTAGAATCTTTCATCTGGAATCTCTTTATCCACTCCCCCTCCTAAATCGGTAGGAGAGAGAGGCGTAGCAGACGCTACTTGCCCGATAGGCATTCGTGCTTTAAGGACTACTGGAGAATCAGACACATTGCACACGCTGACTGAGACTCTTCCTCGTGTTCTTTTCAGAGCTTTAGTGGAGATTATTTCAGGAATCACTTCGACTCCGGCTTCACTCCCATGATTAAAATCGGCTTCCAGTACCACATAGGGACCTGGTTGCGACCCGTTCAACTTGACTGAAGCCCGGAAACTCGCTACTTCTCCTGCTTGCAGAACCTTCTCTGTTCCTTCTAATCTCCACAGGCGCCCCACTTCGGCAGGTGCCTTCTGGTCTTCGACCATCCTCTGATAGACTAGACGTATCATTCCAATACGATAGGTGTCAGGAGACGTCGCACCAAATCAGTATTCGTCTCCACTATCATGGAACTCCTGTTTGCCCCTGAAGGCCAAGGACACACAATGGCCAATGCATCACAACCTCCGGACTGTCCGATGACTTCGGATCCGATCTCCAACTTCACCTGTAGATACCCGTCATAAGGGAGTTTCTCAGTTCCAATGCCCCAGATTTCCAGGTCCTTCAATTTCTATAGAGGAATGTGCTTCAAGTGTTTCTCGTAGAAGTCTCGGTAGATCAATGTCACTTGAGCCCCTGAATCCAACAGGGCTTTCGTGTAGACTCCCTCCACTTGGATTGGCACAATAGGAGAAGGACCTATCAGCTGGTCAGGAAACTTGGTGGTGGCACCAGGACACTTAGACCCAGTTTGTTGTAGGGATGTGCACCGATTTTTTTTTCGATTCGATTTTTTGAATTTTTAAACTTTTCGATTCGGCTCGTTTCGACTGCTTTCCGTTTCGATTCGGTTCGGTTCGATTCGGTTTTCGGGTACATTTATTTTTCGGAATATCGACCATTTTTCGTATTTTCGGGTCACTTTAGGTTTCTGTATCGACTTTTCGTTATTTCGGAACCTTTTCGTTTTTCGGAATTGTACATGGTTTTCGGCATATCGCCCATTTTTCGTATTTCGGAACTTTTCGTATTTCGGAACTTTTCGTTTTTCGGAATTGTACATGGTTTTCGGTATATATCGCCAATTTTTCGTTTTTCGGAACTTTTCGTTTTTTCGGAACGTCTGTTCTCGTTTCAAAGCTGTCTAACTCTATTCGTTTTGATGAAAACTACTATGTTTACTTTTTTAATACTACTTTATATATTTTTTATAATAAATTTTTTGGGTTTTTTTCGGATCCGATAATTCATTCTGTCGATACGATAATTCTGGCGATTCTATCGTGTTTTTTTAATTAACCCTTTCGCTGCTGTGGCATTTCCCGCCCCTGTGCTGAGGTCATTTTTACCGGTTTTGCTCGTCATGTTTAAACGTGTTTTGAAGGCTTATTTTAGTATATTACCCAGACATATTATATATCGTTCTTTCCGTCAGACTCAGCAGATTCATAATATGTCATTATTATATGTATACGTCATGACCTGTCTGTATATTATAACAAAAAATGCAATAAAATATGATTTTTCAATAATTTACAACGTGTAAAGTGTTTTTTTCCCACATTTTAACGCGCGAGCAATTGCGGTTATATTTTGTATGGGGTGCGCTTGTTAAAAAAATTAGAGATGGGGTCTCGTTACATTTTTTTTGGGGGGAAATTACACGATTTTTAACAAATGCACCGCATACAAAAATCGTTAGTGCAGCATCATTGTTCACATTATAATTGAAATGGGAACAATATTGCTGCATTAACAAACCAAAAAAAAGAAAAAAAATATATATTTTTTTTTTATTTTTTTTAAATATTTTTTTATTTTAAATTTTTTTACAAACTTTTTTCACATTCGTGTTTGGTATCGTTGGAACGGCCATGCTCTGGCCGATCCAACAATACCAAACTTTAACCCCTAGCTGCCACGGATCGGGAGATAGGGGGTTCATTGGAACCCCCTATCTCCACCATTGGTGGCAACTAGGGGTTAACTCCAGGACTGGCGTCATCGTGCTATGCACGATGACGCCAGTCCTCAGGGGGAGTTCCCGGAAGCTTGGCCGACATCCGACATCCTCATGGATATGCCCCAGCTCCTCATGGATATGCCCCAGCTCCTCGTGGACATGCCCCAGCTCCTCGTGGATATTGCCCCAGCACCTCATGGATATGCCCCAGCTCCTCGTGGACATGCCCCAGCACCTCGTGGACATGCTCCAGCTCCTCGTGGACATGCCCCAGCTCCTCGTGGATATTGCCCCAGCACCTCGTGGATATGCCCCAGCCTCGTGGACATGCCCCAGCACCTCATGGATATGCCCCAGCTCCTCGTGGACATGCCCCAGCACCTCGTGGACATGCCCCAGCTCCTCGTGGACATGCCCCAGCTCCTCGTGGATAGTGCCCCAGCTCCTCATGGATATGCCCCAGCTCCTCGTGGACATGCCCCAGCACCTCGTGGACATGCCCCAGCTCCTCGTGGATATGCCCCAGCTCCTCGTGGACATGCCCCAGCTCCTCGTGGATATTGCCCCAGCACCTCGTGGATATGCCCCAGCTCCTCGTGGACATGCCCCAGCACCTCGTGGACATGCCCCAGCTCCTCGTGGATATGCCCCAGCTCCTCGTGGACATGCCCCAGCTCCTCGTGGATATTGCCCCAGCACCTCATGGATATGCCCCAGCTCCTCGTGGACATGCCCCAGCACCTCGTGGACATGCCCCAGCTCCTCGTGGATATTGCCCCAGCACCTCGTGGATATGCCCCAGCTCCTCGTGGACATGCCCCAGCACCTCGTGGACATGCCCCAGCTCCTCGTGGATATGCCCCAGCTCCTCGTGGACATGCCCCAGCTCCTCGTGGATATTGCCCCAGCACCTCATGGATATGCCCCAGCTCCTCGTGGACATGCCCCAGCACCTCGTGGACATGCCCCAGCACCTCGTGGACATGCCCCAGCTCCTCGTGGACATGCCCCAGCTCCTCGTGGATATTGCCCCAGCACCTCATGGATATGCCCCAGCTCCTCGTGGACATGCCCCAGCTCCTCGTGGACATGCCCCAGCTCCTCGTGGATATTGCCCCAGCACCTCATGGATATGCCCCAGCTCCTCGTGGACATGCCCCAGCTCCTCGTGGACATGCCCCAGCTCCTCGTGGATATTGCCCCAGCACCTCGTTAGTGCAGCATCATTGTTCACATTATAATTGAAATGGGAACAATATTGCTGCATTAACGAACCAAAAAAAAAAAAAAAAAAATGTTTATTTAATTTTTATAATTTTTTTTAAAATATATTTTTATTTTTATTTTTTTTAAAAAAACTTTTTTCACTGTAGTGTTTGGTATCGTTGGAACGGCCATGCTCTGGCCGATCCAACCATACCAAACTTTAACCCCTAGCTGCCACGGATCGGGAGATAGGGAGTTCCAATGAACTCCCTATCTCCACCGTTGGTGGCAGTTAGGGGTTAACTCTAGGACTGGCGTCATCGTGCTATGCATGATGACGCCAGTCCTCAGGGGGAGTTCCCGGAGGCTTGGCCGACATCCAAGATGTCGGCCAGCTCCGGGAAAGGATCACGAACCGGCGCTTTTCAGCGCCGATTCGCGATCCAGCTCCCCAGGGGTTAATGCCAGGCACCATTTGGAAGGGCAGGCTGTGCCCTTCCAATTGGTGCCTGGGTTAACCCCCGCAACACCGCCGATCGGGAGGGAGAGAGGTCCGAAGGACCTCCCCCCCTCCCTTCAGGCGCCTCCTCCGCACATGCGGGGGGGCGCCTGAATTAGGTGTCATCGCGCTGTCGCGATGACACCTAATTTCACCGGCGGCGGTTCCGGATGCTGGGCTGACATCGAGGATGTCAGCCCGCACCGGGGGGGCCAGCGATCGGCCGGAACCCGGCCGAACGCTGACCCCAAAGGGAGGATGCGCTCAGCGCGTCCTCCGCATACCAGCAGCCATGCGGAGGACGCGCTGAGCGCGTCCTCCGCATCGACGTGGTTAACAGTGTGGAAACCAAGCAATACATAATTAACTTATTAACGTAAAGCAACGCACACAAACAGGAAAATATAGAAAAAATAGAAAATTTATTTACAAAATGGGGAAGGGAAGGGAAGGGAACATGCCAAGGATGGCAAACTGCCCAACAGGGGCACAAACAACACAAACAAACATACATTTTAGAATTACTGGCATTTGAGGAGATGTTGGAGCTGGTCCGCATCTTTGATTACAAAGATTATGACTGCAGTAAGGGCCCTTACGGCAGGAAGAATAATTTTAGGAAGGATCGTATCATTGACAAGCTACGCGCACCACCATCCTGGAGGTGTTTGGGAAAGACGGGACGAAGGACCAGATCAGAAAACGCTGGTCCGACCTCAAAGCAGGCGAGCAGGAGCAGCTGAGGCACATCCGTATTGACTTGAATATTGTCTCTTACTGCCGCTCCAGGATGTCCGCGGTGTTATTAAGGTGTTCCCGGAGTTCCTGCAGCAGTTCCTGGATGGCATCCAGTGTCCTGACAGCCAGCCTTAGTTCGCCAATCGCCTCTTGATTGCTCGGTCTGGCTTCTTCGATATATCCAATAAATGAAAGAAGGAAAATACAGTAAGTAAAGCAGGTTTCTATTTTTGACTGAAAGTCTTGAAAAAATATAACAGTAGTATATACCAGAGCTGGCAGCCTCCTCCTGCTCCTCCTCCGACTCCTCCTCCCCACCACCACCGTCTGCATATCCAGTGCTATATGTAAGAAATTAAAGAAATAAAAAATACAGTAAACAACAAAACTGATTTATTTTTGAACAAAAGTCGATGCAAAATACAACAGTAAAAAAAAAAAAACCTGGACTGGCGGCCTCCTGCTGCACCGGCTGCCTCTCTATATCCTCCTCTTCCTCCTCTTCCTCCTCCTGCTCCTCTTGTGCTATACATAAAAAAAATTAATTAAAATACAGTAAACAAAAAATGTTTCTGTTTTTGACCATAAGTCGTTGCTAAATAAAACAGTATATACCAGCGCTGGTGGACGCCCGTGGCTCCTCCTCCTCCTCCGCTGGGGCACTGGTCCCTGCCCGGCCAGATTCGGCGGCCTTCTTCCTGTCTTCTGCCAAATCCAAAAAATATAACACGTAAATAATGCAGACTGGAAAAAATGGTATATCTATACAATATATTGCCGAAAGTATTGCGACACCCCTCCACTACCCCACTACCAGCTTGACCCACCACTACTCCCATCTCATAGGTCTAAAGTCACAAAATATTTATTTATTTCCTCTGCACAGACATATATTACCGTTCATTTATATATTTTTTTCAGAGAAGTAAACATTACGTTTATTCAATAAAAACTATTATTTGTGTTGTGTGCATACAAAGCGCATTGTGTGACTGCTTTTAGTTATTTTATAGAAGGCCTCAGCCTCAGTTTCACTTTCAGTTTCTGCTAATAATAAAACTGGATATTGCAGAAACAACAACAGAAATCCACCATTTTGTTTTGAAATTTGCATCTAAAGCATTCAATGACACTGCTGCAGCAGCTGCTGAGGATGTATTGAAGGCGGCTCTGTTTGGATGCACTTACAGAAGAACTACATGTCCCATCCTACCACTTTAGCAGAGACGCAGAGATTTTTATTGATGCGCAGGTGGGAGCCAATATTGGGCAAGCTGCGGGTCATCTCGTATGCATCACTCAATCACAACAACCTCCCCCCCAGCACACTACAGACTATACACACAGTGCCAAAAGAAATCCAGCATTGTAACTTCATCTACATACATCAAATATCACAATTTTCACGAATACGTAAAATCACAAAAAAGAAGAGTTATGGCAAAAATGCACGTATGACGAATTGTGAAAACGCAAAGCTATACACAATCACATTGCATGAAAAAAGGACTAGATAAATAACGTATTTCTGTGCACATTAGCACATGCAAGCACATTATTATTATACAGGATTTATATAGCACCAACAGTTTGCGCAGCGCTTTACAATATAACATGACACTTACGTTTCGCTATGACGCGGCGGATGCGTCTCAGCTGCTCCTGCTCGCGTACTTTTAAATCAGACCAGCGTTTCCGTAGCTGGTCCTTCGTCCGGTCCTTCCCAAACTTCTCCAAAATGGTGGTGCGTAGCTTGTCCAGGATACGATCCTTCCTGGCGTTATTCTTGCTGCGGTAAGGTCCGTTCCGGCAATCGTAATCTTTTCTATCAAAGATGCGGACCAGCTCCAACATCTCCTCAAACGACATATTTTGGGCCCGTTTTACTTTCTTCCTGGGTGCAGGTGGTTCGATTTCATCATAAGATGAAGACGAGGTCTCCTCTCTGGCAGCGGCCATCATGAAGAATAATAAAAACAATATTTTGTTCAAAAAGTTGTCAATAAAACTGGCTCAATAAAGTTACGACATGTGCGCGCGCGCGCATGCGCGACCCGCGGACGAATCGGATCTGACCAAAATACGAATATTCTGATCGGATCTTTGGAAACAATAAAAAAATTTACAGAATCAGCCATATAACCGATACTAGTTAAATATACGATGTCCAGACTTACCGAAATGGTACCGAAATCCCGAATGGAACTGAAATCATGAATAGAGGGAAAATAAATTTCGATTTGACACATTTCAAGTCCATTCGAAAATTCCGAAAAATTTTCGATTTGGTAAACTTTTCGTTTTTTCGGAAAGTCTGTTCTCGTTTCAAAGCAATAGATTTCGATTTGACACATTTCAAGTCCATTCGAAAATTCCGAAAAATTTTCGATTTGGTAAACTTTTCGTTTTTTCGGAAAGTCTGTTCTCGTTTCAAAGCAATAGATTTCGATTTGACACATTTCAAGTCCATTCGAAATTCCGAAAATTTTTCGATTCGGTTCGGAAACCTGTTCGGATTCGACTTTTTCGGATCTAAAAAATTTCGGATTTTCGGCCGAATCGAAAGACCCGAATCGGGAAATTTCGTGAAAATTCCGAAACCCGAAACGCACATCCCTAGTTTGTTGTACCCTGGCCTTCTTCTTGGCCCGTGTAGGTTTTGGGTGTGCATTGCTTCCCCATGACGTAGGTCCGGATGCTAAGGGAGTGACACTTTCAGTCCTGGCAGGCTCAGCGGTTGGCCAGACCTTTGGCCCTCACGCCCTCTTAGTCCTGGCTTGATTTTTGGAGCGGGTTTCAACCTTCGGGCACCTAGGTTGCTCCTTCACTTGTGCCCTCTGGCGTTTCCCGCCGGTGAGGTAGATAACAGTCCTTCTAAGGCTTTCAAAAGCTCCTCAACTCTATTCCCTTCAGGCTTTCGGCCTTTGCATTGTGCGCGGAAGTGGCCCATTTCTCCACAACCGAAACATCTCTTCTTAGAAAGCAGAGACGCAATCGCCTGCTGTGATTCGGTTGAAGGACCCTGGCTAGACGCCACAGCAACTCCGGTTGTCTCCATGCCCGTAAGGAACTTCTGCATCTCTGTCTGCATCTCTGTCACCTTCAACAATACTCGGCACAGTTCCGCGTACGCCTGTTGCAGTTCAGCTTGAGCTTCTTGTACCTCCTTAACAGTTTTTCGCAGCTCGCCTTGTGCAGAGAGGTTTAATTCTTTGACAGCCTTCTCTGTGGATTTAAAAGTGGTCAGATGCTCTTGTTCGTCCACGTCGGATCCGTAGGTATCCAACGAGTCGCTTTCAGGCTGCAAACAGTCGTTATGCCTCACAGGTTGCGCGTAAGCTCTTTCTCCTCGCCTGAAGGATTTTTCTTCCAGTAAAGCCTCCTCCTCTCTGACAGCTCGGATCAGTTCCAGGTATTTCAGTTCTTGATTACCTGCTCTGCTTCTCAGCTGCAGCATCACTGGATCTAGAGGTTGAGAGCCCCTCAGGATCTGTTTTATTCGGATCTTATCCACTTCAGCCGGTTCGGCCCCTTTCTTGAGGAGTATCTGGTGCAGAATCTTATCTAGGCGCCTCATATATTCGGTCATTCTCTCACCTTTCCGCTGGTAGGTGTGTTCATACTGATATACGAGCTCTGCAGCCTTTTCCGTTCGCCCAAAAACTTCCTCCAGAACGTTTAAATAATCTAAAGCAGTGCAGTCTTTCTTACTCAATTTTAGGTTTCTTACAGCTTCTGACGCAGGTCCCTTTAAGCTCTCGGTGATCCTTTGCTTTTTCTGGGCTTCAGGGACGTCCCACTCATCCAGAGCCTGCATCGCCTGTTCCACCCATTCTTCGAAGGTTTCTTCTCCCGCCGGAGTCGGTACGTTTCCTGTAAAATTTCTCAACCGTCGATAACCGAAGTTAGTGTGCGGAGGGCTTGTTCTCTGACACTTAGCCAGCAAATCTCCAATAGCCACTATAAATTCAGGCCCGATCATGGCCAACGGACTGGGCGCGGGAACACTTGTGGATTCGCCACGTGGCGCACTTGGTTGAATCAGTTGGACTTCCACCTCATCGGTCAGCTTCACGCTCGCGCCCTGAAAACACACTGGAACACCCTTTCTCCACTCAAAAAGAACATACGTGTGAGAGGTATCTGGGTTCTCTTTAATGTCCAGGATTAACCCCCGATGATCTGGTGTCAGCGCGGCCACGGCCTGGCGAATCTGATCTTCGGCCCAAGTGTTTGCGGGAATATCCATGACTATACAAAATTCTAACTGACTACTGTGCTCCTCACACCATTCGGCAGCAGTGTCTGGATCCATATTTAACCCTTTTAGATGCGGTTTTTCCAGAGACTGAATCCCGGAAACGAGCCCCCATGTGTAGCGCTCACTCCCGGAGGAGCCACTGAAATTGAACCTCGGGTCAGTCTCCCCGCACTAGGGAATAAATATACTCCAGCACCGTTGTGGATTTTATAAATTATATAGTTTACTAGAATAAATGTCATATAATGAATAACACGGTGTTCGTAGATATATTTACAGTACTTCGTAATTCGAGAAACGCTCAGCGGAAAAGAGAAAATACAAGGCTTCGTAATTCGAGAAACGCACAGCGGAAAAGAGAAGAGGAAAATATATCTTTAACCCCCTTTCTTGAGGTTGGGGAGTGAGTCCCGCACAGGTTATGTCCCAGAATGTACGTGTGTGTGTGTGTGTGTGTGTGTGTGTGTGTTATGGTACCCGGGTACAATATTCAACTGGCCAGTGAATTTCTTATGAGGTATCTTCGACTAGTCAAGTTGGGGCCCTGTGCGTTTTGGAAACAAACAGCAGCGTGCTTTCTTTATTCACAAATGGCCTGGAAGGCCTCTCACCCATCCGCCAGATACTTGGTGCTCCGCTCGACCCAGGACGTCTCTCCGCTCGATCTTGGCTGGGATTCTCTGGGCTACCGGATCCGCTGTCTTGCCTTTCTGTAGCTGCTGCAAGATGTCCAGCTCACCGCCTGCTCTCCCTGTCCGATCGATCTGCGGTGCTCCTAACTCGGGGTTCTCGCTCACTTGGTATCAGCGTGGGTATTCCTGTGAATCACTGGGTCTTCCTCTGGTAAGGCTGAATAACCCAGTCTTTAGCTCTGTTAGGCCCCAGCTGCGCTCCGGCCTAGTCACTGTCTCGTTCTGCTGCTCTGCATCTTGCTCCTCTCACTCCCTGGCGCGCTCTGCCAGCTCTCTCCACGAGGCTCAGGATGTAAGGGTCTGTGTCCCACCCACTTCCTGTGTCCGCTCCCAAAGCATGCCGGGAAATGTAGTCCCAATGTTCAATGTCTCGTATCGCGCTTGTCTCCCTCCGGTGGCCAAAAATAGGTACTGCCACGACAGGGAATTAAACCCAGCACTACATTAGTCATTGCTAAAAATCATAAATTAATATAGCCATAATTAATAAAGACCAGAGATGAGTTAAAATAAACATAAAGAGAACTCATGTTCAGACAAAATCATGATTTATTTTGTTGGTGGACATATTTGCAGTGTATTGGTAGGTGTAAATGCTTTGTGTCCATGAGATACTGCAGGCAGGCATCACTGCTGATAATGCAGGATTGCAAATAGGCAACCGTGAGGTCTGCATGTCAATTTTCATGCGTTCTGTCTTTTAGAGATAAGCTAGCTAAATGCGATGGATAGGGGTTTAGGTAGGCTTGATCACATGGTGCTTGAACCCCATCATGAAAAAATCGTTGTTTAGTGAACTGCACTCTACTGAAAAATTTTGTGTCATTTTATGCCCTTAAATAATTGGGCAGAGGTTGCTGACAGCCTCTGCCTAATCAGTTGTTATTTCTTTTTTTTTTAAAAATGCAATGGATTTACTCGCCTTTTACCTCCTCGCCCCACACTGGTCTGCCTCTTAGGGCTCAGGAACTCTTGAACACCTTTTCTGTGCAATTTGCACAAAAAAAGCACAGCGCTACGGGACTTGTGAACTTTATGTACGCAAGTCCCATAGTGCCTGGATCCCATAGTGCCTCCAATTTGGTTTGGAGCTGTGTGCATGCGCAGCTCTGATCCATTGTGGTTGCTCAGAGACCGATAACTAATGCGACTAGTCTCAGAGATAGTAATTTTAGCAAATTCCCTGCGTGCTGATGTCACTAGTAACCAAGTAGTAACTGGCAGCTGAGAAATGTTAATTTCCTGGCGACTGGTGATGCTAGGTGGGGTGGAAGAAACTCTTCCCCTTCACCCAGTGTTTTAGCAAAAATGGGGCAGCTGGAATGGGGGGAGAAGGGAGGGCACTCCATGAGTTGAGTGTTCCTTTAACTGCAATTTCAGGTGAAAAGCTATTAGCACTTTCCATGTTAATATCAGGCAATAAATGTAGGAGGTACTACACATTATCAAATCTTACCTTGTGTCTCTGAGGGTAGGTTTTAGCCTCACCCACCCTCTCACACCCTTTAAATCGGATCCAGCTGAACAGTGACCCCACCTGCTGGCGCTGCAAACTGGCCCTCGGTAGCTTCCTACACATCTGGTGCGACTGCTCTCTCCTCCGTCCTTTTTGGAGATTGGTACATGATGTGATTCGCTCCATTACAGATCTGGACCTCCAATTCAAAGCTTCCACTTACCTATTGTTACAATTTCCGGTCTCTATCAAGACTAGACTATATGCAGAAGTCGATAGCGTTACGCCTTGTGTTTGCGGCTAAACTCTTAATACCTCTTCATTGGGGGAAACAGTCCCTTCCTGGTGGGCATGGGTCTCAGGTGTGGAGGCATTGCGGGCTATGGATCGGCTTGTAGCTGTGGAGAGCGGCAGATGGAGACCTTCTGCCGATCATGGTTCTACTGGGATGACTACCTAACGGGGGGGTTTGACAGTACTGACCATCTCTAACACTGAGAGTGTCACGTCTTGGCCCTGCCTCCTGCTGGTGGTAGCAGGGATTCCTGTTTGTTTTCGTTTTCCGGCTGCAGGCCATCTGTTGGGCTTATTGGTCTGCGGTCACATGACCTGTTTTGCCCTATATGTAGGGCCAGGATTTCCCTTGATCCTTGGACCAGGATAGACCTTATTCTACCTAGTTCCTGTGCGCTGTATCATTGTTACTCTTGTTCTGATATCCCGTGTATGACCTCTGGCTCTTATGTTTGGATTTCTCTCTTGTCTGACCCCTGAAGTATTTTTGATATCCTGTGTATGACCTCTGGCTCCTATGCTTGGATTTCTCTCTTGTCTGTTCCCTGATGTATTTCTGATATTCTGTGTATGACCTTCTGGCTTGGATTTTTGGACCTCTCTAGTAATTAACCTTGTCTGTTTCAGGTATTATTGTGTTTGTGCATTTTGTAGCTGTTTTCACTCAGCAGACATTTGGCCATGAAGCCAATTTGCTGTTGAGTTGTACTCAGGACCTTATCTGTACTCCCTGGCTGGGAGTGTCTGGTTCCTCAGTCTGTACTATTGTATCAGTATTGAGTGCTGTCCTGCAGCTTTCACAATTCATTCTGTCTTGCCAAATACCTTCTAGTTCTGAAGCTCAAGTTTTGCTATACTCTGGATTTTGGAGGCTCTAAGTTGTCCATTGGTCTCGCAACCTTTGGAGCTTAGTAGCAGTTTAGTTCTCCTGTAATACTCCCTGGATTCGAAGTATAAGTCTGAAGGTATTGTGCTTGATCCTGTTACTGCCTGTTATACCATATACCTGCCTTAAAGGCTTCAACCTCCGCAGATTAAAGGCTCCCCATCACCCTATAGGGGGCTCACCGTTACAGAGAGTAGCTGAATTGAGCTCAACCTCTGATTGGTCTACGGTTTGCCTCGACCAGCCGCTGGTCACATTCCCTCCCTCATTTTATATTCACCAGGATATCTTTTGACACCTCTTCTTTTTTTTCAACCCCCCTTTTTTTCATTTTTCTCTTCTTTCTCTCTTTTTTCCCTACTCCCATTTTCATCCCCTTTTGTGGATGTTGTGTTATGTTTTTTTTCCCTTTTGATCTGATCTACGTAGGCTTGGGTACACTGACACTTACCTTTGGGGAGAGAATACCTTTGTTACGGTGGAAATTGCCAGTGTATGCCCCTAAAGTTATATACCATTTGGCTACTCTGGTTTTCCAAAATGTGACCTACTCCATATCATACGATTTTTGTATTTTGCTTGCGATATTTTGTATCACTGAATCTGTGTATTTGTATACTTTTTTGTTTCTATGTCTGTATCTATATGTCTATTTTCTATCTTTTGAGGTACTACATATTACTTAATCTCTGCCTAGCACATCCTGAAACTAATGGGATCCCATTAAATTTGCGCTGTTGCAATCAGCAGCAATAGACATGTTTAAATGCTATATAATTTAAGTAGTATACCGTTCATAAAGAACTGCCCTTTATTTCCCAAAGCTATCTGTGATCACTTTTCTAGATAGTTCCCATAGTACATAAGTAATATCATCTGTCCTTCTGTCAATTCCCTATATGTTCTGGTCCATCTTTACTTTCTTTCACCATTTGTTTTCTAACCCAAAACAAAAAATAGTGCATAGCACTTCACCAAGATTCTGCATATCTAGAAAACTACACTTTCAAACTCCACCATTGCCCTCAGACTAAAGCTCAACTACTTAAGGAACATATAAACTTCATACTGCCAATACAATGTCGTCTCTGAAAATTCTGTGTCTGCGTGCTATATCCTGCTTAAGACTGAGATACACTACAAGTGTAGCAAAGCAAAGCGTAGCGAAGCAAACATTTTGCAGGCTTGACTTGACTTCACTCCGCTCCGCCTCGCAGCCAGTCTACACTGGATTACGTTTGCTTCTGTGCACACTGGACTGGGTTCCACTAACTAAATTATAATGTACATGCCAAAACCTTTTATTTTCACAAAGCGCATATCATATAGGAAAAAAAGTTTCTATTGAATAAAATATATAAAAATTACTCCCAATTTAAATGGAATAGTATAAGATAAATAGAAAAAAGTAACCCTATTCATATAGCACCCCCATGTTTTATATATATATATATATATAACGAAGGGGATCGTGCAAACGCCGTGTGCTACAGATCCCACCCCTCCTCTCAAGGTGCTGCTCCGCCCATGGCCCAAGTTAACTATTTCCATCTCCCGCCGCTCAGTGCTGCATCATGACGTGGCCTGAGCGAGGGAGATGGAAAAAGCTGGACACACTGAGCACTTCTCGATGTGCGGCGCCGCCTACAGGAGGAACGCACTCCGTGTATCTCAGGCATTATTATCCATCTGCGGCTCTGTAAATGAGAAGCACATTCTGCATTGATATAAAAAATACAAAAACTTAAGTGTGATGATGGAATACGTCTGTCACTGTATGCTAAAAACAAAATCCGCCTTATGACAACACCAATCAAATCCGTCCAGACATTCAATATTTAATTTTGATTGTGTAAGGTGAAAAGCATTATATTTGCATTTGTTAATAATTTCCATCATTTCCAAATATTTCTTCACGCTATAATAGATTTAATGTAAAATAAATTTAAAAAAAAATCATGTGTCTTCTTTTATCATCCGTAAACGTTCTGCAAGCAATTTCACTATGAGCTCTAAATTTCCAAGGAACTTTATGTTACACCTGCGTTTTGGTTGTGACATTTTCTTTATTTTGCACATTATTCATTGTTTTTATATTTCACGACTAACAGATCGCCTCTCTCGGTATGGTAATAAATCAGTTGGTCGGCTATATTGTATATTCTAGAGTAGCGTTGATATAAAACATTGCAAGCGGTACAATTTGTTTCCTTTACTTTCCTTTGCTTCTGTTTTTATCAAATATTTTCAGTGTGTGCATCAAATTGTCTGACAGCATGATAGACTACAGAATTTTCAAAGACATTAGCAACAATTGTTTTGAGAGGACAAATCTTTTTTTTTTTATAATCCCTTCGTAATTTTAACTATTAAATTATGCAATCTATAACATTGCCTCGAAGGACGTGGCGGGCTCTTAAGAAACATAAAAGTAAATTCAGATTAGAAGAGACTTTAAGTATTGACATACAAATAAACGCAAACACAATAATGTGATAACCTCAAACCATAAATTGGTTTCACTCTTAAATTGTTGCATTCCCACTGGGAAAATTACAATGTACATCAAAGACTTAACACTTACCAAGCACAAGTATGACATGCTAGATATGTTTTTGAAAGATAATGCTATAAAAGTAGTAACAAATAAAATGTTGAATGCAATTTTCAGACTACTAATTACATCCACTTGTGTTAAACGTATTGTACAAAAGATTTGCAGTCCAGTTTGACATTAAATTGCCTTCTTCAAAAAGCAATGAATGAAGTTATCTATTATGATGAGAGAAACGTTTTGAAACATAGTACAAATATGTAATTATATTAATTCAGTGACTATATACAAATTTTCCTTAACAAGTCAGAATTTCTTTATTAAATATCACAAACTAAAACGTTTCAGAATATTTCACATAGCAATATGTTGGTTGTTGAGATAGCCTTGAAAACAAAAATTCTCAGCTGTTGCTGGACTACAATTCCCCTTAATCTAAGCCAGCGAAAACACGACAGGTTGGTTTACCAGAAGAAGACACTTGCACGTTAATAACATTCCCGTAATACAGAAGTAGCTTATTTCTTGCTTAAGTTTCAGCCTGTCGCATGTTTGTAAGTGCTTTTACAAGTTTATATAAAATTGCCCTAGATAGAAGCAAGAAAAAAAAAAAACACTTTTGAAAAATGTAATTATTTCTGAATGTCAAGGAATCCGTGGTGGAAGTGGAATGTGGACAGAGAAACTGGATTCATTCAACTGTTCTTTTTACCTTTATCCAAGACGTGTATTACAATACATCAAAATCTCTACAGTTCAGCACTGATTAGCTCAGCGTGCTGCAAATAGCAGAAAATTGGAGCTTATATTGAAAACATTGAGCAGGGTGGAGGGGATAGGGTGATTTTGCTGGCATGCTTTCTCATATAACTAGAAAGGACTAATGGACGAGCTGTGAAAACTTGAAAACAGAAAGTGGTGGTCAGATGAGAGTTTCTAGGTTTGAGCAGTAGGCCAAGAGTTCTATGATGTGATTTTTTTTTTATTCCGCAAATCTTGCAACGGGAACAGCGTTTTACCATTTGGGAACGTAATGCTACAGTCCTATTATCAAAGTCATTACTTCAATTTTCCGGGGAGATTTGTGAGTGTTAGCACTAGTTTGAACATTTAAGGAAAAAAATTTAGAACTTTGATATACCGTATTTTTCGCTCCATAAGACGCACTTTTTTCCCCCCAAAAAGTGGGGGGAAAAGTGGGTGCGTCTTATGGAGCGAATATGGCCCAGCAGCTCGTGGATGTGCCTCCGCTCACCTGCCGCCGCCGCGTTCGTCTCCCTCTGAGCATGCGTCCGGCGGCAGGAAGCTTGGGCACTCGCCTGGGGGAGCCACGTGACCGCGATCTCGGTCACGTGGCTCCCCCAGGCGAGTGCCCAAGCTTCCTGCCGCCGGACGCATGCTCAGAGGGAGACGAACGCGGCGGCGGCGGGTGAGCGGAGGCACATCCACGAGCTGCTGGGCCATATCCATATGTGAGCTGGGGCATTATCAATGTGTGAGCTGGCTGGGGCAAATCCATGTGAGAGCTGGCTGGGGCAAATCCATGTGTGAGCTAAGGCATATCCACGAGCTGGGGCAATATCCATTATTACACTATTTCATTCAGAATATTTATTTTCCGGTTTTCCTCCTCTAAAAACTAGGTGCGTCTTATGGTCAGGTGCGTCTTATGGAGCGAAAAATACGGTAATTAATGTCTGTAATGCTTTTATGAATGTTCACTTTTTTTGATTTTGTTTTTAATGAAGCATACATTTATACTTAATAAACATTAAATTAATTGTACTTCTAGGTAGGTTTTCCTGATTAAAAACCAAAGGATCTATTCATAAAGCACTGACATTGCACGCAATTTCGCTGCTTCGATATTACCTGTACTTCAGCGAACTTTGGTGATTCCATTTCATTGAAAATATGGTGAATTCACTATTTATCGAATAGTCACTGTATTTTGCCAAAAATCAGTCGCCAAAGCAGTAATTGGATGACGGTGGAAACCGCTAAACTGCGCCGAATTGGCATTGGCAAATTCCATTGAACTGAAAAGAAAAACAAAGCAGAACTCTCCATTCTCCAATTCTTCTAACAGGTGTATAAACCAATAGAAATATATTAAAATGTGGCTAAATAATAAAAAAGGTCCTTTTTAAATAAGTGGTAAACAAAAATGTTGTCCAAAAAAATGCAAAAAGGTGTTTTAAAAAAACAAAAGGGGATTGTGCTGAAAATGAAGAAAATAAACGGGGCTCTATTACGATTTTAACGCAAACGTTAACGTGCGTGAGCGTTAACGTTTGCTGCGGTATTTACAGCATATTACAATCCAAACGGAAACGGGTTAAAAAACCCATTTGCGTTTGGTACCTTGCGCCTCTTTATGCGGGGTTACTGTACTTTGCGCTCCCTATGCTTAACATGGGGAGCGCAAAGTGTTAATCAGTGCTGGTATTACAAAGTCCCAGCGCTGATTAATGCCTGGCTCTGGTCAACGAAAAGTTAACCAGAGCCAGAACCTGGTGTTAACGGATTCCGCTTCTGCAGAATCCATTAACGCCAGCTTTAAAAGTAACAAAATGAAGCACATACTCACCCTCTGTCCCGCGGTGAAGACTGCGGCTCCGATCGCCTCCTCCGGCCGGCGGGAGCAGGGAAAGACAGGGGTAAAAAGTCCCCCCAGCCTCTCCCTGCGTATCCCTACGCCGACCGGCCGGATCTCACGAGGCGAGATCCGGCTGGTCACGTGACCGGCAGGGAGTAACTCAATGGAGTCCTATGGACTCCAGCGAGTGGATGCTTGCGGCTGCGCTCAGCGCTGCCGCGAGCATCCAGAATTTAACGCTCGATAACAATGCAGGCATCCAGCATTAAAATGCAGGTGCAAGGGGTGGAACTGCGGGCGCAGTTTTTCCTCCCTTGCGCCCGCATTTTAACGCTAAGAGCATACTAGGGCCCACGGTCTTTTAAAAGAAAATTAAAAATGATATTCCTTTTATTCATTGAATCCGATGGGGTTTGCCTATTTAAACATTTCGAACTGAAACCCTCAAAATCAGGTCATTTTGGTGCAGTTCAGCAATGTTAAAACACCTTTACCCTCAGCTTCTTTAGCAAGGCAGTGGTCGTCTTGGAGGTGTGTTTGGGGTCATTATCATGTTGGAATACTGCCCTGTGGCCCAGTCTCCGAAGGGAGGGGATCATGCTCTGCTTCAGTACGGCAAAGTACATGTTGGCATTCATGGTTCCCTCATTGAACTGTAGCTCCTCAGTTCCGGTAGCACTCATGCAGCCCCAGACCATGACACTCCCACCATCATGCTTGCCTGTAGGCAAGACACACTTGTCTTTGTACTCCTCACCTGGTTGCTGCCACACACGCTTGATACCATCTGAGTCAAATACATTTATTTTGTTCTCTTCAGACCACAGGACATGGTTCCAGTAATTCATGTACTTAGTCTGCCTGTCTTTAGCAAACTGTTTGGAGGCTTTCTTGTGCATCATCTTAAGAAGAGGCTTCCTTCTGGGGCGACAGCCATGCAGCTTAATTTGATGCAGTGTGCAGCGTATGGTCTGAGCACTGACAGGCTGACCCCCCCCCCTTCAACCTCTGTAGCAATGCTGGCAGCACTCAGACGTCTATTTCCCATAGACGACCCCTGGATATGACGCTGAGCACAAGCACTCAACTTCTTTGGTCGACCATGGGGAGGCCTGTTCTGAGTGGAACCTGTCCTGTTAAACCGCTGTATGGTCTTGGGTTGGCCACCATGCTGCAGCTCTGTTTCGGGGTCTTGGCAATCTTCTTATAGCCTAGGCCATCTTTATGTAGAGCAGCAATTCTTTTTCAGATCCTCAGAGAGTTCTTTGCCATGAGGTGTCATGTTGAACTTCCAATGACCAGTATGAGTACGTGAGAGCAATAACACCAAATTTAACATGCCTGCTCCCCTTTCACACCTGCGATCTTGTAACACTAATGAGTCACATGACACCGGGAGGGAAAATGGCGAATTGGGCCCAATTTGGACAGTTTCCCTTAGGGTTGTACTCACTTTTGTTGCCAGCGGTTTAGACATTAATGGCTGTGTGTTGAGTTATTTTGAGGGGACAACAAATTTACACTGTTACACAAGCTGTATATTCACTACTTTACATTGTAGCAAAGTGTCATTTCTTCAGTGTTGTCACATGAAAAGATATAATAAAATATTTACAAAAATGTGAGGGGTGTACTCCCTTCTGTGAGATACTGTATATATTCTTGTTGTGATTATGTCCATTATTACTACTGAATACTTACATAAGGACACAAAGACCTATTGATCCCCTACATGTTTATTAAGACTCCTTTAAATCTATAAACCATTAGGCTTGTGCACCGATTTTTTTTTTCGGTTCGATTGGGTTCGATTTTTTTCGGATTTTTAAACTTTTCGATTCAGCTCGTTTCGACCGATTTCTGTTTCGATTCGGTTCGGCTCGATTCGTTTTTCGTGTACATTTTTTTTTCGGAATATCGACCATTTTTCATATTTTCGTGTCACTTTGCTCGTTTTTTGTATCGACTTTTCGTAATTTCGGAAATTTTCGTTTTTCGGAATTGTACATGTTTTCGGACTATCGACCGTTTTTCTCATTTTCGTGTCACTTTGCTCGTTTGTTGTATCGACTTTTCGGAATTTCGGAAATTTTCGTTTTTCGGAATTGTACATGTTTTCGGAATATCGACCGTTTTTCGTATTTTCGTGTCACTTTGCTCGTTTTTTGTATCGACTTTTCGTAATTTCGGAAATTTTCGTTTTTTCGGAATGTCTGTTCTCCTCGTTTCAAAGCAATAAATTTCGATTTGACACATTTCAAGTCCATTCAAAAATTCCGAAAATATTTCGTTTCGGCTCGGAAAACTTTTCGGATCTAAAAATTTTCGGAAATTCGGCCGCATCCGAAAACACGAATCAGGAAATTTCGTGAAAATTCCGAAACCCGAAACGCACATCCCTATAAACCATATGTAAAAGTAATTTTGGTGTCTATATTTCATCTTTGGGTTTTTAATCTTCATTGGTTTGCAGTGTGGTGTTTCTTTTTTAATAAAATAAGTTTATTATTTTAATGCTACTTTGGTTTACTTGATAGATTGCAAGTTCCCACGGAAATAGTGCCCTCATTTCCTCCCGTGATGGTTTGTCATATGTAGTAACATTTCAAGGTATTGCAACACTGTCTAAATTGTACATACTGTTCAGTGCAGTGGCATATGTTGGCGCTATACAAATAAAGTATAATAATAAATAATACATTGGTACCTATTTATTTACCATGTTTCATATCCAATATTGCTTCAATTTTGAAACAATATTAATTAATAATTAAAGCATAGCACATTTGGCAAATTCCAAATAAATACATTTACTGCAGTGTTTTGTATATAGCTGATATTTAATAATCTGATCAATCATAATATCTCCATAGAAAAATCTCATTAATTCCTACTAGTGACTAGGGGATGGGCCGAACACCCCCCGTGTTCGGCTCGCATTTGAACTCGAACATTTGAAAATTAAGGTGCCCTCCAAGAGGGCATATATGTAAGATATTGGCCATAAAAGGTGTATGGGGATCCGGGTAGTGCCCTGGGGGACAGGAAAAAATGAAAAACAAATAATAAAAAAAGTTTTTAACCATTTCACTGCTGAGTGCTGAGCTCATTTTTAACGCTTTTGCTCATGTTTAAACGCGATTTGAAGCCATGGGAAATGTTTGAGCAACGAGTGGGAAAAATTACGATCTTGCATGAGCATTAAGGTTTGCTGCAGCGTTCACCGCATATTTGTAATGATTCCCCTGGACAGACCTGGTAGGATCCCTGGTAACAGACCTCTAACCCTCCGATCCTTAGGATGGTCGGGACTCGGGACCACTAAACCTAACCTCTAGCAGCCACACAGGCCAGGGAGACAGCACCAACAATATACACCACAGACTGAGATCAATATATGTTTGTCCTGCACTATAGTGTATGGCAGGATGGAAGCGCACCAGCAATATACACCACAGACTGAGCTCAATATATGTTTGTACTGTGCTATAGTGTATGGCAGGATGGAAGCGCACCAGCAGTAACAAGCAGCGGAATATACCAGACAGGGGCACAGAGCGAGAGTAGTTGTTGTTATAACAAAACCGGGTCAGCAACGTTTAGGCACTTGTACTGCACTACTATATGTGGCAGGATCTGTAGCACACACCAACAGTAACAAGCAGCGGAATATACCAGACAGGGGCACAGAGCGAGAGTAGTCGTTATAACAAAACTGGGTCAACAACGTTTAGGCACTAGTACTGCGCTACTGTATATGGTGAGAATCGGTGCACACCCGTAGCAACAGGAGGCAAACAGAACAGCCAGGGAGTACACAGAGAGAATAGTCAAATGGCAGCCAAAGTCAGCAACAGATCGGGTCCTCAGAACAAGCAGGGTCAGTAACAAGTATACAATCTGATCCGGTAAGCTGGCGATGCGGGAATGAAACTCCATGGCAAGGTGAGGGCTCAATGCGCGCGCTCCTAATTTAAAGGTCCCGGTGGCTTCGCGTCATTGCGCCGCGCCCTGCCCCCTGATCACTCACAGCTGCACCAGGTGCTGCCGGAGCTCCTGGCATTTGGCGAGCTGGCAGCACCATACGTCTGGGGCCCCCCGATTGCCACCGGGGACCCTGGATGTCACAATATTACAATCTGGATCCTGGTTATGGGGGGGGTCTGCCGTGGCTGCAGGTGCAGTGGTTCCCTACCTGCGCCGCCTCTCTGTCACATGCACGCGGCCGGCCAACCCGCACAGTCCCAGCTCTGACATCCGGCGGCCGCATGCTCCTCAAGGGGGTCCTTTGGAGGCCCCGCGGGCAGCACTTTATAGTGCCTGATTAGAGGGTTGTGTCTGCCTGATATTTTAGCAACAAGAATATTTTATCCCATAGGCTTCAATGTTAAAAATATTCCCGTTTTAATTCAATATCTGATAAACTGTTGCCTATAATATTTTGCAGGAAAGAGTCTCTTTTATTTTGAGATTTTCTAGGATTTTTTAAGCATTTTTTATAATTTTCTCAATTATTTTTTTTTGAACTTTTGGCGAACATCGCAAAAAGTTAGTTCGCCGGACTGTTGAACGGCCGATGTTCTATTCAAACTTCGAACAGATTCGAACCGGCAGCCCATTCCTACTAGTGACACACAATTGCTGGCCAACAAAGGTCACCACCTGAGTTTAACTAAGCTAGTAGGCGCATCCCTTCCATTGGATAATAACTGCAATAATTAATACGTTTAAGCTGACAAAGAAATTAGGTCAGCTGACTACCTGAATATACTGAATGAGCAGGTGATGACAATGCCTGGAGTCATCAGGCTCTAACTGTGCAACAGTGGTTAAGGGAGCATGGGACATCATTTCCCAAATGGATTGGCCACCACGCAGTCCAGAACTTAATCGCCTTGAGAATCATTGGGATGTGCTGGAGAAGACTTTACACCAGTGTTTCCCAAATCTGTCCTCGGGACTCTCAATCAGGCCAGATTTTGCAGATAACCTTGGGGAAATGCAGACTGAATACTGCTGAAACTGACCAGCAAATTATAACCCCTGTGCTGTGCTTCAGATATCTGTCAAACTTGGTGAGGCAGAGGGTCCTAAGGACAGGTTAGGGAAACACTGCTTTACACAGTGGTCCAACACGCTCATCATTAGTTCAAGATCTTGGAGACAATTTCATGCAATTCTGGAGGTAAATAAATGTGGTGACATATTGCATAAACCTATTAAACAATGCCACAGCAAACGGGTGCCGCAATCAAAGCAAAAGGTGGTCCTACATGACATTTTTTGGCCAGGCTGTGTATTTGCTAAAAGCTCATTTCTGATGTTACACCTTGCAATATCCTTGTTACTTCAATTCATTCATGTCACGGATCCCTCTGATTACCAAAAGTGTGGTCCCTTTACGCAGACCGCTCTCTACCCTTCCGATCCTTGAATGGTCGGCAAAACTAGAAAGACAATTAACCAGACAATATATAAACAAGGGGTAACACCAGACAGAGGTATTGAATAGAGTATTGTCACGAATCCTTCTGACTACCAAGATATTGATCTCTTTATGTAGCTCCCTTTCTACTCTTCCGATCCTTGAATGGTCGGCAAAGCTATATAGATAATGAAGCAGGTAACAGATAAAGAAAGGGAAACACCAGACAGGGGTACAGACCAGATCACAAGTCCTCCCTAGGACTTTAGTAATAGCAGAGGTAATCTGATGCGTGCTTAGGGTGCCACATAGACTGACCTCGGTACCAACGTTAAGGGCAGAACCTAGAGCAGAGTAAATGCCAATACCAGGGGTCATACACAGGAGGGTTTGTTTGCCAATGCCAGGAGTCATACACAGGAGGGTTTGTTTGCCAATGCCAAGGGTCATACACAGGAGGGTTCGTTTGCCAATGCCAAGGGTCATACACAGGAGGGTTCGTTTGCCAATGCCAAGGATCATACACAGGAGGGTTCGTTTGCCAATGCCAAGGGTCATACACAGGAGGGTTTGTTTGCCAATGCCAAGGGTCATACACAGGAGGGTTCGTTTGCCAATGCCAAGGGTCATACACAGGAGGGTTCGTTTGCCAATGCCAAGGGTTATACACAGGAGGATTCGTTAGCCAAATATCACAAGAGCTCTGCGGGAGGTGAATACCACGTCAGGGCACCGGTGTAATGGTGAGACTGGGTTTTAAACCCGGCGGGTCCGCGTCACAACGCCAGGCCCCGCCCCCTCGGCGTCCCACGTGAGCGCACCCGGAAGCGTTTACATTCGGCGCCTGGCCAGCGAGCAGCGAGGAAGCTGCTGCCAGGCGCCCCATCCCCTGACCCACCGTGACAATTCATTCTTGCTTTGCCCACAGAGCTCATTTACTACACTCCCTGTTGGTAGCAGGGAATTCCGAGTAGGACATACAAATGAAGTTCACAATTTCTCACATCAAAGGTCTGCTGTAGCACACACATCCCTCATGTCAGTGCAATCCCATACTAGATGGCAACAAGCAATTACTGAACTATGAAAGTGGATTGACTGATTCTAAATAAAACCGGTACAGTCAAAGACCTTCGACATGAATTTAAGGAAGTTACATCAGCGTTATTTTACTTGGGCTGGACTCATGTAACTGACTCACATGGGAAAAAATGCTACCTAGTTTTTTACTTGCCTATATACTGAATTGTGTCAGTGTGCTATACATTTTCCTGATCCTCATTAATTAAAACACTGATTATTGTACTTAACCCCATAAGGACCACTGACGTACATAGTACGTCAGGGGGAAAATTTCCCTTAAGGACCAAGGACGTACTATGTACGTCATGGTCCTTTAACCCCCCTCCCCTATGGTCCCACATTGGTCTGGCTTCCTTGAAGCCAGCCCAATGGTTTTATGGGGCCTAGCCATCGAGGTGACATCATCGCCATGCGTGATGTCATTTTCAGGTGCACCCTGGCACCCTGACCAGTCTCCCTCCCCAATGGCTGCAGCTGGCAAAAAAAAGAGACACCACTAGAGAGGGAAGAGTCTGCCCTTTCCAGAGGTGCCTCTATTTAATCCCCTAGGCATCAGATCTCAAATTGCTTCCAGAGGTGGCTGACATCTTGGATGTCAGCCAAGCCCCCGGGTCACCCCCCACCCACTGTCTCCATATGTGTGATGACATCAGTTGGACAGTTAACCCCCTAGCTGCCAAGTGGAGCTAGGGGGATCCTTTGGATCCATTTACTCCCAATCTGTGGCAGCTAGAGGGTCATGTTTGGTATCATTGGAAAGGCCTTATCATGACCTTTTGGTAATGATACCAAACATGACCAGGTTTGGTGTAAAAATAAGAAAATAAATAAAATAAATTAAGTGTTTTTTAAAGAGAATTTTTGGCTGTGAGGTATAATAAAATAGGATATCAAATCACGTTTAAACATGATGAGCATTAAATGGTCAAAATGAGCTCGGCACACCCGATTTTTACATGTTTTTTCTTTTTAACCGTTTCACTGCTGAGCCATTTCAATTCTGTATTTCTAATTTCAGGACAAAATATCAAAACTATTTAGCAGGGGTCTTTTTTGGCAGTTGATTTTGGGGATTAAAGTTTGAAAAAGTGTGTATTTTCCATTTTTTCCATCATATTTCATAATTGCGTTTATAGTAAATTATAGGATATGATGGTAATAATGGTATCTTTAGAAAGTCCATTTAATGGCGAGAAAAACGGTATATAATATGTGTGGGTTCAATAAACGATAAACAATAAACTTTTCCTCTCTTTATATTAAAAGTGGATACCAAGTGCCTATTTGTATATTTTGTATACCATTTCAAATGTATCTATTGAGATAAAGAAAATTATGAAATGTTTAAATTCAAGCATTTTTACAAAGAACAGCCATGCATGTCAAGTAAGCGGGATCACAGCTGCTCTAATTGGTTGAACAATAAAATCCACAGAAACGTGCACTGCATATGAGCGTATCACAGAGCTGCACAGCAATAAAACCCACAGAAATGGGCACTGTGTATGAGCATATCAGAGCTGCACAGCAATAAAACCCACAGAAATGTGCAGTGTGTATGAGCATATCACAGAACTGCACAGCAATAAAACTCACAGTAATGTGCAGTGTGTATGAGCGTATCCCAGAGCTCCAGGGCAATAAAACTCACAGTAATATGCAGTGTTTATCACAGAATCCACAGCAATAAAACTCCCAGCAATGCAATGTTTGGTGTGTGTCAGCGTATCAGAATCCACAGCAATAAAACTCCCAGCAATGCAATGTGCAGTGTGTATGAGTGCATCAGAATTCACAGCAATAAAACTCACAGCAATGCAATGTGTGGTGTGTGTCAGCGTATCAGAATCCACAGCAATAAAACTCCCAGCAATGCAATGTGCGGTGTGTATGAGTGAATCAGAATTCACTGCAGTAAAACTCCCAGCAAACCAAGTGTATATGAGCACACAGCAATTATGCTGTGGAGCCATCTTGTCAGCAGTGGGGTGCCACTGCCAGAGGGTGCACTGTAGCTTTGATTCCCTTCCCGGTGGGTGTTCAGTCCAGAATAGAGTCTGTGTTAACGAGAGGGCGGGCAGCTGCGCGCGTGCGTTTCACGTAGTTCAGCCAGTCATGTGGTACTGAGACTCAGAGAAATGGCAGTGAAATGCCCTGATGTTCGGTGGTTTCAATCAGCAGGTTTATTCAGGCGAACCCCATAGGTTTCAATGTTAAAAATATTCCCGATTAATATCTAATAAATCATTTATTATTTTAATCTGCAGTAAAAAGTCTTTACTTAATGATTTTTTTTTAGTACCTTTAACCCTTTCGCTGCTGAGGCTTTTCCCGCCCCTGTGCTGAGGTCATTTTTACCGGTTTTGCTCATCATGTTTAAACGTGTTTTGAAGGCTTATTTTAGTATATGACCCAGACATATTATATATTGTTCTTTCCGTCAGACTCGGCAGATTCATAATATGTCATTATTATATGTATACGTCATGACCTGTCTGTATATTATAACAAAAAATGCAATAAAATAGGATTTTTCAATAATTTACAATGTGTAAAGTGGTTTTTTTTCACATTTTAACATGCGAGCAATTGCGGTTATATTTTGTATGAGGTGCTCTTGTTAAAAAAATTAGAGATGGGGTCTCGTTACATTTGTTTTTGGGGAAAATTACACGATTTTTAACAAACGCACCGCATACAAAAATCGTTAGTGCAGCATCATTGTTCACATTATAATTGAAATGGGAACAATATTGCTGCATTAACAAACCAAAAAAAAGAAAAAAAACTTGTTTATTTTTTATAATTTGTTTTTAATTTTTTTTTTGTTTTTTTTTTTTTTTTTTTTACAAACTTTTTCACTTTCGTGCTTGGTATCGTTGGAACGGCCATGCTCTGGCCGATCCAACAATACCAAACATTAACCCCTAGCTGCCACGGGGAGCTCCAATGAACCCCTATCTCCACCATTGGTGGCAGCTAGGGGTTAACTCCAGGACTGGCGTCATCGTGCTATGCACGATGACGCCAGTCCTCAGGGGGAGTTCCCGGAGGCTTGGCCGACATCCAAGATGTCGGCCAGCTCCGGGAAAGGATCACGAACTGGCGCTTTTCAGCGCCGATTCGTGATCCGGCTCCCCAGGGGTTAATGCCAGGTACCATTTGGAAGGGCAGGCTGTGCCCTTCCAAATGGTGCCTGGGTTAACCCCCGCAACGCCGCCGATTGGGAGGGAGAGAGAGGTCCGAAGGACCTCCCCCCCCTCCCTTTCAGGCGCCTCCTCCGCACATGCTGGGGGGGGGCGCCTGAATTAGGTGTCATCGCGCCCCCGCGATGACACCTAATTAGCCCGGCGGCGGTTCCGGATGCTGGGCTGACATCGAGGATGTCAGCCCGCACCGGGTGGGCCAGCAATCGGCCGGAACCCGGCCGAACGCTGACCCCAAAGGCTGGACGCGCTCAGCGTGTCCACCGCATGGAACGTGACATGCGGTTGGACGCGCTGAGCGCGTCCACCGCAGCGAAGTGGTTAAGGCTGGGTTCAGACGAGCGTAGTGTTCACGTCCGTGATTGCGCCTAAAAGTACGTCCGTGATAGTATGAAAGAAAGTCCATTGGAGCCTGTTACACAAAGTACGTCCGCACTGAACTGCGGACGCACCACGGCCGCGGCAAACGGACGCAAGGCAGGCAAGAACGTACAACCCCTAGAACGGCCGCACAAAGTGCGCTGCGTCCGCAACGTCCGCATAGCTTTGTGTGTGAGTGATGGAACGTGGTCAGACGGACTGCATTTATACGTCCAGCATTTTTCACGGACAAAATGGTTTTGATTTTTATTTTATTTTCCCTCCTACATACGTCAAAATATACATCAGTGAATAAACGGACTGTGTGGCCACTACTGCGTCTTCCGTACTGACGTATGTCCGTGTGCACGGACGTACAGTCCGTAGAAATCACGCTCGTCTGACCCTAGCCTTAGTAATTTTTCAGATTTTCTTGGGCAAAATTCCCCCCTTTCTTTTAATAGCAGTTTTTCTTTTTTCTGTAACAGAACTTTTTATTATCAATCATAGGATCTTATATGTAAATTCCAGACATTTTCGTTCAGTAGTTCTTTTGAAAACAGCAGGCCACGGGTTTGCGGTGGCAGCATTCAGCGGCCGACTCCATGCACTTTGGGGACCCTGCGGTGAATGGTGAATTCACTGCAGGGTGGGGAAATTTTATTCTCCTAAGTGCAGGGAACTACAGAACACCAAAAAGTTGGCGTCATTTCGGTGCTCTGTGAGTAACCCATTTAGTGGTGAGGTTTTTTGCTGCCCCCTGGAAAGTGAAATTGAAAGTGTAAATTAGTGAAATCTCAATGTATCCTTCCTGGTAAAATACTTTGCAAAAGTAAAAAAAAATTTAAAAAAAAAAAAAAAAATTATCTTTTTTTTAGGGGTGGGGCCACCCAGTGCGGGCCGCCGCCGCCCCCTGGAAAGTGCCACCCTAGGCCTGGGCCTAGTCGGCCTAGGCCAAAATACACCAGTGCTGGTCACTATGGGGCTAATATATAATGACATTTTAATTTTTATGAGACACCTCCACTCTTCTAATCTGCATTTATTTATTTTGAATACAAATACATAGACCCATTCGCACATTATTATGAAACAGTTTTACATTATTGTACTCCAAACGGATCTATCTTTGGAAAAAAAAAATTGTTTTGGAATTATTATAATTCATATGAAATGCTTCAGATATACCCAGCTATTGTTTTTTTCAATACTATTTACTATTTTTTTAGCCATCTCCCCTCTTCTGTTTTGCATTTATTTTTTTAAAATATACATAAATGTGCACCATGGCACAGTGAAAACAATAATGAAATACTTATTGTATGATTTAATGGTTAATTCAAAATCTACCTTGAAGTTCCTTTACAGTGAAGTAGTTAAAATATACAAGCTGTGTGTAGACAAATAGTGGAATCTATATTGTCAAACCTTGTGGAAACAACTGCCATTTTATCCTTTTGCACTTCACTGAACTTTCCAATTTAATTGCCTATGTGATCGATAAATACATATTATGTGAAAACAGCTTTCACGCATCCTTTGAAGAGGGTTTTATTTGTGAGTCTTCTTAAAAAAATGTTTTTTTTTTCTTCCATATTGAGATTTTTTTTCTTCATTAATTAAATTGTCAGACATCATCAGTCTGTAGACATCACCCAGTGTTTTGCATTTTCATGCATGAAAGTGTAAATTAATTTAACGGTTTGTTAGAACAAGCAGACAGGATGTATTCAATTACTAAATGGTTGGGACCAGCTACTACTATGTATTGTATTGGAATTGCAAAGTTTATGAAGAAATAGAAATGCAGTTACAATTCAGACTGAAATTTGAAATGTACACCTATACGGAACCTTTACAGATTAATTTATAAACACTGTTTTGTTTAGAAAAGAAAAGGACTGCTGTGTTTCTGTACAGTTCAATTGAAATTAACTGAATGCTTACAGACTGCATTCAAGCTGCTACTTCCATAATATTATATATTTATTTATTTATTTTCTTTATTTATGAAGGATTTTACCAGGAAGGATACATTGAGATTTCTCTCGTTTTCAAGTATGTCCTGGGTTCAAGAACATTAAAATGTTACAGTTGTTACAGAAATACAAATTAATACAATGCAAGATATTTAAAAAAAAAAACAAATATACAGATTAACAGAAATTAAATATGTAGGAAATAGTCATTATGTTACATGTTTACAGGTGCATTCCATATTGAGGTATGTTAGTAAGGAGCTCTTGAGTGACTTTAGGCTGGGGGAAGATTTGATGGCGTCTGGGAGGTTATTCCATAACTGCGGTGCTCTGTAGGAAAATGAGGACCGAGCCACTTTCTTTTTGTATTGTGGCATTGCAAGTAAGATGCTGGTCCTGGATCGGAGGTTATAGGATGAGGGAACTGGAGGAAGCAGTCTATTCAGATAGGGTGGCAGCTTCCCAGAAAAGCTCTTAAACACCAGGTTGGAAAGGTGAAGGGTACGTTTAGTCTCCAGCGACGGCCAGTTTAGCTCTTTTAAGATGTCACAATGGTAAGTCATGTAGTTACATTGTAGCACAAAGCGGCAGCATGAGTTATACAAGGTGGTAAGTTTCTGAAGGTGTGTTTGTGGGGCTGCTGCATACACTAGATCTCCGTAATCAATAGCTGGCATAAGCATTTGTTGTACAATTTGCATATACATCATTCATTTCTTAACAGAAAAGTAATATTATGAATTTCAATAAAAAATGACAACTGCAACGAAACAACAATCTTAGATTGTATTCTTTCTTGAGCAGAATCCTCTTCTATCGTTCTCCTTGTGTCAAACTTAATTGTTATTTTAATGTTTGTTTTGTCCTAATCATATCGTGTTGTGTAGATGCTTTATAAAATTGTAATTGATTAGGTAAATATTAGGGCAAAAATAAGAGAGCGAGAGAAAGAGAAAAGCACAAAAGGTTCAGGTGCCAGCAGAAAATAAGAAAAGCTTTTGGTAAAAACATAGTGTCCTAGAAGTAAAGGGACTTCTGGCACAGTAGGTGTAAATGTCAAAGGCTAGAATGGCCACTGGACTAAAGTGCCTGCTTGTCCACTTTTGATTTGCACCAACTTGTCCACTTTTTGTATCCCCATCTACATAGCTTTATTTCTTTTTTATTTGGTTCATCATAAAGAGCATGCAAATAGGCTATTTATTTATTTATAAAGTATTTTACCAGGAAGGATACATTGAGATTTCTCTTGTTTTCAAGTATGTCCTGGGTTCGAGAACATTGAATTTTTTCAGTCATTACAGAAATACAAATTTAAAAATTGCAAGATTTTAAAAACAAAACACAAATATACAGAATAACACAGAAAATAAATATGTAGGAAATATACTCATTATGCTGCTTGTCTTACAGGTGCATTCTGTATCAAGGTATATTAATGGAGATCTCTTAAGTGACTTTAGACTGGGGGAAGATTTGGTGGCGTCTGGGAGGTTATTCCATAATTGTGGTGCTCTGTAGGAAAATGATGATTGGGCCACTTTCTATTGGTATTGTGGCACTGCAAGTAAGGTGCTGGTCCTGGATCGGAGGTTATAGGATGTGGGAACTGCTAGGGGAAGCAGTCTATTCAGGTAGGGTGATATTTTCCCAGAAAAGCTCTTAAACAACAGGTTGGAAAGGTGAAGGGTGTGTCTAGATTCCAGCGATGGCCAGTATAGCTCTTTTATTATGTTACAATGGGGGTCATGTAGTTACATTGCAGCACAAAGCAGCAGAATGAGTTCTACAATGTGGTAAGTTTATGAAGGTGTGTTTGCAGGGCAGCTGCATACACAACATCTACATATTCAATAGCCGGCATAAGCATTTGTTGTACAATCAGTTTTTTTTTACTGCGGGGCTCAAGCAGGATTTGTTTCTGTACAAGGCACCTAGTTTGGGGTAAAGTTTAGATGAGAGTTTTTCGATGTGGTGGCCAAAGGATAGATTTGGGTCTAACTACATACCTAGATATTTGAGAGCAGTGACTGTGGTCAGTGTGCCATTTGATTTTGTCCTGACACATAGATGGGGAGTTTGCAATTTATGTAGTTTAGGTGCTGTTCCAAAGAGCATTGTAACAGTTTTGTCAGTATTTAGAAAAAGTTTGTTATCCGCGATCCACTTTTCTACCCCTGTGAATTGTTCTTGCAGCACGGCCTCCAGCTGCAGGAATTTGGTTTGCTGGTATAGATTACAGTGTCGTCTGCGTACATGTGTACAGTTGAGGCTTTTCAAACATTGGGCAGATAATTTCTGAATATCGTGAATAGCAGGGGGCCGAGTATCGAGCCTTGGGATACACCGCATGTGACTGGGAGGGGAGGGAAGCGCTGTCAGAAATGGACACATATTGCGATTAATCCGATACATATGATTGAAACCAGGTTAACGTGCGATCACCAATACCGGAGTGTTTAAGTTTTTGCAGTAGGATTTATTTATTTATTTGCAAAGTATTTTACCAGGACGGATACATTGAGATTTCTCTCGTTTTCAAGGATGCCATGGTCTACTGTTTCAAAGGCATTGCCAAAATCAAGGAAGATGGCTCCAGTTAGGTCTCCTTGTTCCATGCCAGCTTGGATATCATTGCAAACCTTTAAAAGGGCAGATGTAGTTGAGTGATTTAGACAAAACCCAGATTGATCAGGGGTTAAGTAGTTCGAGTATTGAGAATAATCACATATTTGCGTGTAGACACGTTTTTCTAAAATTGTTGACAACAGGGAGCAATGATATCTGACGGTAATTGAATACCAAAGTATTGTTGCCATTTTTATGGATCGGTGCCATTCTCGCAGTCTTCCAAAGTTTGGATATGTATCCAGTCGCCATGAATTCATTGATTAGGGTTGCGACATGATTTGCAATTGCCCGTGCATTGATTTTCAGCAGCATTGCTGGGTTTTGATCAGGTCCAGACTGGTATTTCATTTTTCCATTACAGAGCAGTTTAGTAACGACACTGACAGACACTGGTCTAAAATTGAATTTCTCTGCTATACAGGGTCTTTGCACAGTTGGTGGGGCCAGACCTGCGTGTGGCCTTTCTGAAAGCGTATCATTTGTTAGCTTAGCAGTCAGTGACTATTTACAGTAATAAATGCTTCTTCATACATGGGCTGTACACAAATATGGTCCAAGGGTGAAGTGTTTGTATGATGTAATTGTCCGTACATCTTTGTATAAAGAAAGTGTATTGAGTCACTGATAGTATGCAGGAGCTTTCAGTCAATATGTCCTAAATATACAATTTGAGGAATTCCAATTTTTTTCCAAAACCTTGCATGTGCACAGTGCTGGATCTAGGCCTGAGCAGAAGATTTTAGGGCCTTTTTTCTGTTTGTCTCACCTCCCATTTTTTCTTTGACCCAATATTTTCACCTTCCATTCATTCTCTACTCTATTCTTCTCAATTCCAATTATTCCTCTGTACCAGGCTTCTCACCTTACGTTGTGCCATAGCCCCATCCCTCCTAATCTTACTTTGTTGGAGGCAATTAGAGGCACAGGGCCATCTTTAATAATGGCCTTGTCCTGGGCACACTTTCTTGCCCCCCGCTCCCCATGCAATCACTTTTTGTTTTGTTTGTGTTTTTTTAAAATTTTATTTTATGTGGTCATGTTTGGTCTGGTCAATAACACCTAAATTGTCTGTGTGGGGTGTAGAGAATGAAGTTAAAAGGGCTAAAGGACCCCACAACACTCCTCACAGTGGTGCTGCGGCTTGTGTTTTAGATGGATGTATTGTGATAAAATGAATGGGGTCATCTGTGATGGCATGTACATCCCCCCTCTAACGTTTTCAGAGAGGGATATGATGTTTAGCTCCAGGGGATGCTGGTGTTCAACATAATGAAGTTCAGGAGTTTGTTTAGGAAAACTCCAACATACTGGTCAGCTCTAAGTCATTCTCAGCAGTAAAAGCAATCACTGTCTGCTCTTCAGTCTGAGAGAGGTGTTTGTGTGGAGAGGAAGCAGCTTGTTTGGCTCCAAGCAGAAAGTTTATACTGAATGCTGAAAACTCTGACGCTTCTAAGGTTGGTGAAGCCTGTATTTTGTTTAGCATAAATACCCTGATAGTAAGGAATCTTTTGGTTTGGTAAGAGCTTGAGGAGCCATAATTTTGTTTGTAGGGAAGTTTTATGTTTCTTTTGTATGCTGATACTGCTGCCTGCTAAAGCAGTCAATACAATAAAGTACATAACTTGTTTATGCAACCCTAGAGGACTGTGCTCTATTAAGGACATAATACCCAAAGCGTGTACAAGGATTACAGTATGTATAATAACGCATTGCGCCAACACCTCCATATTTGCTCCTGGGGTTGAATGAGAAGGTGAGTTGGTGCATCATTGTTTGCTTTATATGTGGAAGCTCACAATGTCACTGCCTTAGAACAGAGAAAAAAATTAATCTTGCATTTAATTTGTTTTGTTAATTTTTCTATTTTTACACATTACATGGTCATATTTGGTATCATTGGAAAGGCCAGACTCTTTCCAATGACACCTCACGTGATCTTGTGTGGTGTACAGACTAAAGACCCAGGGCTCCAAAGAACCCCCTGCACCCTTCGATGCAGTGACGCGGTTCAGCTTTTTGACAGTATAATGCGTTATTACATATTGTTCCATCACCTCCACACTTTCTTGCGACATGGGAAATGAGGTGGTAATTAAGTGCAGCCTCATTGTTCACTTTATATTTGAAAAGTGAACAATAGTGCTGTGTTAGAAAAAAGAAAAGATTTAGTTTTTATAAATGTAATATAAAGCCTGGTCATGTTGGTACCATTGGAAAAGTCATGCTCTGGCCATTTCAACAATGACTCACTTGACCATCTCGCTCCTATGGTTCCAGAGGGTTCAAAGGAGCCCATATCTCCTCCATAGGGAATTCCCTGCCTGGCCGGGGGGGAAGGAGTCCAGTTTGTGGGGATGGTCAATGGGCAGGGGCAGGTCACACAGGCAAAGCTGACATCCAACATGTTAGCCCCCTGTGAGAGAAGTGACATAATGGCACCAAGCTGTGCAGAGGGCCATGTGGGCTAAAGGGGCAGCTGCCTTGGGCCACACAAAAATGACTGGGTCTGTGGTAACTGCCCCTTTTGCCCTTGTTAAAGACAGCCCTGCAGAGGTGACATCGTTAACCCAAGACATACTTGAAAACAAGAGAAATCTCAATGTATCCTTCTTGGTAAAATACTTTAGAAATAAATAAATAAATACTTTCTGGGTCATCTTAGGGGCATTTGCCTGATGCTGCAGCTTCAGTACCATTTATGTTAATATGGTCCAGGATGTGCCCACAAAACATGCATTCAAAAACATATACCTCTTTCTCCTGCGCCCTCTGGAACGCTCGCTCTGTGTGCAACAAACTCACAGCCGTCCATGACCTCTTCCTTTCAAACTCCTTCAACCTCCTAGCTTTAACTGAAACCTGGCTAACTCCCTCTGACACGGCCTCCGTTGCTGCTCTCTCACATGGCGGTCTATACTTGAGCCATACCCCCAGACCGGGTGAGAGAAATGGTGGCGGGGTCGGGCTCCTGCTCTCTCCCACCTGCACCTACCAGCATCTCCCTCCACCCCCATCCCTCTCCTTCTCCTCCTTCGAGACACACTGCATCCGCCTGTTCTCTCCTCTGGCTCTCAGGGTGGCAGTCATCTACCGCCCACCGGGACCAACCTCCCAGTTCTTTGACCACTTTGCTACCTGGCTTTCTCACTTCCTGTCTTCTAATCTTCCATGCCTAATTCTCGGGGACTTCAACATTCCATTGACGATCCTTCCGCTCCTGCTGCCTCCAAACTTCTTTCACTCACGTCCTCCCTTGGACTCACACAATCCTCCCTCCTCCTCCTACCCACCGCGATGGTCACGTTATTGACCTGGTCTTTTCCAACCTCTGCTCCATTTCTGAGTTCAAATGTCGCCCTTTCCCCATCTCTGACCACCACCTTCTCTCTTTCAACCTATCTGGACTTCCTAAACACCCTGCTCCCCCCCCCACACACACTCCACGAGAATCTACATGCTGTGGACCCCCATCAATTCTCCAACCTACTTCACCACCTCCCTCATACCTCATCCTTCACCTGCCCTGATGCTGCCACTAATCACTAATACAACACTACGCTTATCTCTGCTCTAGACACTCTTGCTCCTCTTCGACTCTGCAAGGCCCCACGCCGCCAGCTTCAGCCCTGGCACACCCTCCAAACTCGCTACCTGCAAAATGCTCCGCACTGCAGAGCGTGCCTGGAGGAAATCCCGCTCTGAAGCTGAGTTTTGTTCACTTCAAGTTTATTCTCCGGTCATACACCTCTGCCCTCCACTTGGCCAAACAATCCTTCTTCTCATCTCTTATATCTACGTTGTCCTCCAACCCTAAACGGCTCTGGTCCACCTTCAACACCCTCCTCCACCCACCTACACCTCCCCCCTCAGCTGCCTTCAGCGCTCAAGACCTGGCAGACTACTTCCTCAGTAAAACTCTAACTATCAGAAGCAACATCCCAACACAAGATAGTTATCTGCCACCTCCACTCCCACAGGTCCCCTCTGCCACCTCTGCCGCTTCCTCCCAACCACTGAGGAGGAAGTCAATTCCTTATTGTCCTCCTCACATCTCACCACGTGCCCGCTCGACCCCATTCCCTCACATCTAATTCCTCCCTCTCCTCCTCCCTCACCCCTGCTCTCACACACATCTTCAACCTATCTCTCTCCACTGGCTCCTTTCCATCCGCCTTCAAACACGCGCTAGTTACCCCTTTACTAAAGAAACCATCCCTAGACACCAACTCTCCATCCAACTACCGCCCTGTATCCCTGCTTCCCTTCACATCAAAGCTCTTAGAAAAACTATAGTCTTCAACCGCCTCTCCCTCTTCCTGTCCTCCAATTCCCTACTTGACCCCCTGCAATCTGGCTTCCATCCGCTACACTCAACTGAAACTGCCCTCACCAAAGTCACCAACGACCTCCTAACTGCTAAAAAACACGGCCACTATTCTATTCTCATCCTGCTTGACCTCTCGGCTGCTTTTGACACTGTTGACCACCCCCTTCTACAGACCCTCAACTCTCTGGGTCTCGGTGACACTGCACTTGCTTGGGTTGACTCCTATTTATCCAACAGGTCCTTCTGTGTGTCCTTTGCTGGTAACTCCTCCTCTTCATTGCCTCTATCTGTTGGTGTACCTCAAGGCTCTGTCCTTGTCCTCTGCTCTTTTCCATCTACACCTCCTCCCTGGGCAAAATCATCAACAGCTTTGGCTTTAATTACCACCTCTACGCTGATGACACTCAGATCTACCTCTCTACCCCTGATCTCTCTTCCCCTGTCCTTTCAAAAGTCAGTGACTGTTTATCTGGCATCTCCTCCTGGATGGCCTCCCACCACCTAAAGATCAACATGTCAAAGACTGAGCTCCTACTTATTCCTCCCTCTAATGCCTCCCCACCTCCTGACTTCTCTATCACGGTCGAGGGTATCACCATCTCCCCATCAAACCAAGTTCGCTGTCTTGGAGTTACACTGGACTCTGCTCTTTCCTTCATCCCCCACATCAAGTCTCTTTCCTCCTCCTGCCGATACCAACTGCGTAATATTTCCAGAATTCGGCCATTTCTTACCGCTGTCACCACAAAACAACTCATACACGCCCTGGTAATCTCCCGACTAGACTATTGCAATAATCTCTTATCTGGCCTCCCTCTGTCCCGCCTCTCCCCCCTAGAATCCATCCTGAACGCCTCCGCCAGGCTAATTCACCTCACCCGCCGCTCTGTCTCTGCCGCTCCCCTCTGCGAGTCCCTTCACTGGCTCCCCATCCACTGCAGAATTAAGTTCAAAATCCTTATCCTTACCTACAAAACCCTCACTAACTCAGCGCCCCACTACCTGTCCTCACTAATCACCAAATACACCCCAGCCCGCTCCCTAAGGTCAAACAGTGACCTGCGCCTAGCTTCTCCCCGCATCACCTCTTCCCATGATAGACTGCAGGATTTCTCACGCGCAGCCCCCACTCTCTGGAACGCTCTCCCTCGTGCTGTCAGACTTTCCCCTAACTTCTCTTCCTTCAAACGCTCCCTGAAAACATTCCTATTTAGGGAAGCCTACCACCCAACTCACTGACGCAACCATCAATCACTCTCACCTTACAGTCCTCTCCTCCTGTTTCCAACCCCAACCCTCCTAGATTGTGAGTTCCTACGGGAATAGGGCCCTCATTTCCTCCTGTACTGTTTGTCAAATGTTGTTCAATGTATTGTAACCCTGTCTGTACTGTGCTTATTGTACAGCGCTGCGGAATATGCTGGCGCTTTATAAAATAATAATAATAATAATAATAATACCCCATTCTTAATGCTCACATATACTCACATACACCCCTGCATTGACATAAAAAAGACAAATGCACCCTTAAATTCTCACACCCACACACACATTCTGTGGTGCAAATAAAATTGCAGTCATGGATTATTTATGGTGAGTTAACTAAATCTCTATCTCCATCTATTTAGGAAACACAAGATGCTTACTTACACTTGGAATTTCAACAGTACTCTAAGCTCAACAATAATAAAAGCTTTCAAAATATTATATCTCACCATTCACTGTGAAGGTACAATCTATTTGAAAGGGACACTCTATTCATCTTGACCACTTAATTGTTTTAAAGTGGTCAAGTTGTGAGGAGGGCCCCCTTTCTTAGCCCCCCTACCTGCTGCCCTCGTCAGGTAGAAAACCTGAGTGAAGTGGAGGAGGTTCCACCTTCCCACCTTGCGTTTCCGGCAGCCAGGATTTTAAATTTCCAGGTTGCTAGGCACCAGATTGGTCACTAATGACCATGACAATGATAGCGAGTGTTTTCAGAGAGGCAGCAATGGATCAGATCTGCACAAGCATGCGAAGCTCCAATCCATTCCTCTCCGCATGCTCTATGGAACTTGCAACATAAAGTGCGCAAGTCCCATAGTGGTGTGCAAGTTGCGGTTCCAATGCTATGCAAGGTGCGTAAAAGAGCCAATTGTGTAGCAACGCTTCACGATTTCCAGATTCGGAAGTCACTGAGCTGAAGAAGAGGAGCGGTGTTGGAAGGGCGAGAAGGTAAGTAAAATTACCTAAACTAAACAAATAGTAATAAAAATAATAATTGGGCAGAGACCCTCTGAGCTTCTAAGCAATTATTTAAGGGCTAAAAAAGGGAACTCTATTTATAAAAGAGTATCCCTTTAATGCGCAAAATCATGTGGCTAATGCAATTATATGTTTTTCTAGTAGTACATCTGTCATAGCACCAACATGAATAGTTTAACTTCTTTGCATTCCAGCAGCTTGTCTATCCCACCCTGCTTATTTTCTGATCAAGGAAACATATTTTTCAAAGGCCTATAATTGCCCATTAATACTGTTTGTTGTCACCATGCCTTCACCACAGAATGATCTTGTTGACTCTAGTGGACAAATTAGAATCAGACTTCTTCTGTTTGGTTTTTTCTTTCATTCATCTCTTACACTAATGTTTTAAACTAAACATCTCAGCCTCTCAAACATTGAATCTCCCAGCTTGCTTTGTAAAGATCAAAGCACACTATTTAAAGAAAATATGATACTTGCTTTCAGTATATCTAGTTAACTAAATCAATTAAACAGATTGAGTCAACGTGTTTATAAGCGGCCCTGAACCAAGCATTCAAGCATACTCCATCACAGACTCCCCTCCATTTCTTCCCTCTGCAGCCCTGAACCAAGCATTCAAGCATACTCCATCATAGACTTGCCTCCATTTCTTCCCTGTGCGGCCCTGAACCAAGCATTCAAGCATACTCCATCACAGACTCCCCTCCATTTCTTCCCTGTGCGGCCCTGAACCAAGCATTCAAGCATACTCCATCACAGACTCACCTCCATTTCTTCCCTCTGCGGCCCTCAACCAAGCATTCAAGCATACTCCATCGCAGACTCAACTCCATTTCTTCCCTCTGCGGCCCTGAACCAAGCATTCAAGCATACCCCATCACAGACTCCCCTCCATTTCTTCCCTCTGCGGTCCTGAACCAAGCATTCAAGGTATCCACCATTTCAACAAGGCGTCCGACATAATCTTGCAATTGTATTTTCATGTCTGCATTTATTATTCCCTGACTAGTCTTTTAAAATATTTTGAATCTCCCTCCATTTCTGTTAGAAAAAATCTGTGTGTCTCCCTCCTCCTCCTCCCCCCCACATGTTTGTTTTTTTGCGGCTATCTGCATGGTCACCAACCTCATTCACTTTCCACAGCATACTCCAGCACAAACGCGCCTCCATTTCTTCCCTCTGCGGCCCTGAATCAAGCATTCAAGGTATCCACCATTTCAACAAGGTGTCCGACATAATCTTGCAATTGTATTTTCATGTCTGCATTTATTATTCCCTGACTAGTCTTTTAAAATATTTTGAATCTCCCTCCATTTCTGTTAGTAAAAAATCTGTGTGTCTCCCTCCTCCTCCTCCTCCTCCTCCCCCCACATGTTTGTTAATTGGGGCTATCTGCATTGTCACCAACCTCATTCACTTTCCACAGCATACTCCATCACAGACTCACCTCCATTTCTTCCCTCTGCGGCCCCAACCCACCCTCCCCATCCACCCGCCCCATCCACCCGCCCACCCAGGGCCGGTCTCAACCCACCCTCCCCATCCACCCACCCAGGGCCGGTCTCTAATTTCAGGCATCCTTTCCAGCTGTCTCCACTTCTCTCACTAATTACCCTTACTAAACCCAAAAATCTGGTCCATTTCATGCAATCCCTATGATATTCTACTGGCCACCAGTTTCACCTTCCCTCCGCTCCCATTCGTTTCAGTTACCCTAGTCCCTTAGAGTGTAAGATCATGGGATGTCTGCCTGAGCTTTTGGTTTAAAGTGATGTATAACCAGGACAGTTATCCTATGACCAGGGTTGTATTTCCTCTTGTATCATCTACAGTAAGTCTGTTGTTTGTGCCGCCCCATTGTAAAGCGCTATGGAATCTGTTGGCGCTGTATAAGTACTTGTAACTGTAACTTTGTATTTCAGTAACAATTGTAACAATTCAATGTTCTTGAACCCAGGACATACTTGAAAATGAGAGAAATCTCAATGTATCCTTCCTGGTAAAATCCTTTATAAATAAATAAATATAACATAATTATAATCCTCTTCTTCGCAGTCATTTGCAACTACAAAATAAGGAATTTGACCTAAGTCTTTCACTACCAAAGCCGAGAACTGTATGTTGCATTGTAATAATTATTTTTACTCTCTCCAGTCATCTAACAAAGAGTTCAAACAAAACATTTGCTGCTACATAACAGCCAAGGTAGAGGGCAGAATACAGGGATTGCTCTAGGGTTACTCACTGTTGTACAGGGATAAGATTCAGTGGTTATAATGACTGAACAACCCTGTGCAGTACATATAAAAGGTGATGCTGTGCTTTACAAATTCTAGCATTATACCACATACAGATATTACTTTTATATTCTATTTTTATTTTTGTAGCTGCATTGCTAGTAATCTCATTGTGAGTGACCACTACAAATCCCCATAATAAGGATATTTCACACCCTCTTGTAGCTGTTGTCAGGAATACTGACCTGCCTCCTTTATGTATTTTAGAATTGTCCTGCACCTTTGTACAGTGATGCGGAATGTGTTGGCATTTAATAAAAAATAATAATTTGCCGATTTTGTTATCTGTTTATTATCACATTTAGGGCCCTATTACAATCTTCGCGGAAACGTCAGCACGTGAGCAAAAATGCATTAACGCGAGGGGCAAAATCCTTTGCGCAGAATTTCGTATTACAATGTCAGCGCAACAAACGCGCGTATACGTCTACGGCGGGTGAACCTGCCCGAACTTACTTTACTTTGCACATCGTATACTTAACAGTGTGAGCGCAAATGCGTCTGTGCGCTGGTACGCGGATGTTATTACAATCTATGCACAGTTTGTAACGCACAGCCTTTGCGCGCATAATTTTCGCAACTCCTATCAGCCTGGCCGAAACCAAATACACCAGCCAAAAAAAAATACGCAGCAAAGTATAGTTACACATTCTACACATACCAAACCAATAAATTTGAGAAGTTGTGTGTTTTTTTTTTATTGATGCAGCATATATGCGCAGATTGACTTTGACAGGCGCAAAAACCTAACGTGAGACAATTGTGGTTCTTAATTCTGATTGGTTGAATCGCGTGAAAAATATAGTCCGCACATTGATTTCTGCGCAACGTTGCTGTGCGCGCGTTTGTGCGCGTCCGTTTTCCACGTGTTGTTTTTTGACGGATGAAAAAATGTGCGAGGATTGTAATACCGACGTTAATTTACACGCATTAACGTGTAACGCGTCGCGCAAAAATTCACGCTTTGCGCGTGCGTTTTTGCGTGAAGAATGTAATAGGGCCCTTACTGTATTTGACACATAGGCCAGTTCTCCCTGTATGCTAATAATACATACCAGTGTGAAATTGTATAAGATAAGGGACACCATCTAGAGTTCTCAATCTTTTCATTCCAATAATCTTTCTGTAAAAAAAAAGTAAATACATAACAAAAGAAAAAGCAAATTTATATCATTCATATCTCAGAACAACAATTTCTGTGCAAAATTTCTATTGTACCCTATATTTAATGATTAACTTGATATCCCAGTTTAAAATAAGCATTATGATAAAAAATAATTTCAAAATTAAGTGTTTGGTAGTGAAGGAGTTAAGGATCAGTATATTTTTTAGTAAATTTACTCATTATTATCAAATGGTATTTGATAATTATTTATTATTATTATTCTTTATTTATAAAGCGCCAGCATATTCCGCAGCGCTGTACAATAAGCACAGTATAGACAGGGTTACAATACATTGAACAACATTTGACAAACAGTACAGGAGGAGATGAGGGCCCTATTCCCGTAGGAACTCACACTCTAGGAGGGTTGGGGTTGGAAACAGGAGGAGAGGACTGTAAGGTGAGAGTGATGGTTGTGTCAGTGAGTTGGGTGGTAGGCTTCCCTAAATAGGAATGTTTTAAGGGAGCGTTTGAAGGAAGAGAAGTTAGGGGAAAGTCTGACAGTACGAGGGAGAGCGTTCCAGAGAGTGGGGGCTGCGCGTGAGAAATCATGCAGTCTATCATGGGAAGAGGTGATGCGGGGAGAAGCTAGGCGCAGGTCACTGTTTGACCTTAGGGAGCGGGCTGGGGTGTATTTGGTGATTAGTGAGGACAGGTAGTGGGGCGCTGAGTTAGTGAGGGTTTTGTAGGTAAGGATAAGGATTTTGAACTTGATTCTGCAGTGGATGGGGAGCCAGTGAAGGGACTCGCAGAGGGGAGCGGCAGAGACAGAGCGGCGGGTGAGGTGAATTACCCTGGCGGAGGCGTTCAGGATGGATTGTAGGGGGGGAGGCGGGACAGAGGGAGGCCAGATAAGAGATTATTGCAATAGTCGAGTCGGGAGATTACCAGGGCGTGTATGAGTTGTTTTGTGGTGACAGTGGTAAGAAATGGCCGAATTCTGGAAATATTACGCAGTTGGTATCGGCAGGAGGAGGAAAGAGACTGGATGTGGGGGATGAAGGAAAGAGCAGAGTCAAGTGTAACTCCAAGACAGCGAACTTGGTTTGATGGGGAGATGGTGATACCCTCCACCGTGATAGAGAAGTCAGGAGGTGGGGAGGCATTGGAGGGAGGAATAAGTAGGAGCTCAGTCTTTGACATGTTGATCTTTAGGTGGTGGGAGGCCATCCAGGAGGAGATGCCAGATAAACAGTCACTGACTTTTGAAAGGACAGGGGGAGAGAGATCAGGGGTAGAGAGGTAGATCTGAGTGTCATCAGCGTAGAGGTGGTAATTAAAGCCAAAGCTGTTGATGATTTTGCCCAGGGAGGAGGTGTAGATGGAAAAGAGCAGAGGACCAAGGACAGAGCCTTGAGGTACACCAACAGATAGAGGCAATGAAGAGGAGGAGTTACCAGCAAAGGACACACAGAAGGACCTGTTGGATAAATAGGAGTCAACCCAAGCAAGTGCAGTGTCACCGAGACCCAGAGAGTTGAGGGTCTGTAGAAGGAGGGGGTGGTCAACAGTGTCAAAAGCAGCCGAGAGGTCAAGCAGGATGAGAATAGAATAGTGGCCGTGTTTTTTAGCAGTTAGGAGGTCGTTGGTGACTTTGGTGAGGGCAGTTTCAGTTGAGTGTAGGGGACGGAAGCCAGATTGCAGGGGGTCAAGTAGGGAATTGGAGGACAGGAAGAGGGAGAGGCGGTTGAAGACTAGTTTTTCTAAGAGCTTTGATGTGAAGGGAAGCAGGGATACAGGGCGGTAGTTGGATGGAGAGTTGGGGTCTAGGGATGGTTTCTTTAGTAAAGGGGTAACTAGCGCGTGTTTGAAGGTGGATGGAAAGGAGCCAGTGGAGAGAGATAGGTTGAAGATGTGTGTGAGAGCAGGGGTGAGGGAGGAGGAGAGGGGAGGAATTAGATGTGAGGGAATGGGGTAGAGCGGGCACGTGGTGAGATGTGAGGAGGACAATAAGGAATTGACTTCCTCCTCAGTGGCTGAGAGGAAGCGGCAGAGGGTGGCAGAGGGGACCTGTGGGAGTGGAGGTGGCAGATAACTATCTTGTGTTGGGATGTTGCTTCTGATAATTAGAGTTTTACTGAGGAAGTAGTCTGCCAGGTCTTGAGCGCTGAAGGCAGCTGAGGGGGGAGGTGCAGGTGGGTAGAGGAGGGTGTTGAAGGTGGACCAGAGCCGTTTAGGGTTGGAGGACAGCGTAGATATAAGAGATGAGAAGAAGGCTTGTTTGGCCAAGTGGAGGGCAGAGGTGTATGAGCGGAGAATAAACTTGAAGTGAACAAAATCACTGATAATGACATTTCTGTGATGTAACATCATTCAAAATGTCTATTAAATCAAATTATTCCTAGATGCATTTGCAGTAAGGGATATACTTGTATAATTAGACCCTGTAAAACCAATTAGACTTACAGGGTTATTCAAAGAGATTCGAAAAGTCACCGCACATTCGTTGACTTTTCGTTCTCTTCAATTCGGTTCCTTTTGCCGATCCCATTTCGGTGACCCTGCGGTGTATTCAGCAAGCACCACAGGGTCCCCGAATTGCAGGGAAAGGCTGCCACAAACCTGACGAAAACTAACCGCAAAACCCACCGAATGCACGCCGAAAACCCCCAAAAACATCTGGATTAACCTGCCGAAAACCACGGAAAAAGCCCGAGCAGGAGCTGATCGCACACAGCCGAAGCAGCCGAAGCAGCTGAGACCGCAGACGAGGGAGGTGAATAAATTAGCAAAATAGTTTGTGTGAATCTGTGAAAATGAAACGCTGTTTGCAAAGAAACTACTGAGCGAAAATGTCTGAAATTTACACAGGAGGTCCAGGGAATGATAATAAAAATGGCTGTTAAAGAAAAAATAAGGAAACTTTAAAAAAAAAAATCAGAAAAATGCTTAAACTATCCTAAAAAATCTATAAATAAAGAGACTCTTTACTGCAGAATTTTATAATGAACGGTTTATTAGATATTGAATTAAAACGGGAATATTTTTAACATTGAAGCCTATGGGAGTCTCCTGAATAAACTTGCTGAATTAAACCACCGAATGGCAGGGCATTAGGGGAACCTTTCACTGCTGGTTTGTGTTCTCTGAATAGCCGAAGCAGTGCTTTTTCATGGGGATTTCACTGCCCTCGAACAGGCACCGTATGTGCAGGGAATTCGCCGGGATTTGGCGAATTGCCTGCTCTCTGGATAGCCGAATGGGCAGGAAAGGTAACCGAACGCTGATTTTCAGAATTCGGTTACCTTTCTCAAGCAATTCGGATCTCTTTGAATAAACCTGATAGTAAACCACATATCCAAATATTACAAACTAGCTTTTGCCTGCAGCTTCGCTGATGTGGATTTTGGGATTTTTACAATTGTTTTTAAAGGAAACATGAGTTTTTTCTCCAAACTGTACAAAATATAAATTACAGGTTGATGTCTTATAGTAATCAGTAATGTTTATTGCAGACATTTGTCAGGGCGTATTGGCTACACAACAAAGTTTTTTTTATTCATATGCGTCCATGAATTTTATTTGTGTTGAAAATACAAACAGACAATGAGACAGACAAAAAAAATATTTTTTGGCATCTAGAACATAGAAAATAAACTATATGAGTACTTCTTTGTAAGATACATTAGTGGTTCTTCATTCAAGTGCTCTGATCAGCTGAGAGTTAGGTGAGCTCACTCTGGAACAGGCAACGTAAAACTGCCCTTGTGAGAAGCCGTCTTCTCTGAGGTCAATCCCTGCTACCTTCAAAGTCTGCCCCTGAGACTTGTTGATGGTCATCGCAAAGCAAACCTTTAGGGTGAACTGAAGTCTTTTGCTGATAAAAGTATTCACCCCCCTTTTTCACCTTCACTGGATTATCATAAAATGGTACTATACATGTTTTTTTTATTAAGAAGAACCTAAATACCAATTTTCACGTCTGTAACAGCTTCTGTTTTTGAAATATAGGTATACTGATAGACGTATTAAAACCCCCTTTTCACACCTCCTTAAATGGATTTTCAGAAAATGTTAAAACACTTATTTTTTAAGATGATTGTAAATACTAATTTTCATGTCTGTAACATATTTTGGTTTTTTAAATATATGTATACTGATAAAAGTATTCACACACATTTTTTATCCTTCCTTCACTGAATTTTCAGAAAATGGTAAAAAACATTTGTTTTTTATTTTTCAAGAATCTAAATACCAATTTTCATGTATGTAACAGCTTTGGTTTTGAAATATAACTATCCTGTTTAAAATATTCGCCCTCCCCTTTTCAATCTCTACCCCATCCCCTCCACTGAGGGGATCGTCAGCCAAGTGCCAGGAGTTGTTATTCCAGAGAAGATAATCAACCAGGAGCTAAGGGGTTAACAGCCAGGAGAATCCTCAGACAAGCCAAATCGGTACACAGGTGGTCAGCTGAATTTAGTAGGAACGCACTGAGAGGAGTGAAAACCACATAAGGGCAAGGAACCATGGCTCGTGTGCCTGAATTAAAACTCTGGGTGCGCCACGTCATCACGCCACACCGCGACCTTGACCCATGACCGCTTCCATCGGCTACATCACTCGGCGGCCAGCAAGCAGCAAGAAAGGGGCTGCCGGCCGTCAGAACCAGTGATGGGAGTACAGAAAGTAACTAACATTAAGTATTTGCACACAATTATTATGTAATTACCTTATTAATATGTTAATAACCATTTCAAAAGGTCAAAGGAACTAGAGTTGAGGTATAAAAGCCTGTGTCTCTATCAAAATTTCTTAATTAACTAAAGTAATTATAGGAATTCTATTCTTTATCAAACGAAAGCTATTTAGCAATATAATATACACAATTAATTTAGTTTCCACAATTAATTCTTATAGTTTTGTACTACTCGCTACATGTCATAAACTCTCCACATGGTGCAATGAAGTGAGAGAGAGATTTCTGTCTTATAAAGCACACAAAGGTAAAATAAACAGCGCTGAGCTTTAAATAAATAAACAAGCCTTTATATATGAACTAAAAGGCCAATAAAATGGCACACTTCCACAAATTTAAGAATCTTTAGAGGAATATAGCAACGAATGGGAGAAGAAAAATCAATTATTTATATCTCGGAACACAAATTTAATCACGATTGCTAATTTTTGGTTATATATGTTAGCTATGATTTCCACCTTTCAAAAAAAAAAAAACAGAACTAAATCGATTTCAGGAGTGGACAACAGTAGTATTTTTGGAGAGAATTAAGATGGTTAACAACAAGCAGATAAACTCTAGGGAAGACATCGGCTATGAGAAGTGAATCAAGTCAAGCGGTAATCAACTGATTCCCCTGTGTAATTGGAATTAGTAAGCATAACTTCATGAAAAATGGTGGCTTCGTTGCCTGAGCGCAGTATTAGCCACCAAGCACACGATTCTGGCACAGCTGTTATTTTGCATATCTAATTTACTTTCTCATTTTAATTAACATGAATTGTGGAACGCCATCCCAACAGCAACATAGATAGATTTTGGATTCCTGATTAATTTAATTTTAGCTGGCATATATTACCGCTTAAACAATAAAACAAAATATATTTATATGTTTTGTAGCATCTGTGATTCACCGAACATCATAAAGTGGTCACGGTAAGAGGGCTCAAAGTTCATAGCTATCCTTTTCACTTAACTTGTTGAGCTTTGAAAATATGGGAATGATCGGAACAGATGTAAGCTTATTTTAATGATTTGAAGAAAAAAAAATGATTATTTCGACCTCTTCTTTTCATTCTTTACGTCCCAGTTATACTATCTCCCATGAATAGACTCCAGTGAGTCATTGCATTGTGCCCAGATCAAACCAATTGAAATTTATTAGGCAATGAACGCTTTATATGAGGGAATAATATCTGTTTGTTACACGAGCAAATTTTCTTCGCACCAACAAATGAATGTTTGCCTCTCCATCTAAAATATTTAAACTCACCTTTAATATTGAATTCCAAGTTAACAAAAAATATTGATGTATGCAATGGAAATGGTAATAGCTGATTTTACTTGGACATTTATTCTGCATAACCCCTTCACTGTCAAGTTGTTTTCCATAAAGCCACTGCCAGGACCCAGTGGACTTAAGAACAAATTTGCAATAGCCATGTGCGGTTCAAACCTATTTGGAAATGGTCCAAAATATCTACAATTCGAATCAATCTAATTCTGAATTGACAATGTCTGAACTGAATTATTTACGACTAAAAAAATTCAAATCAATCTGAAATATCCCAATTATAATGGGCCAGGTCCAAATCTAATCGGAAAAATTTGTATTTAATCGGAATAGTAAAAAAATAAATCGGAAACCCTAACTTAAACTAACTCTGCACTTCACCCTAGCGCTAAGACACTCAGAAACTGTAACCCTAACCCTAGCTCTAACCCTAAACCTAGCCCTATCCTATCCCTAGCACTGACCCTAATCATGAAAAAGAAAGAAGAAGCGGTACCTCCAGCGCTGCTATAATGGTGCACTTGTGCTACCACATTTATTTAGAAAAAAGAAAAGAAGGAACACGAAACAAACATTTCGGGGACGCAGCCCCTTCCTCAGTGTAAAGTGGCACTTTACACTGAGGAAGGGGCTGCGTCCCCGAAACGTTTGTTTTGTGTTCCTCCCTTTCTTTTTTCTAAATAAATGTGGTAGCACAAGTGCACCATTATAGCAGCGCTGGAGGTACCGCTTCTTCTTTCTTGGTCAAGATTTACTACCCTCCTGTTTGGATGTACAAGAGGTATTTACCTTCCTAGCAGCAGCTGAGTATATTCTTTTTTTCAATACTTCACCTTGGGTACAGTAGAAACCCAACCCCAGACCCATCTCCTTGTGGTTTATTCCTAATCAAGAAACACAGAAATTAACACTAAATCTAACCCGAGCCTTAACCCTAGCACTAAACCTAGGCCTAACCCTATGCTAACCCTAGCCCTAACCGTCGCCCTAAACCCCCTAACCAATGTTTTTCTATGTATTATACATAAGCGCAGGCCTAAAAATTTCCACTCGCCTGCTCGCATTTGGTGAGTGGAAATTACATGAGGGCGAGTGGGAATGCAGAGGCATGGCTGGATAGGGGTTAGGTGGGGAAACTAGTGGCGAGTAACTCTTAAGGCCTGGCTAGTAGCTTGGGACTTGAAATTTTGAGGCCTGCGTAAGCGTTCTGAATTTCAGAAATGGCTGAATTTATTGGACGTTTACAATATTCCAAATTGGTCTGATATCAAAATATTGAAAGCTTCCGGTATTCCAAATCGTCTGATTCTGTTTATTTCTGAATATGCTATTTTCGAATTCTGAAACATTCCAAACTGAACTAAGCTTAATATAACACCGCTGCATATCTATAATTTGCTTTAGCCATGCAATGAAAATGTGCTTGAAAATCTCTAAAGATTTTTAAACTGTATGCAACATTTGATAGACGGATGACTAATTTGCTGACCAAAAAGTGCTAGGACATATTCATAGTACAGATTGGGCTCTATGGTTCCTTGAAGAAAAGAAAAACAAACAGCCTCCAAGTTGGTTAAACATTTTAAGCACCTCTGGTGTTATGATCATGGTGCTTAACCTCTTCACTACCAGGTGATTTTTCCCAAAAAACTTTGTCAGGAACCAGTGTTTTTTTTTTTAAATTAATTTTACAGTAAGAAATATTTGAGAATATTCCCAGTGTATTTCTTACTGCAATAAACAGCTTGGCAGGCAGATGGTGCCATCTACTGGCCAAATGGAGATACACTAATTTCAGCTGTAGCTCATTGTTCCCTGCATGGGCAATGGCATATGTCAGGGCATTCACCAGCTGATTTTAATCAGTTTTAGCACCTCAGGCATTATGCCCACAGAACTAAAAGTTTTGGGCACCTTTTGCAGCCCAAAAGCAAATGAAATTTGTTCGCAGCAAGACAATTTAATTTGCTTTTGTCCTTCAGAGCTGTGGATCGAGATAACTCGAAGTTGGTACCTGATAGTGCCATTGAAGTTATCTCGATCTCGGCAGTGAAGGGGTTAAACTTTTGGTGTACATCATGGAGCAAATTTGCAAATTGATTTTGTTTGCTTTAAATGGAATTTTTGTTGCACTGCTCCAGAATTACACCACAGCAATTATACTTAGTGAAGGGCACCAGCCTGTGCTTTATTTTTTTTTTTTTTAACGTATTTTACCAGGAAGGATACAATGAGATTTCTCTCACTTTCAAGTATGTCCTGGGTAGGAAAGTATGTAACATTAGGTGTCTTATCCACGGACACTTACTGGAGAGGTGCTCTGGCCAGGATTTGAACCTGTGTCTCCACAGTTATAGAGCGGTGATGCTACCTCTACTCCAACCAATATGACAGGGGATGCTACTCGGATGGAGTAGATCTGCCGTAGGTGCCGTGTTTGCCGTGGAGTAAGCCACGGTAGCGAGACGATTTCAGGTTCCCGGAGGAAGTGTAGCAATCAGTGGTAGTGAAACCCCGATTATTCATCCCAGTTGTATAGTTTTCTCTCCCAAATGCTAGTAGAGATGTAGTATATGATGCAGAATGGGTGAAGTGAGCACCAGATAATTGTGACTAAACCACTCGCTGAATGCTGTATGTGGCGGTTCCTCTATATACCTTCAAAATATTCAAATACAATAACACAACACAGCGCTCATAGATCTTAGTCCACAAGGAAGCAGAATAAGCACGTTACATGTCCATAGATGCACTGATCTTCTTTCCCAAACAATAGCTTGTCTTTATGATGTTAGCGGTTAGCGATTAGCAGAGCGCTGTGTTGTGTTATTCTATTTGAATGAGATGTAGTATAGGTTAAGCAGATGAAATGATAGCGTAAACGTGATCTTGATAGTGAAGGGGTTAAATATAAAACTTTCATATGGTGGTTGTCTAGTACGTATGCTGCATAGTTGGCACTAAATTACTAAAGAAAAGAAAGGCATCTAATAAAATGTGATTATGTGGTGTGACTGTGGTCCCATTAGGAAGGAGGGATAAAGAAATAAAGTACATACATTTGTTATAAAAAAGGTTTTCTATATTATAACATTTATATGTATGTGTGTATGTTACTATGTTTGTGAATATATAAAACCAAATCATGAAATGCACTTAGCCAGAACATGTATATTTTATAACAATGCTACTGAGACCAATAGACCCAAAATACAGCTTCAACCCAACCATACTGTATATCTAAAGAGGTTAAAAACACCAAACGTAGGGTTGAAAAAGATGTGGGTTCAGTTACAAGGTGTGATCACATCATGAGTAACAGGGTTATTCAGAGAGATTCAAAATGTCGCCGCACGTTCGGTGATTTAAAAATACCTGACATATGTTCTAAATTGGTGAAGATTTGGTTACAAAATATGATCATATATTGCATACGCCTACAATAACATCAATGTACCTCTCATGTGTGTTATGGTTGAAGGCCTGGACCACCTCCCTGGTTTTGTAGGTTCTTCATCAAAGATTCTATTTAAATTTTGCAACGGAGAAAGACTCAGGAGAAAGGATATCTGAGAAACTGGAATAATCCACAATAAAGAGCAGGCACCAGGGTGGCATAGAGTAGGACCTGGTGCAGGTGAGGTACTTTGATGCTGTCGAATTCTTATGCATTGGATGACCATCTACCCACACACAAACGCACTTATAGTTCGTAGGTTCCCTTGGGTACATGGTTTTCAGATACCTGTATAATCTTTGTTATGTTACGTGTCGTTCAAACGTATTTATTTTCTAATGTATCATCCCCTTGTCCATTTACCTTTTACAGTTTTGTGGAATATGTTGGCTTTTTATAAATAATAATAGTAGTAATAAATCATAATAATATATATATTCATAGATATTTACATAAATACAACAAGGAGGAAACAAGAGACAATGCCATGCATTTATTTATATTGCTTTATTCTGCTGTTCTTACTGATTTCTCCTTTATGAAAACTTTCCATTTTTTATTGATCTTTAGCAGTGTGTATTGTAACGGTTAGATTTTTGCAAAGTAATAACTGGCAGCAGTAAGAACTAGACAGTATGAATGAAGAGGTCGGGTTAATGGCAAATTATAGTACTAGCAATGTGTTTGCTATTAGCCAATGCAAAATTTGAAAGAATCATAGTTCATCCTTGTGTACTTTTCTATTCACACAGCAGGAAAATAATGTACTTTATTGATTACACTTTTGTCTAGAATACAAATGGTCTGGATTACACAATAAGAGGAAACTACACGGCACAGAAAAGATGTCTATTCTCTATGAATTCCATTGAGATGGCAAACCTCAAAAGAAACCAAGAACAGTTGTTAACACAGAACCATCTAAACTATACTTTTACCTTTAAAAAGATATCAACTACATTCTGCAGAAGACCGTTGACAACTCCTTTCATTTCTCAACTGAGCCAATACTTTTCTCATCACAATCAGTGCTCAGCACAGATCAGATTCAAAGCTTTGTCGTCTTTTTGAGTGCTGATATCAAACGCGCCAGATTAATCATCAATGCTCTTATGAACATTAAGGAGATTATCTAAAGAGCATTTCTGTTTGCCGAAGTTGCAAACACAGGCGAAAAATGGCCGTTGTCGTAATACCGATAAAAGTGGCCATTGTTGTAACGGCAACAAATGCTTGCATTTCACAAGAGTAATCCAAACAGCTGGAGGAGAAGATACACAGTGAAACTTCTCCTGCTGCAGTTTAAATATTTCTTATGTGAAAACTGGACACGATGACGTCAGTTTGGGAGTTATCTCTTAGGGGATCCAATGGACCCCGTATCTCCCGATTGGTGGCAGCTAGAGGGTCATGTTTGATATCATTGGAAAGACCAGAGTATGGTCCTTCCAATGATTCGAAACATGACCAGGTTCGGTGTAAAACAAAAGTTTTAAAAATAATAAATAGATAAAATAAAAATATTTTTTTTCTTATTTTTTTTAATTTATTAATGCAGCACTATTGTTCACTTTTAAATTATAATGTGACACAATTATGCTGCACCAATGAAATATTTTTTTTCACTTTTAGCTAAAAATCACATATTTTATCCTAAAAATACAGTACCGGTTTCACATTTTTAATACTCGTACCCTATAGAATATATAACCACAAAAGCTTTCATAATGAAATGTGAAAAAATAACTTTACATGCTATAGATGATTGAAATTTTATTGAAAATTCACATTTTTTTTACATTTTTTGTGATAGCATTCTGGCAGGACATGAAATATACATATAGCAGGGCTCAAAATTTCAGGTCCCAAGCTACTAGCCAGGCCTTAAGAGTTACTCACCACCAGATGCCCCACCCAACCCTTACCTTTAACTCTTCCCCTAAACGCACCTCTTAAATTATTATTTAATTATCATTAATAATATAACAAAGCGGTGTAAACATAAAGGAAAATAATGTGCAGTGTGTATGAGTATCACAGAGCTCCACGGCAGTAAAACTCACACTCATACACATGGCACATTACTGTAAATATTATTACTGTGGAGCTCTGTGATGTGCCATGTGTATGAGTGTATCACAGAGCTCCACAGTAATAAAACTCATGCTCATACACACGCCACATTACTGTGAGTTTTATTGCAGTGGTGCTCTGATACAGTAATGCATAGTGTGTATGAGTGTATCAGAGCACCACTGCAATAAAACTCACAATAATGTGCAGTGTGTAGGAGCGTATCAGAGCTTCACTGCCTTTTTACGCACACCTCTCATTCTTTGTACCCCTCTTTAATTATTTTTAACCCTCTCTCATTCTTTTTAACCCTCTTTCTTTTTAATCCTCCTTTTTAACCCTCTCTTTTAAATCCTTTCTTTTTAAGCCCCTCTCTCTTTTTAAGCCCTCTCTCTTTTTAACCCTCATTCTTAACCCTCATTCTTTTTAACCCTCTCTCTCTCTCTTTTTAACCCTCTCTCTCTTTTTAACCCTCATTCCTTTTAACCCTCTCTCTTTTTAACCCTCATTCTTTTTAACCCTCATTCTTTTTGACCCTCATTCTTTTTAACCCTCATTCTTTTTAACCCCTCTCTCTTTTCAATCCCATCTCTTTCTTTGAACCCCTCTCTCTTTTTAATCCCCTCTTTCTTTTAACCCCCTCTCTCTTTTCAATCCCCTTTCTTTTAACCCCTCTCTCTTTCAATCCTCTTTCTTTTAACCCACTCTCTTTTCAATCCCCTCTTTCTTTTAACCCCTCTCTCTTTTCAATCCCCTTCTTTTAACCCCTCTCTTTTTAATCCCCTCTTTCTTTTAACCCCTCTCTCTTTTCAATCCCCTCTTTCTTTTAACCCCTCTCTTTTTAATCCCCTCTTTCTTTTAACCCCCTCTCTCTTTTCAATCCCCTTTCTTTTAACCCCCTCTCTCTTTCAATCCCCTCTTTCTTTTAACCCCCTCTCTCTTTTCAATCCCCTTTCTTTTAACCCCTCTCTTTTTAATCCCCTCTTTCTTTTAACCCCCTCTCTCTTTTCAATCCCCTCTTTCTTTTAACCCCTCTCTCTTTTTAATCCCCTCTTTCTTTTAACCCCCTCTCTCTTTTCAATCCCCTCTTTCTTTTAACCCCCTCTCTCTTTCAATCCCCTCTTTCTTTTAACCCACTCTCTTTTCAATCCCCTCTTTCTTTTAACCCCCTCTCTCTTTTCAATCCCCTCTTTCTTTTAACCCCTCTCTCTTTTCAATCCCCTCTTTCTTTTAACCCCCTCTCTCTTCAATCCCCTCTTTCTTTTAACCCCCTCTCTTTTCAATCCCCTCTCTTTCTTTTAACCCCTCTCTCTTTTTAATCCCCTCTCTTTCTTTTAACCCCTCTCTCTTTCTTTTAACCCCTCTCTCTTTCTTTTAACCCCCTCTCTCTTTCTTTTAACCCTCTCTCATTCTCATTACACCCCCCCACGCAGTCACTTGCCAAATCAAAGGCTGATCAGGAAGGATGACAGAGCAGCCAAGACCCAGTCTGGATGCAGGCTTGCTCCGCTGTCCACTGGGAGTCGATAGCCTCTTCTGCTGTTTGCTCTCTGATTGGTGCTGCAGTCAGGGAACAGCACGTGCTACGTGTCTGGGATCGACACACAGCATTTGGTGCTGCCCCCTCCCGTGCGTCACCTGAGCCACCCACGTGATGCATCATAGACTCGCAGCACATACGCTGCGAGTGTGCGACACATCACATGGGTGGGCACGTGACCCGCGAGCGTGAATCTCACGGGTCGCGCTGGATGGGGCAATGCCGTTCAGACGCTCAGCTCCGGATTCGGAATCCAAGAGTCCAATACCGGAGCTGAGAAGTAAAGCAGTGGCCCACTAAACCCAGCAACTGACGGGGCAATCTGCCCCACTCGCCCTCAGCTAATTTCCACTCGCCAAATGCGAGCAGGCGAGTGGAAATTTTGAGGTCTGCATATAGTATGAATATATTATGAATCTACCGTAAAAAATGTTATATAATTTGTCTGGGTCATATAATAAACCGTGATTTCAAATTGTGTTTAAACATGATGAGCAAAACCAGTAAAAATTTGCTCTGCACGAAGAAGTGAAATGGCTCTGCAATGAAGGGGTTAAACATATACACTCTAAGGCTAGGGACAGATGAGCGCATTTTCTGCAGCCACCGTCAAAATGTACGTCGATGCGTGCGCACGCATTTTTTCACGGAATACGCTTAAGTGGTCAGACGATGCGCAATTCTGGACGTATTTCATGACGGTGGGGTAAAAAGAAGTCTAGGAAATACGGCTGTTTGAACGTTATGTAGGCCGCACACTAGCAGCGTCTGACGTCTCCTAATCACGCACACACGCCGCTATGCGGCCGCAGCGCACTCTGTACGTCAGTAGCAGCGGTTTCACGTTCTGAGAAAAATGCGTTCATTGCTGGTTGCGTGGTGTCGGCGCACTTTTGTACGCACGTACTGCGTATATTGGCCGTCATTGGCCGTTATGTGCTGCTACTGCCGCCGTGATTTAGTGCGCCTGCACGCGCGTTCCGACTGCCCCACTCTGACCCTAGCCTTAGCCCTACAGATTAGTATAAATCTGCATGTCTTTTAATTAAGTGTCAATCACAGGGTGAGAACTATACAGTGTCCAGGGCCGGATTAACATAGGAACTGATGGAGCAGCAGCTCCAGGCCCATGCCCCAGAATAGGCCCACAGAAAGAATAACTATCAGGGCTATTCAGAGAGAGGTGAAAACCTTGAGAATTGCCAGGAGAATGAACAAGCTAGACCAAATAGCCAATTTGGAAAGTGAGATAAATGGGAGAATTTTTCTGGTTTGACTAATTTTTTACCTAGAATTTTCAATTCTCCAGTCATTCTCAAGGTTTTCACCTCTTTCTGAATAGCCCTGTATGTCTGTATTGATGGGCATTTGGATCTCCAACACCATAACAGCTACAGGGTCATGTGGGGTATCACTGGAAAGGCCAGAGCATGACCTTTCCAATGATACCATACATGACAAGGTTTTATGTAACAATACAAATAAAATCATAAGTATTTTTTTACTTTTTCTTTCTAACACAGCAATATTTCATAGAAACATAGAAACATAGAAAAATGTCGGCAGATAAGAACCTTTCGGCCCATCTAGTCTGCCCAATTACATGGATACTTGACCTGGATTTATCTTTTGTTTAGGATAGCCTTATGCCTATCCCATGCTTGCTTAAATTCAGTTACTGTTTTGGCCTCTACCACTTCTACTGGAAGACTGTATTTCAGTTTTCAGTTATAAAGTGAACAATGATGCTGCACTAACTCACCATCTCATTTCCCATGTCACCAACAAGTGTGGAGTTGATGGCATAATCCATAGTTACAAATTGTTACATCAAAAACCTAAACCGCCGCACTGCAGCGAGGAGCACGGGGGGGACTTTGGAACCCTGTGTCACTAATCTTGACACCTCACAAGGTCAGGTGAGGTGTCATAGGGCAGGTCAGAGTCTGGCCTTTGCATTGAAACCAAATGTGATCATGTAAAATCTAAAAGAGAAGGAGAGAAAAAAACCCACTATTTTTAGTTCCAAAGCGATGGCATTGTCCATTTGTCACATATAAAACGAGCAATACCACTGCCATTACTCACCTTTTTATTTCCCATGCTGAGAGCAAGGTCAGTGTTTTATACATAGTTATATTATTCATAAAACTCCATCCTCCAAAACACAATATTTAGGTTTTTTTCCATTTTTGTTTGGTTAAAATTGTATATTTTCTCAGAAAAATGCAGTAACAGGTTCCCGTTTCAATTTTTTTTTAAGAATTCCCTGTAGAATATATAACCACAAATGCTCGGATAATAAAAATGTAAAAAAATTAATTTTACACGCTGTAAATGATTGAAATCTGAATGGAATTTCCTCACACTGTATCTACCTGGATAGATATACCCATGTCTGCTCTATTAACCTAAAATATGTTTTCATTTCAATAAATTCCAAAAAAAGCCACCAAAATATTCAGCTCCAGGCCCATAGAGATCTTAATCTGGCCCTGACAGTGTCTATGATGTGATGTGCCTAGATAGTGCCGTGAGCAATAGATATTATATGTACAGGGTTATTCAAAGTGATTCGAAAAGTCACCGCACGTTCGGTGACTTTTCGTTCTCTTCAATTCAGTTCCTTTTGCCGATCCCATTTCGGTGACCCTGCGGTGTATTCAGCAAGCACCACAGGGTCCCCGAATTGCAGGGAAAAGCTGCCATAAAACCCAGCGAATGCACGCCGAAAACCCTCAAAAACATCTGGATTAACCTGCCGAAAACCACGGAAAAACCAGAGCAGGAGCCGATAACACGCAGCGAAGCCGCCGGAAAAAGCCAAGACAGCAGACAGACAGGGTTATTCAAAGAGATTCGAAAAGTCACCGCACGTTCGGTGACTTTTCGTTCTCTTCAATTCGGTTCCTTTTGCCGATCCCATTTCGGTGACCCTGCGGTGTATTCAGCAAACACCACAGGGTCCCCGAATTGCAGGGAAAAGCTGCCGCAAACCCGACGAAAACGAACCGCAAAAACCAGCGAATGCACGCCGAAAACCCTCAAAAACATCTGGATTAACCTGCTGAAAACCACGGAAAAAGCCGAGTAGGAGCCGATCACCCACAGCGAAGCCGCCGGAAAAAGCCGAGAAAGCCGAGACCGCAGACAGAGTGAATAAATTAGGAAACACTGTTTGCAAAGAAACTACTGAACGAAAATGTCTGAAATTTACATATGAGGTCCAGGGAATGATAATAAAGAGGGCTGTTACAGAAAAAATAAGTAAACTTAAAAAAAAAAAAAAAAAAAATGCTTAAAATATCCTAAAAAAATCTATAAATAAAGAGACTCTTTACTGCAGAATTTTATAATGAACGGTTTATTAGATATTGAATTAAAACGGGAATATTTTTAACATTGAAGCCTATGGGATTCTCCTGAATAAACTTGCCGAATTAAACCACCGAATGGCAGGACATTTCGGGAACCTTTCACTGCTGGTTTTCGTTCTCTGAATATCCGAAGCAGTGCTTTTTCATGGGGATTTCACTGCCCTCGAACAGACACCGTATGTGCAGGCAATTCGCCAGGATTTGGCGAATTGCCTGCTCTCTGGATAGCCGAATGGCCAAGTAAGGTAACCGAATGCTGATTTTCAGCGTTCGGTTACCTTTCTCAAGCAATTCGGATCTCTTTGAATAACCCTGGTAATCTCCCTGTGCAGTCAATGGACGTTGCAAAGAGGCAGGTATCTCAGGTACCTAGCATGTTATACAGGTACCGTACCTGTATAACATGCTAGGTGCAGCCTACTGCAAGTATACACTGTTAATGTGTTTTTTAAGCACCATTTACAAACAGAAATGCTACAAGCGATTTCCAGTGAACAAACTTTGGGGATTACAAGAAATTATTATAAAATGATGGACATTCTGTTGAAAAGAAGTGTTGGACATAATCGTATATAATGAGTTATTTATTTTTAACAGTAAATAAATCAGAATCACATTATAATTATATATATACATATATATATATATATACATTATATATATATATATATATATATATATATATATATATATATACACAAATAAGGGGTTATTCAGAGATCACCAAAATGTCACCAAAATTTCGGTGCTCTCTCATTCCCCGCACTTTGGGGAATCAATTTACTGAATTCACTGCAGGGTCCTTGAAGTGCTGGGAAGAGCCACCGAATGGATCTGAAAAATCCCCAAAAAATCCCGCCGAAACCATTTGAAAATTCAAGTTGATCCGAAACACCACAGGAAACCCGCTGAACGTACTCGACAATCTGCCGCAAACTGCCGCAAGCTAGAGAACCAATGACCACGGTATACATCATGTCATGTCAAAATGCTATATCAAACAATTAAAATTTCCGTTTGGATTTTGATCACATGCAGCATAACATTTTTTTCCCCACATTCTTTCGTCCAAATATTTTTAGTTATATATTCTATGCGTTACTCTTGTGTACATAAAAAATGGGAAGCTGTTACTGCATTTTGCTAAGACAATATGCAAATTGGTGGAGTAGAGGTAACATCACTGCTCTATAACCATGGAGAGAGACTGTGGAGACACAGGTTCAATCCCGGCAAGAGCACCTCTCCAGTAAGTGTCCTTGGGCAAGACACCTAACTGTACTTACTCGCCACCCAGGACATACTTGAAAACAAGAGAAATCTCAATGTATCCTTCCTGGTAAAATCCTTTCTCAAAATTTTTTTTTGAAATTGTTTTATGAATTATATGACTAGGTTAAAAATGCTGAACTCGATCCTGGCATGGGAAATGAGTAGAGAAATAACATTGTTTGCTTTCTATGTCAAAAGCGGGCAGTGAGGAATTTTATTTCTCTCTCTTACTCATTTTTACATGATCATGTTATCCATGTGGCTATCCATGGGATGCGGCCAGCCGGGACCATGAGTATGCTGCAGGCCCGCATTAGGGTGTGCCAGGGGCCGGCATTAGGGTGTGCCCAGGCACACCCTACACACCCTGTACACACGCCTATGTTCCCGAAATTGCACCGTTCGGGGAAATTCCCTGTTCACGGGGAATTCCCTGTTCGGTGCAATTTCGTGATCAGTTTGGCTCTCTCTGAATAACCCTGATAATCAAAAAGGTCTACAATTGGACTTTTATTTAATCTAGAAAATTAATGTGTTTTTGTACATTTTATTGTATTCTATATATTACTAGATTTTTTTCTTGGGATACTTGTTGCCTGGGAAGTTGCATAAAAGCTTTGAGATTTCAGTTAATTTGCATATCTTTACCTATATTTTTGCTTTGATCTCGTGATCTGTTTATACTTTCAGTTTAATACTGTTAGAGGAAAAAATAAATAATTTGTTTATGGAAACATATATGGCCAATTCAGAGTTTATAGGAAATGAACTATGTTTCCAATGTAACAGTAAAATTCTGCAACATGGGAGAGAAGTATATTTATATATATTACTACTATTTATATATATTACTTGAGCATTGAAGCAGGATTTTTGCTTCTTCTAGCAGCAAATTGCTTTGTTTTTTATAGTTATTGTGAATATTTTAAATCAAGTTTTTATCTAACTGTATCTGGGTAGGAAAAATGGCAGCCGAATTAGCACAAATGCTTACTAGTAGAAATGGTTATTACCGCAGGCTGTCTACAAAAGAATAATTTAAGAATAAGCGAACTTATATTGAATTAAAAAAAAAAAGTTAAATGGCAGAGGTTGCATTGAATATACTAGATGAGCCAATTGGCTTTCATCTGTTACAATCAGTATATATTCATAATCTGTTGATAGTTTGTCATTTGACTTTGCACTTCAATCAGCTGTAGTATATGCACTTACATGAAGTGACTTTCTTTTTACTTTCATCTGCCTGTGTGGAAAGCTAGTTACACTCAACGACCTACATATTCATGAAACCATGTTCAAAAATTCAATTTAAATTGAATATGGCACCTACAAGCTTTGGGAAAGAATTAAGGGGTTATTCAGAGAGCACCGAAATGTCACTTGCATTTTGGTGCTCTCCCGTTTGCCACACTTCACCGAGTTAAATCTGCGGACCCTGCGGTGAATTCAGTATTCACCCCAGGGTCACCAAATTGTGGCAAATTGGTTTGCCGAATATATTTTTCTCCACATAACTGCCAAATTGATCCCACAACCAGGGCTCGAGTCCTGCAGGAACGCGTAGGAATGACGTTCCCGTACTTCTCCCACAGCGGGAACGCAGCATGCAGTGCTGATCGCCGTCCCCACGCTCTGAGATCTGAATCCCTGGTGACAGACCAAGGATTCACATGATCTCTGCCAGTGCGCTCACTATGGCTCCTCCCCTGAAGCCCCATGTGACCAGAATAGATGCTGCTGAGCACGCAGGGGGAGAGGTGAGACATTTGGATGGAGACCATTGTGAGTGTTTGGCATGGGGGTTGGGGGGACTGGCAGTGGGTTTATAGGGAGGGGACATTTAATGTGAGAGTTTGTCATGGGGATGGGGGCATTTAATATGAGGGTTTTGCATGGGGATGGGGACATTTAATGTGAGGGTTTTGCATGGGGATGGGGGTAGTTAATGTGAGGGTTTGACATGGGGATGGGAGGCATTTAATGTGAGGGTTTTGCATGGGGATGGGGGGCTGGCAGTGGGTTTATAGGGAGGGGGCATTTAATGTGAGGGTTTGTCATGGGGATGGGGGGCATTTAATGTGAAGGTTTGGCATGGGGATGGGGCATTTAATGTTAGGGTTTTGCATGGCGATGGGGGCATTTAATGTGAGGGTTTTGCCTGGGGATGGGGGGCATTTAATGTGAGGGTTTGGCATGGAGATGGGGGGCATTTAATGTGAGGGTTTGGCATGGAGATGGGGGCTGGCAGTGGGTTTATAGGGACAAGGCATTTAATGTGAGGGTTTGACATGGGGATGGGGCATTTTATGTGAGGGTTTGTCATGGGGATGGGGGGCATTTAATGTGAGGGTTTTGCATGGAGAAGGGGGCATTTAATTGAGGGTTTTGCGTGGGGATGGGGGCTGGCTGTGGGTTTATGGGGAGGGGTCATTTAATGTGAGGGTTTTGGATGGGGCTGGCAGTATTTTTATGGGGGGACTGGCAGGGTGTATATATATATGTGTGTTTATGGGATGGTGCTGGCAGTGTATGTGTGTATGCGAGGGGGCTGGCAGTGTATATGTGTGTGTGTATGTATAGGAGGGGGCTGGCAGTATATGTTTCTGTGTATCTGTATGGGGGCAGTATGTGAGGTTCAGTGCTGTGGAGCTCTGTCATACACTCAAACACAATACATTATTACAAGTTTTATTGCTGTGCAGCTCTGCAATAAAACTCACAGTAATGTGTGGTGTGTATGAACGTATCACAGACCTCCACAGCAATAAAACTCACAGTAATGTGCAGTGTGAGCATATCATCGAGCTGCACAGCAATAAAATTCACAGTAATGTGCGCTACCTAGGGATGCAAAAAAGTGATGGGATAGTTGGAATCTTGGGTGAGTTCTTTTTTTCCCAGGACTTGACCCCTGCCCACAACCCACCGAAGACTTGCCAAATACATCCGCCGAACTGACCGCTAAAGACCGCCAAATCGATCCGCAAAAAGCCGAAGAGGGGTAACAAAAAAAATGCAACTTTTAAAAGGTGTTTTAAAAAAAACTACTGCATGAAAATGCATGGTAATAATACATACGGTCCTATGAATAATGATAAAAAAAATCTGTTACAGAGAAAAAAAACACCATTTTATAAAAATTGGAAAAAAAATTACTGAAAAAATCCCGAAAAATGCCTAAAAAAATCCTACAGAAATAAAGAGACTTTTTGTTGCAAATGAAAAGTATAAACAGTTGAATAACTTCTCTATGGGGATGTCACTGTTGCTCAAGGTCACTGTATTTCACTGGCAATTCACCAACATTTGGTGAATTGCCAGCTTTGTGAATAGCCGAATGGCCACAAAATTGAAACGTACGGGGAAATTCACTGTTCGGTGCAATTCCGTGGCAAATTCGGTGCTCTCTGAATAAACCCTTATGGGTGTAATTTTCTACACATTGATCTGGATGTAATAGGTGTGGGGGGGGGGGGTAAATGAGTTATTAAAAAAACACACGTAAAACACTGTTCGTCGCATACTCGTCGCATACCGACTGGGTTGAGTAGAGGTAACATCACTGCTCTGCGAGTAAGTGTCCTTGGCCAAGACACCTAACGGTACATACTCGCCACCCAGAACATACTTGAAAACAAGAGAAATCTCAATGTATCCTTCCTGGTAAAATCCTTTCTCAAAAAAAAAAAAGCGATCTTCCTGCTAAAAGTTGGAACCATTAGGAAACTAGGCATTTATGATGTCTGCATTATCAATCGCGAGCCAAGAACTTGCAGCAGTGATGACATCCTGTATCTCATGGCAGGAAAGCATTTAAATACTCTAATGCACTCCAAATAAACACCAACCAATAAATCCTAATTTAATTTTAAATGCGTGTTCACAGGGATGTATCTAGAAGCAGTTTTGAGCAGGGCGTGCCTTGGAGGAGCTCCTGCTATGTGATGGTTACAAAGCAAATATTGTGCATTTTTCCAATGTGAATTTTTGCCTCACCTCTACTATTGGAGATGAAGAGCGGATAAAAAAAATAACAAAGCCTCTTCTTAAAGGAATTACGATATCCGTTCAGCGGTAAGAAGTGTGTCCTGGATTGAGGGGAGGCGTGATCGCACTACGAGGTGGTGAGAACAAAGAGTTCTTAACATATGTGGGATTATTCATGCTGATATAGTTTGGAGCCAACTGTACAATGGCTCATAAATGAGTGAGTAGTTTTCCTATTTCTGGATACTTGGGGCCTATTGTACTGGATGTACTGTGCCATGTATGTTCCATCTTTTCTGTTTAAGGAAAAGACACAATTGGAGGAACCTGAGGAGGCCTTCTAGTTTTGGATCTGCATGCGCAAGGACTTTATTTTATTTGGCCTTACTTTGTGTATTGTATAGCGACGTTACACAAGATCTCACAGCAGCGTTCATATTCAGTTTTTAGATATCCTGTGATTATATAATTTCCAGCTTTTTTCTGTGCCGATACGTCTGCTTCTTTCCTGCTGACTGTACCAGCAGTCCTGGAAGTGGAATTCCTATCCTGACACATACACTCTGACATGTCATCAAGCTCCGCAGTGATCTACACTGGATGACAATTTTGTGTGTCACGTGCTGATCAGGACCTCGGGAGCCCAAACGGCTTCCTGCATTTGATGTTGCCTTTAATGCCTAGTTGGGCAGAAGATGAGCAACCTATCCAAGGTAATGGAGGACTCACATCCATTTGATTTTGGATGTCAGTGTGGTAGCTGGTTGAATCTGAAGCTTGAGGCCAAGTAACTGCGGCCACATACACTACAACCCACTAATACAGACAAGCTGCAATACCTCAAGATACGATGCGGCTTTGGGTTTTTGAAGGACTAGGATTATTCACATTGAGGGGAGAGCTAGTTCACCTGTTTTCCTTCTGAGCTTTATGGCAGGCTGAAGTGATCGAGGAGCCACAGAGATGGCATAAAGCAGAGTGAGGAGATGGGAGTCGTGGAGGTGAGATCTTGCTCCGTAGGTTACCAGGGAGCGGCCTTGGCAGGACTTGTGAAATGACAAGGTACCACTGAGCCTTGGGGGGGGGATCTTTTTCTGAGGTGGCAGAACTCTTGCAAAGTTCTGTTGTTGCAACTCTGTTGCCCCAGATCTGGGTGCAAGTTCCATGGAGGCATGTAAGGTGCCTGCGGGCTTTGGGTTCATACAGTCTACATCTTCATTTTCCTTTTACTTGTAATAGGAGACATATTTCATAGGTGGCTTTTTAATATATGGGAGTCAGACAGATTTATTGCGGCGATGTAGCTGCAAGAGTTCTCAACTCTTTAAAGAACCCAGCCCATTTGCTTTTGTAAGACTCTTAAGAAAAAACTTTATTTCTGTCCCTCCACGCACTACTTTAGATATAATGGAACACATTTTAAAGACATATGGATAAAGTCTTGACACTAGTAAGAAAAATAAACACAACAACAATGATAATTTCATACTTATATTTGAATCTTATGATGTTCTCATACTGATGAAGCTTTAATCCGATCAGTAAACTTCTATTGATATTCAAACACAAAGCTATGCTCATGTGTAAATGGAATTTCTTTCCTTTTTGAATTAGTGATAGACAGGCTTTGGGGACTTGTGAATATACTATGGAATAGTAATAGTTTATTAAAGTATACTGAATGATTGAATCTAATGTGTGAAAATGTATCTGATTTCTTTGATTCCATCAATTGGAAAATTCATGGTTTGCCGATAATAGATCAAGGGAGAAGGAGAAACATAAAAAGCCCTACAACATATATATTTAAAATCACTGTTATGCAAATATGTATTAAATATTCACATCGATCGTTTAAATAATACTTAAAGATGTTAAAAGTATGCTTTAAATTTTAGCATAGAAAAGCACTCTGGACCCCCAGCTCACCATGGCATCCGATAGGTTTGTTGCTGACTTTTTAATGGCCGCTTGAAAATGTCACCAGAATAAAAAAATTCACAACATAACATGGAGTACATAAAATCGTCGAGAATAGCTTCAAGCAACTCTGCTGTATAGAATTAGATGTTAAAATTACTATTAAAGTTTAGGGGTAGAGTTTAAGGGATATTCTATTAAAAATACAGTTCCTTTTTTGTCCTTAAATAATTGATAGAGGCTTCTGACATATATTATTTTTTTATTGTTATCTTGGGCGATTTTACTCAAATTTTGTCCTTCGCTGAACACTGCTACTGCTCTTCAATTCAGGAACTCCAGAACTCGGAAGTCCTACACCATCTGAGCTCCTACACAACTTGCATGGCGTATTAACTGCTTCGGGACTTGCGCAGCTTATGCAAGCTACGTAGCGCCTGTGCAGAATGTTGGTTGGGAGCTGCGTACATGTGCAGATCAAGTACCTCGGCTGCCTCTAAGTCCGCTCGCTATCGCAGGTGGTCTCAGAGGGGGATATCGGACACTCTCTGCTTGCTGACGTCACTTTTGACTCATCTGGTGACCGGCAGTCAGGATATTCAAAATCCCAGCTGCTGGTGACACTGGGTCTGGTAGTGGAAATTCCTCTGCTTCCCCCACTGTTTTCTCCTGATCGGGGCAGGAAGGTAGAAGAAGAGGGAGGGGGGCACTCCTTACATCCTGACTAATTTAAAACATTAAAGTGTTCAGTATGAGTAGAGTGTTTCTTTAAAGCTAGGGCCTTTTTAAAATATTTACTTAACATTTTTATACAAACTTCAGTTTTTATTGTCAGTGAAGGTAGTGCCTTTTTTAACACTTTACCTGCATACTTTTTTATGAGGGGTAAGGTTGTGTCACAATTACACTTTTTTAAAATAAACTGCAATGATACCGTTGATCACCATAGTTTCAATATACACAAAATACAGTGAACATCTATTCAAACAATGGTGGTACTGTTATTTTAATAAACTATGGTGAATTTTCCTTCAAACAGCGGAAATACTGCAGCTTGAAGCTATTCTCGACTACTTTTATTCACTCTATGTAAAATAGTCCAATTTTTCATTATGGTGTCTTTTTCAAGTCATTGATAAAAATGTTGACCATTAGATGGTGACCTAACAATAGTAACCTGCTCAACCTAACCTTTGATTTTAAATTAAATGTTCCTGGTGGCTAGCGTGTCTTATACAGTTAATGAAAATTATATATAAAATATTTAACTACTACTGCTTGCTTATTCCCCTATGGTATATTTATAAACATTAAACATTAACCAATAAATACAAAGACAGACCCGATTTAATCTTCTAAACACTTAGGACGAATTGGATTCACATTTTATTAATGACAAACATCTTCCATAAATTTCATGAAGCTGTATATGCTGCATTTTTAGGTCGATCTCTGTTATTTTTTATAGTACTCAGACTATACATCTTAATACAAACATTTTAAAGAAAGCTTCAGGTACAGATATTTTAATCAAAGCATTTATTGCAATTTCATGGGCACAGAGTATAAATTCGGCTTATGAATTCAGCTCTATTAAATCCCTGATTACTTCACTGGGAAAGACTCGCTATAAAATTATGCAATAAATATTTTATATCATACTTTGCCATTGTGATATAATTGTCAGATTAAGAAAACATATAGTATTTGATATGATCATTAAAATAATGAATAATGTATTGTTTTACATTCCATTTAAATATGTTTAAAAATTCAGTGGCAAGTCTGACAAGTTATCAGGTGAGGTTAAGGAGAGGCAAGAAAAATTACTTGAATTGAAGGGCATGAAGAAATATGAAAAGAATGAAATTGTGCTGAGACTATATTTTAGAATTAGTTTGTACTTGATACATTTTGTTATTTCCTTCCTTTGCCGGTTATTCTGCAGTATGAATGAAAAGGTACATGTCAGTTAAACTGAACTTATCATCCCCATGTTCACTTTCCGTGAGAAAATATTCATAGGATATATATCAGAAAGATCAGTATAACATAGCATTATAGGCTAGGGTCAGACTGAGGCAGTGCGAACGCGCGTTCTGGCGCACTTAATCACGGCCGCACTAGCAGCAAATGACAGGCAATGACAGCCAATATACGAAGTACGGTCGCACAAAAGTCCGGCTGCGCAACGCAAGTGGAAAATGAACGCATTTTTTCGAGAACGTTAAACCACTAGTACTGACGTACAGAGTGCGCTGCGTCCGCTAGCGGCGTGTGTGCGTGAATTGGAGACATCAGACGCTGCTAATGTCCGGCCAACATAACGTCCAGATGCAAGAAGTGTTTTATTGATGATCCGTACAAAATCACGGATGAAACTGCGCATAGTATGACCGCTATTGCGTATTCCGTGAAAAAATACGTCCATTCTTCGAACGCACATTTTCACGGACAACGTGAAAAATGCGTTAGTCTGACCCTAGCCATAATATCAAAACTTCTCTTCCATGTCGGGTCAGGTCATTGTGTTGCTTTACAGATGTTGTTCTGTGGAAGAGGATTCACTTTGACCCTGTTGTGGCTTTGGTCAAGATTCTCCAAGTGGTGATATTGGCATAATCTGCCAAATGTCGCTGCTAAGCTTCTTACCTCATTCATATTGCACACGGAACATGCTCTGGGTCATCGGATTGATGAAATAAGGATGACCCTCAGTCCTATTTTTGGAAACCCTAAGCAAATGTTCTAGGGTTTGCTATGGAGAGCGGGTAGGATCCAGCACAGTCCACCCACTACCCAACTAAAATTAATGCAGCCTAAGGAGTTAAATACATAGAGAGGACCCCAGTCTCTCAATGTCCATTTAACTCCTAGAAAGAGAAAACAGTAAAAATGGAATACAACTGTCACGTTCCACATTTCCAGCCCCTGTATACGTGATATCCTGTTCAGGCCTTGTGTATGTTGCCATTCCTGTGTGGCAGCCCAGGGATTAATTGTATCTGCTCTCTCAGCTCGCCTGTCTATCATTGTCTTGATCTCCTCCCTATTTAAGAGCAATGCTCCCATTGTGCATTGCTCCATGATTTTCACTTCCTGGTTTATATCAGTGTTTTGTTTTCAGAGAATTGCCTGCTGTTTTGTTCCTGGTCTGTTTGTATATTCTGTTTATATTACTTTTGATCCTGTATTCCCTGTCTGTTATTCCTGCCACTGTGTTCCTGGTTTATTTCTAGCTATTCCTGTTTTGGTTTTCCCTTGCTGTGTTTTGGTTTTCTGTTTATTGTTTATGCTGATTACTGTGTACCGACATTTGGCTGGTGTGACTACCCTCCTGGCTCTAGAACCCCGGCATCTGGATTATGTACTCTCTCTGGTTTTCTGACTCTTGACTTTTCCTCTTGACTATGTTTATCCTTATTCCCAGTCTGTACTGTTTAGATTGATATCTCGGTATCTGTATACTCATAAGACGGTTCTGTGGTAATATTTCATCTAGCGCAGATCCAGCTTCTTTAAAGACCGACCTATCAGTTTAGAGATTCTTTGGGTATTGCCATGCAGGAGTCACTTTAACCCTGTTTTGCTTTTACCACCTGTTGTCTACAGTAGTATCCCTGCATATAGAGTCTTTCCACTTGAACCTGGGCCCCACCTAGGCGCAAGCCTGGTGCCGCCGTGACAACAACTCTCCTAGTAAACCATTAAAGTCTAAGGGCCTAACCCCCCTACCACTACCTCCCTAGCCTAAATCTTATCTAACCTCTAAAAATAAAATAAATATCCATCCTATTAACTCCTTAATTAATAAGGGCTTAACCCACCCTATCTCCTCCCTTAATGTAAAATCCCTTTACATTAACTAAAATTAAATATAAGCCCAAAAATAGATTATATTTACAATCTGTGGTCAATGGCAGATTAGATGTCCTTCCAGGCCCAGGTCTTTATCTGAATGAGCCCTGTAGGTCCAAGGGTATTTAAGTAGGAATGCTATCCTAATAGCATGCATAGTTAAATATTTGGATCAGGCAATGAGAGAGCACCATGCTTGAAGTTCCTCTCATTGGCTGATGTATTTTGGCATTGTATAATCAACTTGGTCAATCAGAGAAGCCTCTTCTGATTGGCCAAACTACGTCAAATCTGAGAAGCGGTGAAAGGCCTGTGCAGCTCCTGGTTTTATGTAGTGGCTCCCTATTCTTATGGGTTAAGAAGATGCTGTTACAATGGTTGCCCCACAAAGCTAGAGTAGGTAGCACTTATCCGTTAAGGGTTTTCGACGTATGCTAAATTTTTACCATTAGCAGTTCTCTCTTAGCAACTAAATCGGAATTGATTCCCAGTTATCTTATTGCACGCTGAGCTTTTAGAATTACTTTCCCAGGTCCCTTCATCTGGTCCACAGTCCTTTAGAGATCCCAGCCTTTCCAATATTATGTAAACTTTAAAACACCTGGGTCTTCAACCACCAAGCTCCTACTTCCCCCAATTCCATAGCAATCATAAATTAGAGGGAGAAATAGCTAAGGTGGATATGTTTTTTTTTACAAAAAATCTTTATTTAACACCTTAAGGACCACTGACGTGCATAGTACGTCCTGGGGAAAACTTGCCTTAAGGACCAAGGAGGCACTATGCACATCATGTTCCTTTAACACCCCTCCTTCCCTATACTCACCTCTCTGACCAGGGTCCCACAGTGGTCTGGCAAGCTTGGAGCCTGCCCCACCTATTTATGGGCCCTGGCCATCGCAATGTCATTGTTGTGCGTGATGATGTCATCACCAGGTGCCCCCAGTGCCTGCAGTGGTAAATGTGAAAGGGGAGGGACAGCCTCTTTGGAGCTCTCTCCCTCCCAAACGGCTCCACATAGAAAAAAAAGAGTGGCACAGCTGAAGAGGGCAGAGTCTGCCCTTAGGTACCCGGTCGTGATTCAGCACTAATCGGCGCCGGATCGCAATTTGAACACGGAAGGGGCTGCCATCTTGGATGTCATCGAAGCCACGGGTCACCCTTCCATTCACTGTCGTTGTTGCCATATGTGCAATGACGTCAGTCGGCCAGTTAACCCCTAGCTGCCAAGTGAAACTAGCGGGATCCTTTGGATCCCCTTTTCTCCTGATACATGGCAGCTAAAGAGTCCTGTTAGGTATCATTGGAAAGGCCTGATCATGACTAGGTTTAGTGCAATTTTTTTTTTTAAAAACTTGATGATGATAAAACGGTCAAATTGAGCTCAGTGCACAGAGCTGAATGGCTCAGCAGTAATGGGGTTAAAAAGCAAAAACATTTTGGGGATTCACATTCCAAAAAGTGTGTTTTTTCAATTTTTTTCATAATATTTCATATTTTTTTTATAGTAAATTATATGATATGATGGAAATAATGGTATCTTTAGAAAGTCCATTTAATGGTGAGAAATACAGTATATAATTTGTGTAAATTCCATAAACGAGTAAGAGGAAAATAAGACCTAAAAACAAACAATGCAGAAATATAAAAACAGCAGAGGGTACTTTCAGACAAACAATGATAAAACTGCCTGGTCACTATGGGGTTAATATATAATGACATTTTAATCCACTCTTCTAATCTGCGTTTATTTCTTTTAAATATCCATACATAGTATGTGTAAAATTAGAGCTAAACACAAACAGCGTGGAAACGTGCTGAACACAAACAGTGCGACAATCGTAAAATCACCTGGTCACTAAGGGGTTAAATAGCTTCTTTTCTTTCTCCTGTAACAGACCTTTTAATTATTAGTCATAGGACATAAATATTATTTCCGTGCAGTAATTTTTTTGCAAACAGCCTTTACAAGTTTCTGTTTTGTTTTTTTTAACCCATTTGTTCTCTTTTCGGCAGCTGGTCGACGCTCTATTTGGCGGATCGCATGCTTTTTTCGGATGATTTCGGTGGTTTTGCGGCGGATTGTCAGGTGTGTTCGGTGGGTTTTTTCAGCTGTTTATTGGATCGCCTTGATTTTTTCCACTGGTTTTGTGGCAGTTTTACCGTTCGATGCAGCGGTTTTGCACCAGTTTTTTGGCTGCGTTCTGTGGATTTTCCCTGCACTTCAGGAACCCTGCGGTGAATGCTGAATTTTCCAGTGGAATTTTGGTCCTCTTTGAATAACCCTGTGTGTGTCCTGTTGCTGATGTAAATTAGGGATGTGCATGGCTGAAAATTTTGTTTTGTTTCGTTACATTTTTAAATCCTTTCATTTTCGGAATTTCGTAACTAATTTCGTTTCGTATTGGATCGATTTGAAATTTCTAATCGATTTGAAATTTCGAATCAATTCAAATTTCATATATCAATTTGATTGTTGATATCAATTCGAATTTTGTATCACTAAATAAAAAAATAATTAATCAAGTTTTGTTGTTAAAAGAAAAGTTAGGGTTAAATTTTAAGCTGTGTCACAGATTTGGTATTTGAGTCAAATTAAACAGTGGAACAAAATTAATTAAAGTCCTATGATGACTATTACTTGTTTTATAAATTAAGATCAATTCGATAGTTGATATCAATTTAATAGTTCATTTCAAATTCAATAGTTGATATCACTTATGCAAATTTTTCATTTATGATGATGACACAGTGTAAAATTAAATAAATTTGTTATATACCGTTTCGTTTCAAATTCGTATCATATCGAATACAAATTATCAAATTTCGTTCTAAATTCTGAATTTTTCCAAAACGAATGCACATCTCCAATGTAAATGCATTACATGTTTTGTTGTCGTTTCTAGTTTTAAATATAGCTATTTAATTCTTTTGCTAAGTTTGGACAAAATAAGAACTGAAATCTATTTATTGCAAATGTGTTTCATATCTTTTCAAAGTAAAAATCGCTGTAAGAAAACACAAAATGATTTTATTAAACCTGGTATAAATATAGTCGGCATGAAATGAAAATCACAGTTGCACAGCCTAAACGTGTATTGTCTAAAATGCTCATCCAAGCTCTTATTATCTCCTGCCGCCTTGACTACTGTAACCACCTTCTCTCTGGCCTTAAAAGATACCAGATTCTTCCTCTGCAGTCTGTTATGAATGCTTGTGCCAGACTCATACATCTCATATCCCGCATCTCTCACACCTCACCCCTCTGTCAATCTCTACACTGGCTCCCTGTTTCCTTTACAATCCACTTCAAAATACTGGTCCACACATACAAAGCTCTCCATAACTGCGCCCCTGATTACATCTCCTCCCTTATTAGCAAGTACTTCCCGTGCCGACCACTCCCTCTGCCAATGATCTGACGCTATAAGTTCCTCGTACCCACATCCCCAATTCCCGCCTTCAACACTTCTACCGAGCTGCCCCCTTTCTATGGAACTCCCTCCCCCGTAACATCAGACTCTCCCCGTCTCTCCAGTCCTTCAAAAAGTCTCTGAAAACTCATTACTTTAGAGAAGCCTATCGGCTCACTCCCTAATCCTTCATTGTTCATTTCTTGCTTCTTCTTCCCACAAAGCCCACATGCACTCTGTACTCTATTCACCCTCACCTAGTGTCACCCCTCTCCTCTTAGATTGTAAGTTCTCGAGCAGGATCCTCTCTCCTAATGGTCTGTGTGTATAATGTGTATCTATATTTGCTATTCTGTCTCTTCTTTTGTACAATGCTACGGAACTTGTTGGCACTTTATAAATGCTTGTAACTGTTTGCAAACAGCCCTTTTAGACTTGTAACCCAACAACACTACATAGTATAGGCTAGATGTAAAATATACAACTTCATTCATACCATCGTCAAAGCTTCAATCATAAAATGCATTTGAACAGAGGAAATGTTATGCCCACACTCTGACAAACTTCAGCACCCTGTGGCCGATGAAACAAAAAAAAACATTTTAGGGAAATGTATTCAAAATGTTGATCCAGCATCCTTCAAAATACAGTCTGCAGGTATTGTAATATATTTCATTTGGTAGAACGCATTTTCCTTTTTGTATAAGCTGCATAATGATCTTTGAATATGTAGTGCTAATTATGATCTCAAAATGCGTTTTGAATTGTTGCTCCATTTAAAGTCTGACTTCTTTACTTCTTTGAAATGTGTCAGAAAACTATAGTCTTCAAAGAAAGTGACCTGAAGAGACACACATTTTTTCAACCGTGACAACATTTCTTTGTGCTGTGTCACTCTTTGGAAGATGGTGTCCAAATAAGAGGCATTAACATGGCACGTCATCCCTTGTGGCACAAAACTTGTCTTCATTCAAGGTCCGTTAACATCTATAAACGCTGATGGCTGAAAAACATATTGTGCTGGAAATGTGACTATAATTTCTTAAGGCTCCGGCAGCGATTATCAAGTAAAATCGACACATGTAGGATGCTAGACTTCTTTATTGTTAATTTGTGAAGCTATACTATCTTTCACAGAAATACAAAAGTAAAAGACATTATGTAAATAGGCTGACAATTACACATATTTTTAATCAAAACAGAAATGACAGATTCCTTAGATATTATTCTATTACTTCATTGCATACATTCTAGTCACATACATTTGTTAATAGAGCGCTATTTATTATTTTTATACTATGAATTTTCCTTAACCTTTTCGCTGCGGGTGATTCATGGGACTATTTGTCAGAATTCCTCCTGGAATGCTGACATCTCTATTCTGCAGTTCATTGCCGATCAGGGGATTAAACTATAGCGAGGTGACATCTTGAAAGTATGCCCTCGCTGTGGGACTGATATCAAAAGTGGGGATTCCCCCTACACAGCAGGGAAACCAATTACAAGCGCTGCTGGGGTCCTTTAAATCTCTATATCTTCAGAACACTATCAGGGTTATTCAGACAGAGGTGATAACCAGGAGAATGACTGGAGAAGTGAAAATTCTATGTCAAAATAGCCGATTTGGAAAGTGAGATCAATGGGAGAATTTTTATGGTTTGTCTATTTTGACCTAGAATTTTCCCTTCTCTAGTCATTCTCCTGGTTTTCACCTCTGTCTGAATAACCCTGTATGTCCCACAGGGATATATGAGGAGTCTGGCCTTTCCAATGATACCAAACAACCACGTAAAATGTAAAAATAAAAAATGTTTGTTTGCATTTTGTTCTAAAATAGTAGAATTGTCCACTTTTCACATATAAAATGAACAATCTCGCTGCCATTACCCATCTTCTCATTTCCCAGACTGGGAATAACTACAGTGCTTTATACACAGTTCTATTATTTATGAAACACAATGCGCCTAAGTAGAAGAGAAAAATGTGTATATATCCATAGAAAAATGCAATAAAAAAAGGCAATAACAGGTTCTCCATGTCTGATTGCTTTTTAGAGAGAATACCTTGCATAATATATAACAACACAGGCTTGCATGATAAAATGTGGGAAAATACTTTTCACACTTTGAAAATGATTGAGATTTTAATATAAAGTTACTCTTTTTGACATTTTTGCATTCTGACATAACATGACATACAGTCAGGTCCAGAAACATTGGGACATCGACACAATTCTAACATCTTTGGCTCTATACACCACCACAATGGAGTTGAAATGAAACAAACACAATGTGCTTTAACTGCAGACTGTCAGCTTTAATTTGAGGGTATGTACATCCAACTCAGGTGAATGGTGTAGGACTTACAGCAGTTTGCAGATGTGCGTCCCACTCTCAAGATGAGATCGAAAGAGCTGTCACTATCAGTGAAGCAAGCCATCATTAGGCTGAAGAAACAAAACAAAGCCATCAGAGAGATAGCATTGGTGTTGCTGATCTCACCGGTGCGTTCCTTCTTTTTGAGAATGTTCCAAACAGTTGTTTTGGCCACGCCTAATGTTCTGCTATCTCTCTGATGGGTTTGTTTTGTTTCTTCAGCCTAATGATGGCTTGCTTCACTGATAGTGACAGCTCTTTCGATCTCATCGTGAGAGTTGACAGCAACAGATTCCAAATGCAAATAGCACACTTGAAATGAACTCTGGACCTTTTATCTGCACATTGTAATTTGGGTAATGAGGGAATACCACACACCTGTCCATGAAACAGCTGAGAATCCAACTGTCCCATTACCTTTGGTCCCTTAACAAGTGGGAGGCACATCTACAAACTGCTGTAAGTCCTACACCGTTCACCTGAGTTGGATGTACATACCCTTAAATTAAAGCTGACAGTCTGCAGTTCAAGCACATTGTGTTTGTTTCATTCCAACTCCATTGTGGTGGTGTATAGAGCCAAAGATGTTAGAATTGTGTCGATGTCCCAATATTTCTGGACCTGACTGTATACACATAGGAATGGTATAGTTTGAATCTGCTAAGTCCACTGAAAAACCAATATATTGGTAGTGTGGGTCCTATAGTTAAACATGATTTCAAATCACATTTAAACATGATGAGCAAAAATGGCAAAAATCACCTAAACAGCAAAAGGGTTACTTTTAAGGCCATAAAGTATACAGCAGACAGTATTGTGTTGTATATGTAAGTATACAGCTGTAGAATAGGAATGGGCCAAACACCCCTGTGCTTGGTTCGAACTCGAACACCCGAACGGCTGAAAAGTTCATATTCAAACTCAAACGTAATGCAAGTCAATGGGGGTCGAACTTCCGAAAATGAAAGTGCTCTCCAAGAGGGCATATATGCAAGACATTGGCCATAAAAGGTGTATGGGGGTCCGGGTACTGCCCTGGGGAACAGGAAACAATGAAAAAATAGTAAAAAAAAAAAAAAAGGTTTTTAACCATTTCACTGCTGAGTGCTGAGCCATTTCAGCGCTGTGCGCTGAGCTAATTTTTACCACTTTTACTCATGTTTAAACGAGATTTGAAGCCATGGGAAATGTTTTATCACCAACGAGTGGGAAATGTTTGACCAACAAGTGGGAAATGTTTGACCAACAACGAGTGGGAAATGTTTGACCAACACACAGGACAGGGTATACCTAAAATAGGCCAGATGGTATACAAGGACGCATTCTAACACAAGCCCAAATTGATCAGTGTTAGAGTGGTCAGGGATAGCCAAAACGGTACACAAGGGGTATCTGTTATATAAGGCAAAAATCGATCAGAGTTAGAGTGGTCAAGGAATAGCCAAGGACTGGTACACGGGGGTGGTTCTCATACAAGCCAGGTAACAACAGAGACTGAAAAATTAACCAAGTAGTGAATCACCAGGAGACACTCAGCACTGAGGGAAGCAAACTCCACGACAGGGCGATGAGCCGGATTACGCTGTCTGTATTTAAACCCGGCGGGCGGGCGTCATCATGCCGCGCCCCACCTCCTGACCAGCCCTGCGAGCTCCGGAAGCCGGCACAACTCCTGGCACCAGGCTTGTCGATGGGGCCCCCTCTGAGCCCCAGACGTGACAGATGCGCTCATACACAACACACATTACTGTGAGGTTTATTGCTGTGGAACTGTGTTATGTCCTTTTTTTGTTTTGGAAGGGGGCAAAAAGCTGTTACGGGTTGAGGAAGTTTACAGGGGGCCCCATCGTGGGGTTCAGTAAGGGGCCCCATCATTTCTGATGGCTGCCCTGTATGCATCCGGTGCACGGGTCAGTGCACCCAAATATTGGGCCTTTGGTGCCAGCTAGTGCCTTCACACTGTAACCCCTCTGAGGTATTGTGGAAGAGTGCAAAGTTGGACCCTTCGGTCATATATTGAAATGATATGCACCTGTCACATTCAAGAGCAGAAAAATTGTGTCTTAGTAGGTGGTGCACGACACCGAGAATCAGAATCGAATTGTGGCCAAAAGGTAACCAAACAGTGAAATTCAGTGTACGGTTACCTTTCCTGGCCATTCGGCTATTCAGAGAGCAGGCAGTTCGCCAAATGTTGGCGAATTGCCTGCACATACGGTGCCTGGTCGGTGCCTGTTCAAGGACATTGAAATCCCCATAGAGAAGCAATGCTTCGTCTATTCAGAGAACAAAAAACAGCAGTGAAAAGTTGCCGACATGCCCTGCTGTTCGGTGGTTTCATTCGGCAGGTTTATTCAGGAGAATCCCATAGGCTTCAATGTTAAAAATATTCCTGTTTTAATTCAATATCTAATAAACTGTTTATTGTTATATTCTGCAGTAAAGAGTCTCTTTACTTTTAGATTTTTTAGGATCTTTTAAGCATTTTTTTGGAAATTGTTTTGCAAAATGTTTTTTGCAAAAAAAAATCTGTTTTTTTTTTTAAGTCGTTTTTTTATTTTTCTGTAACAGTCCTTTTTATTATCATTCATTCGTTGGATGTTATGTGTAAATTCCAGACATTTTCGTTCAGTAGTTTTTTTGCAAACAGCGTTTCACTAACGGTCGAACTTTTTGCGAACATCGCAAATATTTTTAAGTTTGCCGAACTTTCGAAAAGGCTGATGTTCGATTCGAACTCATGTTCGAATCGATCCGGCAGCCCATCCCTACTGTAGAAGTACATGGATGGGAAATGCATGCAAACCTGTGCCCATGTGTTGTCAGATCAGAACACGTGTCAGAAGAGATACTCAGAATATTTTGTTAAAATCCCTCATATTCTATCACAGTTCACTTGTTCCCTTGCGTTCTCAATTCGTGGCAAAAGGAGTAACTACATAACATGCCAGAAGCTGCTTACAGCAAGTGTAAATCACACCTACTTAATGTGTAACAGACAGCAGTGTATGTTATCTTAAACACAAACTGTAAAGTAAAATGTGCTGCAATTGCTTTGCATATACAGTAACTAACTGTTGTGATTAGGTTTGAGATGATTTAGAATATAATTTCTTTGCATATTGCCAAAAAAATATTATTTATAATGTTAATTCCGTACTTGACCTTAATTTTGTAAACATTCTTTCAAACGTTAATTGGGTTTGCATAGGAATGGACCTATGTGTTCCAGAGGTTTGTGTGGAGATACCCCTTGTGAATACAACTGTTAGGTTATTCTGACGAATATTTAATAATCTGTCATTTTGGGGTTTTCTGGGTGATACCTGCATTCAGGTTGGCAGAAATACAACAACAAAACAGATAAAGTGTTCCACTCACGAAATAAAAACAATAGTGAAATACAAATTGCGCACATGCAACTGCCCAGTGTATTAAAGAAAAAATAAAAATAGAAATATTACTTACATTGTGAAACGTCTGTCCTCCTTCCCAACGTTTAGGATCTCAAAACTAAAAGCACAAATACTACAAGCAATAGTGTAGTAAAGATAAAAGTTGAACCATACAACTTATACAGTATATCTCTTTTGACTGAACACTCACATTCTCCAGAGCCTTAATAAATCCTGGGTCTGGTTTAGACGCGTCTGGTCAAATAAAGGGTGACACTTTCCTTTCTTTCAGAGATGTTGGGCTATATTACAATTTTCGCGCAAAAACAAGCACGCAACGTGTGAATTTTTGCACCAAGCGTTAAACTTTTCCGTGCGCAAATCACTGCTGGAATTACAATCCTCGCGCGTATTTCCATCCGGCGATCAATACCGCGCGCAAACAGGACGCGCCTAACTGCTCGCGCAGTACCGTCGCGCGCACAAATCAGTGTGCGCACTGTTTTTTTCACACAATTCAGACAATCAGAATTAAGAACCACAATTATCTCACGTTAAGTTTTTGCGCCTGCCAAAGTCAATCTGAGCATATATGCTGCAGCAATAATACATGCACACACAACTTCTCCATTTTATTGGTTTGGTATGTGCAGAATGTGTAACTATACCTTTGCTGCATTTTTTTTATGGGCTGGTGTATTTGGGTTCGGCCAGGTTTTTCATATTTGCCATTAACACCAGCTTTTAGGAGTTGCTAAATTTATGTGCGCAAAGGCTATGCGTTAAATCCTGCGCATAGATTGTAATACCATCCGCGTACAGCATTCGCGCAGCTTCACCCGCGGTAGACGATTACGCACGTTTGTTGCGCTGACTAGGTAATGCGGCATTCAACGCAAATGGTTTTGCCCCTCGCGGTAATGTTTTTTTGCACCAGCGCAAACGTTTGCGCAAAGATTGTAATTTAGCCCCTAGTGTATGTAGCTGCCCTGCAAACGCGACTTCACAAATTTATACAATGTATAACTCATTCTGCCGCTTTGTGCTACAATGTAACTACATGACCCACCATTGTGACATGTTAAAGGAGCTAAACTGGCCATCACTGGAATCTAGACACACCCTTCACCTTTCCAGCCTGGTGTTTATTCCCCCAGCAGTTCCCTCATCCTATAATCTCCAATCCAGGACCAGCACCTTACTCGCAATGCCACAATACAAAAAGAAAGTGTCTCGATCCTCATTTTCCTACAGAACACCGCAGTTATGGAATAACCTCCCAGACGCCATCAAATCTTCACCCAGTCTTAAGTCACTCAAGAGCTCCCTATTAACAACCTTCAATTCTATGTTCTTTAACCCAGGACATACTTGAAAACAAGAGAAATCTCAACGTATCCTTCCTGGTAAAATACTTTATAAATAAATAAATATTCAGGAGTTGCTATATCAATAGATTACTTCAAAGAGAAGAAATTGGAAGTGGCACTCCCATAGTGCAACAGATCTTTAGATATATGGTGGCATATAAATACGTAATAAACCACTCACCCCGAGCCACAGTGGTATATGATCTCATAGATTTCAGTATTGATACTTTTAACGGTTAGTATCCAACCTCTTGGTGGGGGTCCCAACTGATGCAGAGATTTTCAGTAGCATACCCAGAGATTATGTATTACATATTATATATTACAACCTTATAAAAACGGGGTAAGTATGTACTGATAAACAAAAAAAAGACAAATAAGCAAGCACCAAAAGGGGTACACTGGGGAAATTGCATGTGCACAATTTTTATTTCACTATTGTTTCTACTGTGCTATTGGAACATTTTATCTGTTTTATTGCTACATTAACAGGGTTATTCAGAGAGCATGAAAAGCAGGAGAATGACTGGAGAATGAAAAATTCTAGGTCAAAATAGCCAAACCAGAAAAATTCTCCCTTTCATCTCACTTTCCCAATCGGCTATTTTGACCTACAATTTGTCATTCTCCAGTCATTCTCCTGCTTTTCACGCTCTCTGAATAACCCTGTAAGTGTTATTTATCTGTAGGTTTTTCACACTTATTGGTTCTTTTTAGGCAGCATATTTCTTAAAGTCTTTTTGTGGATCACTGTTTAAACACCCTTCTGATTTCATACATTTGCGTGTTCACTGGCAGAAATATACATCTTCCCCTTTCAGTTTTAAATTGGTGCTGCACCATTGCTTTTTATGAAGGACCTGGTACACTGCGTGGTTAGTTGCAAGTTGACTTGACAATTTCCCCAACAAATGACATTCTGATAATAATCACATGATAGTATTACTGTATGTAAAACATACCGATAAAACGTGTATTATTATATAGAAAATGGTGCCATAAATAGGGTGTCACATTGGAACAGTAGTAATTACTCCACCTTTTATTTCTGTGGTAATGAAGTAAAAATACTGCTAAATGACACCTGTCTAAATGAGTAATTGATTAATCATAGTTTTCAAATACTATTCCGATAATAGACCAGTTATGCTCCAGAGCCTTTTAATTTAACATTTTGTCATGTAGATTTGTACTGAAATGAAGATATTAGCCATAAAAATGTTCTATTATAACAAATACATTATTGTAATGTAAATTTTAAGTGAAGTGCCACAATAACTATTAACATTGAAAGCAACTTATGATAATTCGTAATTTGTGTGAAAGCATTATCATCCTTGCATCTTCATTATTTGTAATAACCTGGAATGTGGAAGCTGTTAAGTGCTCATCATAGCAATGGCCACTTTCAATATGATGCCCTTTTCATATCATCCTTTGCATTGACATATGTACTTGTGCATGATTTGGCTAATCTGACACCTCATTATTCCTCATTCTGATTTTACCCTACATATGAAGTACTGCTGGTTTTCTACAGATGAATGTTGTCACTTACTGGTGGACCTCCAATCTTAATGACCAATCATTTAAATACTTGAGTGAACATCACATCTAATTAGGGTGTAAACGAGGCAACATGAAAAATGTATTAATTGAAAATTCTTATAAAATTTGATGCAAACAATATATTTCTGCCAAGGAATAATTTTGTACCTACATAAGGGTATACAGATAAAAGTTTCATATTTCCTCATGTTGACACAGATAAAAAGTATCCAAAAGGTGTAGAGATCTATATGGGCCATATGAGGATTATCCAACCAATCCAAACAGCCTCAGGTTTTGTCTTAGCACATCAGACACACCTCTGGTGTAGACCATTGCATTCAACCCTAAGAGGTCAGTTTTAAACATAACTATACAACCTGTTTTATGTCTACTTCTTTTAGTGATGGCTGTGACGAAACGGCCACTTCAATTTTTATTTGCTTTTATTTTTCCTTGACTGTCATTGCTCAAGAGCTTGCAATCTCACCTTTTGTCTGCTTCCACCCCTTTTTTAAAAAAATAATACAATTAGATTTTTTTGCACTGATGTTTCAATATTGCAGCCTGAACATGCTTTCAACTTTAAATCCTAAATAAACTGACAATCAACATCTCAGATCATTGTTGTGCTATATCACATTTACAAATAAATAAGCATCACTCAAAAGTATTATCTAGAACATGAGGTTTGCTAAGAATGCATATATCTGTTTCTTTTATTATATTTAATTACTTACACCATGTTGGATTTGCCTATGTTATATATACTGTAAACTAATTTTGTAATTGGTATTTTCTCTGCAAAGAGATTGAGTACTGGATGGTGTAAAAATATGCAGAAAAATATCCTGACATTGAGCACAATTTAATTATGACTAGTTAGATTCTCTTGTGCTTAATCAGTATTATACGATATTAAGTCCAGTTTGGACCTGCAATGGGATGGACAAGGGTGTTCTGGGATGTTTTATTTGAGCATCCAGTGTATCTCATCTCACTTGTGAGCCGAGGCAGTTCAGAATTTTGTGTTATACTATTGTTTCAAAGTTTTATGTTTTGTGTTCTTTTTCAATGAGAAAATTACTTATATTGTAGCTTCACTCTGTATTTTTTACTATTAAAATTTTAGAGTGTTTGCTGTTCTAGAGCGTGGTTTGAATGCTTCCAATTACTCATGAAGCCCAGTTTCTTTATTTATAAGTGAATCTTGCTATTCTCGCTCAATGTGGTGAATCTAAAGTGAATTCAACATTTTTCTAGCTTAGAGATCCTCCTGACAGGATCTCACAACTGCTTTCTAGGTCTAGTAGGTGGCATTAATAATTCTTGCACATCTTCTGTCAAACCTACCTTCCCATATCTTCTCATATGTATATTGTAGTTCAAGACATCTGTGAAGACAGTATATGATTCATTTTGTCTACATTTCATTATGCTTGTCTTTTCTATACTAAATATGATTTTAATTTGGATGAATTGAATTAAACTGGTATGATATTACTTGAATAATTGTGTATAGGGAATTATAAATTGACTGTTTGGTCTATATCGTAGTGGATTTCACTTGAAGACCAAATTCCTCATCAATGTGTTAATGGTACCCTGGTCCATAGTGCTATCTACAGCTGGCGTTTAGGGAATCTTCACAAAATTGATTTGAAGTTTAGGTATTCAATCCTTTCTCCTGACTTCATGAATATTTGTGAAGTCATGACTGGCAGAGGAGACACAGGTCTCTAAAATTACAATTTAATGCAAGGTAATTGTTAAGCATTTGCTAGTCTACTCTGAGTTTTTTTTAGAATGAGTCACTTCTCCAGATTTTTTTTTATATTCCCTGGGGATCTGAAATTTGTTTCCTTTGGCAAAATCCTTTTCAGTATCGAAAACTAAACTATAACTAAGATATGATGACTAAAACTATAACAAAAATATTTTGACATAGTAGTATAATAAAAGCTAGACAATAGTGATGGGCCGAACACCCCCGTGTTTGGTTTGCATTCAAACTCGAACATCCGAAAAAGTTCGACTGCGAACTTGAACACAATGCAAGTCAATGGGGCTCGAACGTTCAAAAATTAAGGTCCACTCCAGAGGGCATACATGCAAGATATTGGCCATAAAAGGTGTGTGGGGGTCCGGGTAGTGCCCTGGGGGACAGGAAACAATGAGAAAAAGTAAAAAAAAAATGTTTTTAACCCTTTCACTACTGTGTGCCGAGCCATTTTACTACTGTGCGCGGAGCTCATTTTTACCACTTTTGCTAATGTTTAAAAACAATTTGAAGCCATGGGACATGTTTGACCAGCAAGGTATGGGAAATGTTTGACCAACAAGGAGTGGGAAATGTTTGACCAACAAGGTGTGGGAAATGTTTGACCAGCAATGAGTGGGAAATGTTTGACCAGCAAGGCGTGGGAAATGTTTGACCAACAATGTGTGGGAAATGTTTGACATGCAATGAGTGGGAAATGTTTGACCAGCAAGGTGTGCGAAATGTTTGAGCAACAAGGAGGGGGACATGTTTGACCAACAAGGAGTGGGAAATGTTTATGAATCCCATAGGCTTCAATGGTAAAAATATTCCTGTTTTTATCGAATATCTAATAAACTGTTTATTATTATATTCTGCAGTAAACAGTCTCTTTACTTTTAGATTTTTTTGGATCTTTTAAGCATTTTTTGGAATCTTTTTGAATATTTTTTCGAACTTTCAGCGAACGTCCCGAAAAGTTCAAAGTTTGCAAATTTTTGAACAGCCAATGTTCGAATCGAACATCGAACCGATTCGAACCGGCATCCCATCCCTACTAGACAAAATTTTAGGGAGGGACTCATTTTAATTCACTTTTTTTATAGTCCTTTGACCAAAATGCCATTTACTTTTAGTCATATTTTAGTTGATGACAACTACTGCTAAGACTAGTGCAACTGGGCAACTGAAAATTAGACTTTGTAACAGAATGTTGAGCAAACATATCTTATATCACATTTTAAAAAGCTACCCAATGTTTTTATGAGCAACCCTACTCTTAAGTTTAAAACATAGATGAGAACCATACAGTCCATGGTGGAATATAATGCTTTGTGAATAGCTTTAGCACAGCTGTATATTTCTATTTCCATGTTGAGATGTGTACGATTATCAAATTATTAATAAGATCATGGCTCAAAATTCTATCATAGAATGGTTTTATTGTTAGAGGTGATACAGATTATATAGTAATAGGGTTTACCTTTAGATCAATTTCAATGTGAAATGTTATATTCCGTTTTTGAGAAAAGATTTAAGAATAAAAATTTAAATGACATAAAACTATCAGGCATAGCTTCATACAAACATTCGTACCTTGTATATTTCTTAACATTGGGTGAAGTGAAAATAAAGACATTTTAAAATAAAACACCAAATCTAGTAACATATTTATGTCATTCACACAAACTGTATATATTGCCAGGTATTCAAATTCTCCCAGTGCTCATTCTATACAGGCATTTCCCTGAGGCGTTGCTGAGCCTTAATTGCAAACGGTCTATGAATTTTATGAAAGCAATAGGAAAGCTATGAAGAAATTGCAACAAAATAAAAGTATGTGATTAGGTGAATGCGTTATATAAATAACCATAAGTATTTTCATTGTGGCTCCAATGATTCCACATTCTATTATCTGTCTATCAATGTGGTACTCAAATATACACATCCTAAGAAAGACAAAAACTCCCTGTATATGATTAGTTTTTGCAAATGCATGATTTAATGAAGAGGAAAAATAATGAACACAGAAATTTCTGACCACGTTATCCCTTTCTTGATGTGACGTGATCTCCACTGACAAGTGTTGAACTAAATACCTTATAAGCCACGGCTAAATTACTAGTAAATGTGTATTAAGCTCCCAATGAAGATAACAAAAGATTCTTCAATGGATGAGCTACTTGCTGATCTAGCTCACTGTATGTCTTTCCTGACGTCTGTCATCGTAATATTTAAGGGAACAGCAAAAAAGATCTGTCAAAAGAGGACGCCATGGCTGCCTATGTCTCTAAAGTAAATGAGCTTATTGAAAAATTGAAAGTCCAGTGACTTTAAATAAAACAACTTTCCACTGTAGACAGAGTAAAAATTAACATATCCTTCATAAAATACATTTCAGATACATTTTTAGAGACAATAAACTTATATGACAGGCAGAGGGTTCCCCTTACTACCCCAAAAGTGCAACCACATCTAAAATAATACAGCTGGAGGTCCATCTTTCTGTAAAATAAATGAATCTCCAAGCTGAACATTTTAGATACCATATTAATGCTCTCATTTCTATATCTTCCTGATTTTCATATTTCTAGAATCTTAAGGATCTAACACTTTTTGTTCCATCCCTTACACTAATTCTATATTTAGGGATAGACTCCAAATTAGTTAATTTTTGTGATTTTTGGATAATAATTCCTGATTAAAATTTTGGAGTTAGCATAAATGTAAGGTTGTCGTATGATTTAGAAGCCAAACGTATAAATTAGAAACTGTGTGAGGTTTGGATTAAGTTCTATATATGTAGTGCCAAATTATATGAACATATGTATATTTGGAAGTGTGTGTACGTATGTCATGGTGATTCTCTTTACACAAATTCAAATTGTTTTGCTCACCAGTGATTATATTGACTTAAATACTAATGTTTTCAAAGAATTGTCCTATTGTTTGGGTCGTTGTACAAAGATATGAGGCATTTTAAAAACCCTTTGTTTATTGTAAGAATTTTATGCAAATCCATAAAATGTGAGTTATGTTTAAAGACAGTTGATTTCCTACCGCATATCGCCAGCATTAGTCGCAGGTACAGTGCAGCAGATATTTGCATTAATTACATGTTTAGAAATTTTGTTTTCAAAATATTTCCCGTAATATAAGTTTGTCACCTTTTTTTATCAACAGTGACTGAAAGTCGTGGGATACTAGAGAACTTACAAAGGTTTTCTTTACTACCAACCTACCTTCCAGTAAGCTACTCCATCCATCAGAGCGATGCATTCTTTTTTCTCAAGGAAGCAAATCAGGACATCATGAGAAACTCAAGTCTGCAATCTAGAATTGAATCTTTTTTTATTTATAAAGCCAAGAAGCAACCATTGATAAATGCCAGCTATGGACCTTTCTTTGCTGAACAAACAATTCCTCAAGACATACTTTTATTTCCTAACCTTCTTGGTTCTACAGAACAATTTACTTATAACTGGAAAATCAAGCCTTACATCCTAAAGAATAAAATTTATCCCATGCAACCCAACGTACAAATCTTGTTTTATATTGTGGGAAGAGACTGGGATGACTATAGCACCAGTGAGAGACTTCCATGTGTTAAAGTTTTTGCCTTTCGGGAGACGAGAGAAGTGAAGGGGATGTGCAAATTATCAGGTGATCTGGGGTTATGCGTGGCAGAGCTGGAGTTACTCTTAAGTTGGTTTGACCCACCAACAGTAGTAGCAGGACATAAAAAGATGTCCGAGCAGCCTGAAGGTAGTCCAGTGGAGTTGTATTATTCCATTCAACAACGGGATGAGAAAGGGGAATGTGAACAGGATGAAAGCAGAAGTGGAGCATGGGCAGCTCGAAATTATATGGATGATACTGGTCCACCATTACAGAGGATTGGGAGTGTTTATCTTTACCAGACCAAAAATAACCATTCGCTTGATTTGCATCTGGATGGAAATTTGGTGATTCGCTCTTTTACTCGGAGTTTAAGGAAAGGTGAAACTATAACTTATTATGTGTTGATATCTAAAAACTCAACACAAAGCAAATTCAAATTAAGGTAAGAATCCATTAATATAGTGACATAAATATGAAGCTACAGGTTGATTACAAACTGGTTGATTAAAAGTTCAAGTGGTCAAGCTGACTATGAATCAGCAGGAAGCAATATATAAGGTTATTTCAGTGTATATTATTTATCAGAAGGAAACTATGGCAGCTTTTTTAATGATTATCTGACAAAATAATCTATATATTTTAATCACATATTCCCTCATTTACCTCAGGCTTCAAAGCCTTGAAGTTATGTATATAGTTACAACATTATCGTGAATTTTACTATGATCATTTCACAAAACAGTTCTTAAGTTCAATGTTTAATATACACTTGATGTATGTAGGCACCATCCATGCATTAATGGTTTTGATTGTGTTACTATAGTCATGAGTTAAAAGCTTGATAGAGAGCACAGTCCTTTTCCAAAGATTATCTACAATAATTTTACAATCACATATAAAAAAAATACAAGAGAAATATAATAGATGAAATATTTAAAATGTCACAGGGACACTCTGAAGGTAATGTGTGGTAGCGTGACTGCACATGAATAAACCTGCATTGAACTAGCCTGTAATTTTCAAAAGAGAACACCTGAAATAGCAAGAGATACTTTATTCAAATTGTATAATACTTTTATGCAGGCTTTTGTAGTGTAATAAAAATGAGCAATTTCTGTGACTTAGGTCTTTCAATTGATTTGTTATTTCTGTCTACTGTCTTATGGATATGTAAGCACTCGTTTAAGTTCTGGATGTACACTTTGGGTCAATGTGAATTTTATGCATGCAGAACAAATTTAGAGGAATCAGAAGGACTTTCTGCCTAAATCTGTTGAAAGATATGACCACTGGGAACTAAACTTGGCAGTGGATCATAAATTGTAGTTTTCAGTTTGTGAACATGACAAGACAAAACAAGTGACTGTCACCAGGAATAGAACATAATAGAATAAACAGTTGCCCATGATAAGTAGTTTTCTTAGTATGGCAACATTAAGACTGACCAATTTCAAAACATATACAAGATTTGGAAGAATATAAACCACTAGCTCATGTATATATAAATCGATCCATTACCAAGGACTCATCAACTCACTATTTTTGGTATAGGGAGTCACTATAGGCAAGCAGGAAATGTCATGAGTGTTGTGACTTCTTTTCAGTGTGCGCATCCATGCTGCATGGTGCATAATGTATGGAATAAGGCTCCGTGATGCCATGCACATTAACCAGTTACTTATGTTGACTCAGTGGTGGAGCTGGAAGCAAATTTTCGACGCTCGAACACTGAACTCAACCAGGCACCAGGGTGAGATTATAAAGTTATATTCCCATGCAATAATATCTAAAGAAACAAATATCTATGTTACATCTAAATATATGAATAGAGCAGTGTTGTCAAACCCCAGCAACCCAAATGGTGATGGCCTACAAATTTCCAGAAATCTTTATGCAATAGATGACCAGAGAATCCTGGGAGCTGTTGTTTAGGAACATCTGGGGGGGCTGGAGTTTGACATCTATGTCTTAGTACTGTACTTTTGTATTTATTTCTAAGGATTGTGAAAAATTTTGTCATCCATTGTTTATAAAACTAGTGATGTTTCAAAAGCTTTTCTAAATAAAGTAACTCTAAACTCAGAGTTTAACCAGTTGAACGTGAAGGCCTTCCCAATGACCATATACCAAACATGACCATATAATATGTAATAATAATTTTTTAAAAAAAGAAAAAATCTATGGCAAAATGCCCCCCCTCCCTTCTAAGGCAGTGGCAATATTCACTTATAATGCAAACAATGCCACTGCACTAATTCACCTTCTCCTTACCCACACTGTGGGCTAGTTTGGATTTGATAGCATAATGCTTTATTATGCATTGTATCATCTTAAACACAATCTGTTGCACCGCTGCAATGAGAGGGAGTCATTTGGACCACTGTGTCGCCATTCTTTACACCCCACTTGGTCAAGTCAAGTGTGATTAGAAAGGTCAGAGTCTGGCATTTCCAATGATACCAAACATTATTTGGCGCAAGGTCTTGTTACCAGTGGCGTACCTCAGGGGTCAGTACTTGGACCCATTCTCTTTAATATTTTTATTAGTGATATTGCAGAAGGTTTTAATGGTAAAGTATGTCTTTTTGCTGATGACACAAAGATTTGCAACAGGGTTGACGTTCCTGGAGGGATCAGCCAAATGACAAATGATTTAGGTAAACTAAAAAAATGGTCGGAGCTGTGGCAATTGGGTTTTAATGTGGATAAGTGCAAGATAATGCACCTGGAGCGTAAAAACCCAAGGGCTGAATATAGAATATTTGATACAGTCCTAACCTCAACATCTGAGGAAAGGGATTTAGGGGTTATTATTGCAGAGGATCTAAGGGTAAGTAGTCTATGTAATAGAGCAGCAGGAAATGCTAGCAGAATGCTTGGTTGTGTAGGGAGAGGTATTAGCAGTAGGAAAAGGGAAGTGCTCATGCCACTGTACAGAGCACTGGTGAGACCTCACTTGGAGTACTGTGTGCAGTACTGGAGACCGTATCTCCAGAAGGATATAGACATCTTAGAGAGAGTTCAGAGAAGGGCTACTAAAATGGTGTACGGCTTGAAGGAGTAAAGTTACCAGGAAAGGCTTAATGATCTTAACATGTACAGCTTGGAAAAAAGACGAGACAGAGGAGATATGATAGAAACATTTAAATACGTAAAGGGAATCCACAAGGTAGAGGAAGGGAGTATGTTTAAAAGGAAACAAAGCAGCAAAACAAGAGGACATAGTCTTAGATTAGAGGGGCAAAGGTTTAAAAGTAACATCAGGAAGCATTATTTTACTGAGAGGGTGGTGGATACATGGAACAGCCTTCCAGTTGAAGTGGTAGAGGCCAAAACAGTAATTGAATTTAAGCAGGCATGGGATAGGCATAAGGCTATCCTAAACAAAAGATAAATCCAGGTAAAGTATCCATGTAATTGGGCAGACTAGATGGGCCGAAAGGTTCTTATCTGCCGACATTTTCTATGTTTCTATGTCTCTATGTTTCTAAACATGACTAAGTAAAATATTTAAAAAAGAAAAATGAGGGGGCGTGGCTTGGACGTCACCTAAGATGGCCGCCTAGCGTCTGAGCTCCGCTACACCCGCGCTGTAACCTGTGAATATCTTCTCCCCCCGGGATTTTAATACTCACCACAGGACGCTGTAAGGGATCCACACCATGCCTGGACCCTCCAAATCGGCGAAAACTAAAGATGCGGCCGTCGCGCCGTTGTTTACCCCGCGCGGACCACAGCTTCCCAAGATGGCGGCTGCCCGAAATCGCGGCCTACCTCCGCCGGCGGATCAGGAGATGAGGATGGAGGGGAATCGGATGCAGGGGTAAGCCGGGCTGATGCGGTTACTATTATGAGTCAGATGGCCGAAATGAGAACTTTTTTGGCGGGGGAGATGGACCGTAATACAAAGGCCTTACAGGCTGACATCCTGGCCTTGGGACAGCGCACCTCAGATTTGGAGGATCATACTGATGAACTTTCGGGGGCCTATAATTCCCTTATTGACCACTCTAACGCTATGTCCCATAAGGTGGATTACTTAGAGACTCAATTGGAAGATTTGACCAACAGGTCCCGAAGGAATAATTTAAGGATCCGGGGTTTGCCGGAGCGGGCAGAGGATGACCCCTTGGGAGACTTTATCGTCGCCATGCTCAGACCGTTAGCTCCAGAGCTCCCAGACCACGCTTGGGAACTCGACCGTGCCCACAGAGCTCTTCGTGCCCGCAGCACTACCGACGAACGCCCTCGAGACATTATTATCCGCTTTCTACACTTCTCCACAAAGGAACTTATTCTCAAAAAAAACCGTACTAAACCGATATTATACGACGGATCTCCCCTACAGCTTTTTCAGGATATCTCTCCAGACACACTTCGTCGACGCCGTTCATGGAAGCCCGTAGCGGATCTACTTCGTTCGCACAATATCGCGTTTGCATGGGGCCATCCTTTTAAGATCCTGGCATTCCGCAACAAAAGAACATATGTTCTGCTTCCGCATTCGGATCCCATGAAGTTCTTTCGGGCCTTGGATGTCCAGCCCCCAGAGGACTTCGCATCTCCGGAGGGTCCTCCGCCACCGCTCCCGCGTCTCTCCAGGGAATGGAGTACAGTAAACCGTCCTCACCGTTGAACGAAGGTTCCCGATTCTACATGGTTCGTTTACTACCACCGAGACGTGGGTTCCTTGGTATTTCTTTTTATAGCCTCTTCGGTGGTTTGTTGCTGGACTGCTTCTGGTTCTTCTTCTCCTCCGGAATTTTTAGTTCCACGAAAACTACTCCGGCTAGAACGTGTCTCTCCTTGTTTCACGCTATTGAAACACAGTGACCGTCACTATTTCTACAGCCCATCGATCAGGTCTTCCCGGGGGCCAATTTTTTCCTTGTGCGTGGGGGCTCTTGACTGGGCCTTTTTTGATCTCCATGGCCTGGAGGGTTTGTTCCCTTTTTCCCTCACAGGTCCCGGCAGTGGGTAAGTCTGGGCTTTTTGGACTCTGTTTTTCCTTTTTTTTACTTTCCGTTGGTTATGTACATTTTGTTTTTATTGTTTTTTCCCCTTTTTTTACCTTATCCTTCCATCACCAAAGTATTGGGTTCTTGTTGCTGGGTGGGGGTGGTGGGGCATTGGAGGTTCATCGCTCGGGGGATTGTATTGCTGTAGGGGTCTGTGATTGGTAACGGGCCTGCTGCTCATGGGACGAGGTGACCTGTTGCGCTTCTCATGGCACTGAAACTGACCTCTCTTAATGTCAAGGGCCTCAATTCCCCTACAAAGCGTAGATTACTCTTCCGCACTCTGAAATCTGACAAAATTGATATCGCCTTTCTTCAGGAAACTCACCTGACTAAATCTGCTAAAATTACGTTAACTGATCACGTCTATACACGGGCGTACGTATCTGGTGCCTTGAGCAAGCGCAACGGAGTTGCCATATTGATTCGGAAAACATGTTCATTTCAACTTATATCGCAAAAGATTGATACCGAGGGCCGATTTGTATTGCTTACGGGTACTCTATACTCTATGACCTACCATTTTTTGAATATTTATGCCCCTGCTACCCCCTCTGTTGACTTCTGGGATTCCATTTGCAACTTGGTTTCGGCCCTTCCTCAAGGGGCGGTGATCTTGGGAGGTGATATGAATGCTGTAGCGTGCCCAGCAGTGGATCGAGGCGGTCGCCAAGCTTCCACAGTTACGCCAACCTTGGGTAGACAAGATAAGTTATTCGCCCGCTTTTTACGCCAAGTAGGGCTTATTGATGTATGGCGGGTTTTATATCCGAGTGTAAAGGATTATTCCTTTTACTCTGCTCCCCATGGGACTTACTCTCGCATAGATCTGTTTCTGGTTAATGGTTTGGCTATGTCCAATGTAATTCGAGCGGAGATTAACTCCATCTCGTGGTCTGACCACGCCGACATTGCACTTTACCTCCATACCCCTAAGCTGGCGGCCTCTTGTCTTGGAGGTTGAACTCGTCTCTCCTGCGAGATCCAGAGGTAGTGAGTCAACTACGTACTTTATCGATACAATATTTTCAAGACAACCCGCCAGGTGAGACGTCCCTATCCACGATATGGGCTGCTCATAAAGCGGTTATGAGGGGTCACCTCATTAAAATTGCCACTCATAAAAAACGCACCAAATTACATTCTCTCGTAACCTTACAACAGTCTCTCCGTCGTCTGGAGATGAGCCATAAATCCTCCCCCTCCTGAACTTCTCTCTGAACTATTACGCACTCGCTCTTCCCTGAAAAGGTTGTTACTCGATGATGTAGCCAAACAATTACTCTGGTCCCGCCGAATGTTTTTTGAGAAGGCCAATAAACTAGATACTCTACTGGCCCGCTCTCTCAAACCCCGGAGTAAATTCTCCTCTATCTCTGCAGTTAAAACAGTAAAGGATGTATTGGTCAATTCCCCACAGGAGATCTGCGCAGCTTTCACAGCATATTATTCAGACCTATACAACCACTCTCCCCATCATGACCCCGCTGACAAATCCCATTTAGACGCCATTTCCTCCTTTTTAGACTCCCTTTCTTTGCCACAGTTAGAAGACTCCCATATATTGAGCCTTAGTGCTCCTATCTTAGAAGAAGAGGTTAATTGCGCCATTTCTGCCTTGGGAGGTACGAAGGCCCCGGGCCCGGATGGGTTCTCAGGGGGTTACTATAAAGTTTTACGTCCGGAGCTCGTCCCTTTTTTGACGTCGGTTTTTAACGACTGCGCGGAGGGAGGGTCTCTCCACCCTGATTTGCTTGTGGCTAACACTGCCCTTATACCTAAAGAGGGTAGGGACCCAGCGGCAGTTGAGAGCTACCGCCCTATCTCCCTTATCAATTTTGATGCCAAGATTTTTGCTAAGGTCCTAGCGAACCGCCTTAGTCCGCTCCTCCAAGTTCTGGTTCACCCGGACCAGGTCGGTTTCGTCCCTAATCGTCAACTCTTCGATAATACCAGACGTAATGCCGACCTGATCTGGTGGCTATCCTCTCGGGCAACGCCTTCTCTGATCCTGTCGTTAGACGCAGAGAAGGCTTTTGACAGGGTGGAGTGGCCGTTCCTCTTCTCTACCCTCTCTCGCCTAGGCCTCCTGGATTTTTATGTTAATATGGTAAGGGCTCTTTACTCGGGAATGTCTGCGCAGGTTCGTGTCCCGGGCAGTAGCCCCATTCGATTCCCCATCTGTAATGGCACTCGCCAGGGCTGTGTGACGTTCTGGGTCTCTGGCGCCCCCTCTGGCAATACTGGACATTGCTTTTAGTTCTGGACATTTGGTTCACGTCCAAGCCTGATCAGTACCTGGACTCCATTGGTTCACCCTGGACCATTTTGTATAAATGGAGACCACTCCCTTAGTAGGGTGCGGTCTCATTCATCCTGGATCAGTCATTCAGCTCATGTCTGGTTTGCCTTGCTCTAGATTCATCCTGAATCATCTATTCAGTTCAGTCTGTCTTCAAGCTCCTGTCTGGTTTGCCTTGGTCTAATTTTATTCTGTTCAGTCTGTCTGTCTTCCAGCTCGCTCATGTCTGGTCTTTCCCTGGTCTAGATTTATCCTGTTAAGCCTGTTTTCCTGGTCATTCTGTTTACAGGCTCATGTCTGGTTTGCACTGTTTTTCTTGCCTTCTTGTATCATGTTTAATTCTGCCTCCCATGTTTAGTTGCCTATTTTGTTTATACCTGGTTTTCTTTATATTTCTTGCCGTGAGGTTAAAGGCTCTGTTTATTGTATTTAAGTTCTTGGTTCCTAGAATAAATTATATATATTTATTTTTCTAGTTCAGGCTCATGGTCTATTTTCACTGCTCATTAGGCTCACACCCCTCTCTGTCAGGTCAGGTCCCTGACCCCCATCGTGACATAATGAGACCGCCAGTAACAAGTGAGCTAGCAGTGATTCTTGGTCTGTTGGAGAACCTGCAAAAGGTTAATAAAGCTGCAGAACAGCACCTGGAGCGGCTGAGTGCTATACTGCGGAAAACTCCCAGGGACGCCTTCCCAAAGGAACCTGTTCCAGTGAAAGATTCCAGAGGACCCCTGACCCTGGAGGAAAGGGTATGGAGGAAAACCCATGGCTTATGTTTCTACTGTGGTTCCTGCCTGCACAGAGTGGCAACCTGCCAGGTGCGCCCACAGAAGGCCCTCACGGTCCAGCCTTACCAAACTTCCTTGACCAAGCCATGCCAGGCCGCAGTATCCATGTCCGCTGCCCTGCAACCCGCAGGATTTCCAGAGTCCGCTGCCCTGCAACCCGCAGGATTTCCAGAGTCCGCTGCCCTGCAACCCGCAGGATTTCCAGAGTCCGCTGCCCTGCAACCCGCAGGATTTCCAGAGTCCGCTGCCCTGCAACCCGCAGGATTTCCAGAGTCCGCTGCCCTGCAACCCGCAGGATTTCCAGAGTCCGCTGCCCTGCAACCCGCAGGATTTCCAGAGTCCGCTGCCCTGCAACCCGCAGGATTTCCAGAGTCCGCTGCCCTGCAACCCGCAGGATTTCCAGAGTCCGCTGCCCTGCAACCCGCAGGATTTCCAGAGTCCGCTGCCCTGCAACCCGCAGGATTTCCAGAGTCCGCTGCCCTGCAACCCGCAGGATTTCCAGAGTCCGCTGCCCTGCAACCCGCAGGATTTCCAGAGTCCGCTGCCCTGCAACCCGCAGGATTTCCAGAGTCCGCTGCCCTGCAACCCGCAGGATTTCCAGAGTCCGCTGCCCTGCAACCCGCAGGATTTCCAGAGTCCGCTGCCCTGCAACCCGCAGGATTTCCAGAGTCCGCTGCCTGCAACCCGCAGGATTTCCAGAGTCCGCTGCCCTGCAACCCGCAGGATTTCCAGAGTCCGCTGCCCTGCAACCCGCAGGATTTCCAGAGTCCGCTGCCCTGCAACCCGCAGGATTTCCAGAGTCCGCTGCCCTGCAACCCGCAGGATTTCCAGAGTCCGCTGCCCTGCAACCCGCAGGATTTCCAGAGTCCGCTGCCCTGCAACCCGCAGGATTTCCAGAGTCCGCTGCCCTGCAACCCGCAGGATTTCCAGAGTCCGCTGCCCTGCAACCCGCAGGATTTCCAGAGTCCGCTGCCCTGCAACCCGCAGGATTTCCAGAGTCCGCTGCCCTGCAACCCGCAGGATTTCCAGAGTCCGCTGCCCAACAGGGAGAGACCAGGTGTAAGCCAGCAGTTCCAGTCAAGAGTGCTGCCCTGCAGTGCGAACAAATCGGGGTCACTGCTCCACAGTGCCAAGCCGGGGTCACCCCTCCACAGTGCCAAGCCAAGGTGGTTCCCAAGCACTGTGAGACCAAGATAGCAGCTTCCGAGCCACGCTCACCCGAGCTGGTAGCTTCCGAGCCACGCTCACCCGAGCTGGTAGCTTCCGAGCCACGCTCACCCGAGCTGGTAGCTTCCGAGCCACGCTCACCCGAGCCGGTAATGACCGAGTCGCCGCAGAGCCGTGCCCAGGTCGCTGACCCACAGACCCGTGCTGCCGCCGCCATGACCGAGTCGCCGCAGAGCCGTGCCGAGGTTGCTGACCCACAGATCCGTGCTGCCGCCGCCATGACCGAGTCGCCGCAGAGCCGTGCCGAGGTTGCTGACCCACAGACCCGTGCTGCCGCCGCCATGACCGAGTCGCCGCAGAGCCGTGCCGAGGTTGCTGACCCACAGATCCGTGCTGCCGCCGCCATGACCGAGTCGCCGCAGAGCCGTGCCGAGGTCGCTGACCCACAGAGCCGTGCCGAGGTCGCTGACCCACAGAGCCGTGCTGCCGCCGCCATGACCGAGTTGCCGCAGAGCCGTGCCGAGGTCGCTGACCCACAGAGCCGTGCTGCCGCCGCCATGACCGAGTTGCCGCAGAGCCGTGCCGAGGTCGCTGACCCACAGAGCCGTGCTGCCGCCGCCATGACCGAGTTGCCGCAGAGCCGAGATGAGGTCGCTGACCCACAGAGCCGTGCTGCTGCCGCCATGTCCGAGTCGCCGCAGAGCCGTGCAGTTGCTGCTGTGTCCAAGTCACCACAGAGTCGTGCTAAAGGCGCTGCCCCTCCTGTCCTTGCCAAGGGTGCTACCCAACCGGTCCACACCAAGGGCGCTGCCCCACCGAGCCCAGCTGTCCCGGTGTCTTCGAGCCCAGCTGTCCCGGTGTCTTCGAGCCCAGTGGTTCCAGTCCAGTCGCTGCAGAGCCGTGCCAAGGTCACCAACCTACGGAGCCGTGCTGCTGCTGTCCCAGTCACATTGCCACAGAACCGGATCGCCACTGGTGCCATGTTCCTGTTGCCGCAGAGCCGGGAGGACACTGTTGCTGTCCATTCCACGTCCCGTACCAGGGGGAGGAGACACAAAAGGACTGGTGCCAGTGCCTTCAAACCTGGACCCAGTTTTGGCTCCCAAGGGGTCTATACCTCAGGTCCTCCAGCCCGTGAGTCGAGTCCTGTCCCTGCTGGATGTTTCCGAGCTTCTAATGGTGCTATAATATGCCTTGAGGACCGAGAGGTGTACGAGCGCGCTCTACGTGCCTACAGGACCCATTGACTTTTTATTTTCATTTTTATTGTCTTCTTTTGAGCATCCGGAGTCTGCTCGTGGAGGGGGGGATATGTGACGTTCTGGGTCTCTGGCGCCCCCTCTGGCAATACTGGACATTGCTTTTAGTTCTGGACATTTGGTTCACGTCCAAGCCTGATCAGTACCTGGACTCCATTGGTTCACCCTGGACCATTTTGTATAAATGGAGACCACTCCCTTAGTAGGGTGCGGTCTCATTCATCCTGGATCAGTCATTCAGCTCATGTCTGGTTTGCCTTGCTCTAGATTCATCCTGAATCATCTATTCAGTTCAGTCTGTCTTCAAGCTCCTGTCTGGTTTGCCTTGGTCTAATTTTATTCTGTTCAGTCTGTCTGTCTTCCAGCTCGCTCATGTCTGGTCTTTCCCTGGTCTAGATTTATCCTGTTAAGCCTGTTTTCCTGGTCATTCTGTTTACAGGCTCATGTCTGGTTTGCACTGTTTTTCTTGCCTTCTTGTATCATGTTTAATTCTGCCTCCCATGTTTAGTTGCCTATTTTGTTTATACCTGGTTTTCTTTATATTTCTTGCCGTGAGGTTAAAGGCTCTGTTTATTGTATTTAAGTTCTTGGTTCCTAGAATAAATTATATATATTTATTTTTCTAGTTCAGGCTCATGGTCTATTTTCACTGCTCATTAGGCTCACACCCCTCTCTGTCAGGTCAGGTCCCTGACCCCCATCGTGACAGGCTGTCCCCTTTCACCTCTTCTTTTTCTCCTCTCTCTTGAACCCCTATTGGCTGCGATACGAGATCACCCTGAGATCAGGGGGGTTCGGGTCAGAGGAGATTCTTTCACTGTCTCTGCTTACGCCGACGACATCCTTCTCACTTTAACGGATCCCATCTCCTCTCTCTCCCATCTCGGACCGGTACTTTCCGACTTTGGTGAAATCGCAGGGTTTCGCATCAATTACACTAAATCCTGTGCGATGCCCCTCTACATGTCACACACAGACACCGCCTCGATTGAATCAGGGTTTGGGTTCCGTCTTGCTCCCTCTGAATTGTCATACTTGGGTATTCTATTGACGGCAAATCCAACAGCCCTTTATAGCAAGAACTTTACGACCATGGTTCATCAGATCAAGTGTGATCTGGAGCATTGGTGTGATAAACCCATATCGTGGATAGGACGCATTCATAGTGTAAAGATGAACATACTCCCACGTATTCTATTTCTGTTCCAGACTCTACCCTTACTACTGACTCAGCGGGACTTAGCCGGGCTACAACAGGCGATCGACTCCTTTATTTGGCAAAATAAGAGACATAGGGTTCCGCGCCGCATTCTATATCGCCCTAAGACCCGTGGAGGGTTGGGGCTCCCTAACCTATACCTTTATTATTGCGCAGCTCAGTTGACTCAGGTGGTGGCCTGGCACTCTTCCGCTTCTACTAGAAGGTGGGTTGCACTAGAAACTGCTTTTATGTTCCCTGACCGCCCTGACCTCTACGTTTGGCTTCCCAGAGCCTCCAGACCCATTTTACGCACGACATGCCCTTCGATTTTGACATCTCTTCGGCTTTTTGACCTAGCTAGGACGAAATTTGAGCTGATGGGGGCTCCCTCTCCCCTCACCCCATTACTCCGTAACAGAGAATTTCCACCGGGCCTGAGGGCCTCAGATTTTGGGGGTCTAGCGGGAGTGGGGCTTCTGAGGTACCGTGACCTTTATCATAATGGACGACTTATTACTTTTTCAGAGCTCCAGGAGCGTGGTGATCTATCTCCCTTCTCTTTTTTCCGATTCTTACAGATTCGACATTTTGCTACGGCCCAGATGTTAGAGAAGGTCGCAACTGCCCCTCTTTCCGCTCTAGAGCACGTTTTTATGGCTGATGGCCCACTGAAAGGGCTTATATCCCGGTTATACCTACTCCTTAGCTCCAGTCCAGGTCAATGGGGCCCCCTCACATACTGTGATAAGTGGGAGGTCGATTTATGCGATCCTTTGCCGGGTGATGAGTGGGAAGATATATGGGAGCAAACGTCCAGGTCCTCCATATGTGTCACACACCAGGAACAATCTTACAAAACACTACTCCGTTGGTACGTTACCCCGGTTTCCCTTTATCGCATGGGTGTCACATCCAGTGATTTCTGTTGGCGGGACTGTGGGGAAAAAGGCACTTATATTCATATGTGGTGGGACTGCCCGGTGGTACGCCGCTTTTGGTCTCTAGTTCACGCTGAATTCCAGAAAATATTCCACCGACAACTGCCTATGGATCCCTGGGCTTTCCTCCTCTCTCGTCCCTTGTCAGTTCTATCCCGTCCTGAACAACTCTTATTTAATAGACTGGCCCTTGCTGTTCGACGGGCCTTGGCGGCATCGTGGCGCCAGAGTATTCTCCCTTCCTGGTCTGTGGTGACGGCGAAGATTGTAGACGCCTGGTTAATGGACGAGTTAACGGCTAAGGTCAGGGACACCATGAGTTCCTTTTCTAAGACGTGGTCCCTTTGGGAGGAATACTCCTCAGCCCCTAATTGTAATTTAAATTTAAATTAATTAAATCTGACATTGATCTCACTTATACTCCAGCCTGTTTGCCTAGCCCCTACATGTGATGATGCCCCGGAGGTCCCACCTGGCGACACATCCACTGCAAATGTCTGGAAGGTTTCCCCCTTTTTATTTTTCCTCTTTGTGTTACTTTATATTTTTTGATTTGTTTTTGTTTTTATGTGTGTTTTTTTTTTTCCTTTTTTCTTCTACGGCTTGGGGCTCTCCCCATACTCCGTGAGTTTTTTATTTTCTATACAATTGATAAAATAAGTGTTACTGTACCCATCTGTTGATATGTACATGTTTTTGCTGTATTTCATATGCTATTGGATACATGACGCTTTAAATAAAGAATTTAAAAAAAAATAAAAAAGAAAAATGAAAAACAAAAATATAAATAGAGGGGAAAAAAAGTAGTTTTTTCTTTAAGACAAATTAACATTGCCAATTTTTTCATTTCCAATGCTGGGAGCAAGTTCAATGCTTTATGTAGAGTCATATTTTTCATAAAGTGCACTGCGTCATAAAAATGTCATCTTAGGTTCACATGTGGTTTTTTTTGGAAAAAAGTGTTTCCATTTATGATTTTTTTTCATAAAGACTAACCCATAGAATATATATTTAGAAAGATTTGGATGATAAAATGTGGAAAAATAAATTTACACACTGCAAACGGTTGAAATCTGAATGGAAATTTCCACTTTTTAAATTTTTTTGTTATAGCATTCTGATGGATCATGACATATAGACATATAGACATAGAAATTATATATTTTGAATCTGCTGAGTCTGCTGAAAAACAGATATATAAATTGTCTGGGTTCTACAATAAAACATGACTTAAAATCACATTTAAACATGATGATTAAAAAATGGTGAAAAGCAAACAGGGGTGAAATGACTCAGCAACGAAGGTGTTAAATGCACCGAATGGCATAATGTTGCCATTTCTGCTGTTAGATATTTTTGATGAATAACATGAGAATAGTGTCTTCTTGTCAAAAAGGGTTTTCAAATTAACCATAGTGTATCTTATGTTTTGATTCCTCTGTCACATCTTGAATGGTTGCACTGCTAGACCTCCACACTAATGCAAGGCCCTGACGCGTTTTGACGGTTGTGATCATCAGTACCATTTTCTTTGCTAATCTGTTCACCACAGGTTCAACATTTCTTTGATTGTTTTTGACAGACATGTGACTTTATAATAGCAATGAAATGTTGCTGCATTTTGTAGAAATGTCAAGGCCTTGCGGAAAAAAATGTGAAATGAAAATAAGGAATATATCGAAACATGAAAAATACGAAAATGCATCTGTCAAGAAACATGTTTTGTATTTCATTATAATTTCTAAAAAAAATATTTTTTGACATCTGCATATTGCATGGTAACATTTAATAAGATGTGATGGACACATAGCAAATACTGTTCTACAATTGCAAGAAAAAGTACGTTATACCTTTTTAATTAATTGTTTTTGCATGAATGGTCATAAAATGTCATCACATCTTCATCAAAGTCACAAGAACAGACAACTTCAATGTACTTAAGCTAACAACACACAATTATAATCCTTTATGTCTTTATTGAAGACATCCCATTAAATATTCCAGTGCTGTGGAGTAAGGGAACACTTAGGTTTAATAGATAGTTGATCCTCCCTTGGCAGCAACAACTGCAAGCATTGCGCTGCAGTTTAGACCCCATCATGTTGACGAGGAATTTTGTACCGCTCTTACTTACAGACCCACCTCAGATCCGCCACATTCTTAGGATGCCTGGTATCTCTTTTCAGGTTATTCCACAGCATCTTTAATTGGGTTATTGTTTTGGCTCTGACTGGGCTACTCCAAACGTCGGATTTGTGTTATTTTAAGCCATTTTACAGTGGATTTACTCTAATGTTTAGGATCGTTGTCCTGCTGCATCTCCCAACTTCTACTGAACTTCTGCTTGCACAACGCCATCCTGATATTATCCTGTAGGATTTATTGATAAACTTGGCAATTCTTTTTCCCTTAATTACAGCAAGTGGGGACCACCCGAAGCAGCAAAACTGCGTCAAAGCATTCCCTCCATTGTACTAAAGAATTGGGATGAGGTTTTCATGTTGGTATGCTGTGTCCTTTTTACCCCATACATAGTTCTCCATTTTCCTCCCAAACAGCTGAACATTAGTTTCATCAGTCCACACATCTTTTCCCAGTAATGGTTTTATGTGTCAAGGTGGTGTTTGGCAAATGTCATGTGCGCAGTAGGGATGAGCCGAACGCCCCGGTGTTCGGTTCGATTCGAACTCGAACAATTTCAAAAGAACACGATCCGAACGCAATGTAAGTCAATGGGACGACTCGAACGTTCGATTTTTAGAGTGCTTTCCAAGAGGGCATATATGCTAGATATTTGCCATAAAAGGTGTATGGGGGTCTGGGTAGTGCCCTGGGGGACAGGAAACAAGGACAAAAAGTAAAAAAAAAAAACGTTTTTAAAGGAACAGTGAGTTTTCCATGAAATAAAGGTTAAGAATAAAAACGAAAAATTCCTTCAAATATCGTGCCTAGGAGGTCCCCATAACCTGCCCGTGAATTGGCGGATTTGTAGGATGTATAGAAACATTTAAAAAGAAAAACATAACATTTCAAATGACGGTAAATGTTTTTCCTTTAATCTATTCATAAACAACTGCTTGGGGCGGCAGCCTGTATGAAAAGAGGAGATGTTTTAGGACACGCTGTCACGGATCCCCCTGATTACTATAGTGGTGGTCCCTGTACGCAGGTCACTCTCTAACCTTCCGATCCTTAGAGTGGTCGGTACGACTAGACAGACTACTAGAAGGGCAGTACAGAACACATACAAGAGAGACGTCACGGATCCCTCTGCTATCTGGCTAGTGGTCCCTATACGCAGGACACTCTCTACCCTTCCGATCCTTAGAGTGGTCGGCACGACTAGACAGACACAGAATGATACACAAGAACTAGAATAGTAAACTCCTCCCAAGACCCTAACAATACAAGGGTGGTCTGATGTGTGCTTGGGGTGCCACACAGACTGACCTCAATACCAGAATAGAGGAGTAAAGTCAAAACCAGGAGTTATTCACAGAATCGTTGATTTGCCAATACCAGGGGTCATGCACAGAATCGTAGTTTGCCAATGCCAAGGGTCATGCACAGAATCGTTAGTTTGCCAATGCCAAGGGTCATGCACAGAATCGTTAGTTTGCCAATGCCAGGGGTCATGCACAGAATCGTTAGTTTGCCAATGCCAGGGGTCATACACAGAATAGTCAATAATTATGTAACAATATACAAGAGCTCTGCGGGAAGTAACTACCACGTCAGGGCACCGGCTTCTCTGAGAGTCTGGGCTTTAAACCCGGCGGGTCCGCGCCAGCCCGCCAGGCCCCGCCCCCCGGCGTCCCCACGTGTGCGGAAGCGACCGCAATATCACTCGGCGCCTGGCCAGCGAGCAGCGAGGAAGCTGCTGCCAGGCGCCGGGGGGGTGCGGGGGCCAACGTGACACACGCAGAGCAAGTTTAGTGATTTTTTTGGGCTAAATTATGGTGAAACTTATGCAAGCTTTGGATGAAAGTAACAATAGGTGCTTTAAAATTGGGCCTTTAGTGTCGGAAACAGTGCTGTCACACCATAACCCCTCTGTGGTATTGTGGAAGAGTGCAGGGTTGGACCCTGCGGTCAAATATTAAAATGATATGAATCTGGTACAGGCGGCAGTGCACCCAAATATTGTGCCTTTTGGTGGCAGCAAGTGCCTTCACACCATAACCCCTCTGTGGTATTGTGGAAGAGTGCAGTGGTGGACCCTGCGGTCCAATATTAAAATGATATGAATCTGGTATAGGCGTCAGTGCTCCCAAATATTTTGCCTTTGGCAGCAAGTGCCTTCACACCGTAACCCCTCTGAGGTATTGTGGAAGAGTGCAGTGGTGGAGGTTTTGGTAATGCAGAAGAGATCCGCGAACTATTCAGTTTCATCAGCAGCTATAACAAAACCGGGTCAGCAATGTTTAGGCACTTGTTTTTGAAGGAACAGTGAGTTTTCCATGAAATAAAGGTTAAGAATAAAAACGAAAAATTCCTTCAAATATCGTGCCTAGGAGGTCCGCATAACCTGCCCGTGAATTGGCGGATTTGTAGGATGTATAGAAACATTTAAAAAGAAAAAAAATAACATTTCAAATGACGGTAAATGTTTTTCCTTTAATCTATTCATAAACAACTGCTTGGGGCGGCAGCCTGTATGAAAAGAGGAGATGTTTTAGGACACGCAGAACAAGTTTAGTGATTTTTTGGGCTAAATTATGGTGAAACTTATTGCAAGCTTTGGATGAAAGTAACAATAGGTGCTTTAAAATTGGGCCTTTAGTGTCGGAAACAGTGCTGTCACACCGTAACCCCTCTGTGGTATTGTGGAAGAGTGCAGGGTTGGACCCTGCGGTCAAATATTAAAATGATATGAATCTGGTACAGGCGGCAGTGCACCCAAATATTGTGCCTTTTGGTGGCAGCAAGTGCCTTCACACCATAACCCCTCTGTGGTATTGTGGAAGAGTGCAGTGGTGGACCCTGCGGTCCAATATTAAAATGATATGAATCTGGTATAGGCGTCAGTGCTCCCAAATATTTTGCCTTTGGCAGCAAGTGCCTTCACACGTAACCCCTCTGAGGTATTGTGGAAGAGTGCAGTGGTGGAGGTTTTGGTAATGCAGAAGAGATCCGCGAGCTATTCAGTTTCATCAGCAGCTATAACAAAACCGGGTCAGCAATGTTTAGGCACTTGTACTGCGTTACTGTATATGGTGAGAATCGGCGCACACTAGTAGCAACAGGAAGCAAACAGAACAGGCAGGGAATACACAGAGAGAATAGTCAAATGGCAGGCAAAGTCGGCAACAGATCGGGTCCTCAGAACAAGCAGGGTCAGTAACAAGTATACAAACTGATTCGGTAAGCTAGAGATGCGGGGATAAAGGCTGAGACCCACTGAGCGTGTAGCGACGCACAGTGTAGTGAAGCGAAGAGAAGCAAAAATTTTGCGAGCTTGACTTCACTCCACTCCACCTCGCAGCGTGTCTACACTGCATTACATTTGCTTCTCACCACACTGGACAGGAATCCACTAACTAAATTAAAATGTACACACAAAACCGTTTTATTTTCACAAAGTACATGTTATATAGGCAAAAAAAGTTTCTACTGAATAAAATACATCAAAAATTACTGTTAATTTAATAGGAATAGTATAAAAATATAAAAAGGAGGACAAACCCCAAAGCATAGGGTGCGGCCCTGCAGCAGAGTCAGCCTGCGTGCTTCCACTGTAGTGTGAAGGAGGACTGGGCAGAGAGGTTCGAGAGAAGATTTTTAAAATGTTTGAATAAACTGAGGGAGGGGAGGGTGTGTGTGTGTAATGCTCTGCTCGGGGGGTGTGTAATGTTCTGCTCGGGGGGGTGTAATGTTCTGCTGGTGGGGTATAATGTTTTGCTGGGAGGGGTAATGTTCTGCTGGGGGGTGTAATGTTTTGCTGTGAGGGGTAATGGTTTGCTGGGGGGTATAATGTTTTGCTGGGGGTATAATGTTTTGCTGGGGGGGTAATGTTCTGCTCGGGGGGTGTAATGTTCTGCCCGGGGGGGTGTAATGTTCTGCTGGGGGGTGTAATGTTTTGCTGGGAGGGGTAATGTTTTGCTGGGAGGGGTAATGTTCTGCTGGGGGGTATAATATTTTGCTGGGGGTATAATGTTTTGCTGGGGGGTATAATGTTTTGCTGGAGGGTGTAATGTTTTGCGGGTGTGTGTGTGTGTGTGTGTGTAATGTTCTGCTGGGGGGCGTAATGTTTTGCTGGGGGTGTAATGTTTTGCTGGGGGTTGTAATGTTCTGCTGGGGTGTGTGTGTGTAATGTTCTGCTGGGGGTATAATGTTCTGCTGGGGTGTGTGTGTGTAATGTTCTGCTGGGGGTAATGTTCTGCTGGGGGGGTAATGTTCTGCTGGGGGGGTAATGTTTTGCTGGGGGAGTAATGTTTTGCTGGGGGGTGTAATGTTCTCCTGGGGGGTGTAATGGCCTGCTGGGGAGGTGTGTGTGTAATGTTCTGCTGGGGGTGTGTGTGTGTAAAGTTCTGCTGGTGTGTGTGTGTGTGTGTGTGTGTGTGTGTGTAATGTTCTGCTGGGGAGTTTGAGTAAACTGATATCGGTACATTACTGTGAGTTTTATTGTTGTGGAGCTCTGTGATACGCTCATACACACCACACATTGCTGTGAGTTTTATTGCTGTGGAGCTCTGTGATACAGTAATGGGCAGTGTGTATGAGTGTGAGCTTTATTGCTGTGGAGCTCAGTGATACTTTCATACACACAAACTTAACATTACTGTGAGGTTTATTGCTGTGGCGCTCTGTGATATGCTCATACACAGCGCACATTACTGTGAGTTTTATTGCTGTGGTGCTCTGTCATACGCTCATACACAGCGCACATTACTGTGAGGTTTATTGCTGTGGAGCTCTGTCATACGCTATATGAAATGAATTAAGGGGGAGGGGTGAAAGTAATTAAAGGGGAAAAATGAATTAAGGGGGAGTGAATTGAATTAAAGGACGAGGACCCTGCTGCCAGTCTGCTTCTGGAGACCTGGAGTCGGAAAGTAGACCACAGCAACAGAGTGAGAGTGGTAGGTAGCAGGATCCCAGGGAAACACTGGGAGTGGCAGGCAGTTTGAAATATGTGAGTATATTGACACAGCAAGACCAGGGGGCACCACCAGGCCACATTGCAAATTTGTGCAGTGCCTGGTGCCCCTCCTATGCCACATTGCCAAAGGAGGGGACCACACACTCTGTAGATTGGCCCTGTGGCACAGGAGGGGCAACAGGCACAGCATAGATTGGCAATGCATGAGGACACCAAACACTCCCGATTGGCATGGCACGGATTGGGTGGAGGGGGCACCAAAACGCAACTTTGCCTGAGTAAACAAAAATGCTTGCACCGGCCCTGGATACCACACACAGACATATACAGTACGTATATATCAACACGCAGACCTATATACTGTATACATGTATATCAACACGCAGATATATATATACACCCACCCACAGACTTCAGACCATATATACACATACGCACATGGGGGGTGGCATGTTGACAATCTCAACTAAATGCACCCCCCCATTTGGCTGATCCCTCCAGAAGAAATGTTGAACCCGACAGAGCAGAGGATATATATATTATTCTCTGCTCTATCAGGTTCAACATTTCTTCTGGAGGGATCAGCCAAATGGGGGGGGGGGGCAATTAGTTGCCAAAATGTGTGTGTAATACAAGTCTGGATATATTTATAAGAAATATATATCTTATCTATATATATCATACCTGCCCTTACCTTCCCCTATAAATTTGCTAAAAATATACACACAAAAAAACAAACCACTGGCACAGCCCACATGCCACCCCCCTCTACCTGGCTGTATGTATCTAATATATATAATTAAATACATTCAGCCAGATAGAGAAAGAAAAAAAAAGGTTTTATTTTATGTTCCCGGGGACATTTAAAAATGTCCTCGGATTTTATTTTTTTTAGAAATGTGTCGCCTTACCTTAGCCTGGTGGTCAGTGGTGGCTCCCTGGATCCTGGTTGTGGGGGGGTCTGCCGTGGCCGCAGGTACAATGGGTCCCTCCCTGCGCCGTCTGTCTCTGCCACATGCACTCGGACAGCTAGCCCGCACAGTCACAGCTCTGTCATCCGGCGGCCGCATGCTCCTCAAGGGGATCCTTGGGAGGCCCCGGCAGGCTGCCCTCTACAGTGCCTGATTAGAGGGCCGTGTCTGCCTGATGTTTTAGTAACAAGAATGTTTTATCCCATAGGCTTCAATGTTCAAAATATTCCCATTTTAATTCAATATCTAATAAACCATTGCTTATAATATGCTGCAGTAAAGAGTCTCTTTATTTCTAGATTTTTTTTAGTATTTTTTAAGCATTTTTATAAAAAAAAACGTCCCAAAAAGTTCAAAGTTCGCAAACTTTCGAACAGCCGATGTTCGATTCGAACTCCGAACAGATCCGAACCGAACGCTCATCCCTAATGCGCAGGAATGTTTATTGTGTAAAACAGAAGCTTTTTTGTGCTTTCCTGGCCTTGAAACCTTGCCTGCCCAATGTTTTCCACATAGAATACTCATGATGAACAGAGATCTTATCCAGTTCCAATGATTCCTTCAACTCTTTCAACTAGATTACATTCCGAACACTAACATTAGCGTAATCAGATTGATTACGATGGACATTTTATCCATCACTTAAAAGTTGGTGCTAACTGATTCCATTTTTGCAGAATCAGCACCAGCTAAACCCCCTCAATAGATCAGATACTCACCTCTCATCTGCTTCAGGCTGCCAGGAGCAGAGTGAGACTGGGGACAAAAATTGCCCAGTCTCCCTCTGTGATCAATCCACGGAGCTGCATGATCTCGTGAGAGCGAGATCGCACAGGGTTCGCAGCCCAAAACCGTCTATGGAATCTTGTGGAGGTGATACTCATGGCGGCAGAGAAGCATTACCTTGAGTATCATTGAGGGTAGCACTTGGTTCCTGGTCAGGCTGTTGATTTAGCATTTGCCCTGGAATCTCTCGCAAAAAATGGGAACGCTACGGGAAAACCTGCCCCCATTTTATCATCTGCCTTGTAATTGGGCCTTCTAACAGTTACGCCAATGGTAAATTCTATATCATTGAGCATTAGGCGGTGTGCCCTTTCAGTCATCTTGGCTGGACGACCACTTTTAAAGAAAATAGCTACAGTACTAAATAGTCTCCATTTATAGACCATTTGTCCAACAGTGGACAGATGAACATCTAAACTCTTTGTGCTATCTTTGTAAGACTGCCCAATCTTAGGGCAATTTAACAATTCTTTATTGCAAGTTTTCTGAGAGCTCTTTTTTACACGGCATGGCTCACATCAGCTTTGTACGTAGCAAACACAGAAGACACTATCACCTCCTTAACTCTAGTGCTCACATAAGGCTGGCCATCCACTTGCACTGTCATCAGTTATCTGCAGCTGGATCACCCCCCCCCAAAAAAATATTGAATACTCACCTCTCATCACGCGGTGAACAGCGGCCTGATTTGCTCCTTCTGGCCGCCAGGAGCAGAGTGAGCCTAGGGGGAAAAAAGTCCCCAGTCTCCCTCCATGATCACTCCATCAACCTACAGGATCTTGCGAGAGGCGAGATCTTGCCGGTCATGTGACCCGACACCAGAAGTCCCATGGACTACATGTTGGGGATGCTCGCAACAGTGCTTTAGTGCTGGCCAAGCATTCTGGAGCCTAGCGGCCGCTACGTGGCGACCTGCTGGGCTCAGCACCTGCCCCATAATCGACAGGTACAACGGGAATGCTAAGGGGAGATTAGCGAACGCTCATTTTTCCTCTTTGCGTCCCCATTTTAGCAGGGAAGGTAATAGGGCCCAGAATGTTTCAGTGCTTTTTGGAAGTGAACATAGCACTAACCCACACTTCCAATCTTGTTTCAATAATGGGACACCAGTGGCCCTATTCCAAGGTTGGTGTAAACTTAACTGGAGCTGTTTTAAACGTAACAACCCATTCAGTATAATGTCTCTGGTAAGTTCATTAAAGATCTGGTTAAGTTAAGACCAACCTTTGAAAATGGCCGCAGCTGTGCTACTTTTCAACTCTAAAGCTTGTGTTGTAGTAGTTAGCCTTGTGTTTTACAAACATTTACAACCTATGCTGTAAATTTTTGAATTCTATATTCAATATGTACAAGAACAATACAATGTTTTGGGTTGTCAGAGCAGATTGTGTTTTTTTGATTACTGTAACTTAGATGAACATCAAACCAGTGTTTTAAGACTAATTTATACATACTGTAACTGCGGTAATTTCTAAAGGGTTCATAAACGTTTTGCAACTGTATTTACACCTTTTCTAAAGGTATAATTGGCTGTTTATTTAACAGTGTACAAAATAAGTGGATCAGATCTTAGTTGTGAAATAAATAAAAGTTATACAATTTGGTGTTAAATATACAGATTTTATAAATGAAGAGGCCTGCCAAATTATATATTTACCATATGACCAAGGTTGGCATCAGACAGTGCAGCAATACAAAATGTATCAATATATCAATTCAGAAATAAACTGAAAAGAAAATAACATGATGGAGGTAACTGAATCTGTTGACTACTGTAGGACCTAAAAGGAGTTATGACCCAGCAAACCCATCCATCAGAATGAGGGTTTGTATATTACAATCTGATGTTATGGCTGTTCACAACCTTGACAAAAAAATACATTGAGGGAAATTGCTACACCCAGACGTTGTATCCGAATGTCTCTATTTTTAAATGTTTATGAAACACCAGGGACTCCATAACCAGTAGAGTGTCAAATGGCTAGCAGGATCTTACATAAATACTTTAGTTCATATAGTAAATCCTTACTAGTTACATGTTGCCTCTGTTATCATAAGTTAACCTCTGGCTTTCTGAAGTCATGCACTTATAATGAAAGCTGTAATATTAATGGTAATGCCTTTTATGTCTCTACAGACATAAATTAAGAGTTATCAATAGCTGAAGGACCATTTGAAGGTCTATTCTGAGCAAAGGGCTAAGTAGTGGACTGAGCTGACAATTTCTCAAATCAATGTAAGGTTAACGTGGGTGCATTTGGCATTCTTTCCCCTACGTTTTTAGATATTTTTTCCTTTCTGCTAGAGATTAATGTCATATTTTTGTATGTGTGCCCTCTCATTGTATAAAAATCTAGACTTAGAAATGTTTATTATTTGAACCTCTTGAACCACTTTGTTCTTGGTAATTACAGAGACCCATATTATAGGATACTCTTCATTTGTAATGGAGTGAAATTTACTTCAGAGATGAAAATTATATTGAAACAATAAAATTATTCATTTGCAATAGACCAAGTTTTTTTTTGCCAAATGGCACATGATTCTGAGGAGAATAACTTGGAAGATTTTATTCTACCCATATATTTATTATTGACCTAGAAAATTTCAATCTGCCAAGCCAGGATATTGAATAGGGCATGCTTATAATAAATGAACACAATTTTTACTTTGTTAGGATTACCAAAGATACCATCTGTACACAAAAAAAAAAGTATCCCCAAACTATAAATAGATATTTAAATGGAGACTGGATGAGTAAATGGTACAAATGTAGTAGATATCTACTATAGAAATAGTGGTAGCGTAACACCCATAATATGCAAGATGGAAAAATTATAAATGGCGTGGTTGTCACACAGAACACAGGGTATTGAACCCTTATAAACAGTAATAAGCTGATCCATTGAAAGAATCAGTTGGATCACAAATTCCAGTAATGACAAAATTGTGTAAAAAATAATAACCTTTTATTAAGGCACAGTACCAAAGATAAAATTGATGATGATCATGAGACACACAAAAACACACATAATTTAAAAGAAGAACCTACTTTGCGTATACCCAACATGTGGAGTAGGTGCATTAACATTCTTTATAGAAGCCAAAATTGCTGTATATATGTACTCAGTGCTAAATACTCGATCAAAGATAGAAAGGGTAGTAGGGAATAGAGCAGGAGAAAACAACCATAAATTCAGCCCAATAATGATTTTGAAATAAAAAGGGCATAATATAAAGCAAAATCATCCCTATTATGAGAGTCAATGATAGCTACCAAACAATGCTCCATGCATAGCGACATCCAGGTAATGCAGAACAATCAATATGCCATTGTGTGATAATTCAAAGGTAGCTCACAATTATTTTAGGGAGATAAAAGAGAAGGTTTGCCTACCCAGGAATGCACCCGACACGCGTCTCGTCTAACACAGGCTCATCAGGAGTGCACTCGGGTGCGTTCTCGAGCAGGCAAACCTTCTCTTTATAGCTCCCTAAAATAATTGTGGGCTACCTTTGAATTGTCACGCAATGGCATATTGATTGTCCCCCATTACCAGGATGCCGCTATGCATGGAGCATTGTTATGTTTTTGTCCTGAGGGAAGTTCCAAATAGGAACTGAAACGTTGACTGTTTTAGAAACCTGGATTAATGAACTTCGTGAAAATTTGGAAATCCTGGAGTGCTGGTGAATTCTTTTGACTGACTACATTCAAACGAGGCCTCCGCCAAGCACCGGGTGTGTGGAAGCAGGGTGAAAAGTGAGTGCAGACCACAGCATTACATAAATATATATATATACTGTATGACACCAAACCTGGATGGATGCAATCAGGGACTTAGAAACTGGGTAAAAAGCAATGCTTTATTCAAAAAATCATTAAAAGGTTCCTGTAGACATCTTCTGACATTTTGGCCCTCTCGGAGCGTTTTACCCAGTTTCCAATTCCCTGAGTACGTCCATTCAGGTTTGGTGTTGCATATTTCTCTTTGGATTTGTGCACTTGGGCAACTCTTCCCTTTAGTGGCCTCTGCAGGTTTGAAGTGATCTCGATATATATATCAGAGAACCCACACACTGAATATAGCTTGTAATGTGCTTAGTTGCTTCAGTGCGAGAATCTAGCTGCAAAAACCTACATATTTATTTATAAAGTATTTTACCAGTATTTCAAGTATGTCCTGGGCTCAAGAACATTGAATCGTTACAGCAGGTACAGAAATACAAGAAACAAAATGGAAAATATTAAAAACAAAACACAAGTATACAGATTAACACAGAAAAAAATATGTAAGAAATATACTCACTATGTTACATGTTTACAGTGTTTACAGGTGCATTCTGTATCGAGGTATGTTAATAGAAATCGCTTATGGGAGATTGGGGGAAGATTTGATGGTGTTTGGGAGGTTATTCCATATTTGCTGTAATTAGCATTAGGACTATTGGATCCTAATGATAATTAGTCTCTGCTGACACTTTGCACTCCCTATAGTTAATATGAGGAGCGCAAAGTACACTAAGCTGGCGCTAAAAAGCGCTAAAACCGATTCGCTAATGGATTTTTTAACCCTTTAGTGATCTGGAGGTGATCTTTGCGGCACGCTATCACCTCATTTAACCTACCGCTAATGCTAATATATGTGAGCGCTATCGCTAGTGTTAAGGAGTTGAAAGAGCCCCATGTTGGAAAGATGAAGGATACAGGAAAATGGTGTTGAGCCTGAGCCCTGCTGGGGCGGCTGCATCAACCACACGTATCCAGCCCAGTAACATGTATAAAACATAACAAGAAAAAAAGATGTCATCTGCGCTTACCCCTATGATGAAGGGTGCATCTGGATTCCAGCGACGGCCAGTTTAGCACTTTTAACATGTCACAATGGTGGGTCATGTAGTTAGAATGTAACACAAAGTGGAAGAATGAGTTCTACAATGTAGTAAGTTTATGAAGGTGCGTTTGCGGGGCAGCTGCATACACTACATCTCCATATTCAATAACCGGCATAAGCATTTGTTGTATAATCTGCTTTCTTACTGCGGGTCTCAGACAGGATTTGTTTCTGTACAGGGCACCTAGTTTGGGGTAAAGTTTAGATGAGTGTTTTTTGATGTGGGGCCAAAGGATAGATTTGTGTCTAACCACATACCTAGATATTTGAGAGAATGGACAGTGGTCAGTGTGCCATTTGATTTTGTCCTGATGCATAGATAGGAAGGTTGTAATTTATGTAGTTTATGTGCTGTTCCAAAACGCATTGTGGCAGTTTTTTCAGAATTTAGAAAAGGTTTGTTATCTGCAATCCACTTTTCAACCTCTGGGATTTGTTCTTGCAGCACGGCCTCCATCTGAGGGAAATTTGGCTTGCTCACCATTGCTATACACTAAAAGGTGCTCCCAATACAGTCAGCCACACAACAGTTCCAAATATAAACAGTGAAGAGCACAAGTGCTATACATTAAAAGGTCCGCCAATACAGTAAATATATACTGTATGTATAATTTAAAAACATTGAAAACCAGTGACGACTCTAGGAACAATATATAGAGGGGGCACATAAGATACCACCGTCAAAACTGGGGGGGCACTAATAATTTTCGCCACTAAATGATTCCAATGAAAAAAACTAAAGTACTGTCTTATATATAAATAATATTTCAAAACCCCAGAGTAATGTGATGCAATGATACCTTTATGTTGTACTAACCTGATACATAAATTCAATATTTTATTCACCACCATTAATCAAGGGAAAGCATTAAATGAATAGACTGTGAGTGTCAGGTTCCTGAACCTATGCCTTGCCAGCCCCCTTCAAGCATTGTGCATCTGATCTGTGCCTGCACTTGAGGGCAGCTTCAGTCATGTGCTGCTCATTTCCAGTGCTGAAACACAGCACATATTCAGTTAAAACACACACCATAGGTCACGTGACTTACCTGAATAAAGGGTCATGCCCTCTCTCCTCCTTGCTCCAGCATTGCCAAACCAGTACCAGTGAGAGAGGACCTATGCTGTGGCTCTCCTGCATGAAACTGAACCTTACCATCGTTACCAGCCTTTCCTGTCTCCATACCCTCCAGTATCCAGTGTGTCCAAGATCCCATTGCCCTTGTTTGTTTCCTACTTCCCTATTGTCAAGTCCTATATGTGTCCTGTTCCTCACCTCCAAACCAATTGTTGTGCTGCTTGCTGCAGCAACTCACCGGTCACCGCACACCCCTGTACTGGTGCATCACTGCATCCCGGGCCCATTATCCTGCGAATTTGGTACCACCCCATACAAAACCTGACAGTGAGGCATGTAGCCTACCCATTAACCCTAAAATGCCATCAAAGGAAAAGATGAAATGAATACACTGTGGGGCATGCAGCCTATCCATTATCTCCTAAAATGCCATCTATAAAGCAAAAAAAAAGTATACTGTGAGGGATGAAACCTGCCCATTAACCCTTAATATATAACTAAACCAAGACAAAAAAGAAAGTAATACACAATGTAATATATAGTCTGACCATTAACCCTGTCACTGCTGAGCCATTTCCAACCTTTGGAAATAAAAGTGTTACTTTTTATGATTTTGTCTTTACTCTAAATATGGTCATGTTTGGTATCATTGGAAAGGCCAGACTCTGCCCTTTCTAATGACACCTGAATGACTGACCACATATGATGCACGTGGCCAGAGATATTGCGGTCTGAAAATGTGGGGGAAGCTGGATGCTGATCCCTGGTGGGGGCACATGGGGGGCAAGAAATAACCTAGGGGGGAAATTGCCCCCCCTGCCCCCCTAGAGATGCCTATGTTGAAAACACCTGACTTAGGTTTGAAATTGGTGAGGGTTTAGTTACAAAATATAATCATACATTGCATACACAATGTTAATGTCATTCAGCCTACTCTTATGATATTAATCACTACTATATACAGTTGTGTTCAAAATTATTCAACCCCCACTGAAATTGAGTGTTTTGGCCAGTTTGACATTGATTTTGATCATTCAGTCATCTTGCTTTTAATTAAATCAAAGAGGCACGTGTAGGTCAGACAAATATAACATAACATTTATAATGAAATAACCACAAATGTCTTTTCTGTGCTCACATCATTATCAGTTTTATTCAACCCCCAAGTGACATTCAATCTTAGTACTTAGTACAACATCCTTTTACAGTTATAACAGCTTTTAAACGTGAAGCATAGCTTGACACAAGTGTCTTGCAGCGATCTACGGGTATCTTCGCCCATTCGTCATGGGCAAAAGCCTCCAGTTCAGTCACATTCTTAGGCTTGCGCACTGCAACTGCTTTCTTTAAGTCCCACCAGAGGTTCTCAATCGGATTTAAGTCAGATGACTGCGATGGCCACTCCAAAATGTTCCGACCTTTAATCTGCAACCATGCTCTAGTGGACTTGGAGGTATGCTTGGGATCATTGTCCTGTTGAAAGGTCCAACGTCTCCCAAGCCTCAGGTTTGTGACGGACTGCATCACATTGTCATCCAATATCTCCTGGTACTGAAGAGAATTCATGGTACCTTGCACACTCTGAAGCTTCCCTGTACCTGCTGAAGCAAAACAGCCCTAAAGCATGATTGACCCCCGCCATACTTCACAGTAGGCAAGGTGTTCTTTTCTTCATAGGCCTTGTTCTTCCTCCACCAAACATAGCGTTGATCCATGGGTCCAAACAGTTCTAATTTTGTTTCATCAGTCCACAGAACACTATCCCAAAACTTCTGTGGTTTGTCCACATGACTTTTGGCATACTGCGGTCGACTCTTCTTATTCTTTGGAGTCAGCAAGGGGGTGCGCCTGGGAGTTCTGGCATGGAGGCCTTCATTACGCAGTGTGCGCCGTATTGTCTGAGCTGAAACTTCAGTACCCACATCTGACAAATCTTTTCTCAGTTCCTCAGCAGTCACACAGGGACTTTTCTCCACTCTACGCTTCAGGTAGCGCACAGCAGTCAAACTCAGCATCTTCTTTCTGCCACGACCAGGTAGCGTTTCAACAGTGCCCTTTGCCTTGAATTTGCGAATGATGCTTCCTATGGTCTCTCTTGGTATGTTTAACATCTTTGCAATCTACTTATAGCCATTGCCCTTCCTGTGAAGAGTAATCACCTCTTCTCTTGTCTTCCTGGACCATTCTCTTGACTTCACCATGTTTGTAACCACACCAGTAAATGTCTAGAAGGAGCTGAGTATCACAGTCATTTTAAAGCTGCCTAATTGGTGCTTATTATGCTTTATTGCTGCTCCGTGACATCCACAGGTGTTTTCAATACCCGATTGAAGAACAGAGGTTCATTCAAGTGTTTTCAGAGTGGTAGTCTTTAAGGGGTTGAATAATTGTGTCAATGAAGAATTCACAAAAGAAACATTTACTACTGTATTACAAAACCAATTGATGTAATTTTAGTTGCATATGGTTCTTTAAAAAGTCCTTGTAGGATTTCATTCTGAATACAATTACAAATGTACACTAAATTCCCTAAAATCCTTTACAGCATTGGGGGTTGAATAATTTTGAACACAACTGTACATGTGTAGTTAATATGAAAACATGGTGTAACCCATGAAAGGAGAAAAATGCGCCAAACTACTTTTGCCAATTCTGCAATTTGTACATATTTTTGGAAGCATTTTACTGCTTTTCATAGTTCTTATTTTCATTTCTTTTCCACTTTGTAGCTGATCTTCTCAGTTTTAAGTGCCACTTTTATCAATTGCACATTTATACAGTAGTACATATTTTTTTTCGCTTATGGTTCTTCTGGGTAATTGCTATCATCACTATCTGCTCTAACAAGGGACATTGTGCATATTAATTTGTTTGATACACAATAGTGTAACTTCCACTCTAGATAATAAGCTCATTTTGCCAGTAGATCATTCAAGTTCCAGATAACTATTGTGGAACTGAGGGGTTAATTTAGCAACTTGATGGAGTCCTCATTATTGCTGAATCTGTCTACAGAAAGCCTTATCCAACGCTTTATGCGCAGTAAATTTTTTAACCCGCTAGCGATTCAAAGGCGATCTGGACGCAGCGCAATCACCTCCTTTAAGCCAACACTAATGCTGACGTTAGTGTTAGCTTGAAGGAGGTGATATACCCCCTAGTTAGCTGATTTTACACAGTTTTAGCGCTTTGGGCGTTATTCTCACCAGGCTAAAACGTTGAGTGTACCTTCTGCACCCCAAAAGCAAACGAAATTCGTTTGGAGCAAATTCATTTAATTTGCTTTTGGGATGCAGAGCTGCAGATAGGGGCACTGGGTGGTGCCTTTGAAGCCCAAGATATCTCGATCCCGGTAGTGAAGGGACTAAAAATAGTAAAACATTCGATCACCAGATGTAATTACTTTACAAATATATAAACTATATTATTTTGCAGCCAATGGTAAAAACTATGGCATGTGAACATTCTCATGGCCTCCTAGTAGGACAAGAGGTCAGCACCTTTTCTCTTCCATATGTTTTGAAACTACATCTCCCATGATGCTCAACCACTCATTAGATTGCTAGAGCCCCTTGGGAAATGTAGTTCTAAAACATCTGGAAGGCCAAGGTTGCTGACCCCTGTAGTAGGGTTTCATCTGACTAATAAAAACAAACTTAAGAATATAAACTTATTTAATATAAAAAAAATTGCCAGTGGACAAATCACAAAATGCTCAGAAGAAGCCCTGCCACTCATTATAAATGTGTTTATCCTCAAATGCCCCATACCAGCTGCAAGCCAACATCAAGATGAAGTGGGTAATGGTAAATGGTCTTAATCACAATCTTCTTATATTGTAAGCCTTCTTATATCCTATCAGCCTTGGGAACGAAACGGCTATTGTGTTTTTGCTAAAACAATTTAAAGGGACACTGAAATGAAGAAGACAATGTAAGGAAAGCTTACATTGTATGCAATGTAAGGAAAACCGTGTTTTTTTTTTTTTATTCGATCCATAATAGTTTTTTCCCATATATTGGAAGCTATAAGGCAATTGTGTCTATGATTGAGAATGTCTGCATACATAAATATATGTGTAAATGACTTGCTTTTCATGAATACCATTATATACAATTTATATGCAGCTGTTATGACTGTACAGTTCAAATAAACACATGGGATTATTACTGAATCACTTCCATTTGTTACACACATACAATCAAAGAATATACACTTAATAAACAATACATTTTATTATTTTTAACCTTGAGGCAGCAGGAACGCCATAACCCTTTGTATGTTAATGTTTTGTATTCTTTTCAGCAAAATATATGCATTGCCTTAATTGTAGCACACAGTAACATGCTATTAAATTCTTACCACATTGTTGTTTGTTTATTAGAAATTGAATAGCAGTAGAAAAATACAATATGTGGACAATTCCCTTCTTCATTCCCATGGAAAACATGAGCTCATTGATCACGTCATTACCCTTTTGTAATTACAATAATTATGCTATATAATTACGGTACCACATTGTCATAAAGGTTTAAAACTAAAATGCAAGAAAAAGACAATGAAAATCTCCCTTAAAAGAAATTGCCGGCCCGAAAAGACATTAATATCAATTTTTTTATATTCTTTAGAAAATGTATTTTTCCAGCTGTGCATGAACATACGTTCTATTTGCCGATTGAATGCAATCTGTTTGTTACCATGGTGATATATTACATACAGTACTTGTGTTCCTGTACCAACTTACTAGTTTTCAGTTATCATCGATGCTACAGGTTTTTATCAGCACTTCTTTTTTTATTCATACTTATCACCTTAATTAATAAAGCAGACGAATGAAAAGCAGTGAAGGATGCTGCTCCTTCCACACGCAGAAGATGATAGTCTCTTCATATCGTTTTTCTCCTGTGGGTTTGATTTCAATGGCTGGGTTAAGGTCATGGTATCTGTAATTCTCTAAGTAAATGAATTATTAATGTATAAGCAATATAATTCATTGTTATGTGCCATTTCTATTAAGTATATAGAATAATTGTGTTTTTCCCCATTTACGCAATTCTAGATTGTTTTTGCCTGACCAGTACAGATATATCTGTATGACATTTCTGTCAAATATCGATTACAAAACAGACTTTTTTTTCAACTATCATATTACTTAAACCTATTTGCTACTCGTCGTGCGCTTTACTTATAGGGTTGTAGAATATAAGGTTTATCTTAATGGATTTCATTGGGCCTCAATTTTTGGATACGTAAAATTGAATATTTTTCCTCGGAGTGTCCCACTGAGTGCAGTGCTGTGCTTAAGTTGCCTACTGATGACCGACCGTACGCAAGGAGATAAGGAAAACATGACACAAAAAGACACGAATACTTAAACTGTGGAATAATATATATTTATTACAGGCCACAGCTAAAACCCCACCAAATATAAAATACCATCTATACTATAATTGAGTAAGTTAAAAACTGTCCGTCGCCAAAAGCCGTCTGCGCATGCGCGACGGACATTTGAAAGCGGCCGTTAAAACACACAGGTAGCTGCGCGTGCCGGCCGCGTGAAAAAAAAAAAAAAAAAAACGGCACGAGCCGCGCGCAGCTACCCGTGTGTTTACACGGCCAGATGCCCCGATCCTCCAGCGGTGACCGTCCTCCGGCTGCCGGCGGGCCTCCAGGCTCAGGCGAGCCCCCGGCTCGGTTTGGGCCTACAGGCCCAGCCGAGCAGGGGACTCGCCTAAGCCTAGAGGTCCGCCGAGCAGGCCGCCGGCAGCCGGTCACCGCTGGAGGATCGGGGCCGAAGTTCCCAAAACATACTTAACCCCATAAGTCGGCCCTGAGCTCCAGCGGAGACCTCCTCTGGCTGCCGCTGGCTGCTCGGTGGGCCTCTAGGCTTAGGCGAGCCCCCGGCTCGGTTTGGGCCTACAGGCCCAGCCGAGCCAGGGACTCGCCTAAGCCTAGAGGCCCGCCGAGCAGCCAGCGGCAGCCGGAGAAGGTCACCGCTGGAGGATCGGGGCCGAAGTTCCCAAAAAATACACCCCAAAATCGGCCCTGAGCGCCAGCGGAGACCTCCTCCGGCTGCCGCTGGCTGCTCGGCGGGCCTCTAGGCTTAGGCGAGCCCCCGGCTCGGTTTGGGCCTACAGGCCCAGCCGAGCCGGGGACTCGCCTAAGCCTAGAGGCCCGCCGAGCAGCCAGCGGCAGCCGGAGAAGGTCACCGCTGGAGGATCGGGGCCGAAGTTCCCAAAAAATACACCCCAAAATCGGCCCTGAGCTCCAGCGGAGACCTCCTCCGGCTGCCGCTGGCTGCTCGGCGGGCCTCTAGGCTTAGGCGAGCCCCCGGCTCGGTTTGGGCCTACAGGCCCAGCCGAGCCGGGGACTCGCCTAAGCCTAGAGGCCCGCCGAGCAGCCAGCGGCAGCCGGAGAAGGTCACCGCTGGAGGATCGGGGCCGAAGTTCCCAAAAAATACACCCCAAAATCGGCCCTGAGCTCCAGCGGAGACCTCCTCCGGCTGCCGCTGGCTGCTCGGCGGCCTCTAGGCTTAGGCGAGCCCCTGGCTCGGTTTGGGCCTACAGGCCCAGCCGAGCCGGGGACTCGCCTAAGCCTAGAGGCCCGCCGAGCAGCCAGCGGCAGCCGGAGAAGGTCACCGCTGGAGGATCGGGGCCGAAGTTCCCAAAAAATACACCCCAAAATCGGCCCTGAGCTCCAGCGGAGACCTCCTCCGCTGCCGCTGGCTGCTCGGCGGGCCTCTAGGCTTAGGCGAGCCCCTGGCTCGGTTTGGGCCTACAGGCCCAGCCGAGCCGGGGACTCGCCTAAGCCTAGAGGCCCGCCGAGCTGCCAGCGGCAGCCGGAGGAGGTCACCGCTGGGGATCAGGGCCGAGGTTCCCAAAACATACTCACCGACATCGGCGGTCCCGCTTGCAGCATCCTCTCTCTCTCCGTTGTTCGCCGGAATGACGTCACGAAAGCCTTTGACCCCGGGGGTCAAAGGCTTCCGTGACGTCATCCCGGCGACCAACGGAGAGAGAGAGAGGATGCTGGAAGCGGGACCACCATCGCTGGAGGGCCGATGTAGGTGAGTATATCCACGAGCTGGGGGCCATATCCACGAGCGGGGGGCCATATCCACGAGCGGGGGGCCAATATCCACGAGCTGGGGGGCCGTATCCACGAGCTGGGGGGCCAATATCCACGAGTTGGGGCAGTATCCACGAGCTGGGGCAGTATCCACGTGCTGGGGCAGTATCCACGTGCTGGGGCGATATCCATGAGCTGGGGCAGTATCCACGTGCTGGGGCAGTATCCACGTGCTGGGGCGATATCCACGAGCTGGGGCAGTATCCACGTGCTGGGGCAGTATCCACGAGCTGGGGTGATATCCACGTGCTGGGGCAGTATCCACGTCCCCGGGCAGTATCCATGTGCTGGGGCAGTATCCACGTGCTGGGGCAATATCCACGAGCTGGGGGCAGTATCCACGAGCTGGGGCAGTATCCACGTGCTGGGGCAATATCCACGTGCTGGGGCAGTATCCACGTGCTGTGGCAGTATCCACGTGCTGGGGCAGTATCCACGTGCTGGGGCAGTATCCACGTGCTGGGGCAATATCCACGTGCTAGGGCAGTATCCACGTGCTGGGGCAATATCCACGAGCTGGGGGCAGTATCCACGAGCTGGGGGCAGTATCCACGAGCTGGGGGCAGTATCCACGAGCTGGGGCAGTATCCACGAGCTGGGGCGATATCCACGAGCTGGGGCGATATCCATGTGCTGGGGCGATATCCACGTGCTGGGGCAGTATCCACGAGCTGGGGCAGTATCCACGAGCTGGGGCAATATCCACGTGCTAGGGCAGTATCCACGAGCTGGGGCAGTATCCACGAGCTGGGGCAATATCCACGTGCTGGGGCAATATCCACGAGCTGGGGGCAGTATCCACGAGCTGGGGCAGTATCCACGAGCTGGGGCAGTATCCACGAGCTGGGGCAGTATCCACGAGCTGGGGCGATATCCACGAGCTGGGGCGATATCCACGTGCTGGGGCAGTATCCACGAGCTGGGGCAGTATCCACGAGCTGGGGCAATATCCACGTGCTAGGGCAGTATCCACGAGCTGGGGCAGTATCCACGAGCTGGGGCAATATCCACGTGCTGGGGCAATATCCACGTGCTGGGGCAATATCCACGTGCTGGGGCAATATCCACGTGCTGGGGCAGTATCCACGAGCTTGGGCAGTATCCACGAGCTGGGGCAGTATCCACGTGCTTGGGCAGTATCCACGTGCTGGGGCAATATCCACGAGCTTGGGCAGTATCCACGAGCTGGGGCAGTATCCACGAGCTGGGGCAATATCCACGTGCTGGGGCAGTATCCATCCACGTGCTGGGGCAGTATCCACGTGCTGGGCAGTATCCACGTGCTGGGGCAGTATCCATCCACGTGCTGGGGCAATATCCACGTGCTGGGCAGTATCCACGTGCTGGGGCAATATCCACGACCTGGGGCAGTATCCACGAGCTGGGGCAATATCCACGTGCTGGGGCAGTATCCACGTGCTGGGGCAATATCCAGGAGCTGGGGCAGTATCCACGAGCTGGGGCAGTATCCACGAGCTGGGGCAATATCCACGTGCTGGGGCAGTATCCATCCACGTGCTGGGGCAATATCCACGTGCTAGGGCAGTATCCACGAGCTGGGGCAGTATCCACAAGCTGGGGCAATATCCACGTGCTGCGGCAATATCCACATGCTGGGGCAATATCCACGTGCTGGGGCAATATCCACGTGCTGGGGCAGTATCCACGTTCTGGGGCAATATCCACGAGCTGGGGCAGTATCCACAAGCTGGGGCAATATCCACGTGCTGCGGCAATATCCACATGCTGGGGCAATATCCACGTGCTGGGGCAATATCCACGTGCTGGGGCAGTATCCACGTTCTGGGGCAATATCCACGTGCTGGGGCAGTATCCACGAGCTGGGGCAATATCCACGTGCTGGGGCAATATCCACGTGCTGGGGCAGTATCCACGTGCTGGGGCAATATCCACGAGCTGGGGCAGTATCCACGAGCTGGGGCAGTATCCATGAGCAGGGGCAGTATATCCACAATAGACTGCCCTCTGGGCAGGCTTTACAACTAGTATAGTAATAAAATAATAACAACAAATAGACAGTGCTGACAGGTAACTCCACACTTCCACCGTACCTCCCCAAACCAAGCCAACTAAAACTCAGCCCCCATCTCCCATACATCTGATCCACCAAATACCACCTTAAATAAAGGAACCCTACCCCAGCACTGCCTACAAGCCCCCGCTGTGACAAAGGGGAAAAATAAAAACCTAGAACCCAACCTAAAACCACCCCCCTACAACCGAAATAAAGGGAGGGAAGGTGGGGATTTCTTCACGAGTCTACCTCAGAAGAAAAAGGCGCGCAGAGCTACAGAGCACGCGCCTTATATATCCTCCTGAAACTGAAATCCCGCCCCTGCCAGTTCCCACTCTAACTCCTCACGCGCTACACCCCTGCTAATAAAAGTTCCCTCCTTGCGGCCTGGCATCAGAGGCAACTTAAGGGCCCTACGCCTGAGTTGCTTCAGGCCTTCAGGAGAGGTACAGTAAGCATTGAAATTAACAAATTCTCACTGCTCTGTGAATTCAGAGGAAATTCAGTCTTTGTTTAAGTTTTAAAGAACAGCTATAGGTCAATCTGTAATGCTCAACTTTTTGAAAGGTCAAAAAGGACAATAAAACAGTCTCCCTTCCCGACTGTCGTCATGAAAGTAAAAATGTCAGGTACATGATTAATCATATCAAACTGTGTAATGAGTTAATACATGTATTATTAACGGGCAGGTTTACTCTAAACTCTCAGTAGTACAATACAATTTAAATGGAGTAACCCTGATCAACATTAACATTATCTTTTAATTTAAGTACTAAAACAGAGGCAAACAGAGAAAAATTACAAGGAACTAATGTGCGTATTCAATCTTCTGTGATCTCATAGGAACACTAACAGGTCTATTCACTAAAGAGTGAAACTCAGGAGAATTGGCAGGAGAAGAGAACAATCTAGACCAAATAGCCGAATTGGAAAGTGAGATAAATGGGACAATTTTTCAGGTTTGGCTATTTTGACCTAGAATTTTCACTTCTGCCAATTCTCCTGACTTCACCCTTTAGTGAATAGACCTGTTAGAGACAGGCACTGGGTGCTGACAGCTAAATAGATTTCCCTAACACTGATTAACCATTCAGTGCCTGGTTCATTTTTACATTAACCACTTTCACTACTTTCTCGTACTTGACTAGGCCTGCAAACAAAAAAAAAGTGCAAAGGCATTTTATATGGCCCTTTACTAAAGATAAAGATCAGCATGCCAAATAAAAATGCTCTGAAGGACTACCTTTTAATAATTCTAAAAAAATATTTTCCAAAATTAAATGAACCTTATTAAGGATTTAAGCCTGGAAGGTTTAAATAAAAAACGACATGTTACTGTACTTTATAATATTATTCTTTAGTGTAAATATTTAATGCAGAAAACAAAGACTAAGTGGCCTGCCCCATGGTGAGTCCGAAGCAGGACTAAAATTGCATGTTTTATGTAGGACGGGTGAAAAATAATGATAAAAGAATGGAGATACCACAAAAACCTCTAAAAGCTAAATACTGTAAAACTAATTTTAAATAAATGATATATGGAATATACAGGTCTATTCAAATAAAGGTGAACATTAGGAGAATTGTCAGGAAAAGAGAACAATCTAGACCTGATAGCCGATTTGTAAAGTGAGATAAATGGGAGAATTTTTCTGGTTTGGCTATTTTGACCTATAATTTTTTTCACTTCTCCAGTCATTCTCCGGAGTTTCACCTATCTTTGAATAGACCTGATAGTAAATATGACAGAAAATGCATCTTTTGTACAGTTATCAACATAGTTCATGTTATATAGAAAAGGGTAACTTAAAAATTAGAATTGTGTAATATTAATAATTCTACTGTTTTATTCTAAAGTTTCTTTTTGTTTTGTTTAGTTTTTTTGCATGTGTTTGCAAGCTAAATTTTTTCTTAGATTAACCAGCCCTATAAAATGTGTTTGTCACACACAGTGGATTACTTGTTTTACCAGGCAGTTACATCTAACTGTGGAGGCCATAAGGCACAGTAGAATTTGTCATTATACTTTATAATACATGGCCAAAGGCTTCTGGCAAACAGGCTTTTACCATTTTATTTGCTCCAATGGACTGGAAATGAGAATCCGAACAGATGGAATCTATACCACCGGAAGTACTGAACTGTACATGTCACTGTTAAGCACAGTGCTTAAATTCTGGGAGATTAAAAACCCTGAGGTCTATTTAAGTGTATTGCATTGATAAACTCATTTTGTCATTTCTCTGTGAGTCATTAGTGCTAATTGTCAGTTTGGATGCATACAACTTTATGTTTTCTACTTTATTTGTTCTCTATTGACTGTTCTTTGAAGGCTAAACAACCATTAAACTGCAGTAAAATAGTAAATAATAATGAACTTTGAATGGCTTGGTAAATTGTCAGCGATGTTGTTTAATTTTCGGCTTGCTGATTAATTTTCTACGTAGAATTCAATTAAATTAAAAAATATTGTTTCATACTCTTTGATTTAATAGGTTATAAAATATTCCCATTATGTTAGGAATCGAAACGTTGCATAATTACACCAATTTGTAGAACGTGATCATTTAATTATTCGTACTCTAGGAGAATGTCACCATTGAAGACATTCACCTTTCTAAAGCCTTCAACCCTTTGGCTACTTCTTCGGCCACTGACCAATTTAACCTCCTCAAGTAGGGGCTCTAGTCATCAATTTTTATGCCACTTGAAATTGAAAGTTTATCCTCAGGTCAAACAAATATCACAATTTTGCACATATGTACAATTGTTCCCCATGACAGTGTTTATAGAATCAGTATCAAGAGCTTTTTTATACAGGTTATATACAAATCATTTTGCGTAACTTAAATGAAACTTTACCTGTAACATAACATTTTGACAGGATCATTGGTGACCTTTCTGTCCCATAATACTCAACACAGAGATACTCCTGTTCTATGTATCAGTAATTAAGTATTGGTTGGTATCCTCTAAATTTGCAATTGATCAGTGTGGATCTCTCTATAGAAATTAAACCCTTTTATGTCATGAAAAGTTAAAGTAAATAAAATACACTGGGCCATTTACCAATGCAGGTGTAAGCTTAACTAGAACTACTAAGCAACTCCTGAGACTTTGGGCTACATTCCATCCCTGGTGCAATTTTAACCAATACTGTTGCAAACTTACCAGAGGCATAATAGTCTATGGAGCTGCTAAATTTACAACAACTTTGGTTAGATTAAGGTTGGAATACAGCCCCTTATGGACTCTTGGAAGTTTACACCTAATTTTTAATCTAGCCTATTGTAAGGTTTTGTGGCTTTGCCACAATAAAAAGGCCCAAACCAGTGCTGCATCCTGATTGAGGAAGCACCATTGATATGATGTCCTAATACCTCTGGCCTTCCCTTGCTGCAGATCAGTCCTATGCAACACGTCTATGCCGCCAAACAGCCAATGCTCAAACATTGTAGTCCTTTATCAGCTAGAGAAAGGTGCTACTTGTTGCCGCTCCTCTGACCCTGATTCCTAATCATGTCACCAAGAACCCTTCTGCTTACTGAAAGTCTACTGCCTTCACCGTTGCTGAACCTTGCCTGCCTCTGGACTACCTCTCTGATCGCCGCCTGTGTACTTACCTGAAATTCGACTGCTTTCACCGTT